>OX465282.1:2861810-3571580 GCA_949987705.1 Thereva unica | reverse complement strand
TATTTCTCAGGCTGCGCCCCCCAAATATAAGAAATTCGATATTAATTCGTTTTGCAAGGATTTTAACACAAGCAGGTGGGCAAATTACCTTTATTAATACTCTCTCATGAATACTATTAGTTGATTGTTGTAATTAATCGCGTGTGCTCGAAATAATTCTGATTTTTCTGTGTAGTTTTATGATTTTTTTTCAGGATTGCGGAAGAGAATTTTTACTGTCAGAAGTTTGACATTTGATCATTTGATGGTTTTGACAGTTTTTTTTTGTGTGTGGGACAGAGCTTTTGTGTTGTAGCAGCTTTGAACGTTGGTTTTTAACTTGTTTTGGGGTTTTGTATTGGATAAAAATTACTGAAAAAGCTTAGGATAAAAGTTTTTTTTTTAAATAGTTTTAATTTTTATAATATATAAACTTTCAATACTATAAAAACACTTAATAATCTCGGATAATTGGTGGGAATTTTATAAAAAGGACTATCAGAATTATAAAAGGACAATCAGAATCTGCATAAATAAATATCCGAATTAATTCACTATTTTACTATAGATGGCATTGGTTCAAGCTTTTGGTAACGTGCCAATTAGCTTATTTGCGAAAGCTTATTCGAAATAACCGAAAAATAAAATTCTTTTCACTTACGGATTTGTTATTGGCCTCGATTCCCAGATCCGACGGGAGGGAAGTGAGTGAGGATTTGACACTTTGCGATTCTCAAATCCGCAGTCCCGGATTGGTTTAAATCGAAAATTCGGAGTGAAGACTCACGCGATAATGAAATATATGGGCCTCGATTCTCAGATCCGACGGGAGGGAAGTGAGTTGCGGATTTGACACTTTGCGATTATCAAATCCGCAACCCCGAATTTCTTTTTGACATTTTCCGCGCTGTAAAAGTGTGATCCGCAACAAATTTTCTGCGGATTTGAACGACAAATGCGCCTAAGATAATCCGACATCGTATATTTCATTATCGCGTGAGTCTTTACTCCGAATTTTCGATTTAAACCAATCCGGGACTGCGGATTTGAGAATCGCAAAGTGTCAAATACGCACTCACTTCCCTCCCGTCGGATCTGGGAATCGAGGCCATATGATGTCGGATTATCTCAGGCGCATTTGTCGTTCAAATCCGCAGAAAATTTGTTGCGGATCACACTTTTACAGCGCGGAAAATGTCAAAAAGAAATTCGGGGTTGCGGATTTGATAATCGCAAAGTGTCAAATCCGCAACTCACTTCCCTCCCGTCGGATCTGGGAATCGAGGCCATTATACGAAGAATTTTAATAAATCCACTATCTCTTTCATTATTTGCAGCGGGTACATGATATCAGAGAGCAAATGCAAGGCCGGGTTATTAGCATGTCTGTTTGCTATGCAACCCTCTACCCCCAATCCTCTCAATCAATAGATCAATGAATTTTCAGGACTCACGAGGTATCTAGGTGTTATATAGAGATTAATGCCTACTGGATCTGACAACATAACCCTACAGTCTTCATGAAATGATCATCACCTTTAACTAGCCCCCGTATTCTAAAAGCAGTCACAAGTCACAACGCGATCACAAGTATCAACTTGAAGACCTATGCTAAATGAGAACTAAGTCTGTGAGTGAGTCTCAACTTGAAGACCTATGCTAAATGAGAACTAAGGTAGAACAGTGAAGTAGAAAGAAGTATGCGTAACTTCTGTTAACATTGACATAGAAACCAAAATTAGAAATTGGTAAGTAGTAAGTGCGATTCGCCGAAGCTTGTGACTGTTTTAGCTTTACCTCTACTTGCTCAGCGCATATTGAAAAAAACTCAAGGAATCACTCCAATTACCGCAGGTAGGAAGGTAGGTAGGTGACGGGCTGCCTCCAGTGCGACCGAAGTCCCAGGCTACTTCGTCGGCCGGGGCTAATTGGTCTATAGACTTTTGGATTCGTGGTTTCTTCTTCCTGTTCTTTTGAGATGAAGGCTGCTCTTGTTGCCCTTCAACATCTTCTTCTTCTTCCAATGGCGCTGCCCAACTCGAGCCTTGGCCTCCTCTTATAAAGGATTCGTAACAGTGGATTTTTCCAGGACCAGGTCGTTAGCCTGGAGCCCAACCATTTTTTTTTGCGCCGAGCACTCGCGTTCGCTCTTTCGCCTCTGCTTCAATTCAATTGTATTTCCCGGGGGTTACGGCGTGGAAGTGCTGAGTCGATCTAATCTGACAGAACTGTGGTTGTAAGTTCTGTAGATGTTACTCAGTTTTTGCAACCCCGGAGACTTGGGAGCTCTGGTATCCCGAGGTCTGATACCAGCCCTCAATACCACCCCCCAGTTCTTACACACGACCATCAGCTATGGTATTACCAACTCCAGGTAATTTTTGCAGGGTGTCTAGTAGTATGCCATCAGGACCAGGTGCGTTAAACATATGTACATAAGGCTCCTTTAATATATCACGGGACATAGGGCAAACGTCGTCGTCATGTTGTCTCATCCTGCTCTGAGGCATTGTTTGCCGATTCGTAGTTTGTTAGGTGCTTTTATGGGAGCGGGCTGCTAACCCTCAGCCCAACCGACTTAAAACTCTGTTTCGTGGCGCAGAGAACGGTCTCCAGGTAGCTCCTTCCGAAGAAGTACCCCGGGGAGGTGGGATTAGGGCTTGCTAGGTGTTCGTATGCAGTGATTTTTCGGGTTTTGATAGAAGTGACAAATCGGGTGCCATCACCTTCCGGGTTCTTTGTGCTTCAAAGGGGAGAAACATATTAATCGTCCGGAGATCCTTGTTCATTGTAATAATAGCGGAAATATCCTCCCAGGAGTGTCAACTTCATTTTCATCAGGGAAGTGTGTATTCATTAATAGCTCTATAGACTCCGCCTGCGATTCCATCCAAACTAAAGGAACACGTACTTGTATTTTACTATAATTAAAAAATATAAAATAAATAAGAAATTACTTTGTATTAAATAAAAATATAACTTTCGATACGTACTGTTTACCCACTTAACTTTCCAGCCTAAAATCCAATATTAATTCATCTACCAAACGTTAAAAGTCGCTCGAATCACAAAATTTGCTGTCATTTATTTAAGTATGCGTTTGTAAACACTCGAATTTTATTAATGTATTATCCCTATTCATATACAAAAAAATACCCATACCATCATATCAACCACAGATTTCTCCCATCTATCAAAAAAAATAGGGAACTCGTCGCCGTCTTCGTCGTCGTTTTCGTCGGAGGTTGAAGAGAATTCATTTTTGTATATTTTAATTTTTCGTATTTAGTTTTCCAAAAATTCAATTCGGTAAATAAATGTTAAACGCGTTATAAATAATTGTTATTAATTAATAATTATATAAAAGTTTTATAAGCGGGAATACATGAAGGAAATCGGCGTTTTTAATAGAGTGCACCGAAAGAATATATATCTAAAAAAAAAGCGAAATTTTTTTTTCTCTCGCTCTCTCGTTCTGTGTTTCGTTCGTGTATATACATATGTATATATAGAGTGCGCTAAATAACAAATTTGTATATATAAATGTGTGTATGTATATTTTATACCAAATAAATATACTACAAACACATACATATAAAACACATAGAACTGTCAAAAATACAAATGTAATAATATATTATTTTTGTTTTTGCATTAGAGTGAGAAGGAAAGATATAGTGTTTTATTTATATATATACAGTTTTTTTGAGAATGGATTAGTTCGAAGAATTATTTATATGGATATGTATTGGTATAAATAATTATTATTAAAAAAGTTGGGTTGTGTTCTCTCCTAAAAATATTTAAAATACAAGCAAAATAAAAAAGTGTGAATATTTATTGGGATTTTAACAGCAGGTGTAGATGAATTTTACATTATAGAAATTGTTAAAATCAATTAAATTTTATTTTCAAAATTATAATTGAAAGAAGTTTTTAATCAAAAAGTTAAAAAATAAAAAAAAAATTATTGCGATTATTCTCTGATGGGAAAAATGTGTTTTTTTGGCGTAGTCAAGTAAATAAGTGTGTGTGCGTGCGAGTGCAATATACATATATGCATCTATGCTAAATAGAGTTATAACCAACACATGGAATACATGTCATTCGTAAGGTACAGGATAAATTTTTTGACAGTTGACGAAAAATATCAAATTTCTAATTTTTTTATTATTATTAAAATTATTTTTATAGGTTTATTATTACATATATTCATAAAAACCGCGTTTAATTTTTTTTAATTTAAAATTTTTAACTTTTTAAATTTATCTCAAAAAAAAACAACACAAAAATTGTTATTTTTTTTGTTGTTGTTAATATCAACTAAAATGCATTTTCTTTTAACTACTACAATTGTATAACGCACGTGTACACAAATATTAAAAACTAAACTAAAAACATTTTATTTAAAAACTTTTATTTATTTTACAACTAAAAAAATCTCTCTATTTTCAAAAAAAAAAATCAAAAAACTCAAAAATCTTACATGAACTGTCAATTTTGCCTATATTATTATTGTGTTAGTTAGAAGAATCTCACAAAGTAAGCACACAACTGTCAAAACATGTCATCTGAACTTTTTCTCTTCAAATTTCGCTTTTGTGATTGCGTTTTTTTTTAATATATTTGTATAAAAATACAAAAATTTCGCATTTTATGCTAAATAATAAATATGAAATAATGTGCTTTATATTATAAATAATATATAAATTATGAAATATCTAATAATAATACAAATTAAATCATGCTATTTTATAAATTTATATGTTAACACACAAATTATGAACATGGACAAAAACGCATGCAGACTTTTTTGTTGATTCTATATTATTTAAATGTTTTTTTTGCAATTTATAATTATAAAATCAAAAATCGGGAATTTATATTAATAATAATGTAATAGTAAATATATATTTATAAATAATATGATTAATATATTTAATAAATGTTGTATTTGTTTTCTTGTTACAGCAGCTTAATACGTCAAAAAAGAAGTGCTACTATTAAAGGCTCCAACAAATCTATTAAAACAAGTCCAGCTGGGAATTACCAACATCATAATAATAATAATAATATAAATATTAATAATAATCATCAATCAGGATATTTAGATATAATATTATTTGATAAAAGTTGGTTATAGAAGGCGGAACAACGTTGAATGACGACGATCCAGGCACAATGCAAAGCTTGGACTCATCATGTCAAGAAGCTGATGTAAGTTTTTTATTTATTTATATGAATTTATATTAAATATTATATTTTGTATTATAAGGGATTATTATTTATTGTAAGAAAATTAGAAACAATTTTTTTAGGTTGTGATGTAATTTTTAGATTAGTAAGTTGTTTATTTATTGTATCCTAGATGAGGTTATTATATATTTATAAACAATATGTAATCAACAATTATACAATAATAAATATAAACAATTTCTTATGTGAGATAAAATAAGATCTAGAAGAGTACTTTAAAAAGTCTCTTGGCCGATCTGCTCTAGCTTCACCTGGATTATAAGAATGATGATACGCACGTAGCACAATTCCTTCCTTATTCAATACATTTTGGAAGCATGACCACTTTCATTGGCTCTCTCAATTTTAAATTCACCATTTATTAAAGAAATTGCCCTAAATAACTTAGTAAGGAACCTAAACCAGAAAAATGGCAAAGGTCGTCACGTTGTCCCATACTGCTCTGAGGCATTGTTTGCCGATTCGTAGTTTGTCTAGTGTTTTTATGGGAGCGGATTGCTTTTTTTGTGGCGCAAAGAACTGTCTCCAGTTAGCTCCTTCCGAAGAGGTACCACCTAGGAACCTAAACCATAAAAAAATCAGCTGGTCTTGATAATATTTCTAATTATGTGATCAAGAAACTCTCAGTTAAGCGACGAGGCAATTCATACTGTTGATTATCAATATAACTGTATAAATACTGGCTATTTTCCAAGGGCTTCGAAGGAATCCGTTATTAGACCGCTCGAAAAAAGCGAACAATCTTCAGATATAAGCAACTGCAGGCCAAATTCGCCTTGAAGTATACTCACTTCTTTCTAATGTAGGAAAGATACTCGAAAGTATTAAGACTTGGGGGATTTTGATGCACACTGCAAACAAGAGAACATTATACCAGACGAGCAGTTCGGTTTTAGAGCTGGATATATTCAACTGAATATTCCATCCTTAAAGTTTAAGTACACCCTACTAGCAGAAGCCGCAACAACTAGGAGATCCTGGTTGGAGCTGAGAGCTGTCGCGCAAAACAGAGTCCGCTGGAGGGCAACTGTTTCCGCCCTATGTCCCGTAAAGGATTCAAGGAGCGTAAATAAGAAGAAGAAAGTTCATGATGATATGCTTACATGTTTAAGGAGGAAGAAATCGACAGTGATGTGCTCACTAGACATTCAAAAGGCTTTTGTATTCCTTTGGATTAAAGGACTTCTTTTCAAAATAGTAATCTCTTAGTTTCCTGTCCCACTTAACAAGACTACTCTATAACTTTTTACAGAAGAGAAGTTCTTGTGTAACACAGTCCCAATCTTATCTGGGATCGCACAAGGATCCATACTCGGCTCCAAGTTATACAATATATATCTTTTTGATTTGCCCCATAAATTACCGCATTCTAGCAATAGCACTTTCACAGCTCTACTTTACGCTGATGATACAGTTATGTACGCGGTAAAAGCCAATCCCAATAAATCGCCTCACGTAATTTATAGATGACCCCTAATAGATTATATTTCATTCTGGTCCAAGTAGTGCACTCTTACCATTTGTCTTATAATACAGATTAAGAGTCCAGGCCACTTTAAAATAGGTTCAGAAGTCTGTATTGAAGATTTCTCGGTAAGACTTGTTTGGTTCAGCTTTCCCAATACAAATAAGAAAACACTCTGGCTAGCGCCGTGATCTTGATCTTTCTTTGAAATATTAAGGACTCTCTAGCTCTTCAGTATCCACTGAAACAAATAAGGAGGTGTTGCATGGGTGGCATTATAGAAGTCGTTTCAAGTCATCTGTTTCGAGTTTTCCATAGTTTTTTCCATTTTTTCCAAACTAGTAAAACAAATGAGTTGAAACGACTTCTGTGCTGCCACCCCAAGTTTTGTTAGAAACACGACAGCACTGCGTTTTGGATCTTGTGGCTCCAATCGAGAAAGAAAGCAACATCCCTACTTATTGAGTCAGCCATAAGCCCTCGGATCACCAAACCAAGAATATGCCCGGGAACAAGCGCGCGTAATTCTGTCAGTGCATTAAGATTAACACAGCGTTTTACAGTCGATCAGCGAAGCTATAAAGTTGGCTGAATGGGGCTGTAGGTCACTTATAAGAAAGGGGGTAGTTGATAGAGTTAAGCACACTAAAAGTAGATCTAACGCCATCCAGTATTAGCTTGATTGAATAGCCACAAATGATACTCCCAATTCAGTTAAAGCCCTTAGATACATGTATCTAGAACAACTACATTAGACATTATATAAAATACACAATAAAAGGTCGCATTTTGTTGAATTTGTGTCTAAAGCCTTGTGTTTAGGATCAAGTTGGATTTCATAGATTAAAAAAAAACATTATTAATTGTCTGCATCCATGATTTTGAAGATAGCACATTTTAATTGCTACTGGCTGTGGTAGATTGAAGGACTATTGGGGTAAACTACAGTACAGAGAATGTTGCAAATTTCTCTGGACTGGCGTTTTTCTTATCAACCATTCTAGGGCGAAGTTTAAAAGCATTAGAACCTTGTCTAAGATCTTCCCATAACTTGAACTCGTCTGTTACTGTCTTTTTTGATCTTTACTTTCGCCAGTGAGTTATTCGTTGCGCATTTGATAAGTCGTATTAGCATTAACAGAACTCCAAAATCCAATAAGATCTTGTTCCGCTTCTTTCTTTTTATAGAGTCACATTCCTGTTGGAAATCCACACATATTTGGTACAAATCTACATTCGTTTCTAAGGTTTTCTTCAGGATTTGCTTTAATTTCAGCAACTGGTCGATTGTTGGTCTGTCTGCCATAAAAACAGCTTGATATTCTGCTAGGGTTTTTTCACTGTAGGTTATAATATTTGTTTTACAAGAATGTGACGGTTTGGTAACTGCTGCTGAAGAGTAAGATGCCTCTGTAGCTTTTAAATGTTAATGTATCTCCTCTATTGTATATTATACATTTAATCCCATCTTCCAATCCTCTGGTATAATTTCTTCCTTTCAGATGTTGCTTATGAATTCGTGTAAGTGTTTTAAGATTTATGATCCTCCTTCCTTTAGCAACTCAGCTGTGATTGTGCCATGTTCGTTCTTGTCTGAAAATTATTGCTGATTTGCACCCTTATAATTCTCCTTTCATCGAAGTCTTCCAGTATCTGTAGGATCCTCGTGTTTAAATATTCCCTCTTTTTTCTGCACAGCTTGTCTGGGGTTCTTCTGTTTAGCTTGAATACTTCCATCCTTGCTCTTGTGCGCCTTGCAATATATTGCCGATGGTTCTGGTTTCTTTGTTCAATTGCAGATTTGAATCCTCCTGATCCAATTCCAGTTTGTCTGGGGACCCATTCTAGAGTTTCTTCTTCTGCCACCTTTATGCTGTTTTTACTTTCTTCCGATCATCCATAGTCAACCAGCATCATTAACCAGTGCTTTGACATACTTTCGGCTATAGCGAGAACGCCTTAGTGTGAATATCCACTCTTCAGTGTATTTACATCAGAGTCCGACCGTTTAGCGCCCCTTTCACCAAACTGGTGGGCGTTCCAATAGCCGATTCCGGGCAAATAAAAACAGTGCCTGAGCTCCATTTTGACAATACATCCGAACAGATCAGAACCCACATAAGGATGGACCGTTTATCAAAGGTGTTTTTCTTCTTAAATAGTGCTACAATCTTTGTGGGCCTCTTGAAGTTTTCTTCCAGTCGTCTGTACGCCTTGTCAGTTCTCTGAAGCTCGTGTAAGAAGTTTTCGTTTATCTTCTAGCACGTTATCCCAGAATTTTTCAAGTATTTCCTAACTGAATCACTCAAATATTGGGGGGTTGTAATTGTAATACGTTCATAGGCATTATCTAGAGTTTAAATAAAACAAATATGTACATTATTCAATATTATTTAAAAAAAAACCCTAAATAATTATTATTTTAATTAATTTCAGTTCATAATAAACGATACTCTGTTGAAGCTAAAAGGTTCCTCAAGCAGCAGTAATATAATACGTCAAACAACACAATTACCATCTGTATCACATAACCAGCAACAGCAGCAGGCACAACAACAATATTCAACGCTTCAACAGCAAACATCCCAGCAACAACAACAACAGCAGCAACCTCATCACAGTTCCTTTCATCATACAACATCCCTAACAAATATAAATCCAATCCATCATCAGACACCATCATATATATTTGATGGAGTTGATTCACCACCAGATTATACATCATTATCAACAAATATTACCGATCATGATCTCTTGGCAACAGTTGGTGTATCAACAGATGCACATCAGCAAATGCTTACTAATCAAATTGCATCCCCATCATTATTATCGAATTTTAATTCGATTGTATCACCGTCACCGGTAGTACCGGATATGATATTAAGTACATCATCAACATCACCAATATTAAATTGCATTAAGCCAGAAAAACGATCATCGCTATCAGATAGCCCCACCAGTAATCTTTTTAATTCATCATCACCAAGCAAAAAGGCAAAGCTAACAAATTCCTCATCATCAGCAACATATGGTACCTCACCACCTTTACTGCAGCCACTTATAAATTCCTCATCATGTTCGCTGACTAGCTGTAGTAATTTATCAACAGTATCATCACCGTATAATCAACAGCAGCAGCAACATACAATTATTAAGAATGAAACAGTTGATCAATTAAAGGCTGCTATCAATATTGGATATTCATCAATATCAACTGGTAATATAACAACGATAACTAGCGCCTCACAAACAGTACCATCATTAACAATACCATCTTCTGCGGGTGGTAATAAAACACCAACAACATCCTATAATACATCAGCAACAACTTCTGCACAGTCGTCGGCGTCCTCGGCCAACTCAACGTTTTTTGATATTCATGACAAAATTAGGGAACTTTATTTATATCTACTCATTCATGATGAAAAATCACTCAAAGAAAGTCGAGTAAGTACTCATTTTTGTCAAATTCATCTTTTAAAAACAATCACGTTAATCACTTGTAATCAGATAATATGCTTATAGGCTGATTGCATAAAATTAACTTTAGTTTTATAATGATTTTTATTGGCGCTTTTCAGTTACTAATCTATCAGTCTACTTTAATGTTGGCGACGATTTTGTTTGCTTAGAAAAGCTTAATTCGCTTTTTTGCCTTGAATTCTACTATTTTCCACTCTCCATCAATTTTCTTTTCATTTTACGGGTTGTTAAGAGGGATTAGAAGCACCTCTATATATATCTGAATATTCTGAACAGTTTTTATATATCATATTTCTAGCTTTTAACATTACACCGTAGACCTTACGAACTTATCGTATATTTCTAAAAGCAGCAGTAAAGCATTGTTTCTCGCTCTCTAAAATGCCATATATGTAATTACAGGCGCAAAAGAATCGAGTACTGATTTAATGAAATAGATTCCTCTTAATTCTAATGAATCTAGAGCTCAACTTAGTAGGCTCAAAGAAGTCACGTCACCAGGAGGGAATCATGCATCTTTCTGGTGTAGCACAATTACACCTTCTGTAGTGTCTGTCTCAGTATCAATTAATGCTAGATAGATAGGTAGAAGCGGCAGTGCCATCCAAACCGGGGGCTGAGCCACAATTAGCACTGTTTTGTAGTCGCACTCGTGAATACTTTTACGTAAGAATAAGGCAGTAAGGTAGGAAAGGTTTTAGATCCAACAAGTCAGGAACTGGATCAAATCTCCTATTTTGAGCTTAGAAACCTTCCCCAACTCCTTTAACGAGAGATTTGCAAGGTTTCAGATGTTGGCCAGAGCCGGACAATCTGGTTGCATAATGCTCAATTTGCCAGTGTCGGGAAGTTAACGATACGATTCTGGCAATGTTCTTATGAGGCAATCCCAAGAGATCCCGGAATCTCCATAAGATACCTGCATGTTAATATCTATTTACGTCACACACTGCTGCTTCTGTACATATTTCACCGGTGTGCCCATGAGAGTTGCTTCAGTCTGGCCAATTCGTTTTCCTTATAGGTTTCCGTCGATGATCCTATGCCCCGGTACCCACTTAAGAGTGATCCTGTGGCACGTTGCACGTTTATACGGGCTAAGCCTAATGCCTTGATAGCCGCTTTTCTGTTAATGTGAAAGGCTAGTCTATTTTTTCATATAGAGTGCAATGTCGAACAGCAAGCTCTAGTCAGAAGATATTGAATAGAGAGAGTAGTGAAGGAAGGAACTGCTACAACCAAGCCGCGATATTTCATTCCATCTACTCCCAACCATTACTATCGCGACTCTGGCATCGGGGCATTGAGAAACAACTCGCTGGAGTGTTAAGCCTCCTGAAACGAGTTGAATCTCATCAACCAACCGATGACATGCGCTTGGTAGAGCGGGAAAGGGCTAGGGGAGGCTATGACAGGAGTGAAGAATGTAAAGAGGGAAGAAGAAAGAAGGAAAGTTATGTAGGCGGGGAAAGTGGGAAAGACGAAGGACCGTGGTGCTGCCGGGATTCGTAGCTGGGACTCTGGGATGGTAGCCATTGGCCTTACTCCCTAGACTACAACATGACTATCTGATAAGAGGATTACATTGTCTCCTGGCCTTGGGTATGACTATATTACTAGACAGGCTTGAAATATCTGGAAAACTGTCTGGAAAACACTGGCAGCCAGGCGGTAGCATTTTTGGAAATCAAGCGAGGAGTGGGGCTCCAACCACTAAACCCGATATTGATTTGAAACCGTCTGTGTACAAAACAAAGTCATGATTGTTGCCGGGTTGCAAATCTTCCCATTCGTCTCTAGTATGGTTCTAGATATTGAGTTCCTATCTATCTATCTATCTAAACTCCTTTAATCCCTCATGGGACATAGGGCGGAAACAGTTGCCCTCCAGCGGACTCTGTTTTGCGCGACAGCTCTTAGCTCCGACCAGGATTTCCCAGTTGTTGCGGCTTCTTCTAGTAGGGTTCTCCTCCAAGTTGTTCTAGGTCTTCCTACTCGACGGGAGCCTTGCGGGATCCAGTCAAGGGCCTGTTTGGCTAGATTTTCGTTTTCGCGTCGCAAGGTGTGGCCAACCCAATTCCATTTCCTTCGCCTGATTTGGTCGTCTATCCTTTCTTGGCCGGCACGGCGCCATAGTTCTTCGTTTGAAATTCTATCTTGCCAGCGGATTTTTAGGATACGACGAAGGCATCTGTTGATGAAGACTTGTAGGCGCCCTGTGATGAATTGGGTGACTTTCCATGTTTCGAACTGCCTTAACGTTGGAGTTGAACAGCCGCAATTTGGTGTTAGTTGAGATCTCCGTTGATCTCCATATGCGGGACAGGCATGCATATGCGCCTCGTGCTTTATTTATTCTGGAACTGACGTCTTCTTCTGCCCCACCATTTTCGGTAATAATGCTACCGAGGTAGCAGAATTGAGAATATTGAGTTCCTGCCGAAATTTAATTTTGCGATCATGGAGTGTGTATGTCGCTCTACCATTTTCGGTGGAAGAAAGCGTATTATGTATATTGCTGTGCCCTTAGTTCTTCCTTACCTAGCAACCCACATTTCCCAGCCTCAGACTCACGCAGGCCGCCTGCTGCCTAATGCATAAATCAGGTGACAGGTGGTCAAGATTTACGTTAATAGCTTCGGTGGGTGTTGTACACATGGCGTTTGTTATTCCCAGGCAAGTGATTCTTTGGACTTGAGACCTCAGACTGGATCTGTAGTATTCCTTGGCTACCGTGCGGCTTCAAACCCTATATTTGGTCGAAGGTCTACTAACAGCCCTAGAAAGCTGTACTGGCTTTCCTTGCTCTTTATTTTTACTGCGATAGGCTCAGTAATTGCCCCACTGCCCGGGGGTATAGCTGGGCCACCCTATCCGATGGGGTATAATTCACGGATCCAGTCCTTCTGGTTGGGGGCTGGGTTGGGCGAAAGGTTGACAACCTCTCCTTGGAAAACAATTCTTGTTATGGAATCGAGAACCCAGCCTCGGAACAGTCAGGATTTACCGCAAAACTGGAGAGGGCTAGCCAGACGTAGAGACCGTTGATTGAGGGTGGGTTAAAAGTGGATATCGTCATCGTCCGCATAGGCGGCTTCCTTTATTCTGCGGTTCCCTAGTCGCTTCAATATCTTATACTTCGCCAAAAGCCATAGCAGAGGCGACAGGACTCCACGCTAAAGTGTGCATGTCGACGACTTGATCACTCTGCTATTGTCCCTGCTACTGTGGGTGATTCTAGTTTCTAGCATCCATTGATTGTAAAACTCTACTTCCACCAGGACCTTCTGAATGGTCACGGTGCTAATGTTGTTAAAAGCGCCGTCTATATCTAGGAATGCTGCTGAAGACTTTCTTTGCTGTGATTTCTTAATGCCCCATAGGAAAACGAAAGGCATCTTTTTTGGTTAGACAATTTAATCCTTCATATACCCCTCCTCATGACAACTCTGTTAGTGGATAGGAGAGCGTTTAGGGAATCGATGCATTCTTTTATAAGCCTTAAGTTGACTATACAAGAAGGGGCTTTTAGAGTTCTCCCCCTTTAGACATTCCCGGGAACCGATTTTTTTGGAACATTAACTAATGAAAGGAGTTACTTAGGAGTACCGTTAGCAATTCAATTGTGTTGTGTAAACTCATTGTTCCTCTACCTTCTACGGATTAAATTTCTCAGAGTGCCGCTTTTCATGGTCCTCGATCGAGCCCTTGAATTTACAACAGAAGAAATATAAACCAATTAAGTCTTTTATTCTAAACAGAAACTAGTTTTGAAATTCAATAAGAATGCTTAGGTAGGTGCTCTATTAGTTTCTTGCCTCTGTTTTTATCGCAACGTGAAATGTAGGCATAGTTAGCATTGTCCCTAACAATACAATAAGGCCATCGCCCCTGTGAGCCTGGCTACTCTTTATCCTCAATTCCTCATCTTGACCCCAAGTATAAGATTTGAAGAGGCTCTTTGGAGGAGATTAGATATAATCATGATATTATTACCCCTTATTATGATGGCAAGATCTTCGGTTTACCCCTGTACATCAAAGTTAAGAGGATAACAGTTTCGTGAGGAGCTCGAAAATAATGAATGACCATAGAAGATGTGGTAGCAGAAGAGCCGTCCTTGGCTATAGGCCATCGATTTGTGCATTCATAGGAGGTGTCAAAACCGCTCAATCCATGCCATCATTGAGCGCTACTTTCTTCGATCTGAAACATAATTTGAGAATTTGTGTTTCCAAAAACTTCAGAAATCAGTGATCCCATAGAACTTTCAAGCATTTTAATGGCCATATTGTTCTGTAATGCCTGAGCTGAGTCGTGAGACTTCTTCAAAGAGCACATAAACCTAGCACAGACAACCGTAGTACAAATGACCCAGAAAACGATACGCCAGATCCTACAATAGAAGAAGCGGCAAATGCCATAGCGAAACTGAAAAAATAGAGGCTCCACAGGTCCACGTGGTATACCCACGGAATTATTAAAAAATGGGGGGGGGGGGGAAGAAGCCATTACTTACTATTGGGAAGCAGCAGATGCCAGAAGAATGGCTTTTAGGCACAATAGTCCCAGTTCATAAAAAAGTGAATTAATGAGCTGAAAACTATAGGCCAATCACTTTGTTGAACACAGCTTATAAAAAGGCCTTCACATATTTTATTCAATAGACTGAAAACAAATTTCGAAAATAAAGTAGATGATTACCAAGCAGGATTTAGAACGGACAGATCGACCAGATTTTCATAATGAGACAAATACTTGAAAAATGCTGGAGTTGTAGACGACAGAAATGCTTATGACCTGCTGAATAAAAGGAAGTTGTGGAACAAAATGAGTTAAAAGCGTTTGCTAGCCAGGATTTTTAATGTAGTAAACCAGAGAAGAGTAAGCCGACCAAGAAATAGGTGGATGGATGGCATGCTAGAAGATAAACGAAAACTTCGTATAACAAATTGGAGAGAGCTAACAAGACGTAGAGACGACTGGAAGAGGAGACCTCGAGAGGCCCGAGTCCTGCAAGGACTATGGCGCCATTTAAGAAAAAGTACGGTTATCTCACACAATGGCTTCTATACATTCTCCACTGTAGTGTCTACAAGATTCGCTTCTAGCTTGACCAATTCAGCGGCTTTTTCGTTGCTCTCGATGTTCCTGTGCCCCAGCAATCCTGTACAACCTAGCCAGGATGAGAGTTCCTTCTAATAGGGTTCGAACTGCTTGAGCATTATATAGACTGTGTGTAGTGCCTTAATAGCCGCTTGTATATCTGACAACAGAATTACCTTGGCTCCTGACCTTGGGTTCATCTACATTGCTAAGGATTCAAATGTGCAGTCCAGCAGTTTTTCTTAGATTTAGGTCTGCTCCACACAATAGTGCCGTTCTTGTTCTAGTTTCATGCCACTCTCGGTCCAGTAAAATATTTTTACAGGAAAAACAATCAGCATCCCTTATCAATCAACCCAGTACAGTTCAGTACCGAGACCGGCATGTTACTGGACCGAGAACGGCACTATGGTGTGAATATGATGAGATTCTACCGGACCGAGATTGGGATGATACTCGACCGGGGACGTCACGATAGGGTGGAGCGGGCGTTAGGCTGACTTCGAACGGTGCGCGATACGGTGCAGACAGACACGGACGGCGCACCATGAGAAGGCAAGTCTGTAGCGGTACGTAGGATTCGCCGCGAGTCGGTAACTTCGGCTTCTCACGGTGCGCGAATTTGCGGATTATTACGCACGCCGACATCCACGGACGACGTCGGACCGCCCCGAGGCTCTCCAACGACTCAGTGTGAGTCTTGAGATTCGAAGCCATTTTGGTATTCCAAAATGCAAAGTGAAGGGCCGGGCGTATCGGTCGAAATCCTTTGGTTTGTTCGCTGTATCCCATGAATACTCGTTGGATTTTTCAGCCAATTTATTTCGTTGCACTTTCGGTATGTATGCCATGGCCTTGCAACCAAACCCACGTAGAGATGACAGATTCGGCTTTGAATTTCACCAACGTTTTTCTGGGTTGATGTTCTTCATGCCACGCCATGGGATTCGGTTAATCAAATACACCGCTGTTATTGCTGCCTCTGTCCAAAAGTTTAGACTCAAACCGCTGTCGGTCGGTCGCATGGTACAATTCACCTTTTCTATTACTCAATTTTGTTAAGGTGTGTGTGGTACTGTCCTCTGATTTTGTATGAAGATGAAAGACTTGTTATTTCTAGACTTTGTTTTTGACTTGCTCGTCCGTGTTTATACGGACGACCTCGGACCGTGCAAAATCGCGCACCGTAGGAAGCCATCGTTAGAGAGAACTAGAAAACTCCAGCGCGTGCAGCCTAATCCGTTTTGGAGCTATTAATGTACAGAACTATGGATACAGTTTTTGTCAACCTGGAAGTCTTACCATTCCTATCTGGTCAGGATCTGGAAATCAAAATCTAGGTTGGTTGAGTTTTCTATGTCATGTAGTCATATGGTTCTACTACCATTCCCGGTGGTAGACAGCGCAGTGTATTTCTGTGTCCATGCCAGTTTATCGCAGCTTTAAGACCCAGGCTATGTGTTGTTTTATGTATAGATCAGGTGGTAGCAGACGAGAACATTTTGTTTATTGCTTCAGTAAAGGTTGCACATAAAGCCCCCGTTTCATGGCATTCTTCTTTGAACTTGGCCTTGTCTAGATATATGCTTTTGCAAGACTTATGTTGGACCTGGAGGGGAAACAGGTCAAAGTAGGATCGCCTTGATCGTTTTGTGATCTGGCTTTGGAATGAAGGTGACTTTGTGTCTTCATCAGGACTGACGCCGTGGACCGATAATGGAATGCGAAATGGGTATCTTGAGAAGCTCTAGGGTTTTTGGACTCTTCACACGTATTGTCTCTCTGCCTGATGAAGATGGTTGGCAGGGTTGCTTATAGAGAATTTTGCTAGACCTGGTCTATTTACGTAGGTCCCTCCAGTAATGTCAGCTCTAACGAATGTTGTATGAGTTAAATTTTTTTAGCAACCGGCTGAGCCACAACTGTCGGAATTAGCAGGAGACAGGCTCGTCCAGGTGTTATCCTCCTAAAATAAAAGAATCCCGCCAACCAGCCGACAAAGGCTGTGACGCATGAAGTACAAGACTACCAGGTGAACAAAGGGGTTCACCGTCCGCTAGGTGAAGACCGGACCTAAGCAGAACGGGATGCCTTATTAGAGCTAGGATATGGTATTTGGGTTTATAATCGATATTGGAAACCTAATCTAACCTAATTTATGCAATTACTAGTCGCTTTTGGACCATGATAAAGTCAGGTCGCACTAACTGACTGATTAGATTGCTTGATTGCAGATTTGCTTACCGCCAAGAACTTTGACGGATAATGTTATAATTTCTGAAGGAATATAATCTGCTGGTAGTTTGAAAGATGTAGAGAATAATGGCCAATACAGAATCTCTCCCAATATTTCCCTAAGTCCGGTCGACCACTGGAAGCCTAACAAGCATGTAAGGGCTCGTCTACTATAAGTGAATACAAATACGCGTTTACACGCGTATTCATGCGTAGATCCAATCGCTCATTGCTACCTTTTCAGTACGAGTCGCTCTTCTCTTGTTCACGTTTCCAATGTCTGACCAGTCTAGAAATCGAGCCGGAAATACACGACCCAGTGCATTTGTCCCTCCTTCTTCTTCGATGGCTCTACAGCCCAATTCGAGCCTTGGCCTTCATCAGCTTCTTCCTCCAGACGTCTCTCTGCCCCGCAGCTTGTCTGCAATGTTGAGCAGTTTAGCTGCATCGGCCTTAACATTGTCTTCCCGCCTTGACCGTGGTTTGCCAACTGGTCTTTTTCCTCGTAGATCATCGTACAGGTCTTTTTTGGTATCCTTGAGTGATCCGTTCTTTGGATATGTCCGGCCCAACATAGACGCAGTAGCTTGGCATGAGTCGAAAGTTTACGATCTTTGTATAAATCGTACAATTCGTGATTGTAGCGTATTCTCCGCGCATTTTCCTCATTGATTGAGCCGTATATCCCTCGGAGAACCTTCCTCTCATATACAATCCATCTTTTCCGCGGATTTTTGGGAGATGCTCCATTCTTCACACCCACACGTAGCTTCTGTACGTATGATGGTTTTGTAGATTCTTATTTTTGTTTTTCTGTGGATGTTTCTGGATTTCATCACTGGCAGTAGTGAGAAGTATGCTCTGTTTGCGGCGTTTATTCTTCTCTGAACCTCTATCGTTTCACCACTGTCTTCGCTAACTGTGGACTCCAGGTAGTTAATTGGTTCAAAGTTGTGGTGTTGTAGTTTCTTCTGCCTCTTTCCACCCTTGACTGAATTAGAATCTTACTCTTGTCGGCATTTATTTTCAGCCCTATATCTTTGCCTCCCTCTTCTAATTCCGTGAATATTTCTCTAAGATATGACAGTGATCTGTCAAGGCAGTTTATATTGTCGGCATATACTGCCAGTTGTTTTGATTTGTTAAGCAGGGTTCCGTTCGCATCAATGTTTACTTTCCGAATTACTCCTTCTAGGCAGCGATTAAATAGTATGGGTGCCAGCGCGCTTTAAATATTGCTTGACTGAGAAGGGCTTCGTCAATTCGCCTTATATTCGGACTGTACACCCTGTATTTTCCATTATCATTTTTTTACCTTCATTATCTTTGGGGTATATTTAGGTCTAGCATTGTCGTATACATTTGTTCCCTACCGATGCTGTCGTATGCTTGTTTAAAGTCGATGAAAAGTTGATACACTTTCGTAGGATTTGTCTTATGGAAAAAAGTTGGTCCATTGTTGATCTATTTCTTCTGAATCCAGCTTGGTATTCACTTAATGCCGCTTCTGCATAAGGTTCCAGTCTTGTTTTAATTATTTTATCATTATTGTGTATACTTTGCATAAAAGGTATATGCCTCTATAGTTTCCACAGCTGAATTTGCCCCCTTTCTTGTGTATTGGGCAGATAATGCTTTGCTTCCAATCTTCAGGCATTTTTTCGTTCCTCCATATGCAGCATAGTAATTCATGTATAGCTGCTGAAACCGATTCGCCTCCTTGTTTGATCAACTCTACTAGGATGTTTCAGTTCCTGAAGATTTGTTGATTTTTAAAGATTGTATGGCACTCTGTAATTCTTCCAGGGTTGGTACATTTCGTCCCCTTCAAGTCATATAGACGTATCTCAGTTTTGGCAACTTTTCAGGAGAGCCAAATAACGTAAAGTGCCTTCATGTTTCCTTTTGTTACGACGAAACCGTTACAGATAGAGACTTAATATTTGGTGTAGTTATGCTTTAAGGACTAAGCTAAACCGTTACGAAGAGATACGACACTTAGAGAGGACGTAGAGGGAGGTAAGACAAAAACCAATTTTTTTGAGATACGTCTTTATGACTTGAAGGGGACGATTTGTTTCTCTGGTGTCATAATTTGGGGGCCTCGGTAGCCTAGGGAGTAAGGCGCCTGGCTACTATCCCAGAGGTCCCGGGTTCGAATCCCGGCCAGCCCCACGGTCCTTCGCCTTTTCCACTTTCCCACCTACATAACTTTCCTTCTTTCTTCTTCCCTCTTTACATTCCTGATTCCTTCTGTCATAGTCTTCCTTAGCCCTTCCCCGCTTCACCAAAAAGCGCATGTCATCGGTTGGTTGATGAGATTCAACTCGTTTCAGGAGGCATAACACTCCAGCGAGTTGTTTCTCGATGCCCCGATGACAAAGTCGCCAGTAATGGTTGGGAGTAGGTGGACTGCAAAATATCGCTGGTAGGTTGTGACAGTTCCTTTCTTCCCCGACTAGAGCTGCTGGTCGACATTGCACTCTATATGAAGAAAATAGATTGTCGACACAGTATAAAGGGCGTTTCCTGTGACTCTAGTCTTTCACATAAAAAAAAAAAAAAAAAAAAAAAATCATTATGTTGTAGACGGGGTTCTGGTACATGTCTGATGCTCTTATTTGCGTTCAGCAGCTCGCTGAAAAATCCCTTCCATCTTTTCTTTATATCATCCGCCTACCGGAGGAGGGTTTGAAGCCTTCCTTGAAGAAGTTTACTTCCTTGTATGCTTCCCGTATTTTGTTTTGTGCAAAGTTTTCCGCTGCCCTCAGGATGTAATTGTTGAGGAATTGTCTTTTCTTCTTCCTGCAGATGTTTTTTGCGGTTCTTCTTGCTTCCTCGTATTTCAATTTCTTCTATTTTCCTATTTTTATTTCTGGCTCTGCGTTTGTAGCCTACAGTTTTCTTCGTGATCCTGTATTCTTCTTCTTTTCTTTCTTTGATCCGTTAGCTGGCGGTCCGAGCGGGACGTCCCCGCAACGGATACGCCTCTGTCGGTGCCGCTGGATCTCGAACTCTATTCGCGACTCGTTTCCATTCTTGCCGGTTTTTGACGACGTCTCGAGCCTCGGTAACTGATAACCGTTGATTCGTTAGGTCACCCTCCATATTGTTTAGCCAGGTTTTCTTCGGTGCCGATCTCTGGATTCTCCAGCCTGCAGGATGGTCTCGCCAGAGAAGTTTACGTGCCAAGCGGTCATCATCCATTCGGCAAACATGTCCAAACCACCGTTGTCGAAGTTTTTGCATTTCTTCTTCGATCAGTGTCTGCTGATCGCATCTTTGTCTGACTGTCTCGTTTCGAAGGCGATCGCGTAGTGAGACACCGAGGATCTGCCTCAAACATCGCATTTGGAAGACCTCGAGCTTCTCAACGTCCACGTTTCAGATCCATAAAGAAGAATCGGAAAGATCAACATTCGGTAAAGGCGTACTTTTGTTTTGATGGAAATATTTGTTCGGTTCCATATGCACTACTTGAGCGAGGCGAAGGTTGCTGTTGCCTGGCCGATGCGGCTGTGAACGTACGACGTCGATGCTACTTTCGTTTCCTCAACCAATGATCCCAAATATTTGAACTTCGGAACCGGTTCGATTTGGGCTCCATCGAGCTGAACACTGACCCTCGATCCGTCCGTTGTGAGCACTTTGGTCTATTCGCATGATTTTAACCCATATGACTGGGCGATGCGGGAAATGTCGTATAAGATCCCCGTTGGCCGGAAGCCGGATAAGTCGCTTCGAAGACGAACGCTGCTGGCTGAGCCATCGTACGACGTTTGGAGAAGTCGGATGATTTTCAATGACACGTGTTCGATTTCCAACACTCTCCACAAGCTGTTCCAATCGATGCAATCGAAAGCGTATTTGAAATCGATGAAAACGACGATACATAGTTCGTTTGCCGCAACGAATTCTTTCTTCCATTAGCTGACGGAGTGCGAATATTTGATCAATGTATCCTCGATGCACCAGTATCGTCTTCAGTCTTATCCATTTCCCTCAACTGTAGCTGCATTATTCATGTTTAGGCTTCGATCTATCATTTCAGCTAGAGTTGTCTGATATCTCTCCAATACGGTCTGTTCTTGGAGGCGATTAGCGTCGAATTTCTTTTGTTTGTTGTTTCTTTTTTCTTGAGTGGACAGCCGGCAACTGTGTTTTGCAATGCTATTTTTTGTGGTTGAAGTTTTCTTTTGTTTTTTCCAAAATTGTATACCTAAACCTATAATAATTATTATATTAAAAACTTACCAATTGTTTAAAAAACTCTAACCATTTTCCTTTTCTTTTCAATTACAGCGGAGGCATCGAACACGATCGTTTGTTTTGGAACGTTTAGTTGAACGTGAAAAATTGAATACAATCGTATTAAATTTATATCCTGGGAATTATGGATATTCATTAGCTTTTTATCAAGATGATAATCAAGTTGATCAAATCAATGAATCATTTAACAATAATAATTCAAGTAATAATAATAATTATTCAAATGATTGTAATAATGGCAACAGCATACAAACGGATCGAGGAGGAGGGCCTGGCGGAGGTGATAGGGGCGGAGGAGGAGGCGGAGGCGGTGGTGGTAGCAGTAGTAATTCATTATTATTAAACAGTAACAATAGCGGAAAGATTGGATCAAATGCAAGCTCTAGTCGATTAAAACAAACACAAATTAGTAATAGTAGCATAAATAATAGTAATAGCAATAATTTACTAATATCCTCCAATAATCTCGGTGTTGATGAAATTATTGATGGTAGGGGTGGTGGCAATTCAAATACTGTTATACATACATATAATGATTCATTAAGTAATATAAAGACAACTGATACAGCAGCAGCCACATCAATTGATGATCATGGAACAACATCATCATCATCTGCAACTATAATTGGTGATACAGATGATATAGATGAAGATGCTAATTTAGTTGAAATAATGCGTTGGCCATATGAAATGGATGATTTACTAAATAGTATCGATAATGAAGAACTACCAGTACTATTCTCAGATTTATTAGAAACTCGAATACCAAATGTCTTCTATTCGGGTTGTGTTATTTGTCAGATACGTGATTTTCGACAAACTTTTCCAATTTCATCAAATAGCTGTGATATATATCATGTTCTGCTGAAGCCCACCAATGACACATTTTATTCTGATATTAATCAACTAGCAAATGAGTCTGATATTAGCGCTGATGATAAATTATTGCTAGAAAGTCAGTTGATATTAGCAACAGCAGAACCGTTATGCTTGGATCCAGATCCAAGAATTGGACGTTATTCAATTAATAGCCAATATGTCAGGCAAATATGGAATACACCAACAATACGACGACAAATGAAAAAATATTCTCAAATATCAATTAATCGTAAAAGGAAAATTGATCAATTCACGCATAATTATGGCCTTGAATTATGTGATTACTTGCAAAGAATACGGCAAAGACCAAGGCCAAATGTATTAGGTGGAAATTTATCAACTGGCATTAGTGGTGTTGGTAATAGTAGTAATAATACTAATAATAACAATAATAATACATTATCAGCATCATTTGCTGCAACAAAACTGCCTAAGAAGCCAACCGATGTTATACGACCGATACGAGCCCCAAATCTTGATTTTCCTCCGCTATCATTGCCTGATGAAGTGAATGTTGAGAAATATGCTAAAGCATATGAAGGACCGAGAGAGACAAAAGACTGTATGCCACAATTGATTGAGGAGTATATCTTAGAAACTGATCGTGAAGGTGGTCGTGTTTATCATATTAAATTATCCATATTTCAAAGGCCTGCTAATTCTGAATATTTGGGTGAATTATATGTTGATAGGTAAGTTCAATTTTTTATTATTTTAATATAAATATTTCATGAATGCTCTTGAATCCTTTAGTCAGTCATCTTAAATGCCGCTACAGTCCCTAAAGGGTTTGGGCCTATTGGAATGCCTTCATGTCCCGTGGTTTACGTTTTATGAGTTCTCTCCAGCTGGCTATACCTAGTTTCTGTACATCTTCATGCATGTCATCTATCCACCTATGTATTTCTGGGCCTTTCTTCTATTTTCCTGTTGGTTTCTTCTATTTTCCGGTTAGTACTCTGCCCCGTTTTGTGTGTGTAACTATAGTTCAAGCTTTTCGTTCGTTCTAATGCGCCATTCGTTTTAGTTAACCCTCATAACGTACGTCTTTGGTGAGGTATTGGATCCAAAAGTATCGCTGCTCCTTTACTTGGCCTATTGTACTACCCCCCAATACCTCATATTTGTAGGCCAGATCGCTTGAACATGCAGTCTGTCTAGTGTCGTGTCGACTAGACTTGATGGTTGAAGCTATCGCGGGGCATTCACAGAGAACATGAAGAACAGGCCCCTGCGCTGAAAGCCAAGTAGTGTTTTGTGACTTTTCGTTTGAGTTGAAGAAAGCGTCTTCAGTCGAATCACGACTTTCAGTACAGGAGTCTAAACTCATCTTGGCATTTCCACTCTGTGCCGAAAGTCGTAATTCAAATGAAACGCGATGTTCTTCAACTCAAACGCTGCGCTTCTGCTTCATCTGGCATCAGGTTGTTGCCCTAGTCCAAAAGCCATGGTTCGCTTATGACAGGGTCTGTGGCTTAAGGACGTCTAAATTTAATCTCTTCTATACCAAAGGTAATGGAAAACCCAGAACAAGTATTCTGGTCAAAAATAATATAAGCACCTTTAGATGTCCCTCCCTCAATTTAGTGATCAAGACCTTACTGTGGTCGACCTAGAGTTAAAACAAAACAAACTCAGGATGTCCTCTTTCCATCTAGCCTACGATTATGAAGGCCTTGTACCTCCTATGGTCTTTCAGGACCTGGGGAAGTTGAAGGAGAAGTATTTTCCCGGCTCCTATGTGTCGCGACTGTGAACCAGTTGCTGCGACGCATGAAGTCACTGGGACATCACGTCTTGGCGTACGCGGATGACGTTGTTATCATCGCAAAAGGAAAATTTCCTCAAGTCGTCTGTGATCTCACGGAGGGTACTTTACAAACCCTCTCAAGCTGGGCTGCCACTAGCGGACTCAGCGTTAACCCAGTAAAAACGGAACTGGTCCCCACGGCTTAACAATATTAGGCTCAAATTTAGCAACAGTGCCAAATATCTGGGAGTAGTGCTGGACAAGTAACTCCTAAACGCTCGCTTGCAAAAAATCTATTGAGAAAACATGGGACTTCTCCCCTAACATAGCACACGGCACACGAAGGTGCTGAACTCTGTTATTGTCTCCTCAAAAACTGGCTTCTGCATACCCGAGATTATCTTCACGAAGAAATACCGAGTCCACATTCCTTCACGTCGTGAATGGAGAAATAGACCACACAGTTTTCAGGTTGTCATAAACTTCTTTACTGATGGCTATAAGCTCGAGGGCCGGGTAGGAGGGGGAGTCTTTTCTCCAGAGCTTGGGATTTAAGTCTCCTTCCGAATACCCGAACACTGCAGTTATACTAAACGGAGGTTCTAGCCATACATGAAGCTGTTCTATTTATCAAGCAGCAAGGCTATAGGAATCGGACTGTCTACATCTTCTCAGATAGTCAGACTCTTGCACAAACAGCTCTAGAACTACTTCTGAATGTCGCAGATCTCTTAATGAGATGAATCAACAGTTCTGGACCCTCCTCGTATGGGTGCCCGGTTCCCGAAATATCGAGGGAAATTGTAAAGCTGAAGAACTGACTACGAAAGGCACGACCGCCACCTCCCTTCCAGGAAAGGAAAGGGTTGGCAAGCCTTGAGCCACTTTAAAACTCCAGTGCAAACCGCATACAATGCAACAAGCGAAAAAGCATTGAAGGGATCTTAATAAATGCATCTTGGCCAAATTAACCTGTCCCTCGACACTTTCACATGAGGTTTAAAGTGGGATCACTATGGCATCACAATGGTAGTATACTTTTGGCCTAAGTGTATGAGCTTAAACCAACAGCTCAGCCATCTCTAACGTAACCTAAGTCAACAGCTTGCAATCATTATAGAATCAGCCATTTTGATGACTAAGTTGGAGTCAGTAGTAGGTACTAATGATAGTAATTTTAAGCCGTTGCTATCTCTCGTTTACACCTGGAATCCGGTCGGCAGAACATAATTTTCCCTCGTCGAGGGCGAGAATTAGCGTATGGGTGGGCGAAGAGGTTGGTGGGTGTCGGAACCGGTATTCAACATCATCGCACGTGCTCAGGATCCTCCAAAACGGGGGGACAGTGCCCGTTTAACCCCTCTAGGGGGTGTTTTTTGTCTGTTTTGGTGGGTTGCGCAATCCCAAAGAGAAATTCTAGCCTCACCATCGGGTTCAGCATCCTAGAAAACGTAGGGAGAAGGTACTCTGGTTCCGGCTCAAAATATTTACCATTTTCAGATTTTTTTTCGACTCACGACCGACTCAATTTTGGTGTAAGAAGACCACTAGACTTTCGTCCTTTCATCGTTTCCAGTATGAAAAATTTGTTTCTATTTCGTTCACTGCAACAACTACCTACTGCGATTCAGCCTTTGACGTGATAGCTTTTCATTTTGGCTTGTTAGGCTTTGAAGAATGTGATGGCTCTCACCTACTGGAAGCGTTACCCTTTTTCCCTCTGGAGATTTTCCGAGTATCCATGCAGAGTTAAAAACGTCACCACTTGAAGGTCGTAGTAGTAGATCGGGAGTGAGAGTTGAGAGGCATCATATTCGAGGATCTGCCATCAGGTTGCATCCCACGCCTTCGTTAACTATTACAGAACCAAATATTCTTCTTAGAATTTTTCGTTCAAAGGTTCAAAGAATGTCTGTTTACAAGGTAAATATCCGAGCTTCAGGCCGGTTGGTTGGAGGAGGAACTTCCTCAAATAGCAAAACCTTGCGTTAGTTACGTACGACATGCTTTACCCTGCGATTCCGGGTTGTTTCCTTTGTATACTCGCTGTCTTCTGCGCTTAATATTTTTGTACCGTTCCAGTTTTTACTTCCAAAGGTTCATTCCTGACCGCAACCAGAAGAGCACACATTCATTCTTTGCGCGCGATTACACTCTGTAAGTTGGCAAAGAAGGTATTGACCCAGTGTACTGAGATTCTCGATGGTTTGAAGGTGTATATGAACGATTTAGTGCACAATCTAAGCTTCTCCTCTAGTTGGGTTTTGTTTCACCACGATTTGCAGGATCTACACGTCATGCTCCGCACTTCTTCTAGGACGAGGCTCATCTTGTAAGCTTTAGTTTCTGGGTCGGAATTTTTTGAGCTTACGCTTATTTTTTTCACTTAAAGACTTGCCTCCATCCTTTAATAGACATGTTAAAATTGTCACAGCTCTTTGGTCTGGTAAATCCTTGAAGGATTTGTCCGTTTGAGAACATCATACGTTTTATGCCTAGAGATTTCTTCTGCGACTGGTTTATCTTCCCCACTTGTTTTTCTGTAACTTACATGCCAAAAGGTTGCGTTTACCAAGGCTAAATTTTCTTTGAGTTCTGAGGACTTTATGTGATTGTGTTGACAAAAATCTTAAAGGTTTCATAAGTTTTATTCCTTCTTCTTCTTTAACGGCTCTACAACCGGGATCCGGTCCTGGCCTGTCGCAACTAGTCTCTTCCGTTCCCGATTCTGAGACGATGTCGTCCAGTTTGGCATTCCTAAGCTCTGAGCGTCCTGGTCTACGCCATCCTTCCAGCGAAAGTTGGGTCTCCATCGCTGTCGCATCCCATATTCCTAGTTTAATCAATTTCAGGCACTTGCCTCAGGCAATAGTGCAATAGTACAGAAACCACTAACTTATCCTCTTAATTTCTTTCAGAGATTATAAAAAAGACGAAAGAAACGGAGAAGCGTGCCAATTTTCATTAGGAACAAGATCGCACGCCAACCGATATATACAGCAATTTACTGAAATCTTTACAGAAGAAGGACGGAAATCTGTTAAAATAACCCATATTGTTCCTGGTCAAGCGCCAAAAGTCACCTATACAACAGGAATGTCTGAACATAGAAAGCAGCAGCAACAGGCAGCCCTGCAACAACAACAGCAGCAGGCCCAGCAAGTGCCGCAACCAATAGCTGCAGCGCCAACAGCTCAACAGCAAATACAGCTGCAGCAAACTTTACAGCAAACACCACAGCTAATAGCCCCAGCGTTAAATGCTACCAATTCCAATGCATTGTCAAACAATCAATTAAATATTAATTTACAAGGAGCAAATATCGTTGGGATTGCGACTGCCGGAACTGTACAGCATTTACAGCAGCAGTCACAGCAGATATTCGATGCTGCAACTGGAACTACTGTTAGTGTTCAAGCACAACCTACTCAGCAGATTAGCCTTAGTAATGGTTCATTAGTACTGGTACAGCAGCAGGCGTCTGGGTCGACAGTGTCGACTGGGCTGGCCCTTCAAGCGAGCGGCCATAAAACACAAATGCTTACTAATGCTAATCAATTAGCAGGAACGAGTACAATTAGAACTCAACTTGGATCCAGTGTACCTATTTTGGTAAGATAATGCTATGATTATAAAAAAATGTGAGCGTGTCTCATGAATGTATAAATGTTTATAGCAAGCACAGCTGAAAGCAGCTCCATTAGTTGCTGGACAGCAGCAGCAAATAATACAACAAAAAGTACCTACAACGATTCATTCTACAAATCCAACCATAAATGCTCTTGTGACGGGCTTCATGAACACCGCCAATCAATTCCAACAGCAGCAGCAACAGAAAGGCACAGGTAAATTCTAATTTGGTTTTGTTGTTCTTTAACGTACTTTAAACAAAAAAACACTTTCTAAAACAGTTCAACAACAAACCGTAACACAATCTAACAATGCAGCAATTCTTAGCTTATTAAATAGTGCTCCAGCAGCAATGAGGAACACTTCAGTAGTTACAAATACATTCAATCCACCGGCAGGTCAACAGCAGCAAACAATAGTACAACAATCAGCGGATTCCCTGCTGCAACAGCCGCAGCAACGTAAATCGAATGATGTAATGCAGAATTTGCTGACGAATAATCTACGTAAGATAAATATGGTTGGTGGACCGGCAGGGGGTACAACAACGATAGGTGTAACTAGTGGTGGCAGAGGAAATGCAAATTTAATAGCTGTTAGCGCGGTTGGACTGAATCCAGACTCAGCAACTGCACAGAATGTCCGGGTAACAATGTCTGCCTTAGCCTCCCAGCTAGCATCACCTCCTGCCGTTATGACAAATGCGAATTTTGGCTATGCAACAGCGGCTAACAATAATAACAGCATTGCTTTAAATAATAATAATAGCATTAAAATTGTTAATAACTCTGGACAGAGAGTAATAACTGCAAACAGCTTGAGACGGGATTCTACCGCAGCAACAGCAGCATCATCGCCTGGAAGCGATTCAAATGCATCAAACACATCGGGAACATCGAATCTAGGATTTACTATGCCGGGCTTGAGTGCTCTGCTAGCAACATCCCCATCACCAAGTAGTGATCAGTCTCAAACAGCGCATGGTACGTCAGGGTCTCTTGGTGGAATGACCTCTAGCTTGACAAATCAATCTCTGTTAGAAAGACTGAATAGTAGTACAAATGTGAGCACCAGTCCAGGTCTTTCCCCGCAACAGCAGCAACAAGCAAATGTTGCCAAAAGCATAGTTCATCATGTGGCAAGCGTTCAATCCCCAGCTGCATCGATCTCTCCTCTCTCTAGTCCTCCACCACAGCCATCACCGCAGCAAACTGTACAGCAAGCTCCACAGACAACTACATTAAATTTACAAGGTGTCAGTTTAGCATCGTTGGCTGCATTCCCCGGATTACAAAATGTCCAGGTCCAGATTCCAGGTCTAACGCAGCCAATATCGCTTTCCCTTTCTGGTGCTGGCTTAGCGGCTGCAGTGCAACAGCAAGCGGGCGGCGGACCTGGACAACAAAATAATGCACAACAAACCGCAAGCCTTCTGGTGTCAGTTCCTGTTACAAGTACAACGCAAGTCAATACTATACAAACTGTTCCTGGTGCAGGAGGATGTGGGACAGTTGTATCAGTGCCAGCCACTACACAAACTGTTGTCCTAACAAATGCTGGTGGTAATCCGTCTAGTGGTGTTACAGGCTCTGTATTATCGCTACCAATTGGTATGTTAACAAACAAAATCTTTTAAATTCTATTAAAAAAATATTCTTTCATTTTTAGCTCAATTAGTGGCTTCTGGTGTTAAAGGCTTAAGCTCTCAAACAATACGAGGGACAACTACATCTGGAGGACAGAATGTAGTTAATGCAAACATTATCCAAACTGCTGGTGGAGTTGGTAATTTAGGAACGTCTGGTGGGAATACATTAACTGGTGCTGTGAATGCTAGCAGCTCAGGTAGTGGTCAGCCTATACAACTTTTAGGTACTTTACAGCAAAGACCTCGAAGTATAGTCGTTGGTGCCAAACAAATAAGCAGTCGTGGGCAATTAGGACCGCAACGAAGTATTTCTAGCTCAACATTAAAAATTGGAACGCCTATTTCTGGTGAGTAATATGTTATATGGATTTTTGATAATCTAAGCTTAGGAATCAATATTTGTAGATCAGTCCTGTATTCAGGTCAAAGTGCAGTGTCTAGAGTAGTAAGCTTATGTTGATAGATATGTAGATCAATAAGGAACACCAAGCAGATGGTATTGCATTAATACCAAGATAGCCTTTTTGAACTCCCCTGTCGAGCTGCTGATCATCTCAGTCTACGAGTTTCGAAGAGAGTCCTTGCTTGGCTAGGTAGTCGGCTTTCTCGTTCCGATATATTTTCTTATGTCCCAGAAGCCAGGCGACTCTGCAGCGCTCCATCATTACTGCATTCATTGTTTGACAGGCCTTCAGGATCATCAGTACTTCCGCGTGAAAGATACTAGCGTGCACCGGGCGTTGCCAGGACAGTAAACTATTAGTGGTCTTTAGATAAACCCCTGCTCCAACGCCCTCCGAGATCTTGAAGCCATCGTCCGTATATCGGGCTGCTTCAGAATGTCTCCATTTCTCCATACTCTCAGGGTATATCAAAGGAAAGCTCCTACCTGACGGAGAAGTCCTTTCTAGTCTAACAGATCCTCATAGGCTCTTGATAGAATTGCAATCCCCGGGCCAGGCTGAGGTAATGGCTTTCTTCTACTGATATAAGCAGTCTTTGTAGTGAGTGCACTCCAGTTCTTGTATGTAGCATGGTCTATGGGGGTCTTCGGATAGTGACGCATCGCGTTCTTGATGTGTATGCTCCGATCTGGTGCCCAGAGCTCTTGTATTACGCCGTCAATTTTCTGTTGTTGTACGAAAATTCGTCTCGGAGCACTCAAAATGCCTTTGACTTGGCATAATGTTCATTTTTACACCTCATTATGTGCATTTTTACACCTCTCTTTTTTTTCTTATTCCCCATTTAATGCCTCATGGGAGCATATTCCCCTTTAATGCCTCATCCAGTTGTTGCGGCTCTGCTAATAAGGTTCCTCCACGTTGTTCTAGGTCTTCCGACTCGACAGGATCCTTGCGGATTCCAATCAAGAGCCTGTTTAGCTAGATTCTCGTTTTTGCGTCGCAAGGTGTGGCCAATACAATCCCATTTCCTTCGCCTGATTTGGTCGTTTATCCTTTCTCGGCCGGCGCGGCGCCATAGTTCTTCATTTGATATTCTATCTTGCCAGCGGACTTTGAGAATACGACGTAGGCATCTGTTAATGACAACTTGAAGGCACCTCATGATAAAATGGGTGACTTTCCATGTTTCGCAATCATACAAAAGAACTGCCTTAACGTTGGGGTTGAACGGCCGGAATTTGGTGTGATCTGTATATGGGACATTCCACGTCAAATCGGACAAAATTTTTCGACCCCCCTCCGTTTTGGCTGAAATTTTTCAGGGACTTTGGGCAACTATTTAAGGCTACAAAAAAATTTTTTTTAGAATTTTTTCGACAATATATTGACAATAAAAATTAAATGCTTTTTTAGGGATTTTTATGAATTTTGACTTTCTTTCTCGATTTTGGCTCTATATCTTTCGTTGGGGTCAACGTTTTTGATAGGTTTTACATGTTTTCAGGTCAGAGGGGTTGTTTACAAACAAATTTGCTGAAAAACATAAACATATTTTCGAATTCAAGGTCAAAAGGTCAAAAAATAGTAAAAAACTTTAAAATTCATTTTCTCAAATACCCCATCTCGAAAATGGACGTTTTTGGTGTCAAAATGTTCAGGAGAAGTCACTCTAACACCTCTATCAAAAATCTCGGTGGGCCCTTAAGGATTTCGAAAGTTATGAGTATTTGTTTATAATCTTTAATTTTTTACGATATTTATTGAATTCTTTGCCCTGGATATAGTTGAAACGTCATCAATTTTCACCAAAACTTGTATAAAGGGTTTTTTTGGCGGCTGATTACGAATCTGTGGTCAGATATTCCTACTGCTAGGGCTTGGGCCCCACTCGATCCCCAACAGAAGAGCCGCAATTGTATTATTTATTGTATTAAAGCCCAATATTTTCAAATTGCAGCGCCATCACAAATAACAACAACAGCCAACTTAACTGCCAGCCCATTAGTAATGACAACACAGAAGCTGCAACTGAAGCTACAAAAGCAAGCTGCAGCTGCAGCTGCTGCCCAACAGCAGCAACAACAGCAACAGCAACAACAACAGCAGCAGCAGCAACAAACAGTAATGCAACAACAACAACAACAGCAGCAATCACAGCAGCAGCAACAACAGCATATACAAATGTCCGGTAATACAGTAGCTTCGCAGCGAATTCTGGCGGCAGCTTCAATAGCAGTGGCAAATCAAAATCAAAAAAGGCGGCGATCAGCGACTGATGTAAATAAATAATAATAATAATTAATTAATTAATAAATAATAATAATAAATATTAATAATAATTATAATAATTAAATAATAATAAGAATAACAATTGTGAAAGCATGATGATGTCTCAGATTCTCTACTCTACCCTACTCCTACCCCTAAAAAAATACACAAAATTACTGCACATCCACCCCCAAAAAACAAAACAAAGAAACCGCATTTTTTCATCTTATTATAAAAAAACAAAAACAAACACAAAATTCAAGAAGAAGAAAAAATAAAAGGTAACAACGCATGCCCTTTTTATTATTACTCCTAGTTATGAAGAATATATTATATTATATAACCCCTCCGCCCATTTGTCATTGTATATTTTATAATTATTATATATATTATTATGTTCTATTTTTTTTAATTTCTACTATTTTATTGTTTAAATTCACTCTAGATCAATGCCTAAGCTTTTTGTTTATATAATATTATTCTTATAATTTTTTTTTTATATATATATTATATTACAAATAAGAGTAAAAAGTTTTTATAAATTTATTATTCATCGTTTCCATATTCAAAAAAACATAAAAACAAAAAAACAAATCTAATTTTGAAAATTTTAATTTTTTCTATAAGAAAAATAAATAAATAGTGAATAAAAAAAAAAGAAAAAATATAATTAATTTTTTTTTGTATAAAATATTAAAGAAAAGTTTATTATTATGAAAAAATAACAAAAAAACGCATCATAATTTTGGAGATAAGAAAAAGATGTACGTAGTTTTTATTTAATAAAAAAACAAATCCCTAAGAAAAAAATTATTATTGTATAAAGAAATGTTGTTTTTTTTATAAAAAAATATGAAAAAAAAAGAAAATACTTTTATTGAATCTTTTTTAGGCTTCATTTTAGGTAAATTTAGTCTTCAACAAAAAAAAAGTAATTTAATAAAAACAAAAAATAAAAAAAACTTGAAGTAAATAAATTTGTTATATTAGTTATTGTGATTGTACAGAAAAATTTAAACAAAATAAAACAAAACAAAAAAAAAGGAAAAGAAAATGATAAATATGTAAAACGGAACGAAGAAAAATACTATTTAAAATAAAATATAATATAAAAAAAAGCGATTTAGAAAAACAAAAAACAAAAATAATTGCTTCAAAATTAATAAAAACAAAACAAACAAAAAAAAAAACGAAAAATTTTAATTATTATTGATTGATGAAGATAAATTTTAAATGTTTTTTTTATAAATAACAAAAAAAAAACAAAAAATAAAGTAATTCAAGCGATTTTTTTTGTTGACAAAAATGAAATGAGTATCAAGAAAAAAAAATTAAGATAAAATATAATATTAAAAACAAAAATATCATTTTTCTTCTTTTTTAAGCTTCATTGACATTTTATTAAAAAAATAAAAAACAAAAAACAAACAAAATAATAATAGCAAACAAACAAAAAAGTAATTAAATAATTTCTGTAAATAAACAAAAAAACACATAAAATTTAGTTAATTTATTTTTTTCACTATACATAAATTATAAATATTGTGCATATATGTATATATACTCACACACATTTTCTTTTTACTTCATTCCACATATATTTTAAATTATGTATATGCATGTACTCTAAACATCACAGCCCTGAATGACTGCCATAACACTTGAAAAGGGCCCTTCGGTGGAGGCTGCCTCCAGTCTGGCTCCTGACCAACCGAAAGCCCGTAGAAAGAATGGTAAACGCAAACGCAGTCGTAAAGTTAACGTTACGGATGCTGTCACTGCGAACCCCTCTATTAGTTCGTCTATTCGCGCCCCCTCACTTCCAATGGGCTCAAACTATATCCCAAAACCGGATGGGGCATCAGTCGTTGGACCGTCGGGCACTGGGAATACTGCGTCTTTGGTTACCTGCGCCGATCTGATAATGTTACCCAGTCTGCGAAATATTTGCATTTCGCGTTTCTCCCCTGAAACTACGTGCGAGGAAATTAAAGAATACCTCCTAAAGCTGGTCGGCCACTAGAAGCGTATTCGGCCGGCTATACGCGACAGATCCAACATAAAGAATTTAATATAAACATCGTTCGCTGCAGGCAACTTTGAGCGGGCGGCTATAAGCGTATTCGTGCGTGAATCCAATTTGATTTGGATCAGTCGCGGGTAGCAACTCGAATCAGGAAACATTTTCTCCAAAGCCTTCTATATTGACAAATCACAAAATTATTATGTCAAATTCATTTCGAACTGAGCAGCATGAAAAGCGTACAGTGGACGACCCCTGTAGCAGCGTGGAGCCGCGAATCTCAGAGCCGCTTGTAGCCGCTCACGTACCCGAAGACCGTAGCCGCTCGAATACGATTCCAGTGGAAGACCTGCCTAATGGGAAAAGCTTTTAATCCTGCTACAGTCTTCTGCAGCAAGATCAGCAATGTTTCCAAACCGGTTGCGTCTTTCATCCTGACTGCACCGTCTAATATCGCTGAAAAGCTTTTTAGACCCCACGTTCTGGCCTCCTGGTGCCTTCAACCTTTACCTTTAACTTTTAAAAAGCCAACCTTGAAGAACTGTCATCCAAGATCACTTCGGTCGACTCCTAAGCTTGGTTTTCCCCACATTAAAATTTTTTTTACGCTTTCTTGCGGAAAAAAATTACGTGATATTTGCCGAGACCCCTCCTTTCCCCCACGTGAGATTAGGGTCGACACCCTCCCCTCCCCCACGTGAGATTAGGGTCGACCCCCTTCCCCCTTAAACGCCTCACGTAATTAATGGCCTCCTCCGTAAGACCCCTCATCCTTCAGCCAGCAACCCAAGGTAAGATTACACTAGTCCTAGCTTTAAGTCCCGCTTTGTATACATATCGTTTTCTGGTGCTGTCGCTTGAAAAACTATATTAGGCCGCCATGCACTGAGCGGAAAACGCTCAAGAGAGTTTAGGGTCGTTTACATTCCAAACGCAAATTGGAATTGTTTAATCGAAGTTTGTTTGCTTCGCTCTCGATTCAACAACGTTGAATCCATGTTCGTGCAACAGAGAGAAAATCATTCAAATAGCTGTGCGATAAAAGAGCTCCAATTGGCCTTTATAGGTTTAAATTTAGCGGAAATCGAGTAATGCATACGGTAAGTTGCAGGTACAGAACAATCCTTCGTTGAAAGTTATCAGTAATGCCAAAGCAAGAATTAGCAGATTTGCCCATGTACTCGAAACACATTCTCGTGAGAGAATAGATATATGTCACAAAAAGTACTCATCGATTCTCAAGGAATTGAGTTCTTTTGAACGAGTAAAAAGTATTTATTTAGTAATTTTCTTTGGATTCTACTTGTAATGTTTCGAGCACTGAAAAAGACAAAGGGAACCGGACGGAGAAGTAAAAACACCCGAACTCGTTGGAAGTCACAACTTTATTGTACTGATCTTCAGTTTCTCATCTCGGCAGATTACATTTGACTATCGAATGCCGTCAGCACTGATAACGGCTTAAATTTGTTTTAAAATGTTAACGGATGCTTGTTTTTTCCCTTACAATCGGCCATTCTGACCATAATCGTCCCGATTATCCAACGGATATCAGTGCATCGAGCTTACACATAAAACTTTCTAATACATATATTATCATTGACAATAATAATACTCTTACCACAGTATACTCAAACTTTAATGATATTCCGAAAACGTTTTTTAACGCAAAACTAAAAATATATAAATCACATGAAATGTATTGAAACAAATACTGATACCAAGAAAGAATTCTTAAACTTTAACAATGTTCCGAAAGCGTTTTAAACGCAAAGCTCTAAAAAATGTATTAAACCACATGTAATGTTCAAACAAATACTGAAATGAATATGTGATAATATCGACATTTACCTTAATGCTAATATAAGTTTATCAAATAAATTCATTTCGACATATGCAAATAAAGGCTTTATCATGGAAAACCGAAAAGAATACAAATTCTAAAATTGTTATTTACAATTCGTTATTAAATTATTAATATCATGTCATTTTTAAACAATATGCTATATTTTACTGTCATCTAATCTGATATATTTTACTGTCATCTAATCTGAGATCATCCATCAACGATTATCACTAACGTATTGTTTCATGTTTGCAACAGAACAGACTCCATGATAAGGAAGTCTACTGATTTGGATGTTATCAACGTCAGCGATTCTGTACCTATCATTTCCTAGAACTTCAACGATTTTATAAGGTCCTCGATATTTAGGAAGCAGTTTTTTATTTACACCCGCGGTCGTAACAACATTTTTAATCATTACTAAATCATTTACATTGTACACATGAGGTGGTTTGTGACGTTTATCGTAATAATCTTTATTATATTCTTGACTTTTAAGGATACTTGCTGTAGCTTTTGCCCTCGTATTTATCAAATCAGGAGTTGCGTCAACATTTTTCTTTTCATCTAAATACTCCATAATTTGATCACATACTTCGCCCTATTGATTAATACCATAAAGTAACATACTCGGAGTCGTTTTTATACTTTTGCAGACTGTGTTATTAAGTGCAAACTCAACTTTTGGTAAACATTCGTACCAATTTCCAGTTGTGTCACTTTTCGTTTCTTTAGCTAGCATTGGTGTTATGATTCTGTTGAAACGTTCAACTTGTCCATTTGACTGCGGTGATCCAGTAGCTACTTTTATATGTATTACATTATTTTGTTTTAAGAATTTGGCAAATTCTTCTGAGGTAAAGCAAGTACCACGATCGGAAATAATTTTACTCGGTCTACTATAAGAGGAAAAGTATGAATTTAAGCAAGAAATAACTTCACGAGTCTGAGTCGAGTTCACCGCATACAATTTGACAAATTTTGTAAATCCATCAACAACCAATAGTATATATTTTTTCTTTGTGCGAGTGACAGGTAAAGGACCAAAGTGGTCAATATGTATCATGTCGAAGGGTCTATTACCTTTTGGAATGCTGTGCAACTTCCCTTCGACTTTCCCTGAAGATGGAGAATAATATATACATTTAAGACAACTTCGGATATAGTCTTTAATTTTTTCTTTCATATTAGGGAACCAATAATGTCTTTTAAGATATTCATAGCACTTTTCGGGTCCTAAGTGACAAAGAGCTTCGTGGTGTGTATGAATTACTTGGTTCTCCATATGTTTAGGTACATAAAACCTAACATCCGAATTTGACTTTCTGTATACCAATCCGTCAACTAACGTAAACATTTTATTTTCCGTATGTTCAAGCTCGCTTGCTAACTTCTTAATATTACCGTCCCTATATTGCGCTGCAGCTAGTGCACACTCAAACGTTCCTTCCTCCACTACCAAAATTTCTGCGCATCTACTTAGGGCATCCACATGTTGCATTCTATTAGATTGTCGATGTTCAATGCTGTACTTGTAGTCTTGGAGCTCTAAGGCCCACCTAGATATTCGAGGGTTTAACATCTTTTTCTCGAGAGTTAAGGTCAAAGCTTGACAATCAGTGACAATTTTAAATTCAATACCAGATAAGTAAATTCTGAACCGTCTAAGTGCATATATTATAGCAAGAGTTTCTAGCTCATAGCTATGATATCTGGACTCCAAGTCAGTCGTTCTTTTTGAAAAATAAAATACAGGGTGGAATTTGTTGTCACTTTGACGCTGCAACAAAATGGCTCCAAAACCAGTACTACTCGCATCGCAGTGCAACTCTGTTTGGCTTTGTGGATTATAGATTGATAGAAGGGGTGTTTTTAGAAGTTCAGACTTTAAGAGCTCAAAAGCTTGCAATTCTTTTGACCCAAACTGAAAGCACACATCTTTCCTCGTGAGGTCATACAGTGGTTTTGCAATAATGGCAAAATTTTTAATAAATTTGCGAAAATAAGAGCATAACCCGAGAAAACTTTGCACGTCTCTTATATTCCTGGGCATTGGATAGTTTTTAATTGCCTGTAAGTTTTCAGGATTCGGCCTTATACCCTTTTCACTAACAACATACCCTAAATAAACAATTTCGTCATATAGGAACTTACATTTGTCGTATCTCAATTCTAAAGAATGCACGTTCACCAAATCAATAATTTGCTTTAGAATTTGAAAGTGTTCGGTGATTGTAGAGGTAGCAATAAGGAGATCATCCATATATGAAAAAAGCTTGTCTGAAGCTAACAAAGGCTTGAATATTTGGTTTATATATCTCTGAAAAACTGACGGAGCGTTTTTCAGCCCAAAAGGCATACGTAAATATTCAAACTGTCCCAAAGGTGTAACGAAGGACGTGTATTTAATTGATTCTTCCGACATTTTGACGTGGTGAAACCCGTTTTTGAGATCTAAAATTGTAAAATAACGTTTTCCACGAAGCCTATCTAATAAATCTTCTATCAAGGGTAACGGGTAATTATCTTTTATAGTGTGTTTATTTAACTCTCTAAAGTCAACGCACATCCTAGTTTCACCGTTCTTTTTTTTCACTAGCACGATAGGACTTGCATAAGGTGAACTACTTTCCCTTATAATTTTTTTATTTAAGAGATCATTTATAATACCTTGTAATTTTTCTTTTTCATCATACGACAAACGACGCGGTGTACAATAAAAGGGTGCATGTTTATTTAAATTGACTGTCATTTTAAAAGCTTCCATTTCTGGTCTAATAATACATTTACTACTTGATTTGAAAATAATATCTTCTACTTCTTTTTGATATTTATGACTTATTTTATTACTAATATTTAAATTTTGACCGACCTTATCATCGCTGACGTTGATACTAAAAATTTCATTTTCAAAATGTACTTCCTCCTTATCATTAGTAGATGGATCGTTGTTGCAAGGATCGTTGTTGCATGTCTCAGTTAGATTGAAGTTTATTCCTGCTTTGTTCAAAAAGTCCCGACCTAAAACTATAGAATACTTCATACTAAAATCTTTAACAACATGTAATTTTAAACTAATAGACATACCATTAAATTGAACTTTACAAAAGGTCATGCCTAGAATACTTAATTTACTTTTGTTGATTCCCACGTAGCTTTCAATTTCGTAATCATTTGTTCCAACCAAACTCGATGGGACATAACACTGTTGAACAAAACTAATTGGACTTCCAGTATCCAGCAGGGTTAGCAATGTGATGAGACAGGTATCAAAGCTGAAGTTCATCTGAAACTCAAAGTTATTTTTATTTAAAGAATTTATACCATTTTCTAGCTCGTTAGTGGAATCCTCGATGGTCAAAACTTGAGCAGCACACGGACAATTTTTGATGGAATGTCCAAATTTCCCGCAACGAAAACACGTTCCTTTTCCTCGTATAGGCTTTGGGCATTTGTTGCTGAGATGTCCACTTTCATTACAATTAAAGCACTTGAATTTCCTTTGATACACATTGTTTAAGTCTTTGGAGCCATAATCTTTAACTGGATGTGACACCGGGACTTGCTGATTAAATTTAAGTCTTTCAAACTTTCTTAGAGCATTTTTCAATTCAACTAACGTGTTAGCATTGTATAAAATAACCTTGTTGATATGTGTGTCTGTAATACCGTTAATCACGTATTGGATGAGATCAGCTTCGTCAATTTGTCCTAAAACCGCTATTTCCTTCATAGACAATAAATAAGTTTGATAGGATTCATCTCTTTTCATTTTGCGGCTTCTTAACTGGTTATGTACGTCAGCATTTGTAACTTTTTTAGAAAATTCTCCTATTAAATTTTCTTTCAGTTCTGACCAAGATCTTGGTGTAACGGACCTCAAAAACAGTTTTGCTGTTCCACACATGAGCCGCTTCGCATAAATTAATTTTGATTTTGCATCCCATTCAAATATTTCTGCCGATTCTTCAAAGGTGGATAACCATTTTTCTATAGAAAGATTATCATCACCATTAAATCGTGTAAACGAATCTTCCACGTCTTTAAAATTGAAAAATATTTTGTTGCCTCCGTTATCTGGTCCAGTTAACTCCGCTAGCTGTCTTTTCAGGGCCGCTATGTCCTGCTGTTTCTTTAGAATTCGTCTTAATGATTCCAATTCTGCATCCAATTCCTCTTCTGCAACAATGTGCACACTTGATGTTTGTTCGCCGGATGTTCCTTCGTTGCAACTGTGCTCGTAATTATCAGCATCCATGTGTGATGTAATATTTGGAGGGAAATAATTTTCCTTTTCCGCCGCCGTCAATTTACCAATTGCCTGTGTTAAACGCATTTTTAAAGCTGCTTTTAATCCCGTGGAATCTTCACCCAATTGCTCCAGTTTTTCCCTCAACTGAGGCACTGTAGCCTTTTCTAAAAATTGGACCACGTATGGCTCCATGTGTTTTAACCTCGTGCTACACTTTTCAACAAAGTTCACATAAAATTTATAGAAAAACGTTATAACTATTTTATTTGCCGAAAATAAACGATTTAGAATTACCGGATTACTTATAATCGCAACGATTTTTCACGATGCCCGTATGCACGTGAAGGAATTTCGCTTTTGTCTTACACAATGGATAATGTAATTTTTTACAAAATCAGCCTAAATTTGAACACAATTCAAAAACACGTTAAAATTCTTCTATCCCTTGGGATTAACCACATTAAAATTATTCAATTACTTAAAATTACGGAGATTTTTCGCGATGCCCGTATGCACGTGATTCAATTCCGCCTTTTGTTTCAGACAATTGATAATATAAAATTTTTCAGATCAGTTGAAATATTCACATAATTCATAGAAAACACATTAAAATTCTTTCAATCCTTAGGATTTACCACATTAAAATTTTCGATTACTTATAATACCGCAGATTTTCCACGATGACCGCATGCACGTGAACAAAATTCACATTTGTCTTAGACTTAGACAATTGATAAAAAAATTATTTTTTCAAAATTAAGAAAAATTTTAACAGCACACAAAACACGTTAAAATTGTTAACTTTTATTTAATCCGATTCACAAGTTATTATTTTTTCACTTAATTTGCATTATCACTTGGTTACTTATCCCACTTCTGAAAATTACTGTAATGTTTCGAGCACTGAAAAAGACAAAGGGAACCGGACGGAGAAGTAAAAACACCCGAACTCGTTGGAAGTCACAACTTTATTGTACTGATCTTCAGTTTCTCATCTCGGCAGATTACATTTGACTATCGAATGCCGTCAGCACTGATAACGGCTTAAATTTGTTTTAAAATGTTAACGGATGCTTGTTTTTTCCCTTACATACTCTTGAGTATTTTCTCGAGTATTTTCTTCAACGCTGGAACGTAGGGATTTACGGATTTTAGCTTTTTGGCTTTCTATCTTTCTTCGGCCCCCCCTCTGATCTGGGTGCCGGGGTAATTCGTTCCAATTTCCCCATTGTGGCGAGTCAGAGTGTGTGAGGTCCCTTAAGCCGGGGTTTTATTAGCAGAATTAGTGGTAGAGTAACTGGCGTGCTTTCACTCTAGTTTAATTTACCACTTTCGTTTTCATTAGACGAATTGACAGGATAGTTAGTACTCGCCCAGTATACTCTACCACTAATTCCACTAACAAAAAACGCGCCAATAGTGGAAAAGTTAAAACTGACGTGTTCAATATTATGAAGGTAAAACCTGCCGTTTTATAGCCCAAAAGATCGTCCGTGGCATGTCAGCAGTAACCAGCTACCTTCAAAAAAGAGAACCTCGTCGAAAAAGTGAAAAGGAAGGATTGCTCCAGCTTTGGTATGAATTGAGTTGTTACATTTGCGATAATCTACCGTCGAAAGACTAGATCTTAAACGGAAATCTCTTTGAGTGTAATAACGGACCGTTTAGTGGTTCAGTCTAGTCGGAAAGATAGTAGAGAGAAAGGTCTTAAGGAACTGAAGGCTTCCCACCTTATTATGCTTACAGGCGATGCCCGGAGAAAGGACAGTCAGTTAGTGTGAAGACAAGAATGGGCGAGACAACGAGGCAGGTTAATTATGCCCACTATTTTTTCTATTTGGAGGGGCATCATTTCGGTCAAATAGCATTTCAATTTTCTCAATTCTTTGACTAAAGTGTAATTTATGGGATGGCAGTTTGTACATAACTACTACTGAACTATATCTACTCTACAGGGCGAAAGGGACCCAAGATAAGTTTCATCGAACAGATAAAGGAGTTGCATCTATATTTATGGATCGCATTGCATCTATATGACATGGATCGCATTGCACCTATCTGGGCGTTGTGTAAGTTTAGAAATCATATTTTATATTGCTAGCCTGTCGTTTGGTGACAATCATGTATGTTTGGGATTGAAGAACTAATAGAGAATAAAATACAGTCCGACGGAGACTGGGTGTACTGAGATAAAAGACATCGAGCTTCGCATTTAAACGATATTGCACGAGTTCGGATAAACTGATTGTGAAAGATTGTCTCATAGTCGAGTTATTTTTTTAATAAACGAACATGTAGACCGTGTATACGCGAGCCCGACGTGGGCCGCATTTACTTATTTTACCGATAGATAAAAGTCCTGCTTAATAACGTCTTGAATCGACACCATACGGTTGATTCGTTCCGAAATGTACTAACCAGTGCGTGTGCTTGGTGGGGGAATAGTTTGCTTAACGAAATTAATGGGAAAGAGGAAACTCAAGCTTTTACGCTGTGATTAGCAGCACACACACATGAAAGTGTTACCACTTGAGACTGTTTCGGCCTCCAATCAATTATTTTTGGTGATTACCAGTACCTTACACCAACACAATAGCAGTGGCACACCACAGTTCAACAAGGCGTTGATTAATAATGATAAATTTACTGGTCAGCATACTGGGCTATATTGCAGCATCGTTACCCTCTATTTACGTGTTGATAAAGATTTTGGTTTAAATAGGTAACCCAATAGGTAAGGCATCCTGTCGGCTTAACCGATTAATAATAGGGTACCAATGTTCCGCTTAGATCGGTCTTCACCTAGCGGACGGTACACCTCCTTGTTCACCTGGTAGTCTGCTACTGTCGGCACCACAGCGACGGATGGTTAGCGGGATTCACTTGTTTCAAGAGGCATAGACCCCAAGTACGAAATTCGATTCGTCAACTGAAAGCTGATACGATTGTAAATTGTAATTGGTTGTCCATAACGCAGTCGAATCGAACAAAAAATACCGCCATTGTAACTGAAAATTTTCTGTCGTTTTAATGAATACAATGTTGTTTTACGAAAGTTTGTTCTGTGTAAATAAAATTAATACAACGCAAGCATTTGACCATTTAAATGCAGTCGTGAGCTGTCATCAATTGCAATCGACTTGGTTCACTACAATCGAGAATCGTACTACTACTTTTTCCACCTTTTCATTCTACTGTTTGACGAGAATCGTACTGGGGTCCATAACACTCCAACGAGGCTGTCTTATTTTTATTCTTTGAGCTGAGCTTACTAACAGTTGCCCTTGACTCTTGTTTGTGTGATAGGCTTCAACTTCGTTCAGGAATTCCCAGGGGCCGTATTTGGTTTCTCGAGTCGATAGATCGACTCGACAAAAAAAGCTTCTCGATTTTCTTTAATTTTCATATTTGGTTTCATGACCAAATCGACAGCTAAGCGCAGCGATACAAAACCATTAAATTGGGTGGTATTACTTCAAGGCAGCAAACCACGTATATTTAATTAACAGAGAAATTGTTAAAAGTTTATTGTATGCATAAATTGACATTTTTAATAATCGTCAAACGTCTTTATCGACACGTCAAGAGACGATATCGTGTCGTCAAATGCCAATTTTTATTTATCGACAGGCGACAATGTCGACTCGAGAAACCAAATACGTCCCCAGGTTTTCCAAATCGTCTGGTTCCATGCGGATTCCAGTCGAGGGCTTGTTTGGCTAAATTCTTGTTCTCGCGTCGAAAAGTGTGGCCAATCCAATTCAAGTTCCTTCGGCTAGTTTTTTAGCAGATAAAAAATTTGTTTTTGGTCGATCCTATTAATCCTATGCTGAAAGTCGATGTCGTGATGACTCGTTGTTTGAGTTGTAGAAAGTGACGTTACAATCGAAATACGACTTTCAGTTCAGGAGCCTAAACTCAATTTAGATTTTTCACTCTTGGTGCCTGTGCTGAAAGTGGAAATTCGACTGAAACGTCACTTTCTTCAACTCTATCGACTTGTCACGAAACACAACTCGACTTCTTCTTTCTGGTGTTGTGGGAAAGATATTGCTGTGGAGGTGGCACAGAGATTTAATTTCAATGATATAGCCGATCCACTTTTTCGCACGCAAATTGAGTTTTTGAAGCACAAACAAACGAATTAAGTTGGGTCGAATATAAAGCTTGTACCTTATTATGTGCGTTCATATGAGTTGCAAAGTTGGTACGCGGCCAAATTGAGGCTAAAATTTGTATTTCTGTTTAACATTTGGGGTGCTTTCAGTAATGCATTCTTGGATGTGCAAAAGGCGTAAGTTGAACCCGCATCCCCATGCAGAAAAGTCATTTGCGCATGCATGCAAGTATGCATTAATGAACTTGTTTCGCCATAGTTAAATATGGCGCTGATTAATTGTCATTTTTGATGTTCTATTAGGTGTGCTCGATGACTGCACCAGCTCAAGCTGGAACAGAAATAATCAGCAATTTGCGTTCGTTGAGACTTTTTGACAGATCTTTTCTGCTCCCATTTGCCTTGCTCTGTGCAGGCAAGTGTTTCAGATCAGGCTGAAAGCTCTAGGTTTAGAATTCTCACATATTCTGCTCCACCAAATTTGTAGGAGCAGGCAGAGCAGCCAAATTCTTCTTCTTCTTTTTTCTTTTGACGTTAAATCGAAAACGAGAAAAATTGGAAAATTCATTTATGAATGATTTATTCGGAAAATACTTGGAAATATTAAAAGAATAAACATTAGTTTTTATAGAAATAACATATCGACGCTATTCAATTGTTTTAATTGGTATATATTTCTTCTTCTATTTCTTCTTTTAATTGACATTCGTATCTAACCTCTAAAAGCCAAATTTGGACCAAAGTTTAGCGGAAAAATGTTTTTTGAGATTGTTGCTATTTTCGGATTTTTTCTGCTCTGACATCAATTAGACATCTGCTTCCAATTGAGTTGCGCAGCTCTGTTCTGAACTTTTTAAGCAGTCATCGAACACAGTTTTTATAATATCACGATATCAATGTTCTTCTCATCCATTTTATTTTGCCTCTGTTGCTTTTTAACTTGTTCGCAGTGCTATCGAAAAACTTGCAAAGCTTGCGCACATTTGCTTCATATGTTTGCATTTATGAGCTCTATGGAAACGCATGCTTGCTTTAATGAAACTAATGCAAACGCAAATATGCGCAAATTGCATTACTAAAAGCACCCTTGTATAATTGCGTTCAATATACTTTATAAAAAATTAACTTGTTTAGGCAGAAAATTTTTATATTTTACAATTTTTTATATTTACAAATATACTCAAAACATTTTTGTCAACAAAATCGATTTGTCTAGTCATAAAAAAAACACAAAAAAATCGCAAAAAAATTGAATAAAATGAAAACGAACAACGGATTAATAAGTTTCTTAATATTTCCCACTAAACAAAAACAAAAAATGGTAAATTACTACAAACAAAAAAAAGAAAACAAACTAAACAACAAATATTAAAAAAACAAAGTATATTCCAAAATTAAATTGAAATTGTTACTACCCCAAAAACGAAAGCAAAATCGAAAATATGGAATTAAATAAATGAATTTATATTAAAAACAAAAAAACAAAAATTAATTAAAAAAAACGTGTTGCATTAGAAGCTTTTGTTATAAATATTATAAAAAAAGTATTTAAAAAAAAAGAAAGGTGTGTGTTAAAAAAAAATTAAGAAAAAATAAAAATAAAAACAAAATCACTGCTTGTTTAGTATCTCAAAAAGTAAAAACAAATAGGAAAAAACAAAATATATAAAAACAAAAATTTAAAAAAACGCAAAGATTCAAAATTCTGTATTTTAAAAAAACCTAAAAAAAATTCACACAAAATCAAAAATATCGAAAATAAAACATAAAAAGTTGATTTTTTTTCTACAACAACAAAAAAAGTATAAATGAAAAAATATTGTACGAATAAAAAATACAATTATGTAAACAAAAAAATAACAAATAAAATAAAACAAAATAAAAACGACTGAACATTTTTTAAGGAATTATGTAGCTTTGCCTCAGTTGCAAAAATTTGATAAAAATAAAAAAAATATGAAAAAAAAAATAAAAATAAAAATAAAATAAATAAATATTATTATTAAAATATATTTAGCTTTTTGTATCTGCAATAAATACTAAATAAGAATTTTTCTGTAAAAAAAAGAAAGAAACATAAACTATATTTAAAAAAAGAAAAAGAAAAAAAAAGAAGAGAATAAAACATTTTTTTTATTAACGAAATAAAACAAAATAAAATCAACTTTTTATGTAATCAATCACACATTCATTTTATATTAAACGAGTAACAATGCAGATAGTATATACACAGGTACATATTAAGTGATATTATATATGTATTTAATAAAAACAATCAAAAACAACGCCTGGGTCTTGTCGAGGATCCTTCATAGAAGTGAAACTTCATAGAATAATCGATGCCGTTTTGATTTTTACAATAAATAATTTTGTATATTTTTAATATAATTAGCTTTGGCAAAATAATTAATAATAATATGTGTTTTTGTATAAGTTCTTATTTTTAAAAAATTTGTTATATAAATCTCATATAATCACGTTCACCATAGATTCATCCAGCTGTCCATCCAATTGCGCTGCAGTCCAAATCGAGCCTTGGCCTCCTTTAGAGTATTTATCCAAGTTTGACGGTCCCTTGAAACATATTAGCCGTCACAGAATCTATCAATGTCTTCCTGCGTCTGCTTACAGATTTATTTCCGGAAACTTCTGCTACCATGAGGTGTTTTTGGATATTGTTGTCCTCCATCCTGATCATATGAGAGCCTAATCTTAGTCTAGTATTTTTATAAACGTTGAGAGTTCTGGATGGTTAAAAATTTTGGCCTCGGTAGACCAGGGAGTAAGGCGTCTTGTTACCCTCCCAGAGGTCCCGGGTTCGAATCCAACAGGCCCACGTTCCTTCGCATTTTCCACTTTCCCACCTACATAACTTTCCTTCTTTCTTCTTCCCTCTTTACATTCCTGATTCCTCTTGTCATAGCATTCCTTAGCCCTTCCCGCTCCACCAAAGCGCATTCAACTCGTTTCAGGAGGCATAACACTCCAGCGAGTTGTTTCTTGAAGCCCCGATGCCAGAGTCGCGATAGTAATGGTTGGGAGTAGATGGAATAAAAATATCGCGGCTAGGTTGTAGCAATTCCTTCCTTCCTGACTAGAGCTGCTGTTCGACATTGCACTCTATACGAAGAAAATAGATTGTCAACGTGATTTTCTGAGCCTCTAGTCTTTCACATAAAAAAATTACAGCTCGCTGTTATAGCTTCTTCTTCTTCTTTGACGGCTCTACAACCACGATCCGGTCCTGGCCTCTCGCAACTGTTCTCCCTGAGCGTTCTGGCCTACGCCATCCTTCTAACGAAGGTTGGGTCTCCCTCGCTGTCGCATCGCACCTCCGCTGTTATAGCTACTTCGTCATATTCTATCGTCTCTCGTTGGACCGAGGAGGATTTGAAGTAAAAGCAAAAGTACATGTCATCAAAAAGAAGGAAAAAAAGATAACTTTTCTATAGTTTGTATCTCTCACGTAGAGTTTCTACTACAACACTTCCTCCAAAACACTACATGCCAACTAGTTGACTACTCCAGCATTCCGATGCTAGAGCGAAGATAATTAAATATACTTCTAGCCAAGGGTTTAGTAAAAGTTGAAAGTTGATTAAAACACAATATTTCATATCCATATTAGTTCCTGCAGTTGCAGCTATTATCTCAGCTTCAGTTGTTGAGAGAGAAACTGTTCTTTGAAGTTTGCTAGTCCAAGTAATTGCTCCCCTAGCTAATATTACAGCAAATTTCAATTGTTGATTTACGTGTTGCTTTATCACCACCAAAGTCAGCGTCGCTGTATACATTCAGTGAGTTAAGGAGTGAGGGGGTAACCCACATGGTGAACAAGTTAGGCCTATTCTGTACATACCCCACTAGCGGAACAGACTATTAGCCTTCCGGATGAAGGCAAGATGGTGTTTAATCGACCAATGCCGGATTTGACTCTCTGATATACGTTCTTCTTCTAAGCCAGATCAGATCAGGACATTCACAAAGAATATGTGTGGAAGTCTCGTCGCCTTCCATGTTGAGTCGGCATTGCGTCTCTTGGCACAGTCTTAGGTTGTGGAGGTGATACCGCAGTCCTACATGGCCAGTCAGATAACCCACCAGCAGGCTTAGAACCGCTCTGTTTAAAGTGCCTCTTAAGACAAAGAGTCTTATAAAATATTTAGCCTGTCTATGACCTGAGACTGACTCCCAAAACAACAGATTAGACCCCTCGTTTCATTCCCTCCTGCAGCATCCCAAATAGTCCTTAAAAACCGTGTCAAATTGTGTTACCCTTTGCAAACATCATGAATTTTTCAAACTTTATATCAGCACTTTTTTGACGGGAAATTGTTTTCCACGTCCTACAGTTTCTGGAAATTGAAGTTCAGCTTAGTTCCAGAAGTTACGAAACATTTAGCCTTTTCGGTCAAGTCTGACAAGGCTTTAACATTGATGAACTTTGCTAATATCTGTTGAAATCGTTCGAATTTCCAAATGAAGCCATTTGCTTCCTAGTTTATCAGCGACGCTTCAACACGCCCAATACGAATTCGACCACGCGAACCAGTTTAGCTAACGAAGTAGGAAGGAAAAGTTCGTTTGCTTCGTTCAGGAAAAACAAATTCTCTAGAAAAATTATTTTTTGAATTAGCTTCTCTCAGAATTAATTTGGTACCAGATTTGGTACTATGTAGTCAGTTTTCCATTAGTGCTAAACGTATTACTAAGTAACATAGTGTAACCTAGAACGGAATAGGTCTTAGGCTATTACCTGCTTGATGTTTAGAAGGCAAGGACATAGGTGTTTTAACTTTCTGGTTCTCAATCCATTTTCGGGGACCCCCTCTGACTTGGAGCCCGGGGCAATTCGTTCCAGTTGCCCTCATTATGGCGAGCTTGATACCATGATATAACGATCGACAGTGTTTGTTAGGACGATCTTTTTTGTGGTCAAGTGTTTCACGATCACGATCAATCGGTTTCAGACCATGTTCATTCATTCCCCAAGGATGGGGATATCTTAGCGCGCACTGCGACCCATTTTAATTGGTCTATTGGCTCAACCCATAATTAATAACCTTGTCGGTTAAGGCTTGAAATTAAAATTGGTTTGGGATCTATATCCTTTGTCAATTTGAATGAATCTTTTGCTTGACGAGCGCCTTAAGTCCTTGTCCAGCTATGAAGAAAAACGGATCGACTAAATTACTGATGGCTGATCGTGGCGGCTGGTTAAGCTGCAGAAAGGATTCTAACCAAAGTTTTGAGCTTGGCCCTATTCTAGCTAGGCCATCGGAAATTTTATTACCAATTTCACCTTCATGGTCGGGTATTCACATCAGCGTAACAGCAGCGTTGTTCCTACTGAGGGTTTTCGGAGAAAGGAGACAATTTAGGACGGTCTTTGTAGGTATTAATAGCCAACAAGCCTTTGTTCCTGTTGTAGGATAGATGAGCATCAAGAACTACCTTTGATTCAGTGTTAGGTCTTGAGGCTAATCCGGGATCAGTTACTGGAAAACCCGGGAGATGAGTGCTCATTAATTGCCTCATGGTATTCCTGGTGTTCTTCGTGAAGACCCTTCAGGAGAGTTGAGGGAGACAATGCCGACATTGACGGACTCTTTGCGTCTTAAAATTAAAGTTTCGTCATTTTCTTTAAGAATTATGAAACTCGTTCTAGACTTCAAGCCTATTAAAATTTCACTCTTATATTCCCACAATAACCTGGCAGCACTCGATCACATCCTCCTTCCACTAGTAGCCAGTGCTATAATCTGCAAGTCCTATATTCGGCCCGCCTCGAGTACAACTCAATTATCTTGTTCGGGGTGCCTCAATACCATCCTTATCGTGATGGACAAGGTGCAAAACAGCCCCATTCAAATAATCGGAGATGATAGTTATTACACCTCCATTAACTCTGAGTGACCGTAGGAATGTAGCAGCCTTTTCATGGTTGTATAGCTATTACTACTAAAATTATCGTCCTCTTGCTTGTACGGCAATATTTTTTTCGATTTTTTTCACAAGACTAGCCCCTCGGCTCATCCTCACACCCTGCTTTCGGCTGTGGAACAATCCCCCACAATCAGTTTTCCCAAACTTTTGCAACTACCAAGGATTCAAGCGTAAGGTTCATCGCCATCTACTCCAACATCTTCCAAACTTCCTCTAACCTCTCCTATTCTCTCCTATCCTTCAAACTGTGCTTACTACCACACATTGCACCATGAACTGAGTGACATGACAGACTGGTATGGTAGTATAAAAGGATGATGTCTAAGCTCGTTTTTTTTTTCATATATAAAAAAAATCGTTTTTGGTCTTCAGTCTTATGCGCGGCTATAGAAGTTTCACTTCAAAAAAATAAACACCAGAAGAAAACAAAACAAAAATAATATACATCAATAAAAAAATAAAAATACAAAGAAAAACCATTTTGAAAGTTTGAAAGAAATTATAAGAAAAAAAATCTACGTAAATATAAAAAAAAATTGTAAAAAAATATCTTTAAAAAAGTTAAATATAATTAAAAAAATCACAAAAATAAAATAAAAACAAAAATGCTCTTTTGTGTTGTTTTTTTCTTTAATTATAAATTAAGAATTAATACAAAAAAAAGAAAAATAAGAAAACAAAAATTTATTATTAAAAAATTTCTTTGCAAAAAAAAAACAAAACAAAAAAATCATTTTCGTAAAAACAACAAAAATCATGTGAAATTTCTCTATTGAAAAAAAAAATTAAAAATAAACATAAAAATACATTAAAAACAAAAAAACACAGAACAGACAATTAAAAAAAGAACTTTTAATAAATAATAAATTAACAAAGAAAAGAAGGAAAAATTAACAAAAAAAAATAAATAAATAAAACAAGAGAGTAAAAGGTAAAATTAAAAAACAAAAATTATTTAGATTGTAAATGATGTACATATTTATAATATATAATATATAAATATATATATAAATATATCTAGGCGTATTATATATATAAAAATATGAGAAATATGAGAAAACTTATTTCAATTAACAGAACATAACAAATGTTAATTTTTTTTTGTTTTGTCCTAATATTTCCTGTTTTTAATCCTTTTTTAATTAATCCAGTTCTTTAGTTAGACTGCTGTCCTCTTATAGACAGAAAACGTCGAAAGAAGCATTCCCGCATCACTTCTTCAATGTTGACTATCTGGGCCCTAACTCATAAGGACGACATGGCGACGTCGCCGGCCACTTGGGTATGGCTACCTACGGCTACTATTGGCAGGGCCGGCATTTGGCTCTTTTGCGCCCGGTGCAGAATGCCATATTGCGCCCCTATCTGCTGTTCATTTTTTGATCGCGATGAAGGACAATGAAAAAAAAAAACACTCTGTGGAGTTTCTTTAATATATGAAAATGAAGGCACGGCTTCTTTTCTTCTTCTTTGATCCGTTAGCTGGCGGTCCGAGCGGGACGTCCCCGCAACGGATACGCTGCTGTCGGTGCCCCTGGGTCCCGAACTCTTTTCACGATTCGCTTCCATTCTTCTCGGTTTTTGGCGGTGTCTCGAGCCTCGGTAACTGATAAATCGTTGATTCTTTAAGTCACCCTCGATATTCTTCAACCAGGTTTTCTTCGGTGCCGATCGCTGTATTCTCCAGTCTGCAGGACGGTCTCGCCAGAGAAGTTTACGTGGCAAGCGGTTATCATCCATTCGGCAAACATGTCCAAACCACCGTAGTCGACGTTTTTGCATTTCTTCCTCGATCAGTGTTTGCTGATCGCATCTTTGTCTGACAACCTCGTTTCGAAGGCGATCACGGAGTGAGACACGGAGGATCTGCCTCAAACATCGCATTTGGAAGACCTCGAGCTTCTTAACGTCCGGTTTGAGCAGTGTCCACGTTTCAGATCCATAAAGAAGAATCGGAAGAATCAACGTTCGGTAAAGACGTAGTTTTGTTTTGATGGAGATATTTTCTCGTTTCCATATGCACCACTTGAGCGAGGCGAATGTTGCTGTTGCCTGGCCGATACGGCTGTGAACGTCGGCCGTCGATGCTACTTTCGTTTCCTCAACCAATGATCCCAAATATTTGAACCTTGGAACCTGTTCGATTTGGGTTCCATCGAGGTGAACACTGGCTCTTGATCCATCCGTTGTGAGCACGGCTACTCACCTTTTTCTGAAATTTCACCCTGTCCGGTGAAAATGTTGAGTTTTCTAGCGCTTTAGCTTCAAAACACTCTCGCGCTAATGCTGTTTAATGCTGCAGGATGTTTTTCGGCGTTAGTTGCACTTCCCTATCTAGTTCCATATACTCGAAGCTCCATAATAGAGTTCTCAAAGCCTTTATATTTCAAGGGATAATTTGTGTTCACTCCACTGCATATACATATTAGTTTCTACTGTAGAATCTTGCTTAGAAAAAAAAACAGTCACCTTAACAGGTGCTAGGCATAGAAGGCGCTTTCAATAACTTCAATATAGACGTGATCCAGGTGCTTCTCGTCGAATTAGGGATCCGTAATATGTAGTACGACTAGTACGAACTACATATTAAGAACCATAGTACCGTGCAGGCCAATTAAGGATATACGAAGAAATCAGACGAACGAAATGGAATTGAATTGGCCACACGTTGCGAAAGGTAATGGAAAAAGGCACAGACCGTCTGTGCAGTTCCTTTAATATATGTATAATAATGAAGGCATGGGAAGTGCCCCTTTTTTAATTTTTTTTTTGTTGAGGTTTTAAGTTTTTTTTTAATTGTTAGTGTCTGGAATTGTGCCCGGTGCACCTATGAAAGCGCCGCCCTTGACTGTCGGTCTCAGTACAGTATCGATTTTGAATCTCCATAATAAATCTTTCTGTATCGAAACTAATTTTCTAACATAAATACTGAGCCGAGCGTCCACAATGGCGACGGTTGGATACTAGGTGAGTTAGGTGCAGTACAGTACAAGTAGGTGCCAAACTGTCGCCAAGAGAGTTAGCTGCCGACGTCGCCTTGGCGTCCTAATGAGTTAGGGTCCTTATAGAATGCAGTAACCTTCACTGGAAGGATGATGTAGTCCAGGACACCCAGAGCTTAAGAATGGTATACTGGATGGTGTCGGCGCAGAATCAGTTTTGGGAGGCCGGAACGGATCTCGGTTGTAGAGCTATTACAGAAGAAGAAGATTATAGAATGCCCTTGACCAAGATCAAAGCTCAGGCATTCATTCGTTTTCAGCGCTTCTTCTTTTTTCTTTGATACGCTGCTGTCGCTGCCGCTGGGTCTCGAACTCTATTCACGTTTCCTTTTTTGCCTTTTGCCTCGGTAACTGATAACCGATGATTCTTTAGGTCACCCTCGATATTATTTAGCCAGGTTTTCTTCGGTGTCGATCGCTGGATTCTCCAGCCTGCGGGACGGCCTCGCCAGAGAAGTTTACGTGGCAAGCGGTGATTAACCATTCGGCAAACATGTCCAAACCTCCGTAGTGGACGTTTTTGCATTTCTTCTTCGATCAGTGTCTGCTGATCACATCTTTGTCTGACTGTCTCGTTTCGAAGGCGATCGCGTAGTGAGACACCGAGGACATAGCATCCAAGCATCGCAGTTGGAAGACATCGAGCTTCTTAACGTCCAGTTTGAGCAGTCTCCACGTTTCAGATCCAGAAAGAAGAATCGGAAGGATCAACGTTCGGTAAAGTCGTACTTTCGTGTTGATGGAAATATTTGTTCGTTTCTATATGCACACTTGAGCGGCAGGCTTATTCTCGTTGTCGAGTGACGTGACAGATGTGTCACTTCGATCTTAAATTGGCATTCTCATTGTCAATTTAGCAGACTTCTGGCGAGTAAATCAACATAAATCGTATTTAATTGTCGTAAGGTGGCGTGTGAAGTGACATTTTCCTCGATACGTTTTTAGGTATCGACAGTTTCGTTCCACCGCGTCCCTCGTTGTCACGTCACTCGCCTACGAGAATACCACCTCGGATTTGAAATCGATGAAAACAACGACAGTTCGTGGGCTGCAATGAATTCTTTCTTCTGTTAGCTGACGGAGAGCGAATATTTGATCAATACATCCTCGATGTGGTCTAAATCCCGCTTGTTCTTTCCAGCTCGTTTGCTCTCGATGTTTCTGTTTGATCAGCTCGTTTGCTCGATTTTTTTATCTTCGTAAATACTTTGCCGACCATCGAAAGGAGGCTAACACCGTGATAATTCTTGCATCCGACTGTCGCCGTTCTCCAAAATTGGAACAACGATCGCTTTCTTCCACCCCACACCATGTTATGAGGACATGGAGTTTGATCATCTCGGCGGTTACTTGGTCTATTCCCGGCGCTTTTCCATTTTTCGACGATTTTATTGCCGTCTTCTCCTCGATTATTGTCGGTTCGGTATCCAGAAACTGGGGCCGGTTCGTGTATGGCGAAAACGAAAAATTTTTTTCGTCTCGGGTTCGCGTAAGTCGAAAAAATTGAAAATTTTCGACTGAAGCCGACGAAAGGCACTCGAAAGCTCTTGGGTTATAGAGTTTTTGCATTAGGACACGAACAATTTTCTTTCGACCTACGCGAACGCTAAAATTTTTGTCGACAAAATTTTTCGACTTCAAATTTTTTTCGACCGACTATCGTCGTTCGCCATACACGAACCCGCCCCTGATTCGTCGGCGGTCGGTTCGATAATCGGCGGTTCGGGTGCTACACTTTGTGGCGGATCGTGGCTGTACAGCTGGTGGAAGAATTCTCTCCACCGCTGCAGTTGCTCATGGGGAGAAGTCAAGAAAGTTCCACCCGATTTTTTATTTTTGTCGTTTGTTGATGTTGTTTTGTCGCCTAGCCGCCGGATTGTCTGGTACAGGGTCCGGTACTCGGGCTTCGAAGCCGCTTCTTCCTGTCGGCCGCAACATTATTCCAGTAATCATCTCGTTCCAATTTCATTTTCTGTCGACCTTCTTTGTTCAATCGTCAGTGTTGCTCAAATTCGACGTGTTTCATTCGCTTCCGCTAATCGACGAGGTCCAGACAGCTGTCCGAGATCAATGGCTGCGTCCGTTTACGGATAGGTGCACACAACCCCATTGCACCCTTCACAATAAACTCCGACAAGTGCCTTTCTTCTACATCAATATCGTCCGGTATTGCGAGCGCCGTGAATTTATTGGATAGTGCCATTTGAAACTTTCGCCCGATGGCCGGGTCCCGTAGGCACGCCCAATTCTTCTTGGCTGTTGGTGGCGCCGTTTTCTTCGCTCTTTGTAATCGCATCTGCAATTTCGCTCGAACAAGACAATGGTCCGATCCGCAATCGGGCCCACGTATTGCACGTACGTCTTTGAGTGTCAATCGGAATCTTGCGTAGATCAAAACGTAGTGTAGTATCGCCGAGGCGTTGCTGGCTGGATTTCGTCAGGTGAGTTAGTGTTTGAGTGGATGGCGGAAATGCTGAAGTCCCTCGCGAGTATTATTAATTCGGTTCGCGGTATCATATCCAGCGTCTGTTGAAGCTGATCGTAAAATTCGTCGTGATGTCCTGTTCGTACATTCCACGCGGCGAATTGAATTTCCATTTTCGGTGTGACCAATTTGGGTGTTCAGCCAGTAACCCACTTCTCACCAGTATCCCTAGTCCCCAGTGTTGACGCATCGGCTGTCCCTGATGCTTTAGCATTATTTCGTGAATAGTTAGTTCGTGTATCCATGTGGTTTCTTGCCTAGGTAAACTTTGTCTGAGAGTAAAAAGATGTTGGTTGCCCAATACTCATGATCAGATGATCCCATCCCCAATCTTCTTCGGAGCAGTATTGGGAAGGGGTTTGATGGTCAGGGGTGGTGGAAGTGGGGGACAAGAGGGAAGACTTCTGATCTATCGCGATTACTCATGATCGGTTAAATCCATCCCCAATCTTCTTCGCAGCGGGGTCTGCCATTATTGGGGCACCCAATGTGTTATTTGACTGTGGGGACTGTGTTGAAACGCAGTGAACGTGGTTCGTTCCTGTGCAGGAGGATAACAGGACCCTTGTTGGCTGGATTATCGGGCACTGCGTCCTGAACACTTAAAGAGGATAGGACGGAGGATCCTCTGCCAGAGGATGATGATTTTACCCTTCTCTGCGAGTGCCCCATGATATCCCGAACGGTTACGGCTAAGTGGCAAGCCACTTAGTAGACTGCCACCACCAAGCCCCAATCAATTGCTTATCGACAGTTCTTTTGGGAGCTGAGTTGTTTGGGGCAGAAGATATACATAATGTATATGGGAAATAAGGTAGCGGTAGTGTGCATTATCAAAGGGTGAATCGGCTTGGATGGAGTATTGTGTTCCATGAGAGGTAAGAAAAAGGTCAAGGAGGTAAGTTCCATAGCCTGCAACACCACGGAATCTCGAATATGCATGTCAAAGAGAATAAAACTACTGCTCGTATTCGCTATAAAGGAAGAAAAGGTATGTAGAAAATGGTTGTAAAAACCTTCTAGTCTTAAATTAATTATTAAAGAAATAAAATAAGGAATAAAACCTCTCCATTAAGAATGCCGTAATTACACCCATTCGTTTTTTCACATATCGCAAAACCCTACAAATGTTACTATTTTATACAAAAAACAAAGCTTTATTTTCCATATATCGAAGATAAAAACCCCCGATGGCTTTAAGCAAAAAGAATCAGCTGATTTTGACATTTAAATGATTGTGTTATTTGAGTGTTTTCCTTAAGTCGCGGTTTCCCATTTTTTTGTTAGCTACGTGTTCTCCTCCTTTATGGATAATCCTTTATTTTCGGCGTAAAAATTAAAGTGCAATTATTTTTTAATAAGCTAGTACTAGTTAAATAATGAATCGCCTTGAATATATTCAAGCAAAGCTGCGAGAAGATGAATCGTTTGTTAGCCGTGATAAGGGCGTCAAAATTTACGATGGCGATGAAAAAGTATAATTTCTCTCCTTTTTTGGCCTTTAACTAGGATTTACTAATCATAATCCATTATTGAACAGACAAATTTTGAAGATGGTGAATTCGTTTTAACAACGCATCGATTATTTTGGGGTAGACCGGGCGAGATAGCTCGTGGAGCGGTTACATTGTGCCTGCAACTAAAGTATGTAATATCCATTGACGAAGAAACTGCTAGCTCCTTTATATTCGGTCGCAAAACTAGGCTTATATTGAATTTAAAACCACCGCTGCCAGACAAGTCACCTGGACCAATGGATTATAGCAATAAGAATTTTATAAAACTCTCAGGTAAGAATGGTTTAGATCCAGGTTTCTCACAAGCACTGCGTGAGACCATTCAGGCAAGAATCTGGGAAGTATCAGAGGCGCAGAGTACACCTAGTCCTAGTAGTACACCAGATCCACCAAGAATTAAGCTGAGAACTGGTATAATGGGTATAGAACGATCGCTAGAACAGAAACAGAAGGCTACAGACGAGAGTATTGCTCTGGCGTTTCAAGATCTAAAAGTGCTTATGACTATGGCTCAAGAAATGGTAGGAATATCAAAAATTATAAGCAACAAAATCAGAGAGAGGAAAGGTGATATATCTGAGGATGAAACTGTCCGTTTTAAGTCGTACCTAATGAGTCTGGGCATTGATGATCCTGTCACAAGAGATGGCTTCACTAGCAACACTGATTACTTTAAGAGCTTAGCTAAACAACTTTGTGAAATGCTTCTAGATCCTATCGAGGTATTTGTTTTATACATATAATATTATCTATTCTCTAACATTATTAAACCCCTTATCAAAACTCTCTCAGGAAGTTGGAGGCATGATGTCACTAGCTGATGTTTATTGCCGTGTTAATCGTGCTAGAGGACTGGAATTGTTATCCCCTGAAGATCTTTTGAACGCTTGTAAATTCTTAGATGGTCCAATTAAATTAAGAGAATTTCCCAGCGGTGCGATGGTCCTTCAATTGGAATCACACGATGATGCTGTTGTTGCTGCACAGACCGCACAATTAGTGGAAGATAATAATCATTTATCAGCTGAAGATTTGGCAAAGATTGTTGGCATTTCTATAATATTAGCTAAAGAACGTTTGCTTGTTTCGGAACGATTTGGCAATGTTTGTAGAGATGATTCAGTTGAGGGCTTAAGATTTTATCCTAATTTATTTTTACAAAAATTAAATTAAAAGTTTTATTATTGTTAATAGTCTTTTGGTATTACTTCAACTCTAATCCAGGTGCTGGACCTCACCTTCACGAGCAGGCTTTTATCCGACAGGATTGAAAACTGGCGTGTTCTGGACGAGGCCTCACTGTCCGATCATCTGCACATTAGATTTGACATTGTGGGCCTTCCACATATCCGCGCCTCCTCTTTGGTTCCTAAGAAAACCAACTGGTCTAAGTTTCAGGGGCTTGTGGCCTCGAAATCAGACCAGCTTGCGGCTTCTATCAGCTCAGTGTATGAACTGGAGAATGCGGCCACGCAGCTTACTGATGTGCTGATCTCTTCCTACCATGACAGCAACACTGTCTCTTCCTTTCAGTCGTCGCGAAAAGTGCCCTGGTGGAATGACAGGTTAGCTGCAATGCGTAGAGATGTTAGGAGATTGTTCAATAGGGCAAAACATACCGGGCATTGGGATGAATATAGGTTCACCCTAACAGCCTACAACAAGGAGTTGAGACGTTCCAAAAGGATTGCCTGGCGGAAACACTGTGAGAGCATTCAGACTCTACCAGAGGCGACTAGACTCCAAAAGCTACTTTCTAAAGACTCCTTCAACGGAGTGGGCCTTCTCAAAAAGGAGGATGGCTCCTACACCTCTAACCATGAGGAAACCTTAAGGTACCTGCTCAGAGAGCACTTTCCAGGGTCAATCCTTCAGACCGCTTATCCATTGGATGCTGGGTGTAGTCATAGGACTATCCCAGACCGCTATTCCCGCAGTCTTTCAGGGAATATCTTCGACCGTGACAAGGTTAAATGGGCAGTGGCCTCTTTTCAACCTTATAAGTCCCCCGGAGGAGACGGAATTTTTCCGGCACTTCTTCAGAAGGGCCTTGACCTGATCATCAACAACCTGGTCTGCCTCTTTAGAGCCAGCTTCAATTGGGGATACATTCCAACCATCTGGAGGAAAGTCGTGGTGGTTTTTATCCCGAAACAGGGCAACAGACCCCTCGAGCTGCCTAAATCGTACAGACCTATCAGCTTAACCTCTTTTCTTTTGAAAACAATGGAAAGGCTGCTAGACCTTCATATTAGGTGCAAACTGGAGCTCACTCTCCCTCTTCATAGCTCCCAGTTCGCTTACTCAAAGGGTAAATCAACAGAGGTTGCTTTACACCACCTTGTCAGTAAAATCGAAAAAGCCTTCCTCGCTAAGGAAACTGCTTTATGTGCGTTCCTTGACATCGAAGGTGCCTTCGATAACACTGGCTATGATTCTATCTCTAGAGCACTGGCTCTCAGAAATCTGGATCCTCACACGATTGAGTGGATAAATGCCATGCTTGCAGATCGTGACATTTCTTCTACCCTAGGTGTCTCCACCATTAGTGTTAAGGCTATTAAGGGTTGCCCTCAAGGTGGAGTCTTATCCCCGTTACTCTGGTCACTAGTTGTGGATGAACTCTTGATCAAACTATCTGAATCTGGTTTCGATGCCATCGGTTATGCAGATGATCTTGCCATCATTGTCTCTGGGAAGTTTGACTTGACCATTACAGAGGTCATGAGAACGGCACTGCGAGAAGTTCAAAGATGGTGTACCAAGGAGGGTCTGTCAATCAACCCAAATAAGGCTGTCCTGGTACCTTTTTCCAAACGCTACAAAGTGGACTTAGGTCCTATCTGTATCCAGGATACCACAGTTGAGTATTCAGACTCAGTCAAATATTTGGGAGTAATTTTAGATAAGAGGCTGAACTGGAACGCTCAACTTGACTACGTCATCAGCAAAGCCACAAGGGCCATATGGGCCTGCAAAAGGCTTCTGGGTAAGACATGGGGTCTTACACCACAAATGATGTACTGGATGTACAATACGATCGTTAAACCTGTTGTCACCTATGCTGCTATAGTTTGGTGGCCCAAGACTAAACAGGTTACGTCGATCCTCAAGTGCAGCAAGCTGCAACGGCTTGCTTGCCTCTCCATTACCGGAGCTATGCGGACCTGTCCCACAGCTGCAATGGAAGCAATCATTGGATTGACCCCACTGCATCTCTTCATATGGAAATCCGCCGCCATAAGTGCCTTGAGACTTCAGATCTCATCCAACTGGCCCCATACGGTCAAAGGACACATGGATATCCTTAAAAATATCCCAAGCATTTCCATCTGCCGCGTATCCGACCATATGGTTAGTCAACTGCGGTTCCAACGGAAATTCAAAACAATTATCCCGGATCGCTCTGAGTGGGAGGAAATTATTCTTCCTAGGGATCCATACCATCTCCACTGGTTTACTGACGGGTCAAAGATGGAACATGGTACAGGGGCTGGTGTCGCAGGACCCAACTCCAAGGTCTCGATTGCAATGGGTAAGTGGCCCTCTGTTTTCCAGACTGAAATACATGCCATTGCGACCTGCGCTAGGCTCAACCTTGAGAAAGGTCTGAAAGGCGCCAACATTAAAATCTTTTCTGACAGCCAAGCTGCCATCAAGGCACTCTCAACGTGGAAGTTTTCTTCCAAAATAGTAGCAGGGTGTTTTGACGTACTCCAGAGCCTGACCAGAAGAAACGAGGTCTCGCTCTGCTGGGTCCCCGGACACTGGGGTATCGAGGGAAATGAGGCTGCAGACAGCCTCGCGAGGGAGGGGTCTGAGACGTTGTTCCAGGGCCCAGAACCCTTCTGTGGCATCTCTTGGTCCACCTCCAAGTCCTTGATAGAAGAGTGGATTAAGAAAATAAACCTAGCCTATTGGGAGTCAGTCCCAGGTCTTAGACAGGCTAAAGATCTTATAAGACCCTTTGCCTTAAGAGGCACTATTACTCTAAACAGAGCGGACCTAAGGCTGCTGGTGGGCTATCTCACTGGCCATGTAGGACTGCGGTACCACCTCCACAACCTAGGTCTGTCTCAAGAGACAGAATGCCGACTCTGCTTGGAAGGCGACGAGACTTCCACACATATTCTTTGTGAATGTCCTGCTCTGATCTGGCTTAGAAGAAGAACGTTTATCAGAGAGTTCTTGAGCCCTGCCCAAGTCCGGTCTTCATCAATTAAAGACCTTCTTGCCTTCATTCGGAAGGCCGATAGTCTGTTCCGCTAGTGGGGTACGTAACACAATAGGCCTAACTTGGCCGCAGTGTTCACCACATGGGTTGCCCCCTCACTCTTTATAATAATAATAATAAAAATAATCCAGCAACGCTTAATATAACCATATTGGTATTGACAATACAAAGGAGGGCTGCGAAATGTCCATTATCTCGGGAAATACTGGCCAGCCCGGGGTGGGATTGAATTCACAGACTCCCTGGGAGGTCCCTAACAATTTCCTATTCAAAAAAGGGCCGCTCCAGAAATTTCCCAAAACCGGAAATTATGCAAAGGGGTACCCCTTGGGATATTTTTGGTCGATTTCGCGAAAGTGCTGGGATCTTAATGAATGGGGCATCGTTGGAAAGGGCTCGCTCCCCCGAGTTCAACGCACAAAATTTGGTCCAAAAAATCCAAGGGGTTCGGGAGTTATGGCCGGTTTTGTGAATGGCCAAATGAGGGTGGCGAAATGCCCATTATCTCGGGAAATACTGGTCAGACCGGTGTGCGATTGAATTCACAGACTCCCTGGGAGGTCCTTAACAATTTCCCATTCAAAAAAGGGCCGCTCCGAAAATTTACCAAAACCGGAAATTTTGCAAAGGGGTACCCCTTGGGATATTTTTGGTCGATTTCGCGAAAGTGCTGGGATCTTAATGAATGGGGCATCGTTGGAAAGGGCTCGCTCCCCCGAGTTCAACGCACAAAATTTGGTCCAAAAAATCCAAGGGGTTCGGGAGTTATGGCCAGTTTTGTGAATGGCCAAATGAGGGTGGTGAAATGCCCATTATCTCGGGAAATACTGGTCAGACCGGTGTGCGATTGAATTCACAGACTCCCTGGGAGGCCCTTAACAATTTCCCATTCAAAAAAGGGCCGCTCCAGAAATTTCCCAAAACCGGAAATTATGCAAAGGGGTACCCCTTGGGATATTTTTGGTCGATTTCGCGAAAGTGCTGGGATCTTAATGAATGGGGCATCGTTGGAAAGGGCTCGCTCCCCCGAGTTCAACGCACAAAATTTGGTCCAAAAAATCCAAGGGGTTCGGGAGTTATGGCCGGTTTTGTGAATGGCCAAATGAGGGTGGCGAAATGCCCATTATCTCGGGAAATACTGGTCAGACCGGTGTGCGATTGAATTCACAGACTCCCTGGGAGGCCCTTAACAATTTCCCATTCAAAAAAGGGCCGCTCCAGAAATTTCCCAAAACCGGAAATTATGCAAAGGGGTACCCCTTGGGATATTTTTGGTCGATTTCGCGAAAGTGCTGGGATCTTAATGAATGGGGCATCGTTGGAAAGGGCTCGCTCCCCCGAGTTCAACGCACAAAATTTGGTCCAAAAAATCCAAGGGGTTCGGGAGTTATGGCCGGTTTTGTGAATGGCCAAATGAGGGTGGCGAAATGCCCATTATCTCGGGAAATACTGGTCAGACCGGTGTGCGATTGAATTCACAGACTCCCTGGGAGGCCCTTAACAATTTCCCATTCAAAAAAGGGCCGCTCCAGAAATTTACCAAAACCGGAAATTATGCAAAGGGTACCCCTTGGGATATTTTTGGTCGATTTCGCGAAAGTGCTGGGATCTTAATGAATGGGGCATCGTTGGAAAGGGCTCGCTCCCCCGAGTTCAACGCACAAAATTTGGTCCAAAAAATCCAAGGGGTTCGGGAGTTATGGCCGGTTTTGTGAAAGGCCAAATGAGGGTGGCGAAATGCCCATTATCTGGGGAAATACTGGTCAGACCGGTGTGCGATTGAATTCACAGACTCCCTGGGAGGTCCTTAACAATTTCCCATTCAAAAAAGGGCCGCTCCGAAAATTTACCAAAACCGGAAATTTTGCAAAGGGATATTTTTGGTCGATTTCGCGAAAGTGCTGGGATCTTAATGAATGGGGCATCGTTGGAAAGGGCTCGCTCCCCCGAGTTCAACGCACAAAATTTGGTCCAAAAAATCCAAGGGGTTCGGGAGTTATGGCCAGTTTTGTGAATGGCCAAATGAGGGTGGTGAAATGCCCATTATCTCGGGAAATACTGGTCAGACCGGTGTGCGATTGAATTCACAGACTCCCTGGGAGGCCCTTAACAATTTCCCATTCAAAAAAGGGCCGCTCCAGAAATTTCCCAAAACCGGAAATTATGCAAAGGGGTACCCCTTGGGATTTTTTGGTCGATTTCGCGAAAGTGCTGGGATCTTAATGAATGGGGCATCGTTGGAAAGGGCTCGCTCCCCCGAGTTCAACGCACAAAATTTGGTCCAAAAAATCCAAGGGGTTCGGGAGTTATGGCCGGTTTTGTGAATGGCCAAATGAGGGTGGCGAAATGCCCATTATCTCGGGAAATACTGGTCAGACCGGTGTGCGATTGAATTCACAGACTCCCTGGGAGGCCCTTAACAATTTCCCATTCAAAAAAGGGCCGCTCCAGAAATTTACCAAAACCGGAAATTATGCAAAGGGGTACCCCTTGGGATATTTTTGGTCGATTTCGCGAAAGTGCTGGGATCTTAATGAATGGGGCATCGTTGGAAAGGGCTCGCTCCCCCGAGTTCAACGCACAAAATTTGGTCCAAAAAATCCAAGGGGTTCGGGAGTTATGGCCGGTTTTGTGAATGGCCAAATGAGGGTGGCGAAATGCCCATTATCTCGGGAAATACTGGTCAGACCGGTGTGCGATTGAATTCACAGACTCCCTGGGAGGCCCTTAACAATTTCCCATTCAAAAAAGGGCCGCTCCGAAAATTTACCAAAACCGGAAATTTTGCAAAGGGGTACCCCTTGGGATATTTTTGGTCGATTTCGCGAAAGTGCTGGGATCTTAATGAATGGGGCATCGTTGGAAAGGGCTCGCTCCCCCGAGTTCAACGCACAAAATTTGGTCCAAAAAATCCAAGGGGTTCGGGAGTTATGGCCGGTTTTGTGAATGGCCAAATGAGGGTGGCGAAATGCCCATTATCTCGGGAAATACTGGTCAGACCGGTGTGCGATTGAATTCACAGACTCCCTGGGAGGCCCTTAACAATTTCCCATTCAAAAAAGGGCCGCTCCGAAAATTTACCAAAACCGGAAATTTTGCAAAGGGGTACCCCTTGGGATATTTTTGGTCGATTTCGCGAAAGTGCTGGGATCTTAATGAATGGGGCATCGTTGGAAAGGGCTCGCTCCCCCGAGTTCAACGCACAAAATTTGGTCCAAAAAATCCAAGGGGTTCGGGAGTTATGGCCGGTTTTGTGAATGGCCAAATGAGGGTGGCGAAATGCCCATTATCTCGGGAAATACTGGTCAGACCGGTGTGCGATTGAATTCACAGACTCCCTGGGAGGCCCTTAACAATTTCCCATTCAAAAAAGGGCCGCTCCAGAAATTTCCCAAAACCGGAAATTTTGCAAAGGGGTACCCCTTGGGATATTTTTGGTCGATTTCGCGAAAGTGCTGGGATCTTAATGAATGGGGCATCGTTGGAAAGGGCTCGCTCCCCCGAGTTCAACGCACAAAATTTGGTCCAAAAAATCCAAGGGGTTCGGGAGTTATGGCCGGTTTTGTGAATGGCCAAATGAGGGTGGCGAAATGCCCATTATCTCGGGAAATACTGGTCAGACCGGTGTGCGATTGAATTCACAGACTCCCTGGGAGGCCCTTAACAATTTCCCATTCAAAAAAGGGCCGCTCCAGAAATTTCCCAAAACCGGAAATTTTGCAAAGGGGTACCCCTTGGGATATTTTTGGTCGATTTCGCGAAAGTGCTGGGATCTTAATGAATGGGGCATCGTTGGAAAGGGCTCGCTCCCCCGAGTTCAACGCACAAAATTTGGTCCAAAAAATCCAAGGGGTTCGGGAGTTATGGCCGGTTTTGTGAATGGCCAAATGAGGGTGGCGAAATGCCCATTATCTCGGGAAATACTGGTCAGACCGGTGTGCGATTGAATTCACAGACTCCCTGGGAGGCCCTTAACAATTTCCCATTCAAAAAAGGGCCGCTCCGAAAATTTACCAAAACCCTTGGGATATTTTTGGTCGATTTCGCGAAAGTGCTGGGATCTTAATGAATGGGGCATCGTTGGAAAGGGCTCGCTCCCCCGAGTTCAACGCACAAAATTTGGTCCAAAAAATCCAAGGGGTTCGGGAGTTATGGCCGGTTTTGTGAATGGCCAAATGAGGGTGGCGAAATGCCCATTATCTCGGGAAATACTGGTCAGACCGGTGTGCGATTGAATTCACAGACTCCCTGGGAGGCCCTTAACAATTTCCCATTCAAAAAAGGGCCGCTCCGAAAATTTACCAAAACCCTTGGGATATTTTTGGTCGATTTCGCGAAAGTGCTGGGATCTTAATGAATGGGGCATCGTTGGAAAGGGCTCGCTCCCCCGAGTTCAACGCACTTAATTTGGTCCAAAAATTCCAAGGGGTTCGGGAGTTATGGCCGGTTTTGTGAATGGCCAAATGAGGGTGGCGAAATGCCCATTATCTCGGGAAATACTGGTCAGACCGGTGTGCGATTGAATTCACAGACTCCCTGGGAGGTCCTTAACAATTTCCCATTCAAAAAAGGGCTGCTCCGAAAATTTCCCAAAACCGGAAATTTTGCAAAGGGGTACCCCTTGGGATATTTTTGGTCGATTTCACGAAAGTGCTGGGATCTTAATGAATGGGGCATCGTTGGAAAGGGCTCGCTCCCCCGAGTTCAACGCACTTAATTTGATCCAAAAATTCCAAGGGGTTCGGGAGTTATGGCCGGTTTTGTGAATGGCCAAATGAGGGTGGCGAAATGCCCATTATCTCGGGAAATACTGGTCAGACCGGTGTGCGATTGAATTCACAGACTCCCTGGGAGGTCCTTAACAATTTCCCATTCAAAAAAGGGCCGCTCCGAAAAATTCCCAAAACCGGAAATTTTCAAAGGGGTACCCCTTGGGATATTTTTGGTCGATTTCACGAAAGTGCTGGGATCTTAATGAATGGGGCATCGTTGGAAAGGGCTCGCTCTCCCGAGTTCAACGCACAAAATTTGATCCAAAAATTCCAAGGGGTTCGGGAGTTATGGCCGGTTTTGTGAATGGCCAAATGAGGGTGGCGAAATGCCCATTATCTCGGGAAATACTGGTCAGACCGGTGTGCGATTGAATTCACAGACTCCCTGGGAGGTCCTTAACAATTTCCCATTCAAAAAAGGGCTGCTCCGAAAATTTCCCAAAACCGGAAATTTTCAAAGGGGTATCCCTTGGGATATTTTTGGTCGATTTCACGAAAGTGCTGGGATCTTAATGAATGGGGCATCGTTGGAAAGGGCTCGCTCCCCCGAGTTCAACGCACAAAATTTGGTCCAAAAATTCCAAGGGGTTCGGGAGTTATGGCCGGTTTTGTGAATGGCCAAATGAGGGTGGCGAAATGCCCATTATCTCGGGAAATACTGGTCAGACCGGTGTGCGATTGAATTCACAGACTCCCTGGGAGGTCCCTAACAATTTTCCATTCAAAAATGGGCCGCTCCGAAAATTTTCCAAAACCGGAAATTTTCAAAGGGGTACCCCTTGGGATATTTTTGGTCGATTTCACGAAAGTGCTGGGATCTTAATGAATGGGGCATCGTTGGAAAGGGCTCGCTCCCCCGAGTTCAACGCACTTAATTTGGTCCAAAAATTCCAAGGGGTTCGGGAGTTATGGCCGGTTTTGTGAATGGCCAAATGAGGGTGGCGAAATGCCCATTATCTCGGGAAATACTGGTCAGACCGGTGTGCGATTGAATTCACAGACTCCCTGGGAGGTCCTTAACAATTTCCCATTCAAAAAAGGGCTGCTCCGAAAATTTCCCAAAACCGGAAATTTTCAAAGGGGTACCCCTTGGGATATTTTTGGTCGATTTCACGAAAGTGCTGGGATCTTAATGAATGGGGCATCGTTGGAAAGGGCTCGCTCCCCCGAGTTCAACGCACAAAATTTGGTCCAAAAATTCCAAGGGGTTCGGGAGTTATGGCCGGTTTTGTGAATGGCCAAATGAGGGTGGCGAAATGCCCATTATCTCGGGAAATACTGGTCAGACCGGTGTGCGATTGAATTCACAGACTCCCGGGGAGGTCCTTAACAATTTCCCATTCAAAAAAGGGCCGCTCCGAAAAATTCCCAAAACCGGAAATTTTCAAAGGGGTAGCCCTTGGGATATTTTTGGTCGATTTCACGAAAGTGCTGGGATCTTAATGAATGGGGCATCGTTGGAAAGGGCTCGCTCCCCCGAGTTCAACGCACTATATTTGGTCCAAAAATTCCAAGGGGTTCGGGAGTTATGGCCTCTTTTGTGAATGGCCAAATGAGGGTTGCGAAATGCCCCTTCTCTCGGGAAATACTGGTCAGCCCGGGGTGGGATTGAAATCACAGACTCCCTGGGAGGTCCCTAACAATTTCCCATTCAAAAAAGAGCCGCTTCAGAATTTTCCCAAAACCGGAAATTATGCAAAGGGGTACCCCTTGGGATATTTTTGGTCGATTTCACGAAAGTGCTGGGATCTTAATGAATGAGGTATCGTTGGAAAGGGTTCGCTCCCCCGAATTCAACGCACTAAAAAACGAAGACGAGTCACTTCAGCGTGAGTATATCAAGTCGAGAAACTCCTGTAATTCCATCATCTGGAAGGTCAAAGCATCATTTAGCGACAAATTTCTGGTCCTTGGTAACTTCTATTAAGAAGAATTTTGCCTCTTCCTCAACCCCTCCATTCATTAATGGAAAGGAGGTGATAACAGAAAGCAAATCCATGGCTTCGGTGAGTCCTGTCTGGTTGCTCTGGATATCTCCAAGGCCTTCGACAGAGTATGGCCTCCCGCTCTGCTGTCTAAACTACAAACTATTGGTATTGACTCAGTTCGGAGGAACTGGATTGAGAGCTTTCTTTCTGGCCGTTCAATCAAGGTAGTATTGGATGGCGTTGAGTCCAACCCTCACTCCATTTCGGAAGGAGTTCCCAAGTGGCGATTCTCTCACCTACTCTCTTTCTTATATTAATTAATGATCTGCTCTCAATCCCATCCAATCCACTTCATAGTTTTGTCGATGACGGGAGTCTGCGTTACTCATACCCCTCCGCAAACATGGGACAAGGATGTGCCAGGCCTTGTCTCTTAGAAAGTGAACTTATGTCCAACTTTCTTAACGCGGACATTAAACTCATTCTTGATTGGGGCCGCAAGAACCGTGTTGAGTTCAACGAAACCAAAACCAAGTACTGCTTATTCTCCACTTAAAGCTGCACCAACCTTCCTCCATTTCAGTTGGCAAGGATAATATAACAGCTGATCCATGTCTTAACATCCTCGGCGTGACTTTACCGAACGATCTGCGATGGAATAATCACATAGTCCAAGTCACCAAACAAGGTATCAATGCCTCGGCTTCCTTAAGATATGTAAGTTTCTCCTTCATCCGGTTGCTTTGGCTACAATCTACAAGTCCTACATTCTTCCCCACCTTGAATACAACTCGTATATCTGGGCGGGCGCCCCTAAAATCACCTTGGCTGGGCTAGACAAGTTGCAAAACCGCGCCATAAAACTCATTGTCGATAGCACCCTTTGCTCCTCCATCGATCCTTTAATCCACCAATGTAGCAGCGCTTACCAAGTTTTACCGCTATTATCATAGCGACTGCTACACTCAAATTAAAAACCTGCCCTCACGGTAATTTTTTACCGCAACACAAGTCTAGCCAAATCGGCTCACGCTTTCACCCTGCAGCCCTCCCCTTCACGCACATTACGGTTTAGCAGTTCGTTTATAAAAGAACAACTCGATTGTGGAACTCTCTTCCGCAGTCGGTGTTTCCGAGCTCTTATAACATCTCAGAGTTCAAACGCAAGGTTCATCGGCATCTACTCGTGCACCCTCCAGACTCCCAACTTGTCCTACCCCATCTATCCTTCAGATCAAGCTTACTACTATATATTGCACCATGACTTGTACGACATTATGGACTAGTAGTACAAAGAGTGACTCCTAAGCTTCATTTTACCACAAAAAAGAAAGACTCCCTGGGAGGTCCCTAACAATTTTCCTCTATCCTCTATTCTAGTAATAACAACGCTAGGATAATACGGTTATTGAATATCCAAGCAGTTCTCAAGGCACTAAGGTAAGTACAGATAGCATCGAAGTTGTTCGATATCTGCCAAAGGCTCTCCTTGGCTAGGAGTTACAGTGGTAACCATTCAATATCTATAGGTAGGATCACAGGAACATCCAGGACAAGCTCTATTAAAACCAGCGCATAGATAAATTGATGAGCAGGACCTCCGCAGAGATCGGCGATCATCACCGGGTCTACATATGGCAACCACGTTTGTATATTTCCCACCACCATATGGCACAAGGCTATATAATATGTGATTATGGGACCTTAGGGTGGTGGCATCTCACTAGGGGTAACTTTCTATCAAATTAAGACATCGGTAAGTGTAGGTGCCGAGATGCATGGTTTAATCGAGCGTCTATACTGACTTGTATCTTCGAGATCTTAACAAATGACTACTTTAAGAAGCAAAGTTTTATATATTTGGACAGCCCAGGAGAAATTAGAGCAATAAATCTACAAAGAAATAAGTCTAAATTAATTTGCGGCTGCCAAGACACAGATTTGAAGCTCTTCTGAAGCATTTTATCCGCCTTCTTTCTCTCCAGCTCATTTTGGTACCCAATATTACACCATGGCGTGAATAAAAAACAACAACGACAGTATGTCGCAAAATGAAATTTCTGATTTTTAATTTTCACATAAAAAAAAAACAATTTATGTGTAAATATACAAAATGTAATTTCTGACATTAATTTTCACATAAAAAATAAAAAAAAAATATTTTATAAAATGTAAAATTTCATTTCTCAAAATAAACACAAAAAATGTTTCCATAAAAATGCATTTTTCTTACAAACAAAACTTTTGAATCTACTTCTCATTGTAATCGCTGACATATCATACAGGATCCCTGTGATTTTCATAAAAGCACGTTTTCGGTAGCATTTCCCCTGGAAGTATGCAATTTTTTGAGTTTTGGTTCCGATTCGGAATCGGATATCCCAAAAATTGCATACTTCCAGGGGAAATGCTACCGAAAACGTGCCTTTATGAAAAACACAGGGATCCTGTATGATATGTCAGCGATTACAATGAGAAGTAGATTCAAAAGTTTTGTTTGTAAGAAAAATGCATTTTTATGGAAAAATTTTTTGTGTTTATTTTGAAAAATAAAATTTTACATTTCATAAATTATTTTGTTTATGTGAAAATTAATTACATTTTTTACATTTATACATATATAATTATACATTTTTTGTGAGAAAATTGCATTTTGTACTGTGGTGCAATGTTTGGTAGAAAAATGAACTGGAGAGAAAGAAGACGGATAGAATGCTCAAGAGGAGCTTCAAAGGTGTGTCTTGGCAGAAGCAAACTAATTTAGACTTTGTTCTTTGTGAATTTATTGCTTATTCTCTCAATTTGTGTTGAAAGCTACTTTAGCATCAACAGAATTTAAGTCTTTGGTCCTGTGGAACCCAGTGGTGGTGATATGAGAATGCCTGCACGACCATAAGGTTACGAGAAGCAATAAACCGTTGCGGTAACTACCAATTAGAATGGTAGCAGGGCCATCTAACTAAATAATTTTGATGAGGTTTCTACCGGAGGGGAAAGGAATAATTTCAAGACCTATGTCATAGCTCTGTACACTGACTCCGTTTCCTATTCAAAAAAGGGCTGCTCTAGAAATTTTATATCTGCTCACCTCGTCTAATAGTGACTTAACTGCTGCAGTTCTGTACATACTTCGCGTGTTCTATGTTCCGAAAATCACTTCCAGGTGCTGTTGCTGTAGTCGTTGCAGTTTTTCCAGTCCGTTCCGGGGCTTTGCTTCAGGTTTCTTAACTGATGTGTTTTTACAGAATCCGGTAGTTAGCCCAACGCCCAACTCTACTGCCAGGAGGACCGGATCCGTGAATTATATGCCATAGGATAGGGTGGTTCTGCTATACCCCCGAGCACTGGGTATAATCCGTCGTCGATTGGTTATCCAGAGGGCACCAGCGTGGAGTCGACGGTACGATTTGCCACCCCCTGGTAATCCGTACTTTAGGTTAGGTTAGATATGGCTGAGCTGTTGGTTTGAGCTCATACACTTAGGACAAAGGGTAGGCCTATTGTGATGCTATAGTGATCCCACTTTAAACCTGATGTTCAAGTGTCGTTTCTTCGCTAAAACTTCCTCGAGATGGTACTAAATCTTCTAAGCTGAGAGATCCCAATCTTCCCGATCTCTGCAAGCGTGCTAACAAAGGGCTCACCAAATAAGGTTAGTCTCCTTCTGCTTAGGGCTGGGCAGTGACAAAAGAGATGAAGTACACTTTCCTCCTCGTCCGGTTTCGTACAACTTCTGCAAAAATCGTAGGTCTCAAGGCCTACGCGGGTCGCATGCGTCCCTATCAGACAGTGTCCGGTCAACACTCCCACTATAGCTGAGAGGTCTTGTCTACCGAGGCTCAGCAGCGAGGTGGTCCGCATGAGATCATAAGAGGACCAGGTTAATTTGGCCACGGCGCATTTATTAAGATCTCTCCAATGCTTTTCTGCTTGTTGCATTGTGTGCTGTTTACATTGGAGTTTAAAAGTGGCCCAAGGTATACCAACTCTTTCCTTTCCTGGAAGGAGAGTAGCGGTCGTCCTTTTCCTAGCCAGTTCGTCAGCTTTACAATTTCCCTCTATATTTCGGTGCCCATACGAGGAGGGTCCTGAACTGTTGAGCCATCTCGTTAAGAGATCTGCGACATTCAGAGGTAGTTCTAGAGCTGTTTGTGCAAGAGCGCAGGGGCTTCAGAGCTGCTTGACTATCTGAGAACATGTAGACAGTCCGGTTTCTGTCGCCTTGCCGGTTGATTAGTAAAACAGCTTCATGAATAGCTAGAACCTCCGCTTGGTATACACTACAGTGATCGGGTAGTCGGAAAGAGACTTCAATCCCAAGCTCTGGGGAAAAGACTCCTTCTCCTACTCGACCTTCGAGTTTAGAGCCATAAGTAAAGAAGTTTGTGGCACCCTGAAAACTGTATGATCTGTTTCTCCATTCACAACGTGAAGGGATGTGCACTCCGTATTTTCTCGTGAAGTTAATCTCGGGTATGCAGAAGTCCGTTTTGGCGGGGATGGTAGCCGAGTTCAGGACCTTGGTGTGTTCTCCCCTGATTCCGGTCCAAAAACCAGATTCTTTTATTCTAAGGGCTGCGATGGTAGCGCTTTCCCTAGCCACAAGATTCAAAGGCGGTAGGAATAACATAACATTGAAGGCATCTGTAGGAGTGGAGCGAAGTGCTCCTGTTATGCATAACTCCGCACATCTTTGTACTTTCTGCATTTTGTTTAGCACGGTTGATTTACTTAGGGCTGGCCACCATACTAAGACCCCGTAAAGGAGAATTGGGCGGACAATCACTGTGTAGATCCATCGTACTATGTTAGGGGAGAAGCCCCATTTCTTGCCAATGGATTTTTTGCAGGCAACAAGCGCTATGTTCGCTTTCATAATGCGGTCTTCTGTATTTTCATTCCAGAGGAGTTTCTTGTCCAGAGTTACTCCCAGGTATTTGGCGCTGTTGCCAATTTTGAGCCTAACATTGTTAAGCCAGGGGGGCGGAGGGGGTGGTGTTAAAGATGGGGTTTTATACTCCTTGTAAAGAGGACCAGCTCCGTTTTTACTGGGTTAACGCTGACTCCGCGGGTGGCAGTTCAGCTTGAAAGGGTTTGTAACGCCGCCTTCACGAGATCACAGAGGACTTGACTGGTAATCCTTAGACTTCGTTAAACCTCTTCAATCCTTTTTACCCTATGAAACTTAGCTAACTACAACATATTGCTTCATAATATTGACTTGACCTAACCCATGATAGTACAAAGTACTTAGGTAATCATTATAAACAAAATAAATTACAAATAAATTTTTTAGTACACATTTATTGAACAATTTTGTTTCATTTTCATGCCATTTCTTTCATATTCACGTAATACACAAAAAAATAAAATAACTCTACAAAATGTCGTCTACTTCTAAAAAAAATTATTTTTTTTTGTTGTTTTCTTTTTTTTATTCAGTTTTTTTTCAATTTTTCATTAAAATAATTATTACTATATTTAAATAAATTTCTTGTTAAAAATCTTTTTTTTATTCGAGATAAATTCGAGTCTATGTATATAATATATATTTGTTTTTTTTTTAATATATATTTATCAAAGAGCAGTCAAATGGTTTTTTTTAAAAGAATCATTAAAACGTTCCAAATTGCAGCATAGATTAAAAATCTGCCGTGAGTATTTAAGCTCTCATTTTATTTATTTATTTTTCATTTATATATAATATTATTATTAAATTTGTGGTTGTTTTTTTGTATATTGTTTGTATAAATAGTTTCTTTTTTTTTTAATTAAGTACAAAATACGAAATAATAATTATAACAAAGCTGTACAATATCTTTTTCGTTTAAAAAAAAATTGTCTATATATGTATGTAAAAAAATAACATAATTGAAGGATTTAAGATTGGGGGAATTAAATTAAATAATAAAAAAAATATAATTATTATTAAAAACATAAAAGATAAAAGGAATGTAAAATTACACAAAAGTGACTACTAAGTAAAAAAAATAATAATTACACATATATACAAAAAAATATAAACAAAATATCATGGTAAAAAATAATATATATGTTTATCAGTGGTTTCCAAACTTTATTATACCCTTGGCGCCCCCAATAAATTATGTAAATTTTCATGCTAGGTGGGGTGCGCCATCTAACGTTCGGTATTTCAACATTGAATAACTACGACATTTTTCAGCCGATTTTCACAAATGAACAAGTTTTATTTAGGATATTCTCTACCATTTATGACGATTAAATGACTGATGCTGAACGCAAATGAGAGCATCAGACATGTACCAGAACCCCGTCTACAACATAACGATGACACCAGAGAAACAAATGTATCCACTAAGGAGGAAGTACCCAGTACCCACTATGGGCTGGCACCCATGCTATTTAATCTCTGCCTAGGAGTAATTCGCAAGGTGAACATTGATGCGAACGAAACCCTGCTTAACGTTTGGATTTGCTAAGTTGGCAGGATATGCCGGCGATATAAACTGCCTTGCAAGATCACTGTCATATCTTAGAGAAATATTCACAGAATTAGAAGATGGAGCCAAAGATATAGAGCTGCCAATAAATGTCGACAAGAGCAAGATTCTAATTCAGTCAAGGGTGGAAAGAAGAAGAAGAAACCACAACACCACCTCTGGGGAATATAATTTTGAACGGGTAAACTACTTTAACTACCTAGGGTCCACAGTCAACGAAGACAACGATAGACGTACAAAGAAAAATAAACGCCGCAAACAAAACATACTTCCTCACTACTGCCAGTAATGAAATTCAGAGACATCCACAGAAAAACTAAAATAAGAATCTACAAAACCATCATACAGTAGCTACGTATGGATGTAAAGCATGGAGTATCACACAGAAATCCGCCGACATGATGGATATATTTGAGAGGAAGGTTCTCCGAAGGATATACTGCCCAATCTATGAAGACAATGCATGCAGAATACGCTACAATAACGAATTGTACGACTTATACAAAGAGTGGAATCTTTCGACCCATGCCAAGCTGCTACGTTTACGTTAGGCCGGTCATGTCCAAAGAATGGATTACTCAATTATACTAAAAAAGCCCTGTATTTACTACGAAATGGCAAGAGACCAGTTGACAAACCAAGGTCAAGGTGGGAAGACAATGTTAAGGCCGATGCAGCAAAACTGCTGGAGACAAGCTGCGGAGCAGAGAGAAGTCTGGAGGAAGAAGCTGACGGAGGCCAACGCTTGAATTTGGCTGTAGAGCCAACGAAGAAGATGTTTTTTGAGCACATTTCGGCCCAAACAGTATCTTTCGCACCATGAGTGGTGTTTCATGTCATAAACGACGTGTAGGTTCTCTGTTTCCAAAATTTGACAGTTTTGTTCATTGAATCTTCCAGAAAGTGTAAAATGAGCTTCGTCCGTCATCGCATCGATCATTCTTGCAACGGCATTTCCATATTGCAAGCGATATGGCTTGTTCATTGGCAACAATCATTGAATAAGTTGCACTTTTGTATGGGAAGAGATGCAGACCTTGCTTCATAATCATGCTTAGAGTCGTTCTACTAACGTTTAACGGTGATTCGGCACATTTGGATGGATTAGTAACACTCTCTATTACCGCTTCAAAAACTTCTCTGAAGAGTCGGACGGCACGGGCACGGTTCAATGGTACGCCTGGCGAGTCGCTATAGACCCGTACTCTAAGAAATTCTTCACCAAACAACAAATTATGTTGTCTAAAGGAGCCGAATTTCTCCCGTATTTTTTACGATAAGCACGCGCAGCCTCACGATTGTTTTGAATGTATGTAAAATACTACAATTTTAACGCGTTCTTAGATCTTGAGCTTGCCTAAGACCTGGGACTGACTACCAATAGACTAGGTTTATTCCCTTAATCCAATCTTCTATCAGGGACTTGGAGGTGGACCAAGAGACGCCACAGAAGGGTTCTGGGCCCTGTCAGGGGCCCCATCAGAGCGAGACCTCATTTCTTCTGGTCAGGCTCTGGAGTACGTCAAAGCACCCAGTAACTATTTTGAAAGAAAACTTCCAAGTTGAGAGTGCCTTGATGGCAGCTTGTCTGTCAGAAAAGATTTTAATGTTGGCGCCTTTCAGATCCCTCTCAAGGTTGAGCCTAACGCAGGTTGCAATGGCATGTATTTTAGTCTGGAAAACAGAGGGCCATTTACCCACTGCAATCGAGACCCTGGAGTTGGGTCCTGCGACACCAGCCCCTGTTCCATGTTCCATATTTGACCCGTCAGTAAACCAGTGGAGATGTTTTGGATCCCCAGGAAGAATCAGTTCTTCCGTTCGCCCACTCAGAACGATCCGGGATAATCGCTTTGAATTTCCTTTGGAGCCGCAGTTAACTAACCAGATGATCGGATACGCGGTTAATGGAAATGTTTGGGATATTGTTAAGGATATCCATGTGTCCTTTGACCGTATAGTGCCAGTCGAATGAGATCTGAAGTCTCAAATCACTTATGGCGGCGGATTTCCGTGTGAAGAGATGCAAAGGGATCAATCCAATGATTGCCTCCATTCGAGCTTTGGGACATGTCCGCATAGCTCCGGCAATGGAGAGGAAAGCAAGCCGTTGCAGTTTGCTTCACTTGAGGATCGACGTAACCTGTTTAGTCTTGGGCCACCAAACTATAGCGGCATAAGTGACCACAGGTTTAACGATGGTATTGTACATCCAGTACATCATTTGAGGTGTAAGACCCCATGTCTTACCCAGAAGCCTATTGCAGGCCCATATCGCCCTTTGCGGATTTGCTGATGACGTAGTCAAGTTGAGCGTTCCAGTTCAGTGTCTTGTCTAAATTTACTTCCAAATATTTGATTGAGTCTGAGTACTCAACTGCGATACCCTGGATACAGATAGGACGTAAGTCCACTTTGTAGCGTATGGAGAAAGGTGCCAGGGCAGCCTTATTTGGGTTGATTGTTAGACCCTCTTTGGTATATCATCTTTGAACATCTCGCAGTCGGTGTGAATAGACTCATAGTTAAAATGGTACTGAATGACGTTTCAGAATCGGCCACAATTGTCGAAATCGGTCTAGATGTCAATGAGATGTAAAATAAAAAGACGCAGTAAAATTTAAGTAGAAATTAATAACTGAGTCAAAAAATGCAAAAAATATAAAATCGTGCGCACCCCCTATGAGCTATAAGCGCCCCCTTGTGTTTCGCGTCCCTCTGTTTGGAAACCGCTGATATATATAAAAAACATTTATTTATTGTCCATTATCGCTCTTCTTAGGGCGTAATATAAAATTAAGATTATATGCAGTATTAACAGCATAATATACATTAGCATTCGATGGCATTACTAGCTCCTTCTCTGGCAATACTTGCGCCAATGTATACTGATCTGGATCACCCTCAAGATCTAGCTTCATCATAGCATTCCGTATAACTTGCGGTGTCCGTTCATTATTACCCAACATTATGCTTTTATACAAAACAATACCATCCAATTCAACATTATCAGTTTCATATGTAACACGAATTATATAAAAATCGGGTGAAGTATTCTTTAATGGAGAATTTTGAACTAATTGAGCATTGATTATTGGTACACCGCCATTATTAAGTAATTTACCATTACCAATTTTATTATTATTTGTCGATTTATTATGCCCACCAGAATTGCTAGAATCTATTGATAAATTTGATACACTACTAGATGCTGATAGTACCGATGAATTTGGCGGTATAGCATCACGATCTAAAGAATTATGCCTTGAGCTATGTCTAGATGTATTACTACTATTATTTATTTCACAATAGAATTGTGAGCCAGCTCCACTACTCGAATTTGATGCAATTGAATCAGTTTTTCTATGTCCAGATGTCATTGATTTTTTCGTTTCTGGCGGTGGCTCCAATTGGCATGATAATGTATGCGCTTCACGCTCATCTAGGACTAGCATCGATGCAAACCATCGATCAAAATGATGATCATCACGTAAGTTATATGAGTTAGCAGCGCCTTGTAGAAGTTTTATTTGTGCTAGCACCTCAAATTCTTTTCGTTTCTTATCAAAATTAATTAATGTCTCGTTAATTGTATCCGGTATTGCGGCATGGATCATTGTTAAATCAGTCAAAAATGTTCCTAAATATGGTATAGTACCATGTGATGTATGCGTATTCTATAAAGGCAATTCATAATGTATTAATATAATTTAAATTTTAAGCATAACTTGAAATTAATACCTGTTTTTGAAATACTTTTTGTAAGTGCCTATCGTTTTCTCCTACTGTATCGGCAAATTTTGCAGTACCTTCTCTCATTAAAACTTCTCTTTGGGCCCAAGCATTGTTGTCCTCGGAGAATATTCTGGCAAGTTCAGTGAAGATCTCCAGCTAAGAAAAATTGAATCAGTGACTAAAGATTTGTTTTATTTATATAAACGAGCATTTTGTAGTGAATACTCTAATAAAAATGTCTTCCCCCAATAATCTTCTATTTATCATTTATAAGAAACCAATAGAAACGATCTTCCGGTATCGCGTCTACAAGTAGCACGGCTGCGGCGACTCTTAACAGCTTCTTTATCTCAAATTCGTATTCCAGATCATTTAAACAGGCTAAGCAGACTGCATAGGAAAAGATAACGTGAAGGGCCTGGAACTGAGGCGCCCTTGAGACCTTGCATTATTTCTGGGATGACTTAGCTCTCTTGCAATAGAGAACAAACAATGGGCATCTCCGAAACATACTTGGAACAGATATTTCCAGAATTACAGTAGTACTCACGGAAGACTGGCCCAGGCATTAGTACCACGCTATCAAGCTACGGCCAGTTCACGCAATTCCACACCGACTGAAAACGACACGGATCGTGTTCAAATTAGCGAATCACGTTCGAGTTAAATTATCCATCCCATGGTATTGCGGAGTTCTGCGATGGGCGACCGTCCTTTCTCGCGCAACTCGTGGAATCAATATTGATAATTCTTAAAAAAGCTAATGAGGTTGGAGCACCTCTCAACGCTCCAACCACTTCTGAGGCTTTCATAGGCTCCCAACGGGGCATCCTACAAGGCCTGTTGGACTTTTCCGAACCCATGCAGCGTTTATGGCCCCAGGGAAGAGAATGGCTGTAGACGAGGAGAAGCTGCCGCACAGCCATTTTGTCTCAGCTGCAACTGAAGGCCCATCGATACTATGTTAAAGTGGATAGGGGTCCAAAACAGGACTCTCAGGGTGCAGAAGTGGTGAGTACTCCACGAAGTGCCCCGTCCACCATTCACAGAGATAACGTTCTCTATAGACCAAAGGTCTATGAACGAGCTGAGCCGTACGGGCGGTCAAATTCGCCCATGAAAAGCCCATGCCCAAGGTTTCACCAAGCCAAACTTGCAATGTTCCCACGACGACCGCCAGTACTTCGCGAGAAATCGCAGCCAGTTCCGCTTCTGTCACAAAGGAAGCAGAAGCCGCGAGTTTACCATCTGAAGCCTCGCAGGAGCCTGCTCTGGGACTGAGAGAGGCAAGGTAAAATGTGAGGATGGTGACCACTGCACTTTCTGGGCTGATGGTTGGGGGCCTCTGACAAGGGGGTTAATCTCTCCATCATCAATGCACACGGCTGGGGCAATAACTAATGCCCCACCATTCCACACAAATAACCACATAGCCTCTAGAGATGCTGGTGCTGCTTGTGGAATCGCCGAGGAAGCAACTCTGGGAACAAATGCTTTCTCTATTGCCACTATTGGTGGGGCTAAAACCACCACTCCAATGCTTAAGGGGGAAACCTCCGCTGCCCAAAAAGGTTCTAAATAATGGGAGGGGAATAATCCCTTCAGGAAATGAGTACTGCTTCCCCTATGAAGCTTGTTCAGATAAACGTTCATCACGCCAAAGCTGCCTCTGCAATACTTGAAAAAAGTTTATTTCGGGCAACCTAAATGTGGCCCTAATCCAAGAGCAATGGGTGTACCGAGGAAGCATATGTGGCCTCGGTACTAATATTGGCAGACTGATCTACTCCAGCGAGCATGATTGCCCTAGAGTAGCACTGCTCATGGGGAAAGCCTGCCTTTCTCTTTCGCAGTTTGTTTTCAGGCATCTGCTGGCGGCTGAGGTAGTGCTGTCCGGAGACGTACGAATGTCCAGGCTTGTCATAGCCTGGGCCTAACTACCTAAATGTCAGGAGACCTGTGGAGGATTGCGCTAGGAGGAACATTCAACTAGTGATTGGTTGCATCGCCAACGGCTGGGGGCTTAGGTAGCTAGGTCTAGGGAATAAGGCGCCCGGCTGCCATCCCAGTACGGAAGCACCAAAACTAAAGGTTTATCCTATTTCTGAGATCCCCTCCGGGGCAAAAAGAAAACCGTCTTGTTGCAGTGGTATGCTTGCTTAAAAAACAGCTCCCACCAGCAATCGATGTAGGCAAGAAGTAGCAGGATCAAGCTGGGAGTGCTGGCGGGGTTTCTCTTTGCAATCGGTTAGATTATGGAAAAGGGTCTTTGGAAAGTTAGCGAATTTTCCAATCACTGTGGGTTCAGTTGACCTACAGTCAATGGTGAAGCACTGACCTTATGTGTATTAGCTATGAATAGAACATGACAGAAAAGTTGGCTCCGCGTAAAAGATCAGCAAACGGAGGATTGGTATGGAATCGTAGACTGAGTTGGAAATAGGGCCGACTTCTACTGCAACGGGGATAGTTATAGCAATCATTAACGAGGTCGGAATATCAGCAGCCTCAACAGCAGTGAGAATAACAAAGATTGATGTGCATGCATCAGCGACTGTGGAGACGAAGGGTGCAACAGCAACAAAGGCATCACCTAAAATCACAGTAATTCACCTCTAGCAACAGTTGGAAACCTAAAGGCATAACCCTTCTGACTGGCATAATCTTAAGGCATTTTATGTGAGGACTAATGCTTACCTCTGTTGTCCTACCTGCAGATCAGATGATATAAATGTTATGAAAGTAGAGATGAGCGGGAAAAAATTCGTGGTCACTTCGAAGTACCTGGTACACAAAAAGCCAGGCCTACCAGCAGAAGTTACGGAGCTAGTAGGAAGATTAACTACTATAGTAAAGAACTTCTTGCTAGCTTGTGACGGCAACACAAAATATAGAAGACATTTATCAAAATCAAGTTCAAAATCTCTTGTTCAGCTGAATTAAAAAGAGATAGGCTATGTAGTGAAGGTGCTGACCGATCATTGTCTCTTTGGCCCGCACGCCGAAAGATTGGGACTTCCCCACAACGACTTATGCAGAAATTGTGGTAATAAAGATGAGTAAGAAACTGTCCCATCTTCTCTGCACATGTTCGGCCCTCGCGGGAAAAGAGGAACCTTCCTTGGCTCACCTTTCCTTGATGAATTGAGTGAGCTACAAAACAGTGGTATTCCTGACCTCTGTCGCTTTATTAAAAGCTCCAAATGGACTGAATTTTAGTCCAGCACCTAGAATGGCACCACAATGGGCCCTATGGTGTGCCTAAGTGGGCTGCTTAGTGGGGCAGTAGCCATTTAAATCTAACCTAACCTACAACAGGAATAAAAGGGTCGCCTATACTGCTGGCATGGTGATCCTAGTATTCGGAAAGTTTCTCTCCACAATCAGTGAGCTTATCAAAGATTTGGAAAGATTGACGAGTGCACCAACTACTATAGACTATCCGTTTACCCGGAAAACGCAAAATTGATGCTTTCCATCAACGAATAATATTTTGAACCTATATGAATAATACAATACCTTTTCTCTGGGAAGTGCGGCCCATGTTTTTGAGAGTCGATATATGGCGTTCGATTGCAGGCCGGAAATTATAGCCTTAAGTGAAGAAAAATTTTTTAACAGTCTTAACTCTTGGGCAATATCTATCCATGTTGCTATAGTTAAAGCTCTTTCCTAGAACGAGAAATATAGTTCAAAATATGTAGTAAATTTGTACAAATAATCTAAATACCTGTGGCTTAAGTCTAGGTTCAATTAGAATACTTGATATTACACGAAATGAAACAGCATTAAATTGCGTTACTGTAGCAACAACAGTTCCCGCCTCATTTTTGTCACGTTTAGCCCATGTAGCACCTAAACACTGATGTGGTATCAACCGCTTAAATAGTTCCATATCCATACGTGTTAACTGTTCAGCAAAATGCTTAACAGGTATATGAGGAAATCTGTATGCCTGTAATAGATGTGATGGTGGTCCACGCAATGCTGGTGCCAAACATAATCCACTAAATTGCTCATTAAAATCTGGATACGATTGCTGTGACCATGGTAATTGAAAATCTACATTATTCTTATGTACAGCTGGTATTCGTAATATCCTTTCTAGACGATGTAAAACTTTCATATGCAATTCAGAATGCGGTAGACGTTTCGATGTGAAGGCTAATATATGACGTAAATTATCCTCATTCCAATCTTCGGGGAAACCATCTAACCATACATGAAGTGCTGAGACTAGAGTTTTCTTATGCTGTTCAAATTTTAACGCACCATCGGTATTATTTTGTTTTTGTTCAATATTGACATGATCATTAAGAGATTCATAGCGTTTTATTAGGAGATCTATCACTTCTTTGGGATTTGAAAATGTCCGATATGTTGATAGGAAAACATTTATAAATGTACTTTCTAGTTCACCATCATCTGTTGCTAATGCCTCGACTAGACGGGATAATGTTGCTGCCTTAACAAAGCGTACCCTCACCGTTTCCCATTCAAGATGTGATATTTCATCATCGGAATCCTGTAAAATAAAAATAAAGTGGTGTTGTTAGAAAATTGTAATATAATTAAAAGATTCATTTTAGTTGTTGTTCTTTGATCTGGCTCTGAGCAATCTGAAAACTTGTTGTGGTAGTACTTCATCTGGAAAACGACATGCTAGGTATGCTGTTGAAGACTAAATGGAGTGCATCGAAGGAGGTATCAAAGTGAACAGCTTTACCAAGATTTGCTGGGGTAATTAGTTTTATATGTCTAGTTATGGAGAGAATTAATCGATCCATGTTGTTAAATAGACTCTTGACGGCTATGATACTAATTAACCAAAAAAGTACATACTCGATGTAGTTTAAAGAAAGTTAGAAGAGAAGTAAAGAAGAGGAATAAAAGAAAATGCTTCCATTTCTCTTGTGGTTGAAATTTTCATTAATATCAACAATTTGCAAGATTTAAATAAAGAAATGTTTAAGAGTTTCTCTAATTTCTGTTTATTACAGATTATGAAGGGTATTGAGTGATGTCTTTAACCCAAACTGAAGACATTTCGAAAAAAAAAATTAAACTAGAAATAATTATAGAATTTTAACACGATAAGACGGTTTAGCCATACTTCCGACTGAGAGGGTTCGTTTAATTGACCGCAGTGGTTGCGCATTTCTTTGCCGCCTGAATCTGTTTTGTTCAAGCCCCATTTCAAATTAGCGTGTTAGTCTGGTCGTCAATTTCCCGCGAAAACTCTTTGAAAATCATAGTCTAGAGCTATCGAATAATAGCGACCGAATTGAACGACTGACCCCAAACCTAACCCTGTACAGCTGAAACCCCGTAACAAACCCCCTTTCACACTAATTGTTGACGACCACATATGAGCCCCTGACATTGCGGATCAGGGAGATCATATGCTTGATCTCTTTCTTATTTCTTTAAGGAACCGTCGTCGTTCCGTTGAAGTTGATTCATCTCTCGAGAAGTCGGACCACTTCCTTTCAGCGCTGACTTTCCACACCACTGCTCCACTGCCAACAAACAAAGGCAAAATGAACAGCGTTCTACTATAGAAACGAGAATTACTACTAAATCTAAAAACCCAAGGCCGAATAGATAGTTTAATCAGAGTCAGTATAATGTCAGCCCCATAGTCAGGTTAATTGTATCGTTTTGATGGGTTTGGTCCGAGTTTTCTATAACTACAAGACTTTTGATAAAGTATGACATTTTGCTAGGTCGGCCTACTGCTTAGGACTGGGCTGTCACGGAGATGTAGCACACTTTCCTACTCGTCCGGATTCTTATAGCTTCTGCAAAAATCGTAGGTTTCAAGATCTAGCTGGGTCGCATGCATTCCTATCAGCCAGTGCCTGGTAAGCACTCCCACCGTAGCTGAGAGGTCTTGTCTCCCGAGGCTCAGTAGTGAAGTGGTTCGCCTGAGTCATAAGAGTGCCACGTTAATTTGGAATTGTGTGCTGCTTGCATCGGTGTTTAACAGTGGCCCAAGGCATACCAACACTTTTTCCTTTTCTAGACGGAGAATGGCGGTCGTGCCTTTCCTAGCCAGTGCGTCAGCTTTACAATTTCCCTCTATATTTCGGTGAGCGGGCACCCATACGAGGAGGGTGACTGAGAAGATGTAGACAGTCCGATTCCGATCAGTAAAGAAGAAACTGAAAACTGTGTGTTTTTTTTTTTATGTGACACACTAGAGACTTAAGGAAGGCCCCTGTACTGTCGACCATGTATTTTTTTTTTTTTTTTTTGAAATGTCGAACAGCAGCTCTAGTCGGCAGATAGAGAGAGAAGTGATGGAAAGAACTTTCACAACCTAGCTGCGGTATTTTTTTTATTTCACCTACTCCCAACCATTTCGCGACTCTGACATCGGGGCATCGAGAACAACTCGCTGGAGTGTTATGCCTCCTGAAACGAGTTGAATCTCATCAACCAACCGATGACATGCGCTTGGTGGAGCGGGGAAGAGAACTAGTGAAGGCTATGACAGGAGGAATCAGGAATGCAAAGAAGGAAGAAGAAAGAAGGAAAGTTATGTAGGCGGGAAATTGGGAAAGGCTAGGACCGTGGCACCGCCGGGAATCGAACCCGGGACCTCTGGGGATAGTAGTCAGGCGCCTTACCCCTAGACTACCGAGGCCCCTGTAGTCTATTTATCAATTCACGATGTTAAGAAATGTGGGCTCTGCAGTATCTCGTGAAGCTAATTGCGCCAGTAGTCAGGTTTTGTGGAGACGATAACAGAGTTCACCACCTTCGTGTGGCCTCCCCTGATTCCGGTTCAAAAACGAGATTCTTTTATTCTAAGGGCTGCGATGGTTGCGCTTCGTCTTGCCACAAGATTCAAAGAAGGGAGGTATAACGTAACATTTAGGGCGTCTGTAAGTATTGAGCGAGGTCCTCCTGTCAGGCATAACTAAGCACATCTTTGTACTTTTTATACTTTGTTTAACACAGTGGACTTACTCAAGATTGGCCCCCATACTAAGACCCTGTGTGGATTCATCGAACTATGTTAGGGGAGAACCCACATTTCTTCCGGGTGGCTGTCAACATCGGGTAAGGAAGAATTTGCGGCGAACAGAGATGCAAGTAGGTCGCCCTTGGGTTTGCTTTCTGTTATCACCTACTTATTGTAAATGAATGGAGGCGTTGTATGTGAAGTAAAATTCTTCCTGATGGAGGTTACCAAGGGAGGAATGAGGAATTAACAAATGCATGCCAGCCAATATAATTTTGGTAATTGACATCGCGGTTCTGGAAACATAGATCCCAGTCAGCAGCTTAAAAAAACGAATCAGCCCCCACCAGTTGGCTTTCCAATAATACCAAACAGTTCTCTTAGGTTGGGGTAGGAGATCGATTAGGGAAGGAGCGCTGATTAGACAGTGATCTGAGTTGCCTAGAGGCGAATCGACTTCGAAGGAGTATTTTGTTGGGTGGGAGGTAAGAAAAAGATCAAGGAGGTGACGTCCCTGACCTGCAGTGTCAGGAACACGCGTAGGACCGTTGACCATTTGGTGTAGGTTATTTGTCTCAACAAAAAGTTCAGCATCCATGCCAGAAACACTGGTGCAATTCAAGTAATTCAGCCAATTTACCTTGTAAATGTTCAAATCACCCGCAACAGTGATCTCGCAGTCCGGATGGAAGGATAAAAATCCGGAGATACGTTTAGAGAAAGCGTCAAATGCTAAAGAGAAAGCTTCATTACTGATATTAGCACTCCTGTATGAAAAACAGAAGAAAATGCTTCGGAAGTAAAATTTTAAGATTGAGATGGTTAAAATCAGAAGATTACTTTTGTACACCTTCTGGAAGGCTACGTCTTTCCTAATATACCTATACTTATGTATACTCCTTCACCTCAAGGGATTTTTCAGTAGATTTGCCCTTTGTAAAGGCGTGTTGTGCGCCCGAGATTACAATAGTACAAGTTCGATTAGGGTGTTGCGTGGGAGACTTTTCCTGCCTTAGGCATAAAAACTACTATAACCTCTTTCCAACTAGAGGGGATGCAGTTATTTTGAAGACACCCTGCAACCAGGGCATGGTGTAACTAAGGGTGAGCTGCATTTGTGCCGACACTATGCCGTCAGAGCCTGCGGTTTTATAGGGCTGGAAGATATTTACAGCTGTTAGCTATGTCTAGATTGTTCCGACTCTGGTGAGCACCTTTGAGAGATCCCTTTTTAAGGGTCATGCTGAAGACGCTAGTATGCCCAATTGTCACGTATGGTTTCTAGTATGGTGGCCAGGGCTGAGCAGGAGCTATAATGTCAGAGATCACTAACAGTGCACTTTCCTGGCATCTCCCGGTATACTCTAGTACCTTTCAATCGGAAGTGCATGCGATTCTGAAGGTCTACTAGACAGGCTTGGTAGAAAGCGCAATGTGACTAGCGCCTGGGTTCCTGGTCATAGGAACATACATACATGGAAACAAAAAAGCCGACCTAACCTAGCCAAGCAGAGTCTTTCTCCGGGGCTCGGATACCGAGATGCTTGACTACCACCTTTTGCCTGGCTTTGGCTAGAGGCGCAAAATTGGAAAGCACTGGAGACATGCACTATCTCTAGGGCAGCTATGTCGATTAACAATAAAGTGAAAACAATTGGCCTCCCGAATAGACCTCGACGACATATTGCCAGAATCACGGCAATCATCGCGGGACATTGACCTATAGGAGACCAAGCTTCCACGTTTTGAATTCCATAGAAGTTATGCGGCCGTAACTGGGAGAACTAGCTGTATGATAATCAAGACATTAGATCAAGATAATTCCCCTGTAAGCAATCACAAAATCTTAAAAACGTTGATGATGTGACGATGATGTCAGCTGCGATCGTATACAAAAGTTGGGACTATTAAAGTGAAGCTAACACCTTCAGCTCACCTTAGATACCCCTTGATCTAAACATTTCCTACTGTCTGTCGGCTTGAATAAAGCCGGCTTCCTCATTGCATTTGCTTAATTACAGTCAGAGCCACATTAATATTATATAAGAAAAAACCCCAAGGGAAATCCACATTTCAGTCTGTCTATGATTATTGGCTTCCGTTCAAAAACTGGAACTACTTCCAACCAGTCAGCGAACCCCGAATCATGATAAAAAAAAAACGATTTCGAGTTAAATTCCCTGATAAAAGGCGCCACATGACTTCACTTTCGATTGTGTGTATGAAAGGCACAGCGAAATTTCTTGTTGTTTGGTCGAATTAAAATAGCATCACGTTTCCAGCATGTTACTACTAAATAGCAAAACGAAAGCCATAGAATCACGGGGAATAATCATTTGTATGGGAGTCGGCAGCCCCGGCTGTGGGGTGACGTGAGGGTCGCTAATTATTGAGGCAATTCCGTTCTCAAAAGGAAAATTAGACTAATTTGCATACACTAAGATGTTATCATTCATTCCAGGGGTAGAATTCCCTGGAAGACACGATGACAAGGACGACTACCTAGCTATTTTTGGCCCGTCCATTCGAGCTTATATACTCTCCTCTCTATATTATTCATGTTTCATGCTCCTGGTGTAATGAACTTTGACATTTCTTCGTTTCGGTTTTTTTTTTCATATCTATATATGAGTATACCTGTGCATCAGGTAGGAATGATATCCCCCTGGGCATAGACGTGTGAGATGTAGAGTTTTTTTTTCGTATTTTTTTTTATTATTATTATTTTGAAGCTAAGTCAACCGTGGTAAAAGCGAAACGCTTTTGTACAAAGGTAATTTGAATAGACAGGTGAAAAACACACAAGGTTGCCTTGTGCTACTTCAAAAGGGTACTATAGTAAAACATTGAAGGGGATGATGTTTTAGGGTTGCGGGATTAAGGATTGGTAGCATCCTGTTTTATTTGCTCGTACGTGTCTGTGTATAGTTAGTTGCGCTACGAGAGTAAAATTTAAACAAGCAACAACAAAAACCGAAAAAGAAAAACATTAACAAGAGCTCTTGATGATGGCCCAAGAAGATAAGAAGAATGCAAAAAGGGGGAGAATATTAATTAGATGGAATGACTTTAAGCTGTTATCGTTAGCATGTTTCGTCTTACTTTAAATCGAGAGAGAGAGCAAAAAATTGTAGCAAAAAATCCCCCTTTTATAGGGAAAATTGATGATAGAATCGCTTCGACAGGAAGAAGGGAGTACTTTCGTGTAAGAGGGCTGATGATAACAATATGCCCTACGGTTAATGCATATTTCCTGTAAATATAAAGTGCCCTATAGTACTTTGAAAAAGACCTTAGGACTTATTCAATATTCCACTGAAGCTGGCATAAAATTGGATAAAGCAATGAAGTGCTTGATCAAGTGTTGTATCGTGTTGCCTGTTAAGAAGCTAGAAATAAGGTAGATGACCATGAATTTTTTTATGTGGCAGTTATAAGCTAAGGAATCACACTCCAGTCCGTCATGTCGTTGGTCACGCTATGGTGAATTGTCTAGAAGTCAGCTTATTACGGGGATAGAACATGTTCGGAGTTATGAGTAGTTGATAGGATGTTGAAGGAGACGGCGATGAACCCTGCGTTTGAACTCTTGGACGTTGTAGCAAAAATACTGACTATTAAAGATTGTTCCAAAGGCGAGTTGTTCTTTTTAGAAATGAATTCCAAGTTGGTGTACTTTGACGCTTGTTTGGCGCTTTGGAGAATATGTGTTCACTGCAAAGCCTTGGTGTCAAAAGATGGGCAAGCCTAGAATGTTAAGGGATGGGTCAGTCATTAGCTTTACTCCGTCTATTGACACGTATGGGACATGATGAAAGTTTTCTTGAAAAAAAGAAAGTTTTGAAAGCATTGGAATTCTTGCGGCTCCAATCAAGAATTGATCCAATGTTTGTTAGACAGATATCCGCTCGCGTTTGTCCTACAATTTCCAAGGCCTAAGAGTAATCCAAAGTACTGACATAATCGGCGAAGTTGTGAGGAAGCTTAGGAGTCACCCTTTGTACTACCAGTCTATCATGTCGTTAAGGTCAAGGTACAATGTCTAGTAGCAAGCTTGGTTTGAAGAATACATGAGATTAAGCAGGGTTAGGGGTCTGGAGGACAAAATTTAGGTATGAGCTCTGTGTGCGGCAAACGCATATGCAAAACCCGGCTTAATCCTACATTTTTCTTGGAGTTTTCTTGGATTTAACGAAACTTGTCTCGCCCGCGTGCGGGCGCTTACTCTGAGTTAACCGAGGGTAAACTCTGCATGGAAGCTCAGTAATTGATGACGTCCGGATACACGTTCGTAAATATACTTAGACGATTTTGTGTTATAGCTGTATTGCTTAGTTAGCAGATATCTTAACGAATTTTTTTTTTGTGGAAGAGTCTAAGCTTAGGTGTCACACCAGGTACTACCAGTCCGCCATGTTCATGGTGCAATATCTGGTAGTAAGCTTAGCTCGAAGATAGAAAACATATATGATAGGTTAAGGATAAGCTGAGCCACAATAGTCTGGGTTAGCAGGAGACAGCCTCGTCAGAGTGTTATCCCTCTTGAAACAAGAGAATCCCGCTAACTAGCTGTTAAAGGCTGTGACGCATGAAGCAGACTACCAGGTGAACAAAGAGGTGAGCCGTTCGGTAGGTGAAGATCCGAGCGGAGCAATGGTACTATGGTGATCTAGTAAATACTCGAAGGGCCGGGGCGCCGGTGGGCCGGAGGTTGAGTGTACGAAAATGATAGATTGTCGACAATACAAAGGGCTTTTCCCTAAGCCTCTAGTCTATCAAAAAAAAACAAAAAAACACGCTCACGAAGATCGGCTCGAATTTGGCCTTTCCTCTTCCTCGCCTCTCTTGTCCGCATTGAGCTCGCCTTCGGCCGACCGCCCTCCCCGCCTGAGAAGTATTTCTCAGAGCTGGGCCTAAATCGAGCCCAAAGGTAGAGGAGAAATTAGCACGGTGCGCGCCTATTGCACGGTCCGGTCCAGGTTCCATGCGAAATTAGCATTGACTCGCGAAAGTACTGCACAGACGGTGATATAGACGGCCACTAAGGGGGGCCAATCCGTCCCTGGCTATCATAGGCGGCTTTAAAGTCTATGAAGAGATGTTGAATTGAGTTTTGAAACTCTCGACACTTTTCCATAGCCTGCCGCAAGGTGAAAATCTGATCGTTGTGATATCTCCTTTTTTATGTACCGGGCAGAGGATGCCTTTTCTCCAGTCTTCTGGCATTGCTTCCCGCTCCCATTCTTGCATAATTAATTCATGAATCGTTTGGTGTAATGTAGGCCCGCCATATTTAACCAGCACCGCTGGAATGCCATCTGTACCCGAGGCCTTGTTGTTTTTGAGTCGGGTTATGGCTCTGCTAACTTCTTGAAAACTCGGTGGCGGTGCTATGCTGCCGCCACCAAATGTAGTATCTATCAACTTTAAACTAGCTTGTATTCTAAGGACTTTTTCCTCAAATGTAATCAACTGAATTATGTTCTATTGACTAAAATTAAAATTTAAACAAAAGAACAATTAAATTTGTATCCACTTACATGATTTGCACTTGGTGTCGGCCGATGATACCGCACCTTCTTAAGATAAACAGTAAAAATGGCATCCTTCTCACGTTCCTCACCCCAAAGTCGCCACGTGGGCTGCTGGTAAAAAATTAAATAAGAAGTTAGTCAGCAAATTATGAACATAAAATCGAATACACTTAAGATCTACTACATAACAACATTCGCACAAACATACAAGCTATAAGAACTAAACATCCAGAAAGAAGGCATAACTCTTGAACTAGCAATCATCAAACAATTCTTCATTTTGACATTTTAATTAAATTTTGGTTTAGCACCAGCCATCGGGAATAGCAACAACAACAAGAGTTATATTGAAACAATTTCAGAGCACAAGGGCCTATGCCACGGCCATTGTACATATGTGTGATAAGGGTTTTCTCTATATTGCCTCATGAAACTGTCAGGTTAATACTACCCATATTAAACAGTATCAGGCAGACGTCGTTACGGTCGATTGTATTACGTACAACAACCATGGAAAAAAAATACAGAGAGATGAAACCAGGGTTTTAATTTATGGGTGGGGGGTGGAAGTAATAAAGGGGACATTTCAGTTGCTACTTGGTCTAAACAAACCTGAAGGGCGAATGGCGGTGTATATATGATATGCTATATATGCTCGCAAGTCGTTATGGTATATTGAGATTTGGTTAGGATTTTCAAAATACGTGACATGTGTACTACTCGCAAATATTTAGCTTTTTTCTTTTGATACATTGAAAGGGGGTCTGGAGACGCATAAGTATGGAATGTGAAATTGGTTGGTTGGGACTTGGGAGGGTAAAATATATAAAGGAAAATAACCAGGAGTTTCGAGATGTCAGAAAAATACATTGTGGGAATGGTTAAAATCTTATTCAGCATAATGCTTTGAAGTTGTTGGAATTGAATTCAAAATAACTTGAAAAATAATAAAATGTTAAGTGAGTTTTAAGAATAAACGGAACCTTCAAGAAAATCTCGGTAATAACTCCCGAGTAACTCTGGTTATCACACCAATGGCTCATCAATCCTGGTGTGAGTCGACTTATTCACTAATCTACAGACATTAGATTAGACATTAGACGCGAGAGTATTTCATATCAACTTTCAATCTTGCATATAGAGTTTTTCACGAAATATCCCTAGTTAACCCCCCAATCGACTAATTTGAACCTCTCATGTGTAACACCACATTATCATAAACGGGCAATTACTTTTCGCCCGCGCTAGGCTACTCCATCCTGAGAAATTAAAGGTAGCGAACTGGTCTAACTGAGAAATTGTCGCCCATAGTCATCTGAGGACTCATATTATCAGATATCGTGTGGCGAAGATCGTTAGGTAAACGGAGTCACTGTGTCAGATATATACCCCAAATCTATTTCATCATACCTGTCACCTCGAAGTATGTCCTTATCAGGTCCGTTCGTTCATACGTAACGAATCCACTCATATTCTCTTCGACAAATGTAATGCTGTGTATGTGTTTTAGAGATCTAAAGGGTTGCCATTAGCATACTCAGTACCGGTTCTCGTTCGATTACAGAAGTCAAGCAGAATTGGACGTGGTTAGTACTTAGTTGGGGGACCGATTGGTAAAACGACATGCCTGTAGCGGGAACGTGCTTATCTGTGTGGTAGATGTATTTGTTCACTATGATTTTTTTTTATGTGATAGACTAGAGGCTTAGGGAAAGGCCCTTTGTACTGTTGACAATCTATTTTTTCGTATAAAATGCAATGTCGAATAGCACCTCTAGTCGGAAGATAGAGGGTAGAGAGAGAGTGAAGCTGAAGGTAGGAACTGCCACAACCTAGCCGCTATATTTTATTCCATCTACTCCCAACCATTACTATCGTCACTCTGACATCGGGGCATCGAGAAACAATTTCTGGAGTGTTATGCCCCCTGAAAAGAGTTGAATCTCATCAAAAAAAAAGATGACATGCGCTTGGTGGAACGGGGAAGGACTGGGGAAAGCTATGACAGGAGGAATCAAGAAGAAGAAAGAAGGAAAATTATGTAGGTGGGAAAGTGGCAAAGGCGAAGGACCGTGGCGCTGCCGGGGTTCGAACCCGGGACCTATGGGATGGTAGTCAGGAGCCTTACACCTAGACCTAGGTTTGCGGGTTACCACTGGATCAATGATCTCGTGGTAACCCGATTGGTTAGTGGTAATATTGTCTATATTTGTCGATTTTTCAGTTTACCACCGGATGAACTTTCCGTGGTTCTGTTGGTTTTCAGTTTGTCCAGAACAACTCTTCTGCAGTTTGTTGTTTTTTCGGTTTGTCAGTGTACCATTGCATCAACTTTCCTATAGTTTTGTCCAGTCATCCGGCAGAGGAATGAACGCTTCCATTGACTGATTTCAACTGTTTAGTCTCGTGGTTTAACAGCGGTGACGTACTTTCGTTTTGTATTTACAGTGGTAGCGTACTGTTTCGTTACAGTAGTTCGACACAAAGATGACTTTAAATCAGAGAATCAGATTCTTCCAATGTCCTCCAAACAGAACTACTGGCCAGGGTACAAGATATTCCTGTTATTGAGACAGTGAAACGCGTACGAAGGCACTATACGTTTTCTTCTTCGTTGATCCGTTCGCTGGCGGTTCAAGCGGGACGTTCACGCAACGGATACCCTGCATTATATGTCCGTCGCTTCGGCATCTATCTCTATCGGTATTTTCGGAGAACATCAAGCGGGTGACGAAGTTGTTGTCGTCGTATCGAGCTTCGCGTCGTCCGTCGAATACTTCACGCGTCGATCACAACGTTGAAGAGAAGTGGCGAAGCGACGCCTTCTTGCCGGATACTTGTTTGAATCAGGAATTCCTCGGATAAGTCTCTTCGAATACGAACGCTGCTGGTTGGGCCATCGTACGACGCTTGGGATGTTGGATGATTTTCAATGGCACGTGGTTCGGTTTCCAACGCTCTCCACAAGCTGTTCCAATCAATGCAATAGAAAGCGGTTTTGAAATCGATGAAAACGATGACAGTTCGTTTGCCGCAAAGAATTATTTCTTTTATTACCTGACGGATAGCGAATTTTTTATCAATGCATTCTCGATGAGGTCTAAATCCCGGTTGTTCTTTGCGGCTCGTTTGATCTTGGTGTTTCTATAGTTTCGCTTGTATGATTTTCGCAAAAAACCGAGCGACGCCAACGATCAAAAGGAGACTAATACTGCGATAATTCTTGCATTCCCGACTGTCGTACAACGATCGCTTTCTTCCACACCGACGGGACACGATCCGAATGCCATATTGGTTATTTAGAAGAACTATTTAGATTTCAATAACAAGCTAAAATTTACTGTCGATAAATAATCACAGTAGTCAAGTTATCGTATTTTACAAAAACAAACAAAAATGACATACTAATGAATTATGAAAGTATCGAAACGATTTTTAAGTATCAATCAATATCCAAATGATAACAAATAATTCAATTTAAGGTTTGTTACTACTATTAAACAACTTAATAGAAGTGTCTTTAGCTTACCAGATTACATTTTAGATGGAATTGCTTTTCAAGAGATTAGTTTTGAAACGAAACTTCAAACGAAGAATAGTCTTCACTTTAGGTCTTATATCAGTCATAATTTATGTCTTACATTGGTCAACATCGAACACTGCATTGCCGAAACCTCTAGAAAACTGCTTTGCCGACTATGATTTACGTGAAAACGAAATCCATCGAATAGAAGACATCCTGCTAAGCAAGAAGCAACCAGAATTTGGTAAAAGCATATTTTTTCACGATACAACATGCCGAAAAACACCGAAACTTGAACTAACATCTAGACAAGCATGCGCTATAGAATCGGCAGCTAGAGCTAATCCGAATAGTGATATCTTTGTAACATTTACATCAACAACATATCTTCCAGAAGCATCTAATTCAACTGTTGTGGACATACTACGATTATATACGAACGTCCAATTTAGAACTGTTAATCTTTGGTCATATGCAGCTGATACGCCAATGTATGATTGGCTGGCATATGGGAAACTATTTCGGTCGAAACATCTCGTCGTTCATACGTCTGAATTTCTCAGATACTTAAACCTATGGAAATATGGTGGAACGTATCTAGATCTTGATGTTATAGTACAAGAAAGCTTGGAGCATTTACGACCAAACTACGCAGGCGCAGTAGGATTAACCATTGTTGGTGCTGGTGCTATGAATTTTGATCATGATGATTTTGGTCATGAAATAGTTGAACATTGCTTGAGAAATTTTATAGTAAATTTTAATGACGAACTATTGGGTAACAGTGGCTCAGCTGCTATAACACGCACTCTAAGAGAAATCTGCCGAACTAATGATATACGGCTTATGACAAGGGAAAGATGTTTTGGTTTTAAAGTTTTACCAGTTGAGACATTTTATCCGATCAATGCTGGCAATTGGCAACGATTCTTTGTTAAGGAATTAGCAAGTGATGCTGTTCACAAAGTAAATAAGTCGATAGCGATTCATTTGTGGAATAAGTATAGCTTTAAAGTTCCTGTAAAGATGCATTCGAATGTAGCCTATGATATTTTAGCTAGAAAATTTTGTCCTAATGTTTATAAATTGAGTGGCGAATACTTCTAGTTTAATCTTTATATGGATTTTTGTTGATTTAGAATAAGTAAATTACATTTATACATTATTATTATTAATTATATTCATTTATTCATTTACATAATTGCGTATTTTTCGTAAAGCTAGAAACCATAACGGTAGCCACTATAACCCTTTTCTATTCTCTTCTATACTTCCCGAAGCAAGAGCTCCTTGGGACATATTTCGACAAACTTGGACGTTATATACACCACTTGCCTTAATAGTCGATAGGCTATCAGATAACAGAATTACTCTGGCTCCCTGATCTTGTCTTCGCCAGTATTTCTAGGTATGGTTTGAAGATTCAATTTTTGAAGGTTTAATGAGAGCGAGAAAACACCCGTCTCTGATTTGGAGCTGCCTATGTATAGAACTGGGATCTAAACATCGAAAGTTGGGTTAAAATTAAGTAAAAGTCAGTGGTAGAGAGCGCAGTATATTGTAGCCTCCATACATCTTTTACATCCAGCAGCTCGCTTCTAGTAGTAGCGTAAGGGCCGCACAGGTTGCCTGCTGCCTGATATATCAGTAGCTAAGCTAGTTACAGAATAGGACCAGAATATTGGTTATTTCCAAAATTCATCCGTTCGGTATCACTGCAAAATTCAGCTACAGACTTCCAGTTTCTGAATTCTGCAGTGACACCGCAGTGATGCATTTTGGACTCACTCTATGGGTGTGTTTCTTTACTCATTCCATAGAAGGAATAGAATAAAACAAATACTTGTTTGGAATATTCGGAATAGACTGAATAAAGAAACGCACCGGGAATGACAGTAAACGAACTGAATAAAAATTGTGATTTATTCAAAAAAGTTGTGTATTTTAAAAATATTGTGGGACCTATATGTAAACTATAATAAGATTAGACATTTGATGTCTCCTGGGGTCCATTTGAAATTATTATTATCCATATCTGAAATTATTATTATTATTAGAAATACTTTTAAAAATGATAACAAATAAATAATTACCAAGGGCCACGGCTGCCGCTTTCTTGCCAAATGACACAATTTTGACAGTAGTATATTTATATTATGTTATATTAGAAAGGATAATTCCTTTAATCTAAAAGTGTTCCACCTCAAGAGGTAGTTTAAAAAGAATACATTCCGAATATTCCGAATAAATAAAGAAACGCGTCATCTGTCAATTCGAAACTTGGGAATGAATAAAGAAACGCATTTTCTGTCTATTCCTTCTACGGAATGAATAAAGAAACACACCCTATATATTATTTTCGAGAAGCGCCCCTCTTTGGAATTGACCTAGTCTGTATTTGTTATAGTTTTTGGCAAGAACGGGCACTGGCCTAATCATAGCTGAAAAGAGCGAGATTACCATGTATGGAGAGGACTCCTCGCTTGGCACGTCATCTTTACTGCACTGCTGTTGGCTAAGCTACTGCGGATGAGCATGCGATGGGTCCATTGACTAAAACCACTGTGGATGCCGAATTCCGCTAGGGCTACCTGGGTAGCCTTGGAGCTGACGTTGTTTAAGGCGCCTTTTTTGTCCAGGAAGGCTGCCACAGCCAACTATTTGTATTCGCGGTCACGTAATGCGTTGTACTAAATTGTTCCGAATTGAAACTCATCACACACTTCTGATGACGTTGTGACTTGTGACTGCTTTTATACTAGCAATGGGGAAAGTATTAGCGATAACATTTTTGCAGCGATGCAAAATTTCTACGGTGGCTCAATGGGTCGAAGGAAGAGGAAAAGCTGTCATCGTCAATGAGTTAGATGACTTTATCGAACCATGATAAAGCGTATTTCAAGGCGCCAGACCAGATAAACGATTTGGATTCAAGACGAGGTTGAATGAAAGACACGTTGATTGTAGCTTGGACCGCTGGAAGAAGGAGAACCTCGTAGTTTCATAGTTAGTGGCCTATTTTATACAAAATATTATACGAAAAGTAAATCCTTAATTAAGATAAAAATATGAAAAAAATATATCCTTAACAAATTACCAGATTAAAAAACAGATATTTCGCACTCAAAGTTAAGCTGTTATGATGATAACCGCAGGCAAACTGCCACTTAGTGATATCAAAACCACGACCATAAAATCAGAATATTATAAAAGTTAAGCCTCAAATACCATCATTTAAAATGTTATCTAGGAAATTATTCTAGTAGAGCTTTAAAGAAAACAAGCCTGCCTGGAGGAGAACATAAGCCATGCTATAAATATTTAAGGTAAACCGAAACAGATTAGCTTATCACAATGTTTATTCCATCCCATCCACCCTCCGCCATTTATATTGTGTATAGCTATGTTGGTATATAAAATTTCTCTCTTCATTATGAAAGAAAGCGGTTTTAATATTTTATTTTTTTGTTCTGTTATAAAATATAAAACCTTTTGAAATCCGTTTAAAATCCTCAAAGTTTTGATGTACATAAATGATAAACAGAGAATCTTTCACCAGGAACGGTTGAGACAGGATGACCTTTAAACGAGGCGATTTAACAGAGAAAAAAATTTTAAATCGCCAAGATTTGAATCATTCATTTTTTGATTAGGGGTCGTCCATTAATTACGTGAGGCCTTTAGGGGGAGGGGGTCGAGCCAAATCTCACTCAATCTCACGCGAAGTCATGATTCCCTACAGACACACAGGCGAAAACGACTGCTTAGCATAGCAGATTATTAATTCAAGTGCAAAAATGTGCATGGCTTCAACGAAAGCTTCAAGGCAGCTCCAGACTCACGTCGTGAGCACCCACGAGCAAGCGCGAACGCGAGTGTGAATGGTTTTCACGCCTAGCTCGCGCCTTGCTTTCCGTTCCCAGTGGATACGGCTTGAATTCTTGCTGTCAATTCACGGCTCGAGAGTGGATAGAAGTTCAGATCTTCAGGCACGAATTGAGGATAAATGCGATTTTTGTCAGCTGTCTTGTACTACAGGTCCCATACAGTTGGCAGCCGGTGAGTGTATCACCATATTTGGCCTCGAGGCGAAAACTTTCAGGCCACGGCCTCCCGGTGACCTGTGTGGAAATTAGAGCCTAAATATATGGGTAAATCATACACAAAAAGTTTACTCGTTTGTTTAGTCTCTACTGGCTAGCCAAACGCGCGACTCGTGGATTGCTGCAGAGTAAGAGACAAGTAACACTGACCCGCGAAAAGGCCCTTAAAATTTAGACCTACAAGAAGGCATACGGCGAATTTCAGCTTGTTGAGTGAGTGCACACATTTTGGTACCTGTGTATCCACTACAAGCGGAAAAGCGAGTGGAATAGAGGAGGGCAAGGAGTCCAAGTTATCAGTTTATCTCAAATAAAATCAATCTTCTCCTAACACCCCCCGTTTTTACATTCCTTTCACTCCGAATTCTAATCAGCTGATGGCATTTCATCTTAATGTAAACAGGGCAGATATAATTTGACACTCAACTGACCCAGATTTCACTACGGTTACGTCACGGATTTTATACGCGAGAGCCTTTCCTGCAGTTCTATATTCTACGGAAAGGCTCGCCTTGCTGTGGTTCCGACCGTAAATACGTATTTTTAGTGTAAATACTCGCGATTTTTTAAAACTTGAAAAATCTCACGTGAGATTGAGGGAGAGGGAGGGGGTCAGGTCAAATCTCACGAAATCTCACCAAGGGGTGGTCGACAAATCGCAAAAATCACCTCACGTAAGTAATTTATGGACTTAGTTGAGGTGCCGTTCGAAAAACAATAACCAAAATATGATCTAAAAAGATTTTCATTAAATTCGGTCGAGCCGTTTTTTTTTGTTTAAACGACGTTCGTGATTTTTGTACCTGCACGAAACCGTGCGAACCAAAAACTATATCGACTTCTTTGAGGTGCCGAAAGAAGAATGTTAACGAAAAATGCCTTGAAAAAATTTCATAACATTCAGTCGGGCCTTTTTTTGTTTAAATGGAAAAACTTTAGATAAGTGTCAGAAAGACCTTAAATAGATAAGTTTTGCTAATATCTAATAAACTCGTTGGAGTGCGACCCGTTCTAAACGAAGTGATCTTTTTTGGGTTCCGCACAGCGATAGCCTTCCACCAAAGCCGAATCTCACCAAATCTCACGTGGGGGAGAGGGGGATCGCGGCAAATATAACGTAATTTTTTTCTTCGTGTGTAACAGTGTAAAATTGCTAGAAAACTGGATTAGATTAAGTAATAAAACATGTTTCTCCACTAAATACCCGCATTCACTTACAGGCCGCCTGCAGGCTAGGTTGGCAGTCACGACCTGATGAAGGCCACACAATACTCAGTTTGATTGAGGGATGAGAGCTTCAGGTATCCACCAAACAGGCCGTGGATGAGTATTGGTATTGAGGACTTAACTCCAATACAATACTCAGTCTAACTGGGGGGTGAGGACTTCAGGTATCCGCCTGACAGGCCGTGGCGTGCAGGTAACGTCATTATTCCCTACAGACACACAGGCGAAGATGAAAGTTCAGCATTGCAGGTTGTCAATACAAGTGCATGGTCACAACGAAAACTTTAAAGGGACAAACAGATTGATGACTGGAAAAATCTTTAAAATACACAGACCACCAGGCGGCGCGGATATGGGAAATTCTCTCGCAGGCGGCCGCCGTCACTGGCTTAGAGCTAATATGTTTGTGTCTTAAGGCGGGTCCAGACTCACGCCGTGAATACTCGTGACCAAGTGCGAATGCGAGTGTTAATGGTTTTCGCTCCTAGTTCCCGCCTTGCTTTCAGGTCCGACTGGATACGGCGGTAATTCGTGCGGTAAATTCGCGGCTTGACTGAATAGAAATTGTTTGAAAATGAAGTTGTTTCAGTCGACCTCTTCATACAAGTATTTCAAAAATTTTTGTATGAAGTGGTGGATTGAAGCAACTTCGTGCTCCCACCCCATATCTTCAGGTACAAAGTAATGACTACTGTCCACTCATATAAAGATTTTTTCAGTTTTCTTGGACTGCAGGCCCTATTCACTTGACGCCCGGGGAGGTGTGGCGATAACTTTGGTTGCCTTAACATATGGCTACATCCTACATCAAAATTTTTATGCGAAGGCCAGAAAGTAGCATAGTAGCCGTAATGAAATTCTTGTTGATCATGAGTGCTCTCAGGTTTTGGTAGCTGTGTGTCCACTAGAAGCGGACAAAGCGAGTGGAATAGAGGAGGGACAAGTAGAAGTTCGAATTATCAGTTACCTATAATTAAAGCTAGCGGTTACCTTACGTACATATTTTTATTGTTAAATAATAGATTTTTTTAAATCTGAAAAATCTCACGTGAGATTATGAGGGAGGGGCAGGGGGTCGAGCCAAACTCACGAAATCTCACCAAGGGGGAGGGGTGGTTGAAAAATCGCAAAAATCGCCTCACGTAATTTATGGACGACTGGGAAGTTAATCATTTGGACCGAAGGGGTCAAACCCACATCCCAACTAGTTTTGTTCTGTTTAAAATCCTCAAAGTTTTGATGTAAATAAATGATAAACAGAATCTTTCACCAGGAACGGTTGAGACAGGATGACCTTTAAACGAGGCGATTTAACAGAGAAAAAATTTTAAATCGCCAAGATTTGAATCATTCATTTTTTGATTATCATAAAAGTTCCTGTTTTTCTTCGCATTTGGAGTTTTTACATTATTTATAAAAATATTCTTGATACAAGTTTTATACAACAACAACAACAACACAAAAAATCGAAGTTCACTCACCTTTTGTGTTCAGGTAAAGTGTTTAATTTAATGGTCATTAAACATAACGCACAAAAAAAAAATGTGAACATTCTTAAAGAACACGCAATCGGATTGCAAAGGGGAGAAAAGCCTCACAGAAATAAAGCTTCACAATAAGGAAGGAAACAAAAAATCTTTGTCCTATATATGTGGCTGCTATACATTCACCTCAAAGGTGTATCAAAAAAAACCAGAAGAGGGAGAGACGGGAGAATACCTGGAAAATCCAACACGGCAATTAAATGATCAGCCCAAAATCCGAGCCCATTTTGTACGACAAAGCGAATGACATTGTCGCATGGTTGACTCCCATAATGAACTCCTCTTGAGACATACTATATGCGGGGTCTTGCGACTTCTACACAGATTTCTTATATAAAAATGCCATCAGGTCGACAACTAGAGACGGGATGTTCCGCTGTTGAATGTCGTTGGATACAATAAAACTGTCTAGAAAGCTAGAAACATACGCTAATGTCTAAAGTGATCGTTGCGCTAGTTCGGCATAGTCTGAAATCCGCTCAAGCACAAACTTATAAACGAAAACACAAAAATTATAAGAGAAAAAATTTCTGGGGAATTGTAATTGTGGTCAAGGCTGCGTAACCTTTAGTAATGAGAGATTTCAGAGATACCTTGTTTTTGCGACTTTATGATATTGTGCAATCAATAGGTGAGAGAGAGAGGGCAGGCATGAAATATGTATATCGTCTGGTTGAAATTGCACTTCCAGTCATCCAGATAGCAGGAAAATTATTGTGTTTATACCACAACAACAACACACACCAAAAAACACAAAAATTTTCAGAGTAATTAGACCAAATAAACACGTAATCGATGGGCATCTGCATGATCTTTATGGGTTATGAAGTTGTTTACAATTTTTTTTGGGAGAGGTTACGTCTTTTTTTTTTAAATAATATATTATATAAACTCTCATGCTAACTCTTATCCGCTTAAAGATCACCGAATGAACACATTTAATTTTTTTTATTTAATAAATACATAGTCCTTTGAACCTCAAGCAGTTATCATCCATTCGGCAACGATCAGTACTGATCGCATCTTTGTCGAAGTGTCTCGTTTAGAAAGCGATCGGGGAGTGAGACTCTGAGGATCAGCCTCAGGCATCGCAATTGGAAAACTTCGAGCTTCTTAACGTCCGGTTTGAGCAGTGTCCACGTTTCAGATCCATAAAGAAGAATCGGAAGGATCAACGTTCGGTAAAGACGTACTTTTGTTTTGATGGAAATATTTGTTCGTTTCCATATGCACCACTTGAGCGAGGCGAAGGTTGCTGTTTCCTGGCCGATGCGGCTGTGAACGACGGACGTCCATGCTACTTTCGTTTCCTCAACCAATGATCCCAAATATTTGAACCTTCGGAAACTGTTCGATTTTGGTTCCATCGAGGTGAACACTGGCCCTCGATCCGTCTGTTGTGAGCACTTTGATCTTTTTCGCATTGATTTTTAACCCGTATGACTGACCGATGCGGGAAATGTCGTATAAGGTGTCCGTTGCTTCGGCATCCGTGTCGGTGAAGACGGCGCTATCGTCGCCGAACATTAAGTCGGTTACGAAGTTGTTGTCGTCGTATCGAACTTCGAGTCGCCCATCGAATGCTTTACGCATAATCGCGTCGATCACGACGTTGAAGATAAGTGGCGAAGCGACGTCTCCCTATCGGACAGCCGTTTGAAACGGGATCTCCTCGGATAAGTCGCTTCGAATACGAACTCTGCTGGTTGAACCATCGCACGACGCTTGGAGAAGTTGGATGATTCTCAATGGCGTGTGCTCGGTTCCAACCGAATCCAATCGAAAACGTATTTGAAATCGATAAAAACGACGACAGTACTTTCTTCCATTAGCTGACGAAGAGCGAATATTTGATCAATAAATCCTCGATGTGGTCTAAATCCCGCTTGTTCTTTCCGGCTCGTTTTCTCTCGATGTTTCTGTAGCCTCGATTGTATGATTTTCGTAAATACTTTGCCGACGATCGAAAGGAGGCTAATACCGCGATAATTCTTGCATTCCCGACTGTCGCCTTTCTTCAAAATTAGGACAACGATTGCTTTCCTCCACGCCGAATGTCATATCTGTGTTATGAGGACATGAAGTCGTTGTGATAAGACATCACTGCCGACTTTGATCATCTCGGCTGTTACTTGGTCTGTTCCCGGCGCTTTTCCATTTTCAGCGATTTTATTGCTGCCTTCACCTCGATAATTGTCGGTTCGGTATCTAGAAACTGATTCGTCGGCTATTCGAAAATCGACGGTTCGGGTGCTGGACCTTGCGGCGGATCGTGGTTGTACAGCTGGTGGAAGAATTCTCTCCACCGCTGCAGCCGTTCATAGGGAGAAGTCACAAAAGTTCCATCCGATTTTTTGTTGATGTTGTTTTGCCGCCTAACCAGCGGATTGTCTGGTACAGCGTAAGGTACTCGTGCTTCGACGCCGCTTTTTCCATGTCGGCCGTAACGTTATTCCAGTACGCTTCTCGTTCCAATTTCATTTTCAGTCGAACTTCTTTGTTCAATCTTGGGTATTGCTCAAAGTCGACGTGTTTCATTCCCTTCCGCTGATCGACGAGGTCCAGCTGTCCGAGATCAGCTATAGTAGACTACAATAACTGACAACGTTAACACGCGTTTCTATTGCACCAGTTCCACGTGCTACTGCAACAGAAAGCCGACTTCAATGATCGAATAAGAGATCTGCTTCCCCGCTTATTATGCTTAGAGGGGACTACTGGAGAAAGGAAGGGAATTGTTGTGTAGAAAGAAGATAAGAAATAATAAAAGTTGCTCAGGGCAAAGAAAACGGACAGACGAATGATCATGTCACAGAGATTGAAACCACGAACCTCTGGAATGGTAGTCGGTTACCTTGAGCTCTGGTGGGTCGTCAAACAAAAATCCTCCCTTTCGGAACTGCCATTTGGTATTTTACCTAAAAAGGAAAGAAGGTAGGTCACTTTGTTGTGAATCCGAAGATCGGCCGCCAATATACAAGATAACTTACAGTGTTCCGCAAAGACCTGTCCTGGGCCCTCTCCTATGGATCACAATATATTCCTGCAAATATTGCTCATCCGAGATCGTTCGAGATGGCAGCTGCATGAATTCAATCGTCAATTAGACCCCACGCCATAAAATAAGGGAAATGAATGCGCATGTGAATTTGTGATTGAAAATATAGATGAGCCGGTTTATTTGCGTGTTTAAACACTTATATTGCTCGCTTGTGCAGACTTGAGATTCTAATTGCCCGTGGAAACAGCTATTTTAAGATTCCCTTCTTTTATGGCGCGTGGTCTATTTTTAGGTGTTGTCGTCCCAACCATTTGAGTAATTAATACTTATCCTTGTCAATATGGAGGCAAATCTCATCGAGAGAGACATATTGATTCCCGATTAGCAATTAAAGCGGACATGCCTCATGCAATATATGGGCTCCATGTTGCAAATGCATGGCATGCCGAAAGAGGGATTTCTGTCTAGGTTCTCCATGAATGAAAAATGAGAGAGATGCCGAAAGAGGTCTGTCCCTTTAGAGTTCTCATGGGCACCACACAAAAAAATCTGAATCGAGGTATGCCATATCAGTTTCTCATAAGGGTCTAATGACGCGCTTATTTAAAATGAGATGGGGTAATCCCAGCATCTTTTTTTTATGTGGCAGTGCTAAACTCAGGAATCACCCTTTGTACTACCAGTCCGTCATGTCATTTCTCACGTCATGGTGCAATGTCTAGCAGTAAGCTTAGTACGGGGGGGGGGGGGGGGGGGGTTGGAGGGGTTATAAAGGAACGGGAGGGAATTGAAGAAGGTGGTGATGAACCCTGCGTTTGAACTCTTGGATGTTGTAGGAGCTCGGAAATACTGACTGCGAGAGATTATTCCACAGCCGAGTTGTTCTATTAACAAACGAATTCATATCTTGTTGAGTGCGTGAAAGGGAGAGTTGCAGGTGGAGGGAATGAGAGGAGTGGGCTAATCTGGTGTTGCGGGTATAAGAATGCGGTGGAGGCAGGAGAGCGTTTAGCTCGGAGGAACAGTCACTATGATAGTAGCGATAAAATTTTGTCAGTGCTGCTACATTCCTACGGTGGCTGAGGGGGTCGATGGTGGAGCAAGCGGTATCGTCATCAATTAATTTAAGGGCCTTTTCTTGGACTTTATCTAACCATGCCAAGGTGGTTATTGGAGCGCCGCCCCAAACGAGGGAGTTATATTCGAGAAGAGGCCGAATGTAGGATTTATAAATAACAGCACGGGCCGATGGCTGGAGGAGGAACTTGCACCTCTTAAGAAATCCCAAGCACTGGGATGCTTGTTTGGCGATTTGGAATATGTGGTCATTCCATCGCAAGTCTTTGGCTAATGTCACGCCTTACGTATTCGCAAAGCTTTTTACACTTAAGCTCTAGTTTTTGTTGTTGCCTTGTTTCATATTTCAGGCAGTTCGTGGTCATGAATGATGTCATTTAGCATACTCAGTAGACATGTCCTCTTTCGATTATTGAGGTCAAGCAGCATAGGACGTGATTGGTACTTAGTAGGGGGACCGCTTGGCAAAAAGATACTTGAGTTAAAAAATGTAAAGCTTTTGACACCGCCGCAGTTTTTACTCACATAATCATATTTTTAAGCCTCTTTTTTCCACTTGGGATCGGGTAGCAAATGATTTTTCCCTCGAGGGCCACATGGGATATTGCTTATGAGACAAGGCGTTAAAAGTCCTTGTGGGCCCTAGAAGGCAATCCATATAGGGTGGGTCCATATAGGGGCCCTTTCTCCAACCCTTAATACGCTAGCCTGCGTAACCGAGCTTGAAGTTGGAGTATGGATTGGGAACAAGTCTTACTTATGTGTATTGTTCATCAGTTGCGTCATATGTTAGCAGAAACAGACGTCTAAAACGACCACCTTTCGATTACCTTATTACACAGAGCAAAAATCGCTGTCTAATGTCGAAAAATATATAGCGCATAGCCTGTCTCGACATACTTATGTATTTCTTTAAGTTTATTCTAAATCGTCTACCATATAACATTAAAAATTCAACAACAAAGAAAATAACGAATTCATTTCCATTAAACATTTACCTTGACATACCACTTAACAGTGGCGTGACCATCTTTATTTTTCCTTGTGAAACTTCTTAGCGTTCCTCCGGTGCATGCGCACAAATACTTAAAATTTGAACTCTTCTTAACATAATCATCATCATTTCCACTGCGGCTGCTCAGATCATCGCCATTACTGTGACGGCGACAATGCGATTTTCTCCTCGATGGAGAATTTTGCGGATGATGTTGTTGTTGTTGTTGAAACAATGTTTGATGCTGCTGTTGTTGTTGTTGCTGTTGCTGCTGTTGGTGTTGCTGCTGCTGTTGCTGAATATGTTGCTGAGCAGCAACACGTATTTGCTGAGTACACTTTTGAGCCAGTAATTTTGTTTTTTCAGTTAAGCTTTGAAAAGTCTCATTTGTTGGACAAAACATTGATAGTATTGTTTTGTATTATTTATTGTAATTCTTAACACAAACATAAAATCACTGCGGGAAAATAAACATTAATTATTTTGATTTTCTTTTCAGTTTTTTCCCACGAAAATTCTCTCACATTCTTATCCCACACAAATTTCTATTGAAGTTCTAACAATATGAAAATGATGATTTGCAATGCAAATTGCGGGTGAATATTTTTCGTGGAAATTATTACTCATTGGATGAGTAAGTAGTTCAATGCAAACAAAACAAATGTGTTTCGGTGGGGCAATTCCCCTCCACCCCCTCCCACACACCCAGCTTCGGTTTTTCCTATGCTAATAACTTTTATAATTTACATTTATTATTGAGATGTTTTGCGGTGATAAAAATAGGAGGAAAAAAGCGTTGTTAAAAAGAGATTTTTGTGTATCAACACATAATAATGGCGACGGCAATCATATTCCATGGAAATTTATAGTAATTTGTGCCTACAGTAGTGAATCAAGGTGAAAATGATATGTCTGTAGAAAAACATCAGAAACACCTTTTTGTTCTGTGGTAAAAATTTCAGATGAATTTTGACTTTATAATCGGATGTTTTGCATTATTATTTGCAGCTGACTACGAGTACTGGGACTGACTTTTCCCAAAACCAATAATCGTTGACAAAAATAGACAGAATCCAACCTTAAGATAATATAGCCAAATTAGCTGGGACTCAGTACGCCTCGCTGGACCCATAAGCCAATAGTAGCCAATAAAAACCATCCATTAACTTGGTATTTTTCGAGATGTGAATTTTACACAGATGAAGTGCCTCAAAGAACAGATACATGGATTTTTGGAAGGCCGCCAGTGACCTAACGGTATATTGAGTATACGTGTGTGGAACTAAAGGCCGACCCATCCCTACACATCTTAGGCGTGACATTAGCCAAAGACTTGCGATGGAATGACCACATATTCCAAATCGCCAAACAAGCATCCCAGTGCTTGGGATTTCTTAAGAGGTGCAAGTTCCTCCTCCAGCCATCGGCCCGTGCTGTTATTTATAAATCCTACATTCGGCCTCTTCTCGAATATAACTCCCTCGTCTGGGGCGGCGCGTCGATAACCACCTTGGCATGGTTAGATAAGGTCCAAAAAAAGGCCCTTAAATTAATTGAAGACGACACCGCCTGCTCAACCATCGACCCCTTGAGCCACCGTAGGAATGTAGCAGCACTAACAAAATTTTATCGCTACTATTATAGCGACTGTTCCTCCGAAATAAACGCTCTCCTGCCTCCACGGCAATCTTATAACCGCAACACCAGATTAGCCCACTCGTCTCATTCCCTTTACCTACAACTCCCCCTTTCACGCACTCAACAAGATATGAATTCGTTTGTAAATAGAACAACTCGACTGTGGAATAATCTCTCGCAGTCAGTATTTCCGAGCTCCTACAACATCCAAGAGTTCAAACGCGGGGTTCATCGCCACCTTCTTCAACACCCCTTCACACCCCCTTAACCCTTAACATATTCCCCCCCCCCCACGTACTAAGCTTGCTGCTAGACATTGCACCATGACGTGACAAACGACATGACGGACTGGTAGTACAAAGGGTGATTCCTGAGTTTAGCACTGCCACATAAAAAAAAAAATACTACTTTTAGTTATCATACCCTTTCATTTGATACCCATGTCGAGGGGGCTGTGAAGAAAGTGGTAATCCGCCCTCTTGAGACGGCCGCTATGGATCTAACGGTATATTGAGTATACTATATTGCTTATTGTGGAATAGAATGTTTCAATTTAATGATAATTTTACATTTAAGAAGCTGTCAAACAATAGGTAGGCCATGTAGCTATTGAAACTAAGCTGAAGTGACAATTCCCAAAATTACAATTTTTTTTAGATTTTTCAGCTGTTCCTTTTGGTTGAGGGTATAAAAAATAACCTACGATCTATTCTCAAACCTACCAAATATACACAAAAGTTTTTGACTGTACACAGCAGTCAGTCATAAGGCCAATGGACACTAATGCAACCATTGTATAGTGGGTCAAGACCAAACAAAAGGGAAATATGATTAATCGGTCCAAGGTTCAAAGGCTGGTCTGTCTCGTTATCGCAGGTACAATCATCTGTCCAACTGCAGTCGGTTCTGCGGGGCAACTCCTGAAATTGCGGAGCACTTGATGTGCTACTGTGAAGCTACAGAAAGGAGGAGAGGCAAAGTACGCCCGAATAAAAATTCTTCTCTACAGGCATGAACGGAATAGCCCAAAATAAGCTCACAGTTTTTTACACCAAAAAGATCAAAATTGAGACTTTAAAAAATAAAGAGTAGGTACCATTATACATAATTAGTAGACCGGTTTCATTCGATTGCTTAGGTCAAGCAGCATTGGACGTGGTGAGTATTTGGTTGGGGGACCGATTGATAAAGCGACACTCGCGTTTGGAAGGGTCAATTACGAATACTTTAATATTTGTAACAGACTGGTGCATACCTGTGACGAGCGGATTTTTAGAACTTATTGCCTTTAGCGGGAGCACGAATACCCGTGTGGCAGGCGCATTTGTATACTAAGCATGCCGTTATCGGGATGTAAGCTACATAAGTATTTGTAATCTGTCGCAGCCGTAAATCGAATAATGCATACGCTAAGGTAGTTCGCAGAAATGTCAAAAAGTACTCATCGATTCTCAAGGAATCGAGTACTTTTGAACGCGTAACAAGTATACATTACACAGTACCCTAAATTTAGCGGAGATTCATTTAAAAAGAGGAGTACCTTAGGGGCGTGCTAAAAGAAGGATTCTCCCGCAGGTCCCCAATATAGCAAATGTAGGGCATGCTGAACCTCATGAACACCACTCAAAAAAAATAAGCGATGCTCAAGTGATATATGCCTTATCAGATTTTCATAATGGCCCTAGTAGGCAAACCTTATTTCAAATGAAATGATTCAATATCTCCCTTACGTATTCGGAAAGCTTATTGAAAGGCTTTAAATAAATACCCTAATACCTCCCCGGTTTACCGACCGAGCTGCGCAAGTTGGCATACTAAATTTTAAAATAACCTTTTCACATATTCAACTAAGGATACACAACCCTCAGTTCGCCCAACTGGTCTCGAACCTAAGTTGAAAGTAAAAGATCGCTGAAAAGAGAGTAATATAATGCCATTACAGTGAGCCTTTGCATTTATGACGAAAAAGCAACAACAATTTCAAGCACGAGCTGAACATGAACTGGACTTTAGCCGGTGAAGCCACGTATGTGGATTGAACTGGACATTAAGCTTTAGTTTAACTAATACAAAGCTTTAGTTTTTCTTGTTGCATTGCTTCATACATATTTCAGGCAATCATGTTGGTGACCATGAAGGGTATCATTTAGCATACCCAATATACCGGTTCTGGTTCGTGTTCATGAGGTTAAGCATCATTGGACGTAACAAGTACTCAGTTGGGAGATCGTATTGATCAAACGACACTCGCGTTTAAGAATGTAAAGTTTTCGGCGCTGGCGCAGTTGTTACTTACTTACTTATTCCCCTTTAATCCCTTATGGGACATAAGGTGGAAACTAGTTGCCCTCCAGCGTACTCTGTTTTGTGCGACAGCTCTCAGCTCCGACCAGGATCTACCAGTTGTTGCGGCCTCTGCTAATAGGGTTTTCCTCCACGTTGTTCTAGGTCCTCCGACGCGACGGGGTCCTTGCGGATTCCAGTCAAGGGCCTGTTTGGCTAGATTATCGTTTTCGGCCTCCCTTCTCCGTTCGGAATAGCGGAGCAATGATTTTTCCTCAAAGCGGTCAAATGGGGGCATTCCCTATGACGAAGTACGAATGAGGCAAGGCGTTAGATTATTTGTGTGAGCCTTATAGGCCAATCCACACGGGGTCCCCATCGTTGGGGCGGTTGGGCCAGGCTTATAGGGGCCCTATCTGCACCCCCTGCCAAAATGCTAGTCGGGCATAACCAAATAACCAAGAATTTAAAACTCAACAGACAGCTGGATTATGCTCCAGGTCTCAGGTCAAAGTAGAAGTTATCCCATGTGGTAGGGATCTCATCATCTAAACTTAAGTTGAAATTGGGTTCAATATTATGTAGTCAATTGGTCTCCCACCATCCCATAACTCATAGCCTGCATGTTGGCTATTGTCTGATGCATAGATCAGGCGTGAAATGGAACTATTAACCTCTGGAATGGCAGACAATTACATTAACTCCTATTCTACTACTTCTATGGATCGAAATGCTTTATGAAATCAAAATTTCATTTTAAACTTCCCAATATTATTTAAAATTCCATCCATAACAAATAACATTAAGGTTCAAAAGCCATGTATATCAAAAAAATTTATAAATATTTAACCTTGATGAAACGAATAAAAAATTTTTTAACACTTTATAATTATTTTCGCACCACAATTATTTATGGTCGATCAAAAGCATAAAGCCAGATTAATATGAACCACTCGAGGTTTAGGTGTTGACAGGATTACAGACAGGAAACAGGAAAAAGAATTTATTTCGTAAAAGTTTCGTTCATGAAAAATTATTTTTGTGTCGTTTTTAGTTTTTTTTGACGTGACAACGTCTATTAAAACGATGAACGCCGGATGCATGCACGAAAAATGATGACTCATTGTCCCGTTATGTCCCGTTATGTCCCGTTATCTCCCGAAGTAATTTTAAAAATTTGATCGTAGTAATCTTAAAAATTTGATTAAAATTGTCAATATTAATTAGATTAAATTTGTCAAATTGTCAACAATAAACAAAGCAAGCCAAACACTCTGTCTCCTAACTGGGTGCCGGTGTATAAGAAAATAGTGAACATTACACTGACGAAAACTGTGAAATGCAAACGAAAACAGTTTCCTTGCGTTCCTGCTTGTGCTATTACCATTCACAAGTCGCAAGGTGGGACGTTTACTGTTATTATCTATAATATAAAAATAAGTCGGGTTTTCCTTCCAGACGCTATAATTAGAGAACGCACGATCCGATTTCCACGGTTTTGCATTCGTTGGAAAGGTCTCGGGCTCCGTGAGGTTTATAGCAAAAAAATTTCAACAGAAAAGCAGGCGTTTGGTCCATAGCAGCCATCTCAAGAGGGCGGATTACCATTTCTTTACAACCCCTCGACATGGATATCAAATGAAAGGTTATGGTAAGTAGAACACCAAAAGCAATATAGTATACTCAATATATCGTTTGGTCCATGGCAGTCATCACAAGAGAGCAGATGACCATTTTCTTCACAACCCATTCAAAATGGGTATCCAATGAAAGAGTATGATAAGTAGAACAATATAAGCAATATAGTATACTCAATATGTCGCTTGGTCCATAGCGGCCACCTCAAGAATGCGGATTACCATTTTCTTCACAACACCTTCGACATGGATATCGAATGAAAGAGTATGATAAGTAGAACACCATAGGCAATAAAGTATACTCAATATATCGTTTGGTCCATGGCGATCATCTCAAGCGGGCGGATTACCATTTTCTTCACAACCCCTTCGAGATGGGTATCAAATGAGAGAGTATGATAAGTAGAGCACATAAGCAATATAGTATACTCAATATATATCGTTTGGTCCATAGCGGCCATCTCCAGAGGTTGGATTACCATTATCTTCACACCTCTCGATATGGATTTCAAATGAAAGGGTGTGATAAGTAGAACACCATAAGCAATATAGTATACTCAATATATCGTTTGGTCCATGGCGGTCATCTCATGAGGGAGGATGATCATTTTCTTCACTAACCCCTCGACATTGGTATCAAATGAAAGGGCATTATAAGAAGAATGCCATAGACTATGTCTTTAGATTCATGGCGGCCATCTCAAGAGGGCGGATTGCCATTTTCTTCACAACACCCGAGACATGGGTATCAAATGAAAGGCTATGAAAAGTAGAACACCATAAGCAATATAGTATACTCAATATATTGTTTGGTCCATAGCGGCCATCTCAAGAGGGCGGATTACCATTTTCTTCACAACCCCTTCGAGATGGGTATCAAATGAGAGAGTATGATAAGTAGAACACCATATGCAATATAGTATACTCAATATATCGTTTGGTCCATAGCGGCCATCTCAAGAGTGCGGATTAATATTTTCTTCACAACCCCTTCGACATGGGTATCAAATGAAAGAGTATGATAAGTAGAACACCATAGGCAATATAGTATACTCAATATATCATTTGGTCCATGGCGGTCATCTCCCGAAATCAATTTTCCCAGATTTGTTCTTTTTTCACTATAGCTTTTTCCTATCGCAGTCTGTGTCCTCATAATCTTATTTTATTGAAAGGCGTTGCAACGCACGCGGGTTTTTGCTAGTTTAATATAAATGATTCAATTTTATTCATAAAAGTATGCAATCATTTCATCAATGTTTTCTCATGACGTTGTCACGTTAAACTATCGTCCGTAAACCCTCTTTACAGACAACAAATTTTTTTTTCTTGTTATGTTTTTAATATTTCGATTGTATATAAACAGATCATAAAAACCTTGAAAAACGTTCTTTTATAGAACATATCAAAGAGTTTCATTTAAATATCGCATCATTATGTAAATAAATATCGCCCACCCACATGTTCGGGGCTGACTAATTTCAAAAATTAACAATAAATTATCATTCGGAACAGAAGTCTGATTCGTAATATTTCAACAAAAACAATAAAGAACAGAGCAAAGTTTACTACAGCCCCAACAAAAATAAAAAGAAGATGTGTTAATAAAATTCCAGGAATTCTTCTATATCTTTATAATAAAAATGAATCGCTAAATGTGTTGGTAAGCGCAAAACTCGAGAACGGCTGGACCTATTGGAATAATTTTTTTTTTTGAATATTCGTTGAAGTACGAGGATGGTTCTTACGGAGAGAAAAATTTAAAAAATTGCCTGAAAAAACAAAAAAATGGTAATTTTAGGAATTTTCACTTCATTTTAGTTTCAATAGCTTCATGGCCTACCTATTGTTTGACAAATGTAAAATTGTCATTAAATTGAATCATTACATTTAATGAAAATTTCAAATTTACGCAGCTGTCAAACAATAGGTAGGCCATGACGCTATTGAAACTAAAATGATCCATGGCGGCCGTCTCAAGAGGGCGGTGTACCACTTTCTTCACAACCACCTCGACATGGGTATCAAATGAAAGGGTATGATAAGTAGAATACAATAAGCAATGTAGTATACAAAATATATCTTTAGATCCATGGCGCCCGTTTCAAGAGGGCGGGGTACCACTTTCTTCACAACCACCTCGACATGGGTATCAAATGAAAGGGTATGATAAGTAGAATACAATAAGCAATGTAGTATACAAAATATATCTTTAGATCCATGGCGGCCGTCTCAAGAGGGCGGGGTACCACTTTCTTCACAACCACCTCGACATGGGTATCAAATGAAAGGGTATGATAAGTAGAATACAATAAGCAATGTAGTATACAAAATATATCTTTAGATCCATGGCGGCCGTCTCAAGAGGTCGGATTACCACTTTCTTCACAACCACCTCAACATGGGTATCAAATGAAAGGGTATGATAAGTAGAATACAATAAGCAATGTAGTATACAAAATATATCTTTAGATCCATGGCCGCCGTCTCAAGAGGGCGGGGTACCACTTTCTTCACAACCACCTCGACATGGGTATCAAATGAAAGGGAATGATAAGTAGAATACAATAAGCAAATGTAGTATACAAAATATATCTTTAGATCCATGGCGGCCGTCTCAAGAGGCCGGATTACCACTTTCTTCACAACCACCTCAACATGGGTATCAAATGAAAGGGTATGTTAAGTACAATACAATAAGCAATGTAGTATACAAAATATATCTTTAAATCCATGGCGGCCGTCTCAAGAGGGCGGGGTACCACTTTCTTCACAACCACCTCGACATGGGTATCAAATGAAAGGGTATGATAAGTAGAATATTCTACTTATCATACCCTTTCATTTGATACCCATGTCGAGGTGGTTGTGAAGAAAGTGGTAATCCGGCCTCTTGAGACGGCCGCCATGGATCTAAAGATATATTTTGTATACTACATTGCTTATTGTCTTCTGCTTATCATACCCTTTCATTTGATACCCATGTCGAGGTGGTTGTGAAGAAAGTTGTACCCCGCCCTCTTGAGACGGCCGCCATGGATTTAAAGATATATTTTGTATACTACATTGCTTATTGTATTGTACTTAACATACCCTTTCATTTGATACCCATGTTGAGGTGGTTGTGAAGAAAGTGGTAATCCGGCCTCTTGAGACGGCCGCCATGGATCTAAAGATATATTTTGTATACTACATTGCTTATTGTCTTCTGCTTATCATACCCTTTCATTTGATACCCATGTTGAGGTGGTTGTGAAGAAAGTGGTAATCCGGCCTCTTGAGACGGCCGCCATGGATCTAAAGATATATTTTGTATACTACATTGCTTATTGTATTCTACTTATCATACCCTTTCATTTGATACCCATGTCGAGGTGGTTGTGAAGAAAGTGGTACACCGCCCTCTTGAGACGGCCGCCATGGATCTAAAGATATATTTTGTATACTACATTGCTTATTGCATTCTCCTTAACATACCCTTTCATTTGATACCCATGTTGAGGTGGTTGTGAAGAAAGTGGTAATCCGGCCTCTTGAGACGGCCGCCATGGATCTAAAGATATATTTTGTATACTACATTACTTATTGTATTCTGCTTATCATACCCTTTCATTTGATACCCATGTCGAGGTGGTTGTGAAGAAAGTGGTACCCCGCCCTCTTGAGACGGCCGCCATGGATTTAAAGATATATTTTGTATACTACATTGCTTATTGTATTGTACTTAACATACCCTTTCATTTGATACCCATGTTGAGGTGGTTGTGAAGAAAGTGGTAATCCGACCTCTTGAGACGGCCGCCATGGATCTAAAGATATATTTTGTATACTACATTACTTATTGTATTCTGCTTATCATACCCTTTCATTTGATACCCATGTTGAGGTGGTTGTGAAGAAAGTGGTAATCCGGCCTCTTGAGACGGCCGCCATGGATCTAAAGATATATTTTGTATACTACATTTGCTTATTGTATTCTACTTATCATTCCCTTTCATTTGATACCCATGTCGAGGTGGTTGTGAAGAAAGTGGTACCCCGCCCTCTTGAGACGGCGCCGGCGGCCATGGATCTAAAGATATATTTTGTATACTACATTGCTTATTGTATTCTACTTAACATACCCTTTCATTTGATACCCATGTCGAGGTGGTTGTGAAGAAAGTGGTAATCCGGCCTCTTGAGACGGCCGCCATGGATCTAAAGATATATTTTGTATACTACATTGCTTATTGTCTTCTGCTTATCATACCCTTTCATTTGATACCCATGTCGAGGTGGTTGTGAAGAAAGTTGTACCCCGCCCTCTTGAGACGGCCGCCATGGATTTAAAGATATATTTTGTATACTACATTGCTTATTGTATTGTACTTAACATACCCTTTCATTTGATACCCATGTTGAGGTGGTTGTGAAGAAAGTGGTAATCCGACCTCTTGAGACGGCCGCCATGGATCTAAAGATATATTTTGTATACTACATTGCTTATTGTATTCTACTTATCATACCCTTTCATTTGATACCCATGTCGAGGTGGTTGTGAAGAAAGTGGTACCCCGCCCTCTTGAGACGGCCGCCATGGATCTAAAGATATATTTTGTATACTACATTGCTTATTATATTCTACTTAACATACCCTTTCATTTGATACCCATGTTGAGGTGGTTGTGAAGAAAGTGGTAATCCGGCCTCTTGAGACGGCCGCCATGGATCTAAAGATATATTTTGTATACTACATTGCTTATTGTATTCTACTTATCATACCCTTTCATTTGATACCCATGTCGAGGTGGTTGTGAAGAAAGTGGTACCCCGCCCTCTTGAGACGGCCGCCATGGATCTAAAGATATATTTTGTATACTACATTGCTTATTGTATTCTACTTATCATACCCTTTCATTTGATACCCATGTCGAGGTGGTTGTGAAGAAAGTGGTACACCGCCCTCTTGAGACGGCCGCCATGGATCATTTTAGTTTCAATAGCGTCATGGCCTACCTATTGTTTGACAGCTGCGTAAATTTGAAATTTTCATTAAATGTAATGATTCAATTTAATGACAATTTTACATTTGTCAAACAATAGGTAGGCCATGAAGCTATTGAAACTAAAATGAAGTAAAATTCCTAAAATTACCATTTTTTTGTTTTTTCAGGCAATTTTTTAAATTTTTCTCTCCGTAAGAACCATCCTCGTACTTCAACGAATATTCAAAAAAAAAAATTATTCCAATAGGTCCAGCCGTTCTCGAGTTTTGCGCTTACCAACACATTTAGCGATTCATTTTTATATTATAGATTAACTTCGTCCCTGTGAGGAATTGTGCGATCAATTTTTCGACTACTTCCCGATATCCTGTGATGCTCAAATTTGGCACACACCTCTGTTTCTGAAGGCAATACAATAAAGTATTTTCAATTTATGGTACATCCAATATGGCTGCCACCATAAAATGGCGATTACCTTTTTCGTTCCAGCTCCTCTGACATGGGTATCAAATGAAAGGGTATGACGAATAGAATAGAATAGGCTATGTGGCGTCATTTTAAATCCAATATGGCGGCCGCACGAAATGGCGCGTTACCTTTTTCTGTACAACCCCCCGATATGGGCGACATTATCTTCAGTTGAAAGTCTGTTCGGTATTTATTAGAGATGCGCCGAATATGAGTTCGATCGAATACGAATATTCAGCCGAACATTCGGTGCATCTCTAGTATTTATCATGATGCGAAACATAAATCAACGAAGACGTTGCAATGGCACCAGATTGTCTGCGAAAAAGCTTAGGAGCAATGTGATCGAAGCTGGGAGAAATTCGGCGCCTTCAGACAAGTGCAAGTACAGGTCTGCAGTCACTCGCCAGCGTCCTATTTGACCGCGCCCGCCTCCAGTTTAATTCCAGTTTAACTCAAGAGTTAAACGTGAGTGGAACAACTCTAAGAAGAAACATGATCTTCATCTCTTCCCATACCAAGTGAAACTTATTAAAAGATTTCTGTCAACGTACAAGCCGCGTCCCTTGCAACGGACATGCCGTCGCGGCAATATCGAGCCGAAATTTGGAAGACGTATGAAACTCACTTTACACTCCCTGGGGGAGTCAATATACAAAGTGTCGAATTTGGGAAACACGACATTCACGAAAAACCACTGCTCGACAAGGAAATAACTGTCTGGGCCGGAGTGTGGTCAAAAAATACCATCGGACCATTTTCCTTCAAAGTTCGAGAAACCCTTGCGCAGGCTATCGTTAGATGTTGGTGCACTTTGTGCGTCCGAAAACGCGTGAAAAGGGCCTGACGAACAATCATTTCATCATTTTAAAACAAAATCACGCATTTTAAAAATTTTTGTCTGTCTGTCTGTCCGGGCTAATCTCGGAAACGGCTAATCCGATTGGGATGGGACTTTCACTGGAAGATTCAATATTTTTGCCAGCATTTTTTAGGCTATTCGTACATCTTTATATTAGCTTCATCTGTATGTATGTAAAGTTCGCGTGACAATGCAATCTGACCATTTTGTAAAAAAATCAAGATGGCGGTTCCAAGATGGCGGCCGAATTTCGAAATTGCGCCTCCCGACTCACGACATGGGTATCAAATGAAAGGGGATGATAAGTACAGTACAATTACTTATTTCGTCTTATTCGAAATTCAAAATGGCGACCAAAACAAAATGGCGGATTAACTTTTTCTTTACAACCCACTCGATATAGGTATCAAACGAAAGGGTATGACAAGTAGAATACTATTACCTAAGTTGTATCATTCCAATCTATCTATATAAATATAAAAGGCGTGTCTGTCTGTGATTTCAAAATATAATTGAGTTTTTCTAAGCTCATATGGTTATCGATCTATCTTATATAAATATAATTGGAATGTTTGTCTGTAAAAAAACTATTTTTAAAATTGTTGTGGCGATGGGACTTTCACAGGAAGGATGGGACCTTCACTTTTGCGATCATATTTCAGGGGGATACGACTATCAGATCTGATTTTCGGGATCGGTACCGATTATCGTGTCCGACTACGAACCGATATCCGAAGGTAAGTAGAAATTGGCTGATAATGAAGGAAATTTATTGATTGGCCAGGAGACAGATTTTATAGAAATAAAGAAACATTCATCTGAACATTTTGTAAATAAATCAAGAAGGCGGTTACAAGATGACGAATTTCGCAACAGTAAATGAAAGGGAATGATAATTTGAATACAATTAGCTATTTGGCGTCATTCCAAATTCAAAATGCTGGCCGACTCAAAATGGCGGACTACCATTTTCGTTACAACCCACTCGATATGGGTATCAAACGAAAAGATATGACAACTAGAATGCTGTGTGCGTCATTCCAAATTCAAACTGGCAGCCAAAACAAAATAGTCTGATTTACCTATTTCCTTATCAGTAGTGTCGTCTTATAATGTTGCCAATGTTCGTTTCAAGCCGAAATGTATTTACTTATTCCATTTTTTTTTTCGGGGTGAAAAATTGTGAATTTTTGGATTGCACGCACAGTGGGCACCAATTTTGCGAAATTGATGACCTTTTTAGCACTATTTCTGGGGGAAAAAATGTTGAAGTCGCCATGGGGAAGTTCTGTACAGGGTGCCAATTACCTGGGAACGTCAAAATCTATGTGCCGTAATATGATTGGCTATGTGTTTGTTGTGCACGTAGTACCAAAATTTGCCGATAGATGGTGCTCAACCTCGAGTTTTAAAAAAAGTTATAGGTATACATATTTTCTAAGGTAACTACATTTTTTTATGTACCCTAAATCATGTCTTGCAGATTTGTTCTTTGTTTCATTATACCTTTTGGAACGAAGTTCCTTAACGCGGCTTGCGGGTAGAGTTGGGAGAAATTGTCACGTAAGAAAATGCGGTATTCTGTGTATGTATGTGTGCGAGTATCGATGCCAGTAGGCAATTTACGAATTTAGGAAATGAGAATGCAGTGTTTTTCTGTAATAATTGGAACCAATTTGCACCGATAGCTATAGGAAGAAAAGGCGATTACCGAGGATAGATGCTTATGGTTTCTTATTGAAATGAATGGAATCTCTCTCTCTCTGCCTTTTTAAACGCTTTATATTAGCTTCACCTGTATCTTCTGTGTAAACAAATCTAGCAACTTGACACGGGTGTCAAATGAAAAGGCATCATAAGTAGAATAAAATAGGCTATGTCGTTAGATCCATGGCGACCACCTCAAGAGGGCGGGTTACCATTTTCTTCAGAGCCCCTTCGATATGGGTATCAAATGAAACGGTATGATAAGTAGAATGCAATAACCAATAACTATAGTATCCTCAATATATCGTTAGAACCATGGCGGCCACCTGAAGAGGACGGGCTACCATTTTCTTCAGAACCTCTTTGTCATGGGTATCAAATGAACGAGTATGATAAGTAAAACACCATAAGCAATATAGTATACTCAATATATCGTTACGTCCATGGCGGCCATCTCAAGAGCTCGGATTCTGTTTTCTTCACAACCCCCTCAACATGGTTATCAAATGAACGGGCATCATAAGTAAAATGCAATAGGCTATATCGTTAGATCCATGGCGGCCATCTCAAGAGGGAAGGATTACCTATGTATTTCTTCACAGCCCCTTCGACATGATATCAAGTAAAAATAAATAAAATATACAGATTTTATATGGAGTTATATTCGCACCGGTAATTTTTTTTATCCCGAACTATGCACACATATTTTTATTTATTAAAAGGCGTTGCAACGCACGCGGGTTTTTGCTAGTTAACAATAAATTCATCGTTCAGAACAGGTCTGATTCGTAATATTTCAACCAAAACAATAAAGAACAGAGCAAAGTTTACAGCCCCAACAAAAATAAAAATATGATGTGTTAATAAAATTCCAGGAATTCTTTCTATATTTATATGTAGGTATATGTTATAAAACATGTGAATGTATACAAAATGAAAATCTCTTCCTCCTACGGAAGTTTATAATATCGCTTCTTAAATGGACACGAAACCTGATAGCTAAACAAAAGCACACATCTCCTCCCATATGTTAACACCCAACAAAAGAGACTTTATGTCTCCAATCTCAACAATGTGATATTAAGGGAGATACAATCAACAACACATCGACAGATAAATGCCCTCTGAATTTTTTATATGGAAAACAATTCCAGATAGAGAAGACCAGAGAGACACTTGACTACGTCCGAATTGTGACTGGATGGTATCACGAAATCCCCAAAAGATTCCTGATTTCTGTCGATCGATTTTGAACCCGCCATAACCCCTCGCTAGTGAGTCATTAACCTGTGAAAATTCGCTCCCCCGTGATTCTCTGTTCGTCGTCGTGTTTGTTGTTGTTATAGTATCATTCCTGCACTGCTCTGCTGCTCACCGACGACTGACTGATGACTGTATACATCGTCAACGTTGGTTTATTATTGTTGATATAATCGACCTGCATATAGTCGACATAGCTTGGGCCTGTTCGTTTATGTTTTCATGTTTTCACGTTGATCTATTTCCACCCACGTCCGTGGCTCTATGTGGGATTCACCGCATTAAACTAAATATCCAACCGCTAGTGGTGATTGTATTTATGGAATAAAATCCATAACCCCCGGCCAACAAAACAACGGCAGGAACTAACCAACAACCATCCAGAGTCTAGCTCAGCTCATGCCGAACAGCCATACCCCATACCTATAGACTAGACTCTAGCCACTAGAAGGGAAGTTGATGGAGAACGCTCTTCTTCAAGTTCCGACAGTGAGACTGGAGTGCATGGCATTAACATGCCCCCGGATTATGGTGGAAATCCCTCCGCATTCACTCACAGCTTGTGTTCTGCGGGGGTTGATTAACGATGGATCTAGAGCTACACTCATTTAATTTCTAGATAACAATAGACCAGGGAGCTCTCTGCCAAACCAGGGAAGAACGAAACTAGTGAGCATTTTGCCTTTATTTGAAATTATTATCCTGAAGGGTGGAGGAGATCCTAGGACTAAGGGCTCGGCTCAAGAGAGGCGTCTGTTTGCTAAAAGGTGGTTGGTGAAGTGGGCGAGCTATGCTGGGTAGCAGATAGATGAATGGAGGAAACCTTTTAAAAGAAAAGCAGCCTTTCTTTCTTGGGTTTCCCCACATTCATTTTTGTTTTTGTTTCTGTTTCCAATTGTGTACAAGAGATGACGTGCAGTCTAGACCTCAACGGGGGTTGGGGGGGATTTAATATAGGAAAGAAACATTTTAATTATGTTTTGTGCAGGTTTATGTGGAAAGTTCCCGTCATAAAGACGACTTAATAGCCAAATAAAAAAAAACTTTTCGGGTTTTTTCTTTTATTACACACGTTCGTGAGTTAATTTGATGGGTTTCGTCAATGCGGCGAATGTTGCGCGATACTAAAGTTCAACAATATGATTTATTTGGTGTTTTTAATGTTTTATGCTCATGGAATCCACATTTTTGAGATGGCAACTAGTCTGTAGCGCTACTAAACACTAGACAAAGAGTTATCTTCAGGCTGATCAGTAGACTAAGTCCAGCTCTATGATAAACAGCACTTAAAGGGGCAGACGAAAGATCTGCTACAGGTCGAAGAAGGGCATTGGTTGTTCTCAACATCGATAAATTCTCCCTGCAATATCTTGTCATCTTGTTTCACGAGGCTATGGTTGCCACAACCTTAAACCACCTTCCTACTACATTGACATGCAGAAAGGATTTCTCCGCCGAAATACCCCAAGAAGAGGGTGGAGAAATGTAAAAGCTTTGAAGAAGTTTTATTTACGGATACATATTATCCGATGGCTCCACGACGTCAGAGGGTGTCGAGGCAGGCTTCTATTTGGGCCCCTATGCTGCAAGTCGTAATTCGACTGAAACGTCACTTTCTTCAACTCAACCGACTTGTTGTGTCGTGATGACTTGACCTTCTGCACAGAGGCCGTTGAAACCACTGACATTTTACTGATCCTGCATCTTCCGACACACGCTAGTAGAGCCCGCACCATAAAAGAAAGAAATCTCAATATCTCTTTTTCCAAGCGCGGTGAGAGTCCCCTCGAGCGAGCAACTTCACTCTGTTTGTTTAAAAACGCAATTAATCGGCTATTCTTACTCCCTTCTTTTATGGTGCTAGCTCTTTCAATCATCTTTCAAGTCGAGATAGTCACGATCTGAAGGCCTGATACACGATGAACCTCGAGCCTGTACAAAGATGTGGCATTATAGAACAATTATTTTTCTCTCGAAAATCATCCTGGAATCACCCCTGAAAATATTAGCCACGTAGTGCAACAGAAAATATATTGAACGTCTGTTGACCTATACAAGTTGCGAATTAGGGGATGAGTATTTTAAATATTTAAAACGGCGATATCTCATGAACGGCGATTCGTACAGGAAAATGTATAATATCATTTTTTGTAGATAATTGCATGATCTACAAGCTTTGTAAACAATATTTTAGGATAGGACTTTCCGTTTAAGAGATATTAGCCAAAAACGAAATTTTCTGTTTTTAGGGTTTTTTTTAGGGGTAGCGTACAACCAATTTTCCGAAACTCTTTTTTAACTATTCTACTCACGAAAAACTATATTTTTAGAAAAAGTTTCGTCAGTTAACATTTTGTCTGACTCTGACGACTCAACTATAATGAAATAACAAAAATAGCGTTTTGTTAAATGAATATTTACAGCGTTCTGGCGGCACTTTGGTGGGGGGGAAATGTTCTGGCAATAATTTTTATAAATAGAGAATACCATCAAAAATAATCTCCTGAAAATTCATGACTAATACTATAACAAAATTGAACTTTATTTCCTACCCCCTTTGTAATTTTAGGGTACTACATTCCGGCCACTGGGGGTTGACAGAATTAGCTTTTATTGTTCAGCAGGTGTATAAGATTCAGTGTGCAAATTTTCATGACTAATGAAATGACAATCCAAAATACGTCGCTGGCTCTTCCTCTATTAGAATTTTGCACATTTGGTCATGGTGGCTTAAAGAGTGTATGGACTATGGAGGTGCAAATGGTCTGTATTACCATTTAGTTTGAATGACGCGGTTTTGTACCTTGCCCAGATATGCCCAGGTGGTTTTCGGGGAGGCTTCCAAGATATACGAGCTATATTACAGGCGGGACCGAGTGTAGGACTCGAATTGTAGCTATGGCAGCTGTCTGGAAGATAAACGAAGAAATCCAAGGCGGGTTGTTTAGCTATTTGGAATATGATGGGGAATATGATCCTTAGTTCAAGTTACCCGTAAGATGTTAAGAATATGTCAATCGATAGTTTCTCTTTGTCCATTGAGATAGGAGGAAGGTGCGTCTAAGTTTTGTTAGAAAGGAGACAGTACTCGTTTTGGAGGCGTTAAATTCAACACGATTCATGCGACCCAAATCAAGAAATGGATTCTTGCATCGCAGTTGATTGAAGTGGACATCAGTACACGGTAGTATCTACAAGATCTAGTACGTGCTCGTCTTATATTGTCGAAGGCGTGAGAGTAACGAAAAGTACTCTCATCAGCGAAGCAATGAAGTGGGTTGGAGGGGATTGAGAGCATATCATTAATGAAGATTAGAAAAAGCGCGGGTGATAGTCCCCTGGGGAAAACCGGCCGAAAAGACGTGGGGGTTGGATTCGACGCCGTCCAATACTACCTTGATTGAACGGCCAGAAAGCGGGGTTTCCACTTAGCTGGCTACTAGCGCTGGTTGTGTCAGCTAGCTGGTGTACTAGCTGCTGGCCCGTTGATATATCTTTCTACCACCAGAAGCTGATTGTATATTTCAAAATGGTGGCAAGTGTCAAAACAACAATCTCGTTTTGCCGGTTTCTGGTTATAATTATAAAATTAAGTACTATTATGCCAAGAAAGTTGTCTATTAAGGAAACCATAACATTTGTGGAACTTTACCGGAGCCATGAGTGTTTATGGAAATATAGTTCCGAAGACTATAAAAAAAAAGAAAAAAGACGTGCCTCCCTTGAAGACATAAAGCAACAAATGAAATTCGAAAATATAGAGGAGGTACAAAAAAAGATAAAATCTATCCGGGATACATACAACGCAGAGAAAACCAAAATAAAAAAATCAATGAAATCAGGAGCTGGAATTGAGGATGTGTATAAACCACAATTGGCTTGGTTTAATATAGCGGAATTTTTGTCATATAGTTCTGGCCGGGAGTCATTTGATAGTATTGTAAGTAGTTATGTTAAATATTTCCCATTTCTTATGATCTCTCCGTTAGAGCACGCAACAAAATAATAATGACCAAATCATATCCGGTCAAATTGAAATAAACCAAGTGGAAGCAGAGCAATATATTGAACAAAGGGAGTCTGAACACTCGACGGAATTCAGTGTTGATAGCAATACAACACAAATTACAGAAAATAAATATGGTTCATCTGTCAACAAAGTATTTAGTTCTAACTTTGGTTTATGTTATATATTTAAGAAATTGTTTCCAGAAGCCAGAATCAAACAGATACACCGGATCAAGGAAGCGAAAACTAAAAACTGAAGAGGAAGGACAATCATTTGGTTACATCAACAAGGCGTTGGAAAAATTGGAGCAAATAAAGCAATCAACAGAAATTAAAGATGAATTTTTTTATTTTGGACAAAATATCGCTACACAGTTGAGAACCCTGCCAACGATTGTATCACTGTCTTTACAAAAGCAAATGCAGCAACTGATTATTGATGAGCGCCTTCGACTTCAGGACTCCGCACAAAACTTTTCAGAAGGCATTATGTTCGAAAGTGGGAGCCCCTTAACGCCAACACCTGGGAAAAATTCTAATTATAACGATATGCTTAGGCAAGCATTATTAGATTCTTAATAAAATGGAAAAAATTGAATTAAGTTTTGTTTATTGTTTAAATAATGTTTTTTATTTTTTGTAAGGAATACATTTTTATTTATTTTTTGTAATGAATTAAGTTTTTTTTTATTGTTATTTGTACAGTTTTCTAAATAAATCGCCACTGCCAATCAACTGCTCCACTGTTCATGAAATATTCTTTGTATTTTTCCCGTACCCTAAAGGCACATCTGGAATAATTCCTTGCTGAAGACTGCTTAATGGAGTTTAAGACTTGTGGTTCTGAAACTTCTTTTCTCCATTGTCCTGGTCTCATTTCTCCGGTATCAACGTCTTCGTAATCCACACTCCCAGGTGGCAAATAATTTGGACTAGTGCTTCGCAGCCAATTATGTAAACAGCAGCATGCTTTTACAATTGCATCCACTTTCTCAGGAGCCAAATCAATAGCTCGTGTAAAAATTCTGAATCTTGACGTTAATATTCCAAATGCGTTCTCAACAATTCTTCTGGCACGGGAGAGTCTGTAGTTAAATATGATTTCTTCCCTTGTTAACGTACCATGATGGGAATAAGGCTTCATTAAATATGGAAGAAGGGGGAATGCATCGTCCCCAACAATGACACCCCAGTCGGGAAAATTTAAACTTCCATTTTCAATGCTACTTTTTAAAGAACAATCTCGAAATACAGAACTATCGTTAATTCTGCCGTTCCTTCCCACATCAATATAAATAAATTTGTAATTGCTATCCACTAACGCGAATAACACTTGGCTAAAATAACCCTTATAGTTATAAAAATCGCTATTAGAAAATGGGGGACATCGAATACGGATGTGTTTCCCATCTAAGGCACCGCAGCACTCCGGAAAATTTGCTCTTGTAGAAAAACCGTGCGCGATTTGTCTCCACTCTTCTTCAGAGTTTGGGATCTAGGAAGAATTTTAAATAAATCTTCGATATTTAAACATTGTATGGACTTTTATTGCAAATCTTAACCTTTATATAGCAACTTAAATGTCGACATATACTTTTCAATACTGGAATTAGAAATTTCGAACTGGTGCTTTTAGGAATCCTATAACTATGTGCTAATGAAGTGAGAGATTCACCTATAAGAGAGGACATTAAGTAGCATTGCGTGAGATGAGGAAGCATCTTACCTGCGGCAAGGTATCTTAATACAAGCTCCAATTTCATTCGAGCGGGTATTGCTTCACGCAAGCGTGTATACCTCTTAGATATGTCAGGCTCTACTAAACAAAATAATTCTTCAAATTTGTCAACGGTCATCCGCAAATGGTTCCGAAAAGTTTCTGGGTCTTCACTTTTCACTTCTTGCAAAAACGTTTGACTTAAACTTAGGTGGTTTCTTTTCGCAACCCACTGCTTAACCCAACACTTTTTCCTTTTCTTTGTATTTTTGGATTTTATTTGATTTAATAAATGTCTAATTTTATTTTCCAAAAGAATACACACAATCTGAATACCATAGTCCAGTAAATCTTCTTCGGCCACCATTTCAACCAAACCGAACAAAATTATTTCTTGAACAAATGATATAAAGTATCTATAATAATATTCTAGTTTGTAATAATTAATTAAAGTTCCGACACTTAAAACTGCACGATACACGAATTTGGTTAGAAGTGAACAGGCTGTCAAAGTGTCAAATTCACTTCCCGCCAAATGAAGTAACCAGCAGCTGGCAACCATCCGGAATTTTGGGAAGTTCTAACTTTTCCTCAAGCTGGTTGAGCCAGCAGCTGGTAAGGTTGACACTATGCTGGTAATATGCTGACAGCCAGCGGATGATACAACCAGCGCTAGTAGCCAGCTAAGTGGAAACCCCGCTGAAAGGAAGCTCTTAATCCAGTTCTTAGCTTCGAGTTTGGTCAACAGAGTTGGGTTCTGGGATTTGTTTGTGTCTTGGGCTGAAGCTTTTACGGTTTGTGTCTTGCGTAACTTTTGCAGTTTGGTGAGCTTTTTTTGGTGATCCTTTGCGCCGAATGTGTAAGACTAATTAAACTCATGCTGGGGTAGTCTAGCAGGCAAACCAACCTACCTTCTAGCAGTGTAGCTGACTGCCTGTATAGGTAGATATCCACCTGAAAGTTTTAATTTCATTTATAATGCTTCGGATACAAATTGATGTAACTATTCAGATACACCAGGCAGGCAGCTACACGGTTAGTCTAGTTGGTCTGTCTGGTCTACCTGACCGGTCTATCTGGTCAGTCTGTCCGGTCTATCTTATTGTTCTCTCTGTCTGATCTGTCTGCCTAGTCTGTCTAGTCTATCTAGTTAAGTTTGAGCTGTGTGTGTTTTATATGTAAAACTGTTATAAAAAATTACTTAGCTTAAAAATTACTTTGTAGGTATGCTTAAAAATGTTACGTTAACCAAACCGCAAACACTTCCAAAGACACAGACCGAAGCTTCAGCCTAAGACACAAACGAAAAGCTAGATTGCGTAATTAGTGGCACTGGACCAACATAGCTATACTACTAAGCATGGCAAGAATGGACAGAGTACAAAACAATCTTATGATGATGTGATTATGATGTAATGATTATGTTCGCCCAGAGCGCCAAATTAAAATTTTCAGATTGTTGGAATACACGAGGGGCTCAATGCCTCAAAGGTTAGGCCTGATTATATGAATCCTTTAAAGAGCACAACGTCATAAGGTCCTAGCGAAGAAAGTCACGAGCAATAGCTATAACAGAAACGTGCATAGCCCTATAATTTAAGCCAAATTTTTAATGCCTACACACACATCACTTGCGTCATTAGCAAAACTCCAGCGAAATATGCATAATACCATTTCAAAATCACTTAGTAAATTGCTACCTTAACCTGTGCATGTCCAGAATCATTGATTACTCTTATGTAGGTACCTCTAGGCAACTTTTATGTCTTTTTGTGGACAAAAATAAAACACAGCCCATCCACGACAATCTCCACTAAGCTTCATACAATACCAAAGGTTGAGCTCCTTCATAAAATCCCTCCTAACATGAAATGCCACTAAAAAAATCAATTATATCAAGATACAAGGTCTACATTACTACAATGCTACGTTAATAACAAAATATCCACAGTCATAAAAAGAAACCCAATTACACAAAACCTCATTTGAATAAATCCGAACGAAATAAAGTGGTTATGGCGTATATATTGTATTAATAAAGCACGCGATCCGTCAGACCGCAATCAATATCCGAAGAAGTTCAACGCTCTTCACCCCAGGACCTGAAAAAATCTCCGCAAGTGTTTCGGAGTACGTTCATCTTCAATGATTTAATAATAATGACGTATCATATCAACCAATGAACGAAAAATGTGCGGCCATAGAAAATCTGTGTCTATACAAAATATAATTTCTTTTACCATCTCCACAAATTCGATTCGTCTGAGATGCGGACAGAATTCCTCGAGGGATTTATCCGGGGCAAAAAAAAGGCTTGAAGATTGGACGATCAGAAAAAAAGGGTAAACTGGAAATGACATGAGAAATTGGAAAGTGCCTAAGCGGATGTAGTCGATTACTTTTAATTTAACGCTTGTTCCCCGACTATTTTCTTCTTAAAGCCAAATTACACAAACGGAAATACAGGTGAGATGGAGAGAACAAAAACAGATTTGTAATTAAAACTCGATTGTAGGAGAGATGGGAGATGCGAGGACGTTTACCTGTGCTTAAGTGCCAAAAGCAAAGCGGCTACACGACTGCTGTGCTCGTATACAAACACCGCCGTGACTCAGCTGCTGGGCTTGGCCTTAGGCTGATGATAAAATTGAAAGAAATTCTTTGTTTATTTATTTTTTGCTTATTTAATCTGCGCGATAAACATTGATAAGAGGTAATAACTCTTTTACATAACCGATGATAAAAGGTAAATTTTAAGCGAGCTGCTTTGAGAGATAAGAAGTTTGAGTTTTGAGGAATGAGTTATATCGAGAGAAGGTTAGGTTAGGTGTGGGGATGCCTCTAGTCTAGTGCGACCAAAGATTCAATTAGAGCTTTGGGGTGGCCTTTGATGTCAGAACTAATTAGAAACTCGGTGATTGTTTTACGGACTGTGGTGGACGCTTAAAGGATCAAGATTACCAACGAATTCTGTGGAGATTTGCAACAATGGAACTCAACCAAGTCAACCACCCTTGTGTATCGAACAATAAATAAATTAAGCAAAATTCAACCATCACCGGGACAGGGCCATCAGGACTTCGCCGATGGCAGCGTTGGAGACTCTTCTAAATTTGACACAACTCCATCTTGAATTAGAGAAATTCGCTATTAACTCAGTGCTGAGGCTGAGAAAGAATGACTACCTGGACGATGATCTTGACTCTTGGGGACACTCTGTATAATTGTCAGCACTATAGAAGCGCTTCCGGAAGCAAGAATGCTATCGTTTCTATTGCATGTTATGATCTCAAACTTTGGTCCCCCTTTCTTTCACATAGTTTGTTTTATGTGAAAGCCTATGGGACCAGGTGTTACCACAGGCCTGCCACATGGGCATACACACTCCCGCTACAGGCACAAAAATCCTCTATAGAAGTATGGATTTGTAAGCGAACATTACAAACGCGAGTGTCGTTTTTCCTACGGGTGCCCCAACTAAGTACTAACCACGCGCAGTGCTGCTTGACCTATGCAATCGAACAAGAATCGGTCTACTGAGTATGTTAATGGCAGCCTTTATGGATCTAAAGGTAAAAGCCCGTTTTTTCGTCCCATACAACTTTGTAAAGATCCTTTTTTGATCCATTTAGTCTACAAAAAGTATAAGCTTGGCTTGCTTCGTTTCGACTATTCCGTATGGGCCGATAGCGGACTACATTTGGAATAGTTGAATTTTTACTCATGTATATCGTGCCTAATTCCTAATTTGCGGATGCGATACAGGCATTTTGACGCTTTAGATGTATGTTGCAGGATAACAATGGGCGAGTCTTAGTTTTACTTAGTGGTGTCGTGAATGGTTTTGGTGTTATACTATCGTTTTGATGATATATGTGCCTGTATAAGGTTTAAAACGAGGGAGTTTTTTTTCTTCAGTTGGAACGCATTAGCTAGGAATCGAACGGCATGGGGAGAAATGCTAGTGGATCATAAGTCCAGAAGTAGGCTGCAGTGTTACAGATGATTACTATGATGACCAATATCCCAGAGGTGCGTCCGCCCTCTTCTTTTCACTTTTCCCAGGTAGATAGCACCTTTTCTTCATTGAATAACTGTAATTTCCTGACATCTTTTCAGCTTCTTGTTTGATCCCTGAGACGTGATAGTATTAAATGGAAGACGGAGAAGTAAAACCGCAGAGAAAGCTGGAGGAAACTAGTAAAATCATGATGGAAGTTCACTTTCCTGGAAGCTTCTTCTCGGGTAGGCATTGCGATTATTCGAAATCAAATGAAAATGAGGTTGAACCGAGATTGGGTAATAGGATCGTGACAGAAGAGGGATTGAAACCTGCTATAGAAACATTTTTCATATTGAAGAAATCGCGACTTGGCGAATAATTTTTCGCTTTCTCCAATGCGACAAGAAGGTTATTTCACTTTAACAGAGGGCGGCACTTTTATATTACCAAATGATGCACTTGCACCGGGCGCAATTTGACTGAGACGCAATTTCTCCATTGTCCTTCGATGGGATCAAAAAATGAGGAGCATACTGGCATACTGGGCGCTGGGCGAACATAACCCAAGTGCCAGCCCTGGTAATGGGCATGGTATAAAATTCATTGATTATCTTGAAAAGAGAAAAAGCACCAATAATGAATATTACATAGCATCAAATGAAAATTGTGGAAAAAACTGCCCCAAAGCAATGCATCTTTGAACTTGGCCTTGTCTGGATTAGTTATATTCTTCTGCTCGAGCAGGCACAGCACATGACAGAGCCGTATTTCAGCATTGGCCAGCGTGCTGCGAATCGCTTGCCGAAGATTTACTTATTGCAAAAGAAAGCTAAGCTGGCCTTCTCTGCCCACTATTTCCATTTTGAGCCTATAATTCAGCATTAGGTCCCAAATAAGGCACAAGTATTTAGCTGATCGGTTTTGTGTTTGGCCATTTTAGGTAGAGTGAAATCGGAGAATTTTGTCGAATTTTAGCCTACAATAGTTGGACTATACGCTAATCTTTCCAAAAGTCACCCGAGAAAAAATTAAAAATTGCCTTACAACGGGCGAACACCGGCCGCTTGGGGTTTTAAGGGTCATAAGACATTTTTAACCATTTTAAACGGAAGTACCTGCGGTCCAGGACGGCCAAACTTGACCAAAAAATTTAAATATCCGAGTACCGAGCGGTACACACGGGCATATAAAGGCCAAGTGCATAGGATTTTTGGTATGTGCAATCGGCCTTTGGATTATCATAGTTATAGACTTCGATAAACAAGAGAAACAAGTCCGCCAATCGTCGGCATTATATACAAACAACTGGGTAGTAACCTGTCGTTGAGTTTGTGTGTATAGTGTACGGCCGTACAGTCCTGCATAATCTTCTGATGCCCGACACATGTTTCAATCATGGCCTATGTTCGCCCGTTGTAAGGAAATTTTTTATTTTTACTCGGACACACTTCATGAACTTAAATACGATACGAATACGTTTCTCCTGCTATTTCAATTACAATCTTCACAAAAATCCAATCAAACCTTCTTCAAGCCATTATAAAAATGTAATTCGATATGTCATCAATTACTGAAACACCCGACAAACACTTTGGAGCTTAATTGAAAGTTAATTAAACAAAACCTAATTAACCAATCAACAAATTGTGCTAAAGCATCCACAACTACTCAAATTCAATTAATTAGCCCGAAAGCCAGTATTGGAATTTCTCAGCCGTTTAAAAAAGGTGACAAAGTTCAAAATGTTTCACAAAAGAAAAACACACAAAATATCGCAATAAATAAAAATAAAATCGATTAGCAAACAACCGAAGAGGAACAACACACGCCAAAACTAGATCGTCTCCACATTTTCTGACCCAGTTTTGCGCGCGCGCGGATCTAAAATTTCAACTGCGCATGCGTTGTTTACTTTAAAGGTAAATAGCTAACAACAAAATTCGCGCATGAAATGACCACAGCACACGTCAGATATTTCGCTTAGTCATTGTAAAACGTGCAAATTGTTTGAGGTGTGTTCTTTTAGTTAAGTCCAATTGTGATAGAGATACTTTGAATGCCGCCAGATTTGTTAAGCCAAAAAATCTAACCTCTCCCCTTACTTGATATTTTTCACAGTTCCGACAACTACCACCAGATGGATTACAAATAAAACAAAATTTTTTTGGTGCATTTTTAAGGAAAAAAAATTTCGGCTTTTCGCCAAGAGTTAAAAGCGTGAAAAATTCGTTACGTGATTTCTTGAACTGTTTAACATCTGTTTTTGGGTGGGATGATGATAATCGGAGAGGGGGGGATAGAGAAGGGGAAACAAAAATTAATCGATTTTTTTCGTACTATGTAAGAAGAGGTGGAGCTGGCTGTGAAACGATATTCAGCAACAACATAATGAGATAGTTACGAAACCTTTATTGTTTTCGATTTCATTACATGCCGTACATTGCATGAGCTTTTACGCTGTAGTAATTGCTGTATTTCATAGATTTGCTCAAAGATATTGAAGTCATGCTGTCAGGTATTGATCAAAGTCAAGTGTCGCTTAAAATTTGGATCATGTGCCTATGACAATAATGTAGAACTGAGACATGTTGCTGTTGCTAAGGCGATTGAAAGGAATACAAATATTATTAGATCTTATTTAGTCCACTGTTGAAATTGATGACTAACTGGTGCGAGATACGAGACATAGCTTAGGAATCACCCTTTGTTCTATCAGTTCGTCATGTCGTTTAGATCATGTTTCTATATAGGACGTCAGCTTAGACTATGCATTCACACTTTTTCTGATTAACCCCCTTTATTCTAAAATTGTGACTAGTCACAAGTCACAAGCTTTTGGCGACTCGCGCTTATTTCTTATGGACTTTTTATTTTGGTTTCTATGTCAATGTTGACAGAAATTACCTTCGCTTCGCTTTTATGTTACTTTTAATTTAGTATAGAGGGTTAGAGACTCACCATACACTTGTTAGTCGCAAGCACGCCAATTATGACACTTCGCTATTTGACAGAAGGCCGGCTTTGGAGTCGTTCTAGACTTCATTATGGGCGCGTCCGACTTTTCTGAAGCCTTCGCCCTTTTCGCCAGGTTATTATGCCCTGGAAAACATCCAGAGGATCTAACCCTCTTCTTATTAAGAAAATCGGTATCCGTTTCTTTCTCTTTGGCTACACAGACCCTACCAGGCTCTACACGGGAGTATCCAGCTTCCAGATATCGCGTAAAACGTTTTCGGGCTGCGCAACCCTGAACCCTGGTCGTTTTTTCGACTCGCCTTTCCGATTAGGTGCCCTTACTTCCGCAAGAGATCTAAGGAATCTCCTAATGAAGGAGTGATCTCAACGTACTCCATCCCTGGGTTTACGACCTCAGTCAGACTGCGGGATCCCGAAAACTCTCCTTGACTGGGACCACATTCGACACCTTGATGCATGGATAAATATCTAAATGGCCTGGTATGTCATCCTTTCGGGAGCTGCGGGAGCCCCAGAAGCGTTAAGAAGTGCTCCATCTCCAAAAGTTTTTTTAAGGTAGTTCTATATTGATACCACGAACTGGACGAGAAAGGACGGCTGTCCATGGCAAAGTTGCGTATCACCATTGAAAGGCTCATTCAAACCGAAGTTCAACTGGTATTCGAAGTCCATCGTTAGTAGTACATTCACGCAGTACCATTCACAACTTCAGCACGATTGTTTACACATTAGGATTGCACGATGTAGCCTGAAGCCATGTATGATCGGTCTTGGAATCAGTGCTCCCTGCTTGTGTCGTGTTCGAGTCACACATATTGATGAGTACCATATACTTGGCTAGCTACAAACAACGCCCTCAAAAAGTGTCATCAACATTTTATTTTTTGCTCGAAATTGTTTTTCGCATTCATTTTGGCGCCCCTTACCTGCTGGCGCCTCCCACTGGGGACGGACGTCTACCTTAAGACATGATGAAGCCTTCTTTTGAAGCTTAGGAGCCCTTCCTGTCCGTATTCCACGTCATATGTTTTTTACAATTGCATATCATTGGGAGGAAGCATTGCATTTCCTACATGACTGCTTCTTGAGAAGCTCAATGGAATCTCTTTTGTAGGCGCTTTTTCTAAAACTTTTAAAGAGTACACTGAACGCCCGAAATATGTATGTGTCAAAGAACTAAGGCTCGTTTTTTATTTACTTGAAGAAACATTTATCTGTTGAACAGAAAACTAAAATCTTCCAACACCTTCCAAAGGATGCGATGTGGAAGCAATTCTTTACTGCTTATCGAGAATCGCTTCAATATTTTCCGCTGGGCTAGAGCGACCGCTCCACTCGCTCTACTCCGGCAACCGGCGTTGGATGTGTATACTATAATGTGGGACATGATTGAACGCATAAAACCTTGCAATGTAAATGGGGCCTACGTAAAGCTCTTGCAGACAAATAGTTGGCCTTGGTCTTGAGCAAGAACCAGACCAAGAATGCAAGAGCAAGACCACTTAATGTAAGCCTACATACATATATCCGTGACGTCCGTGACGTGACGGCGACTTCAGTGCAGTACTAGAAGCATCAGTGAAAAAAAAACTATAGGTACGAATTTCATGCAAGTAAATTGAGAAAATTGCGACATGATCCCAACAATAATCAGAAATTTATGTAAAGTTTATTTGAAATACCCTCAAAAAAATACCCTCGAACTTGTTTCTGTGTGACCACCTCCAGAAGAGTCCACCTGGGACTAACCCATTCTCTCCACGCTAAATCCAAAGATGCACTTGAAATCACCACCCTATTTTCAAAACTAAAATATGAGATATCATTGAATATTAATAATACTATCACAATGTAATCACACTTAGGTGTTGCTGGTCAAGGTTATCATCTATCTTGCTGATAAGTTGCGCGCTTCTTTTCTATAAATAAACACCGTGTATACTTAGCAACATCTCCCGTCTTTAATCATTATTATTGCCTTGCTTTTAATATTATATTTTTTTATCATCTGTCTGCTCGTTTTTTGCTCCACCACACGACGACCCACTTGATGATCTGTGCCTTGTGAGGGATGATAGCAATTTTTCAGAGATTTTTTTTCGTTCGTCCCCCGTGTGCGTTCGTACTTCAACTTGGGGTTGGGGTTAGTTTAAAAAGTTATCGGGAAGCGCCCATTATTTCCTGTCAGCTTGGATCATTTGTTTTCTACTTATATACCTATATATTTTATTTTTGGTTCTTTTCTGTTGATACATATTACTTTAGTACATTGGGTAGCATCATCTGTTACGGTAGATTAACTTGAGGGGTAAAGTGTAATAATCCGCTTTGATGGGGAAGCTGTTTGGGGCTGGTTGTTGGATGGCTTTTATATTCTTCTGTTCTGCTGAAGCGTTTTGTAGATTACAAGTCCCTAATGGGTGTTATATGATTTATCTTTGGGGCTTGAATTATATATATGAAATTTTAAGTGGTGATGAAAGGTTTTTATCATTGCAATTAATCTTCCTTTGTGTGTGTTTTTGATTGTTTTTTAATAAGCTTTTTTGATGAACATTTATATTCTGGAAAAGAAATTATATTTCAAGCTTTAAGAGCTATACATGCATAGATTTGGTTAGTCTAGGCTGGGTGCTCTAGATATCCCCAAGGCTTTTGATAGACTAGGGTAATTAGTCTAAACTATTCGTGCTCACTCAGTTCTGTCGAAGTGGATTGAGAGTTTAGTTTCGGACCAAACAATCAAGGTAAGGAGTCGTCCATTAATTACGAGAGGCGTTCAGGAGAGTGGTAGGGGGTCGAGTTGAATCTCACCCAATCTCACGTGGGGAGAGAGGGGTCTCGTCAAATATCACGTAATTTTTTTTCCTCAAGAAACAGCGTAAATTTGGAAGATAACTGGGCGAAATTAAGTAAAATATGTTTCTCCACTAAGGAACCCCATTTACTTACAGGCCGCTGCAGGCCAAGTCGGCAGGTCAGGGCGACAGGTATGGCCCGATGAAGGTTTCATTTGATACAGATGTCGGGGGTCGGGAAGCAGAATTACGAAATTCGGCCTCCAACATGGAACCGCCATCTTGATTTATTTACAAAATGGTCAGATGGCATTTTCACGCAAACTATACATATTTGCCAAATTTGGAGTTGATCGGTGGAGTGGATCAAAATCAAGTGTCAAGATTTGTCTACATACATACATATACATGCATACATACAGATGAAGCTAATATAAAGAGTATACACAGGGACGACGCTTTCATAGGTGCGTATGGTGCACTTGCACCGGGCGCAGTCGTACGGGGGCGCAATTAAAGATTTTGAAAAAAAAAAAAAAAAATCAAATTCATTCTCGGACTTGTGGAAGTGCGATCATAACCACCTCGTGGTGGCCACTGGAAGCTGTCCTGAATGGCATGGGCTAATATAATCAGCCCTATCAAGCCTAGATGTAAAGTTATCCTGTCGAAGGCTGCATGGAAGTGAGTAGATTTTGCACTATCGTTTAAGGATCTCCTTTGGCCACCGGGCACACCAAGTTGTATCATGCCTTAGTCTGATATGGAGGTTCTGTCAGGATGGATGCTTTCGTTAACTCCTTCCCTACAGGCCAAAGGCAGATAGGGCCTGGAACTCGGGTATCCAAGAAACAGACCTAGATAGCCGGATCCCTTTGGCCAACATTTTTTGACCCGCAGGAAAATTGGCAGCACTAGCTCCCATATAATATAGGGGGAACATTCCCATCAACCAGGGAAGCAGGGACCCCAGAACAAGAAAAAAATAAAAAAAGGGTGGAGCCGCAATTACCTTCCAACTGGGACTACAAGGAGATCCAGACCGCCGCCGCTCTGCCCTTATCTCACTATAGGAAAATAAGGGCCGGAGTTGAATTGGAAAGCCCACGGAGCATACCCGAGAACGAAAAAAAGGCCAAGCGAATGGCCCTGGTACTTTTTAACCCAATATCTTACCACAAAAAAATATTACCCATAAAGTGACCTTCGTCTTCGATAAGTAAAACTACCTCAAAATTTATAATGACTTTCTTTCAAACAGAGCTAAACGCATTGCAAGACTGGCGTACCACCAAAAAATCACAACTCAACATCAGCAAATGTCTTTATCCCGCAAAAGAAACACATAGATGCAAGGTTATTATCTTAACGACCTCACAGCCTTATACCGTGTCGATCAAGTTGTAGATCTAGGCAATGTTCTAGACAATAAATCTTCTTGGATTTATAAAGAGAAGATCCGAAGAATTCAATAACGTTCGGGCCACAAAAACTGTTTTCTATTCGCTCGTCCACCCAATCCTGGAACATGAGCGCCCGATCTGGCATTCTATATTTCAGGTAAGTAGCGGTAGGTTGGACTCAGTATAGAAGAAATTTCTCCTCTTCGCTCTGAGAAATCTATACGACCCCTGCGATTTTTGCAGCTTACTGCCCTACACAGATAGGCTCCAGAAGTTGGAGCTCATACTGCTGTCACATAGTTGCAATTAAATGTTTTATTATTTATCAATTGCTTTTTCATAGACCAGCACGCATCACACACTTCCCGAAAAGCAAACCGACGACTGTCGGGCTTGTTTCTCTTGTGCATCAATCCAATCCAAATCCAAAAGACGATTGTAGGTACATGATGATGATCAAGTTCGACAAAACATTTGATGCAGATTCTTTTGTTGCTTCAAATTTGCCATCGTATGCCCGTGTGAACAGCTCAGTTCTCGGCCTTTTAAACTTTTGGTAAAGTAGGGCTGTCATGAGCCTGTATGTGATCTCAAGCGGCCAGTGTTCACCCGTTGCTCGGGGTACTATATAATTGCATAATAACATAGATAATCTATATAAAAGAAATATCTAAAAAGTTAAGGGCGCATAAAAATATCTCGCCCGGGGCGCCAAAATAGATAAAGCCGGCCTTGTATGCATACATACGGGTGAAGCTAATATAAAGAGTATACAAATGGCCTAAAACATGCCCGTAAAAATACTGAACCTTCCACTAAAAGTCCCATCCCAATCGGATAAGCCGTTTTCGAGATTAGGGGTCGTCCATTAATTACGTGAGCCGTTTAGGGGGGAGGGGATCGAGCCGAATCTCATCCACTCTCACGTGGGGGAGAGGGGGGGTGTCGACAAATAACACGTAATTTTTTCCTCACGGAATAGTGGAAAATTGCTAGAAAACTGGGTGAAATTAAGTAAAACATGTTTCTCCACTAAAGACCTTCTCCTCACTCTCAGACCGCCGGCAGGCCTGGAAGGCCACACATAGCGACTGTCAAAAACGAATAGAATACCCGGCCTTTGTTGGGTGCTGTGTCATGGATTTGTATTGTATTGCATACAGTAAATTTCGTAGAGGAAAATAGTTTCGCTCTCGGCCTTAGCATGGTTACAGCATTAGGCGGCTCCAGGTTCACGCCGTGAACCCCCGTGAACAAGCGCGAAGGCGAGTGTGGATGGTTTTCGCGCCTAGTTCGCGCCTTGCTTTCAGGTTCGACTGGATACGGCGCGAATTCGTCCCGTAAATTCACGGCTTGGAACTAAATAGAAGTTCAGATGTTCAGGCACAAACTAACGGCAAATATCCACACACATAAAGGTGCGATTCCGAGGGGGAGCGGGGTCGAAAAATCGCAAAAATCCCCTCACGTAATTTATGCACGACCTCTTAGCCCGGACAAACAGACAGACAGACAGACATACAACCATACAAACATACAGACGACAAAAATTTAATAAAATACTAAATCATGTAAAAAGTATTTTGAAATTACAGACAGACACTCCAATTATATTTATATATATAGAAAAAAGAAGCGCGCAACTTATCAGCAAGTAACGCTAACAAGTATGACTCTAGATTGAATACCATGTATAGTTAAAGATTACATTCAAATTCAATAGAGTCCTTCACAAATTTTGTGTACACTCTTTACGGGAATACAATTGATTTCTTATTATAGATAATCTTGAGTAACACACAAACTGCAAAGAATTTTTTACCTGAGAGCAAAGAGAAGAGTAAGAAAAAAAATAACAATGATAAATGAAATTCACATTCTAATTGGCATGACGCGATTAGTTTATGTACAGAACAGACCAAACTATTCTTATCACGCTTTTCCTCTATAGCACAAAACAAAACAAAATACTATGGATGAATCATCTGCAAAACACACACGTTGTTTTATTGTGATTACATTTGAATGGGATAAGAATATCGAGAGTGTTTTTATTTTATCATTTTAAACACTTTTAAAACACAACGATTTTAACAAAAAAAAAAGATTATATTTGTTTTAAAACAACCAGAAACCAACACACTCACTTTAAAATATAGATTTATTATTTTTCGGCTTTTTCACAATTTATTTATTTATTTATATTTTTTAAACCGGTTGTTAAGAGTAAAAATTTCTCAAACGTATCACTAAAACCCGAAGATTCATAATTTATAATGAATTTATGCTTAATCGGTAGGTTTTTATGCACACAATCATGCCACGAAAAAATTTTGTTGAAAAAAAAAAAAATTAACAAAGTTATAAACAAATTAATTTTGAGAGCATTTTTATTTTGAAAATTTGTTGTAACCAGCCGAATTAATATTGGTTGCTCATCACAACGTCGTTGCTTAGATGAAAGATTGAATTTTAGGTATAATTGAAAAAAGTATAAAAAAAGTTAATATTTCATAATTGTTAATAACAAAATAAAATGTAAAATGGAAAACAAAGGTGTTCTTCGCTAGGTAAAAATTCAAACAAAATATGTTTCAATAGGAAATTAAATTCAGAATCAGAATCCGTCGAAAAAACTCAAGTGCCACTTTTCTGAACAAAGTTATAGCGATTTTTATTTGCAAGGTAAACCGCGCGCGCCAGGCACCGCGCCAGGCACCGCGCGCCGGCCACCGCGCTCCGTGCAACGTGCAAGCATTGTTTATGGGGGTAGACCTAACTCGCTGCATGCTTGTTCTCCACGCGGCTCTCTTAACACTTCCACCGACTCCGTCGCACGCATTTTTTCCATGGCGTTGCACGGAGCGCGGTGGCCGGCGCGCGGTGCCTGGCGCGGTGCCTGGCGCGCGCGGTTTACCTTGCAAATAAAAATCGCTATAACTTTGTTCAGAAAAGTGGCACTTGAGTTTTTTCGACGGATTCTGATTCTGAATTTAATTTCCTATTGAAACATATTTTTTTTGAATTTTTACCTAGCGAAGAACACCTTTGTTTTCCATTTTACATTTTATTTTGTTATTAACAATTATGAAATATTAACTTTTTTTATACTTTTTTCAATTATACCTAAAATTCAATCTTTCATCTAAGCAACGACGTTGTGATGAGCAACCAATATTAATTCGGCTGGTTGCAACAAATTTTCAAAATAAAAATGCTCTCAAAATTAATTTGTTTATAACTTTGTTAATTATTTTTTTCCAACAAAATTTTTTCGTGGCATGATTGTGTGCATAATAACCTACCGATTAAGCATAAATTCATTATAAATTATGAATCTTCGGTTTTTAGTGATACGTTTGAGAAATTTTTACTCTAATGAAAAATATATATATTGAAAAATCGATATTTGTATGTAAAAGCACTTCACTTATTTTTCAAGTACCCGCGTTATAACGACGTCGTACCGTAATGGTGACAAAAATATTCTAAGTATTGCAGAACGAATTCTGTTAAAAAGGACTTCCAATTAAATTAAATATTTATCCTTGAAGCACAGGGCGCACAGACAGCCCTAACGACATATATACAACACTCACTCACTACGATAATAATTGTAAAAACGATAAACAACAAAGAAATATAGTAGTAAAGCCGCTGTCGTATTTTATATAGTCTACAAAAATTTACTTCCAATACAGAACACTAGATGGAAGAAGCGCAACCGGAACTGTCTGTCACCTGAGCACGGACTACACGTTAACTGGCAGTTGTAAAATGGATTATGTTCTTGATGAGAATGAATTGAGCTTTATTCTCTATTCTCTGGAATCTTCCTTGTACTGTACTCTAAAAGCTCCAATGTTGTTTGCTATTGCATAAGCTTTTAAGCTATTGCCACCAAAAAAAATGTGTAGCTTTCAACAGTATTCAGTTATATGACTACCGTTATCAAAGCTTTTATTACACCTTTTTTTTTTAAATTAATTTTATGAATCATATTTTTTTATTATACTTATAATTAACAAAGCTTTTTTTAATCAATATCGCTTTTAATCTCTAATCAATATTCTTCTTCAGAATTTTGTTTTAAAAAAATTCGTTTCTGATTTTGCAAGTGTACTATAAATAACGACGGAGACTGTAAACTTTTGACACATTAAAATCGGTTGACATTTATTTGGAAAAGTTATCGTGTCGAAAGCTGAATGGCAGTGTGTAGTTTTTGTATTGCATTTTTTTCTGATTAAGAACTATAAATTGAACTCTAAAAGATTTGAGAATAAATAAATGGTGGTTAGTCATCAGTGGAATAGGAGGAATAAAATGTAGCATAACATGCACGTTCCTATTTCGGACTGATGGAAGTGCGATCATAACCTCCTAGCGGTGGCCACTGGTAACTATTCTATGAGAGAGGATAGGCTAATATGATCGGGCTAGTCCTTTCCAAGTAAAGTTGGCGTGAGGCTAATAACCTCATCCGGAAAAAAATAATTATTACGGAACGAGCAACATGCCTCGGATACTGGAATCAACGTCGACGGTCACGGCAACGAAAAAGACGAAACGATATACGAATTTTCTCATGGAATGTTCGAACTCTTTACAGAACTCGAGCTATACAACATCTGGCCGATATTCTGTCAAAGTATAAAGCTGACATTACGGCCATTCGATCTCTATAAAATAATCATGCCCAGAATCGGGGAAACATGGCCAGGCGCTAAACTCAAAGTCGTTACGAGAGAGGAGATCTCGAGCCGTCCAAAAGCCGAGAAACAGCCGAGCCTCACGCTATTCTGGATATCATTCGGTTGAATAACTCACAGCTACAGGCGTCATCGCGGAAGATTACGAAACTGGACGATCCCAAGGGTGACGGCCGAGCGGTTACATTTGTAATTAGCAAGAAGTCGCTAGGAACTTTGGCGAAATCTGGTGGCCTTTCAAAAAAGATATTTTGCCCCTCAAGCAGAGTGGAATGGTTTCAGCTGCTCAATCTGCAGCTCCCCAAAATACAGCGCCGGGCGTCGATGAAAGGTGGACCCGCTTTAAAAATCTTGTCATTGGTACTGCTGATTCCATCTTAGGCAGAAGTCGTAGAGATCGAAACGACTGCCTCGATAATGAATGAAAACTGCCAACTGAACCTAAGAATGCTGCGTACGGAGCGAAGCGACAGTCTCAGAGAACACGGGCACGCGAAGAGATATATAAAGTACTCAGAAAAGAAGAAAAGAGAAACCTGGGAAGCAACTCTAGAACAGTACAGAGAGCGACGGCCGCACCACGCGCAGGAGTTCTACCAAAGAGTCCGCAGTATGACGCAATTCACCCCACGTTGAACATACTGCAAGGACAAAGAAGGGAATCTGATCACGGAACCTAAAGGCATCTTGGAGCGATGGGGAGAGCACTTTCATGGATTGCTAAATGGCGAGGTAACTGAGGATTCGGAGGCTCGACCAATATCTGATGATAATGCTATGCTGCTACCACCAAGCTTAGAAGAAGTTAGCGGAGCCATAACCCGGATCAAGAACAATAGGGCCTCGGGTGCAGATCGCATCCGAGCGGAGCTGGTTAAATATGGAGGGCCTACATTACACCAAGTGATTCATGAATTAATTGTGCAAGTCTGGGAGCGGGAAGCGATTCCAGAAGACTGCAGACTGCGTCCTCTGCCCGGTTGTGAAGAAAATAAAGCTCGGTAGGCTCCGGTGGGCGGGGCATCTAGATCGTATGAGTGGAGATGAGCCTGCTGTGATGTTCTCTTCGGTAAGACCTACGGAGTGCAACAGCGAAGGAAACCCAACCTCCGCTAGAAGGATGGCGTAGAGCAGAATGCTCAGAGCTTAAGGGTGGCAAACTGGATGCCACCGGCTCAGAATCGGGACCGGTGGAGAGAAAGTTGCGAGGCAAGGACCGGATCCCAGTTGTAGAGCCGTTAAAAAAGAAGAAGAACCTGTTTGTCACAGAACTATCTGTTCCGGGTATTGATGACACCTTTACTATCGGGTATTTTGTTTTTTGGTTAGTTATGCGGTAACATAGATTGTTTGAGTCAATTTTTTTCGGTATGGGTGGAATATGTGCAAGCTTCCAAGAGCCTGGATAAACTCCGGAGAAGTAGGAAAGGGCAAAGAGTCTGCGGAGAAGTTTAACTAAAGGTGAGGCGAATTTCTTTGAGGTCATCCATAAATTACGTAAATCTTCCTCCATTCCACTCGCTTTTTCCACTTGTAGTGGGCACACAACTACCAAAACGTGAGCACTTACTCAACAAAAATTTTATTACGTTAAAATTCGGCGAGGGGCCTTCCTGTAGTTCTATATTCCATAGGGCTGTTTTCGCTGGTCGCGTTTGGCTGCACGGTGGCGGGCGACAAACAACAATCTAGGGGCTACTATACTACTTTCTGGCGTTCGCAAAACCACGTACAAATTTTGGTGTCCGATTTAGCGATATATTAAGGCCCTCCTTACACACAGGTCGCCAGCAAGCCGTGGCCTGAACGTTTTCGCTTTGGAGCCAAGTTTCTCCACGCACCCACTGGCCGCCAAATGGATGGGGCCTGCAGTCCACGAAAACTGACAATTTTCTGTATGTGTGTGGCCATTTATCGTCAGTTCATGCCTGAAAATCTGAACTTCTATTCAGTCTCAAGCCGTGAATTTACGGGAAGAACCGAAGGCAAGGCGGGAACTAAGCACGAAACCCACCCACACACTTCGTTGGCGGGTGTTCACGGAGTCTAGAGCCGCCTTGAAGTTTTCATTGAGTCCATGAACATTTTTGCACTTGAATTAAAAACCTGCTATGCTAAACTGTCGTCTTCGCCAGTGAATCTGTAGGGAATCATGACATCATCTGCGTGCTATGCCCTGTCAGGCGCATACCTGAAGCCCTCATCCTTCAGTTAGACTGAGTTATGTGTGGCCTCCATCGGGCCGTGCCTGCCAGCCTGACCTGAAATGATCCTGCCCATTTAGTGTGTGGAACCCTTAGAAGCAGCGATGAGCAAGACTGGTCCTGCACATTTAGCAAGACCAAGACAAAACAGGACAAGGACAAGACAAGACTGTAAGATCACAATAGCAAGACTTTCTGCTCATCAGTAAGTGCCAAAAGTCTTTCAATGATAAGTAAAAGTCTTCTAGCACATTTAGCAAGATAAGACTGCAAGACTTTTTGCAAGACTTTCTGCAAGACTTTTTGCTCATCACTGCAAGACTTTTGGCACTTAGTTATGAGCAGAAAGTCTTGATATTGTGATCTTGCAGTCTTATCTTGTCCTTGTCCTGTTTTGTCTTGGTCTTGCTTTCATCTTGCTAAATGTGCAAGACCAGTCTTGCTCATCACTACTTAGAAACAGGGATGGCATAGCATTGTCGGGCAAATACCGAACCTATCTTTGGGCTAGTTGATTCACTCTTTTCAATTGCTATATAATTTCTTATTTTATTGTAAATTCTATGAATTCTGCCCGTTCGACAACTGAACATCCCCATGCACCTCGAACTGCCATATTCCCTTCAACATTACAAAATCTTTCAACCACATGCAAGTCCCGTATAATTCAATAAACCTACCTTCAATTTACTCTTAGTTTCTGTACAAATGCATTAGAAACAAATACCATACATAAAATGCAATCCACCAAATGCTTAAGCCTGTCTACCTGCTTAATATGCAGATATTCATGCTGATGCATGCCCACGGAGATCTTTCTATAAAAGCAACAACACAATCGTTATGAATATATTGAAAACTCAATCAACAGAACGACAGACGAAGTCAACAACAACAAAAGCAAAAACACAAAAAATACAATCCACAATTCACATTCAGCCATTGTTGTGTGGTCTTTTTTCTCATTTTATAATCTTTATAGAATGTTCGCCATTAATGGTGGAGCCACGACGATTTGGAACTAGTTAACAACATTCCAAAGGAGGTGGGTCACAGCCCATACAAAATTACCCCAGGCCCGGCGCAAAAGAAAAGTATCCTGGATTATCGGCTATAATAAGTATTGAATTTCTGTATAGTTGTTATATCCCGTAACTGTGGCTAAGGTGTTAATAATGCTATTTCTTTTTATTCGGGCAAAATGACTAACTAACCCTGTATTTTTGTAACGCCATCACATATCTTCAAGAATAAGGTATCAGTGTACGCAGAATACTCCCACCTATCTAAAATTGTAAAAACGACGGTACCACAGCACCAACTTCCAGAGTTAGGAGTCGTCAAAGTAAAAAAAAAATTTTTTAACAAAAATGTTACCTTCAACCAACTTTTTCTCCAAAATATTCATAGTCAACTAATGTTTTTTTCCCAGAATCAGAAAGCTTGGAGTGTTTCCTATGAATAATGTCCAGATAATTTTTATGCTACGGCCTTTACTTTCGAAGATATAAGCAATTTTAATACTAAAATTGGCGCTATTTCGTACTTTTTTAGCACTCTTTTCTCCTAAGCTTATGTCGAAAAAAACCAAGTGACAATTTTCAGGTCAAAGTTGCCTGCAATTTCCCCAAATAAGGCCAGTTTTAGCATTTAAATTGCTTATAACTTCGAAAGTAAAGGCCGTAGCATACAAATTATTCATAGGAAACACTCCAAGCTTTCTGATTCTGGGAAAAAAAACATTAGTTGACTATGAATATTTTGGAGATAAAGGTGGTTGAAAGTGAAATTTAACTCTGGAAGTTGGTACTGTGGTACCGTCATTTTTACAATTTTAGATAGGTGGGAGTATTCTGCGTACACTGATACCTTATTCCTGAAGATATGTGATGGCGTTACAAAAATACAGGGTTAATTTGTCATTTCGCCCGAATAAAAAGAAATAGCATTATTAACACCTTAGCCACAGTTACGGGATATAACAACTATACAGAAATTCAATACTTATTATAGCCGATAATCTGAGATACTTTTCTCTTGCGCCGGGCCTGGGGCAATTTTGACCCACCTCCTTTGGTGCAATGATAGGTGCAGCTTGGTATGTTTTATATATATCTTTTGCAGTTTCCGTTATGTCTAGAATTGGGCACCTGGACGATGTTCTTGTTTATTAGTTCTTTAGTTCGACATTTTTTGAATATAGTCTGTTTAAAGTTTCATACTCAATTAAAATAATTGCACAATTATAAAACGTAATTATAAATGAACAAAAAAATGTGAAAGAAAGAGAAAAGAACTAAATAATTGAAACGATTGAGCATTCTGCTGTCATAAAAGTAAAATCTTCACTTCACACAGACTTTCACTATGTGTGGCACCTGGTAACAAAGGTATACACCTTTCGAGCAAACATTGTTGTGTGGTTTGTTGGTGCTGGTCTGGTGTGATGTTGGGTCGCCTTTTGTTTAGGAAAAATTCCTTTACCTGATGATGATGGTGAAGGTGACTTTGATTACTTAATGGAACTCTTTGAATGGAGTTTATAAATTTTTTTCACATATTTCGCTTTTTTTTATTCTTCAAATTTAAGAGGTAAGGATTCCCTCCAATGGGAAACAAACGTAATGTTTGTATTATTTTTCTTTTCTTCAATTGCGGCATTTGGTTTAAGTAACTTGCAATCTCGTGTGGCTGAATGAATGTGGTTATTCAGTGTGGAATTTGAAGAATCGAATTCAGTGAAGACTGGCCAAGCAATGAACAGCATTCTGTGGGACAAGAGAGTTTCATTTATTTACCTGGGGATTTAAAACGCTTATCATGCACCATGAACAATTTCGATTGTAGTCAAGTGAATGAGATTGGTGTGTGCCCAATAAAGATGTCCTCATTCAGTATATCTGAATTAGGGAATCCAATCCCGCATCAAAATTTCAAGTCCGCAAACTTGCGGATTCCAGGTCTACAATCCCGCGATCCGAGTATTCGTTGAGTTTACAGAAGGCTTTTCTCCTCAAGTTAACTCGATGCTGCTTCCATAACTGTTCTGGGTCGAAGTGACAGATAAGTAATTTTACGTCGAGACTCCGTCTATATATGTGCAGTAAACACACTTCAACACTTCAACTCGACGTATTTCGAGGAGTTTTCTTGGATTTACCGAAACTTAACTCAACCCGCGTTTCCATGTACCGAGTTTCCATTGTTGAGTTGAAATAACACTTTAACTTAACGACTTAACTCTATGCATTTCCATTTCTGAGTTTTCATCGTGTGTACAATAAATTTTAATATGTATAGATTTTTCTTTAAAAGTATTTATTAAATATAAAATCTCTGACGTCCAAGCGAGGCGCGACTTTTGCTCTTTTTGTACCTTTGCCAGTGTACCGTTTTTAGTTGTTTGCATGAACTCTGTTCAACCTACCCATTTTCGTTAAATTGAGCAGAGTTGAAATTTTTAAAAGAAAACTCTTAACTGTGTCTATTTCCATAACGTATAACTCGGGTTAAACTCTGGTTGTAATCTCATGGAAACTCGATAATGGGCGCTGACTCTGAGTTAACCCAGGGTAAACTCTGCATGGAAACTCAGTAATTTATCACGTTTAGCACGATGTCTTCAATTAACGAATTTAAATATTTTGTGGCGTCGGCGTCGACTGATTTTCAGTCCCAAATAATCAAGCGCACAACCAGTTTGCAAACAAAATGAAACTTTTGTCCACACACGAGCACGTCTGATTTTGGATCAATCGGTGTTCTGTGCCCAGATAGTTTTTAGTCACGAAGTTCTTCAATTTTGTCTTGAATCAACCTAAACTGAACTTTCTACTTTTTTTGTAATATAAGACTCGCCTGTTCTTAACATGAAACAAGTACGACTGAATAAAAATTCTACTTTTCCAAAGGCTATACACCAATAAAAACGACGCACAGAATAGTCCAAACGAAGCAAGATTGGGGCTATAAGAAATTTCTTAGGACAAAGAAAAGAAGCAATTACCTTGGTGACCATAAAGGCTGCCATTAGCATACTCGACAGACCAGTTCTTGTTCGATTGCGAAGGTCAAGCAGCATTGGACATGGTCAGTACTTAGTTGGAGGCCGCTTGATAAAATGACACTCGCAAATGGAATGTTCGATTACGAATACATTCATATCTATAATAGAGGCGTGCATTTCTCTGGCCGCATTATTAGATTAGATTTTCATGCCTGTAGCGGCAGCGTGTATACCTTTCTGGCAGGCGCATTTGTTCGTTATGAGTGCTAGTTGTGGGTTTGCAAATACTTTTAATAAAATTTACCAAATTATTTTTACTCGGGTATGAAAAATATTTTGTTTCGAGGTGAAAAAATAAAACGTTGGAGTCGACTACTTATATGCTGGTGATAGCCGGATGCCGTCTCCGCGTGCTGTAGCATCGACTCAGCTGGTCCATGCGTTGCTTACAGTATACCAGTGTTTCTAGTGTTCCTTGGTGGTTATCAGGATCGCTTGTACCTCCGTTTGACAGATACTAGTGTGCACTGGTCTCTGCCAAGAGAGAGAGAGATATTTCGAGAACGAATTACTTCCTGAAACAAAATGTAGAGGCAAGGTGCACACTCTACCACCCCCACCGTATTATTGACGGCACTAAAGAAAACTATTCAACAAAAGGCCGGGTTGATCTCGGACAAGAAGATTTGAGATAAATCATTCATTCATGCACCAATTCTTATATAATAAAACTTAATCAAAACTAAAATAAATTATTATATTAAATATACAGTGGCTCAAACTCAAAATTGAACAAGCTGTTTTAAATTTAAAAAAGGTTACAAAAAAAGGAGAGCGGGTTAATCTGATTTTGTGTAGCTTGTGGCTCGGAGAATCGATGGTGGAGAAAATGGCGTCGTCTGTGAGGAGTTTCAGGCCCTAACGACTTAAACATCGTGAACAAAACCCAAACCACGAAATGGACAATTTCAGTCTCATTTAGGCACGATATATGTAAATATGAATCAAACAGCCCAACTCGCTAGAGTTTATTACGCGCGTGTACTTATTATTTAAAAGCAGTCACAAGCCAAAACGCAACCACAAGTATGACCATAAGGAAAACGCTATACTTAAACAAAACTAGTAATTAATACACGTATTTTAAAAACAGTCACAAGTCACACCGCAATCGCAAGTGTTTTTCTGATGAGTCTCAATTTGAGACAGTTTGATAGTATTCTAATTTTGCAGTTACAATTTTGACAAGTCGCAAACAGTTGCTACGGATATCAAAATTGTGACTATATAAATAGCAAGTCACAAGAGTTCCAGCAAATTTTTTCATAATTTCTCGAACAAAGTCAGTGACTTATTTCATTACGTGAATACAAATTCACCATTAGAGATGAATTATTTAAGATTTTTCTTTTGACTGAATGTCAAAACTAGTAATAGTCACAAGAATAGTCTCAAAACTCTCAATGACAAAGGTGAGTCTCAAAAACTTGTGACTTAAGACTTGTCATAATTTAGAAAAGGGGGGGGGGATAAAAATGCATTTCATTACATGAATACAAATTCACCATTCGAGGTGATTTTTCTTGTGACTGAATGCCAAAACTAGTGATAGTCACACTGCGAGTTTCGATGCATTTCTCAATTGCTATGACCAATTTCATGCTCTCTCCGTAACCCTCTATAAGGAGTACCTCAGAAACATGGAAGGTGATCCCAGAGCATTCTTTCAATTTATCAACACAAAGAAAAAAGTTGATAATTACCCTTACACCATGCAATACGGGAACTCTCTTAGTTCTAATTCAGCCGAAATTTGTGACAAGTTTGCATCGTTCTTCCTCAAATCTTTCTCGTCCCCTGTATTCCAACCGGATGAAGACCATTTTCGATATATCAATACAATCCAAACGGTTCAAAACTTTTCCCTGTCTATAACCAGGGAAGATATCTCGAAACCTATAAATGAACTTCCACAAGATTTTTGGTCCGGCCCTGATGGAGTCCCTCCAGCTGTTCTAAAATCCTGTGCAGAGGCCCTACTGTCTCCTCTACTATGTTTAATTCTAAAATCCCTAAATAAAGGGCGCTTCCCAACCTTGTGGAAGAAATCTTTTATAATACCTGTCCATAAAAACCGGTTGTAAGAACGAAATATCTAATTATTACAGGCCAATTGCGAAGTTATCGTCTTGGTATAGTATAGAACTCTTCGAATCTATTATTTATTCTGCTATCGCCCCTATCTGCAAGAGACTTATCTCAACAAACCAACATGGATTTCTTGCAGCTCGTTCCACTACTACTAATTTACTAGAGTTCTCTTCACACACACAGTTCGAGGCTTTGTCACTGGTTGCCAAACTGACTGTGTTTATACAGACTTCAGTAAGGCTTTCGACAAGCTCTCTCACTCTATTATTGTTCTTAAACTAAAGAAATTAGGCTTTCCACATTCCCTTGTGGTATGGTTCTAGTCGTACCTAGCCGACAGAACCTACCAGGTCCTATTCCACGGAGTCAAATCTAAGAACGTCGAAGCGTCCTCTGGTGTCCTGCAAGGCAGTCATCTTGACCCTCTTCTTTTTATTTTATCAATTGACAATATTTTTACCATGCTAAGGCACTGTAAAATCCTCATTTATACTAATGAAATGAAACTGTATCGCCACATAAGGAGTACAGAGGATTGCAAACTTCTGCAAGAAGACCTAAACAACTTCTATTCTTGGTGTTCCAAACAACAACCTGGTCCTTAATATTAGTAAATGCGAGATCGTGACTTTTAATAGGAAACGTGGTGTTATAATTTATGACTATACTTTTTTCGACAACAAGGTCTCCCGCTCCACGGTATCCTAACTCTGTAATCGATCTAGGGGTTAGGTTGGAAAGTAAGTTGGATTTCTCCACCCACATCAATTATATCTTTTCCAAGGGCAATTCAGTCCTGGGATTTACAAAAAGATGGTCAAAGGAGTTCAGCAACCCTCTCATAACTAAATACTTGTATGTATCCTTGGCTAGGTCTTTGCTTGAATACGCCTCCCAGGTATGGTCTCCTTACTACTCCTCCCATGTTGGTAGAATCGAATCGGTTCAGAAGAAGTTCGTCCGGTTTGCACTCAGCCACCTCCCGTGGGATGACCCACTTATTCTTCCGCCTTATGAAAGCAGACTTAAATTACTCAACTCAAGTTCTCTCCATAGGCGTCGCGAGGTCGCTGACGTTATATTCGTTCAACGGCTGATGAATGGTAAGGTGGACACAGGTTTCTTAAGAAGCCGCACGTCTTTTAGAGTGAATAACTAAAACCTGAGAGGTGACCCTCTCCTGCACATTTATTCCTCTAATCAGTGTTGCCAAGTTAGCGCTTTGGGCGCTAGATTTGGTGCTAATCAATGTGTTTTAGCGCTTAAAAATAGCCTTTAGCGCGTAAGCGCTATTTTAGTGCTTTCAAAAAATTCTTAGCGCTTTTCAGCTTCGAAATAGTTCTTGAGCAACAACTTCTGAAAATTAACCGACCATTCCTAAAAACAGGAATTGAACGCATTCTCTACTTCATATTGTGCTTTTCCTTATTGCTTATTTGTACTAAATTCTTCTACCAAGGGGAGATAAGTGGTATTTCAATTTGAATTGCAACAGAAGAACTACTGCTCGCTCGAATTTCTTAATAAAACATTGAATAAGTTTAATTATGTCCTATAGTTAGGCTGTTATCATTAAAATAGAGCACTAAATTTTTTAACGCTCCTTCAATTAAATTAGAGCTAAATTTTAGCGCTCATTCATTTATATAGGCGCTAAGTTTTAGCGCTTTGCTGCTTGTAAGATTGGCAACACTGCCTCTAATACTAATTATGGCATGTTCGAACCGGTTAATCGCATGCTCATAAATACTAACAAAAATAGGAGTGTGTTTTAGCCTGCTAAGTAGTGCAGCTATCCTTAAAAGGACTCTTCTCAATTTGGCGTGACTTCTTGCCCCACTGCCTTTTTGTTTTTGCATGCTTCTCTGTTTGATGTTTTGTGATCTTATATGTTATCTAATATTTTATGTTTGCATGTCTCAGCTGAGCCACGACAGCAGTGGTAAATGTTTCTCAGACCTGCTGAGAAGTGCACCTTCTGAGCTAGAAGGGTAACTCTATTATTATTATTATAATAGTCGCAAAACTATCAATGACAAGGGCATTGTCACAAGAACTTGTCACCTATGACTGGTCACAATTTAGAAAAGGGGGGGAGGGGTAAAAATGAATTTCATTACATGAATACAAATTCACCATTAGAGGTGAATTATTTAAAAATTTTCTTGTGACTGAATGCCAAAACTAGTGATAGTCACAACAATAGTCTCAAAACTCTTAATGACAAGGGCGAATCACAAGAACTTGTGACCTATGACTGGTCACAATTTAGAAAAACGGGGGGGGGGGATAAAAATGAATTTTCATTACATGAATACAAATTCACCATTAGAGGTGAATTATTTAAAATTTTTCTTGTGACTGAATGCCGAAACTAGTGATATTCACAAAAATAGTCTCAAAACTCTCAATGACAAGGGCGAGTCACAAAAACTTGTGACCTATGACTGGTTACAATTTAGAATAGGGGGGGGGGATAAAAATGAATTGTTGGCATAAATGTAATAATATTATTTAATTGAATTGAATTTATTTAACTTGTTCAATTTTGGTTTTTTTGAGCCCAATTTATTATTTTTAGTTTAGCAAAAACGATTTAACATACCAAACTTTCAGCAGCATTTTGATTCATTATTCCATAGATAATCGACAATAATTATAATATCGCATTTTATATATGTACTGCTAATCCAAATGATTGATTTAAAACACTTAATTAACATATTTAATTAAAAACATTTAACATATATATAATTAGAAATCGGATCACTTTTTTTACTTAAAGCACTTTTTTTTATTTTACTTTATTTTTTATTTATTTTTTTTTTGCGATATTTTCAAATCTTCATCAAAATCTTTCTCTTCTATTTCTTTTTGCTTCTTTTATGGTGTATTAATGCGGATTTACAAAAAAATATATATTTTCTATTCCACCGAAAAATGAAGATCACTGAACTTTAATATCTTCTATACAATAATGATCACTAAACTAATCTTCTTTTTTTTATATATACATATAAATATATAGAAGAAGAAGTCGATGATGTTGATGATGATGACAACGATAGAAAGATGTCACCTTAGTAACGATGATCGCAATGTATTGAATTTTAAAAGAAAAAATTCAAGCATGATCGTTTTTTTGGTACTGCTTCTCTACTCTATGGTTGATCTTCTGCTAGGTTGTTGTTTTTTTTGTTGCTAGCTGTTATTTTAGTAGAAAGTATTAAATTGATGAAAAATTTGAAAGTGAGATTTCTTCTAGACTTCCTCTTGTATTATAGTTGTGTATATGTATGTAATAAACAGGTATATTGTGTGTATATATATATATAGATAGAAAGAGTTAACGAAAAAAAAGAAACAGAAGAAAGAAACGGTAGTTAGTGGCTAGTAGTTTACTGCAATATGTATGTCAAATGGCATTCCTGAAAGTATCATGGATGACGTTTCACTTCACATCACAAATAATAACAACACCAACAGCCAGCCACCAACCATTCAACCAACAACAATCAGCAAACAACTGAAGAAGATATGTTGAAGGAAAAACATACACGATTTTTTTTTTGTTAATATAAAAATGCCTCAACACTCTTTTTGGTTCTTTGATCATACGGTGTGTGGAACGACAAGCACCTACCTAACCACCTGGATGAATTTTTTCGTTGTTGTTGTTGTTGTTGTTGAGTAATTGTATACAGTCCCAGGTATAATTCATATACATACATATATACACAAAAACGAAGTAAGCTTTACAAAGGTGATCTTCACTACACATATAACAGAAAGATCATGAATGATACAAGCACAACACTCTACTCAGATCTAAAGCCACGATCACTAAAATTTATATGTACTGCCACACGATCACCTTTTCTTTTGTGTTATATGTATATACATATATATTTGGCAAATTCTAACAGGATTTTCTCATTTATTTATTAGATTTTATTCATAGAAGGATAAACTAAAACGATAAAGGACAAAAATCGATCGATGATAACCTTATTCCCCGAACACGATCATTGATCTTTTCACACTATATACCCGCGACGACAGTATTTTCTTTTCCGCAAATATTTGAGAGATCGCTTAATATGAGGTCTCGACAACAACTGCTCTGTCCAATTCAACAACCGCGCTGTTTTCGACTCTTCGCGGGATTGTTGGTAGGTAGACCTCTTTGGTTATAGGTACTATATCATCGTGTATACCCACCAAGATCTCCTCACTCAAAATTTTTTGTCCATATAGGAGAATAACAAAAATGACTTAAATGTGTTTGTGAGGTTCACGCATAGTTTTACCTGTTTTAAAGGTATATTTTCTGATCTCGGTATACAGAAACAGAAGGTAATGTAAAAGAGACGATGGCTTCGAATACCGTAAAAATGGGCGCCTGGTGACGTCAGCCCTAATGCAGAAACAACAACAATAGCTTCGATTTTATATGGGAAGTGTCCCCTACGTGACGTCAGCTTTAAAATATCGTATACGATATACAGTCTTTTACATTACCTTGTTTCTGCATACCGTGATTTTCTGATAGGTTTTTTAAAAGAACCATAAAAAATATTTTTCTTATTTTTAATTTGTCTTATTTGAAAATGCGAGAAATAAAAAGAGCTTAGATGAGGGAGGCCAGAAGAATATAAGAGATTTGTCGTATTTATGATTTGATCATCAGCAATTTTATTTTTTTGTTGCTTTTTAAGTGATTTGTATTGGTGGTAATCGCCGATTGCGGATATATAATAATAAAAAAAATTACTATTTCCTAAAAAAAATATTACTAAAAGCTCTCAAAGACTTTTGTGGTAATAGGAGGCAATTTTTAATTCATACGATAATTTCTATTTTAGAATTATGATTTAATATGCCTACGATTTTTATGCTAGATTGAAGTATTTTAGTAAAGCGAATTTTTTTTATAAGTTTGTTGTAATTTGCTTTAAGTGCTTTGTTGTAAAATTACTTACTATGGAGGGGAAATGAATGACAATAGTTTTTTCATCATTGTCTATAGATTATTTCGCCAACGGGGGACAACCTATGAGCACTGTGGCCAAGTTAGACCCTATTGTGTACCCGACCCACTAACGAAAAAGACCGTTGCTTCCAAGGACGAAGGCAAGAAGTTCTTTAGTTGAAGAAGATTACACTTAAGGTCAATTCGCACTATACGGAACGCCAACGTCACGGCACGGCAACGGCACGTCAAAATATTCTTCAATGAATTTTGCACCACACGTTCACATATGTACTATATAGGCAACGTCACGGACCGTCAAAGTAACGGCACGTCAAGATTAGTTTCAAACTATATTTTGACGTGATGTGCCTTAACGTGACTGATCTATTCTGTTCAATGTGAACATAGTAACGAATTTCGTTCGAATTTTTCAAGCAGTTATCTTTTTTGTATTATTTTCATGGAAGATGAAAATTTAGTTGAGAAGGTTCGGCGATATGAGGAGCTGTATGATCTGTCACAAAATTGCGATCCTTCCATCCCCTCCTGGGCCTACCTACTGGGCTATTTCCCGAAATTTCCATATTCCATTCTCTCTGATTGGGCCTATTATGCATCTGAGAACTTTTCTCAAACCTATTGACTCGTTCCTCTATGTCTTGGGTCATAGTCCAAGTCTCGCTACAGTACTGGTCGTATTACTGTTTTGGAGAGTGAGAGTTTCGTTTTGCTGTGCACAAATCTTAAGTGCAGTATTTTTTTGGGCATAAATTGCTCTATTAGCCAGTAGTATTCGTCTGGCTATTTCTTCTTCTTCTTCGTTTCTCTTTGTGATTGTAGACCCAAGGTAGACTGTTTTATCGACTACTTCTAGGTTTCGTTATATTTCTTCCCATTATAAATCTTCCTGTCCTGGATTCTTGCATCACCTTCGTTTTTCCACGTTTATCTTTAGACCTATGCCCTTTGCGGGCTCTTTTAATTCGACATAGGCTTCTTTTGCTGCCAAAAAGGATCTTCCCATGATGCTCACGTCATCCGCATAACCAAGTAATTGTACCGACTGCGTAGCTATTGATTCACTTCTCTAGACTGAAATTTCCTTATAACCCATGTCTAAGTCCTTGACTTACTTCAAACTTTTCTGAGGGATGGGGTCGAGCCCGAATCTTACGTGAAGGAGAGGAGAGTCTCGGCAAATATCATGTAATTTTTTCCACTAGAAACAGTGTACAATTACGAGAAAACTCGGCTGAATTAAGTATCACATGTTTTTCCACTAAAGACCTCCATTCACTTACAGGCTGCCGGCAGGCAGTGACCTTTCAGACCAGGTCGGCAGGCAAGGCCCGATGAAGCCCAAAGATTACTCAGTCGAACTGAGGGATGAGGGCTCCTTCTAACGTCTTCTTTTTTTTCGTAAAATTTTAAAAGTCTTTGGTCTTCTTTTAGTTACCTGGTACGACGACGTGAGCATAAATACGTGTGACGTCGTTTGGAACGAATAATTCTGCTGTCTTGATTGGAAGTTAATGATGGTTTTAGCGCGTCGAAGTGTAACTTGAGCTGCGTCACAAATTCGTTTTCCTACTCAGGTGCTAAGATCAGATGACCTTCAACAATATTCCAAGGAAGCTGCAATTTGGCATGATCTCGTCCAAGTCCCTGATCTCGATCGCTACCTGGTTGGTGCTTGCTCTTACCTGCACTGTCCTAGCGAGGATTTAGTCTTCTGCTGTAGAACCGTTCTGTTTTTCTTCTCTCTTCTTCAGCTCCAGGTATTACTTACTCTACTTACCTTTTTCAGCTCGCTTAAGTTGCATAGGAAACTGATGTTGCTAGACCATATCTTTTCAATGGCGCGGGCCTCCGCGGGTTTTGAGAGAAGCGATCTTGCCACGTCCGCGGATCATTCAGAGGGTGCTTCTTCTTCTTCTTGGTCGAGATGAGTTTTTTGCCACTGGAGACTGGCCCCGGCACTTTTTTCCCAGTTACCAGGTTAAGGGACTGAGCCTAATCCACTGGAAATTATTTCCCTTCTTAAGACTAATAAGACCTTTTGCCTTAAGGCTTAAGAGTGATAACTCTAAGGTCTTGCTGAAAGATTCTCACTACTTCCTCCTAAAACAATGTTGGAGACTCTTACTCAATTTGGTGACGCTCAATCTTGAATGCAATCCGCTATAAGCGGAAGATTGTGAACCTCACCGTAACGGAAGAGATGCCAGAAGAGATTTTTTATCCTCTTTGCCAACCAAGGTGTAATCAGAGCGATACGCTCAAGTTGGACCAAATCCGAATTACTTTGGTAGTACCAATGCGTCCTTGATGAACTGGGTTCCCTCGCTCTTACGTAGGCCATCAGGGCTTCGAAAGCAATGAAAAAACAGTTCCCCCGGCCAGACAAAGCTTTTGCAGTTTGTTCATCGGTTCGGAACTGGTTATTGGGATAGCCACCAGTTTAGTGGAAAGGTCGCTAGACAACGAACGGACTCGAATAAGATCGTGCCCAAAACTCTCTAGATACACACTTCGACTCGTGAACTTCCTAGACCTTTATTCTAGAGCCCTTTCGCAGCGGACCTTAAAATTACTGGGGCACACCAGAAAAGATGTCAGGACATGAGTTAATTAGATCACCGAAGCCTGTGTATAATATGTACTAATATTTATAGGATAGAGGTTCGTAAAAACGGAGAACTCCACCTTGCAGCCAGCGGAGGACCAGTCGAGCCTTCAGGTCCACTGTCACTGCCTTGCCATAGGGTCTGAATTGTCCGGCTCGACCTAACTCAACCAAACAAGCATGAGCTATACATTTTAAGGCAAACTGCTGAACATGTTCGCTCCTCCTAGAAGAGCACTCGTCTAAAGTAGCAATAATCTCACCTGGAATCGTTGACTACTGGCCTCAGGAACCTTCCTTCTATACAAGTCTTACTTTCAACAGGTTATTACCACTAAAGTTTCCTTTTCATTTTTGCACAATATCTTTCAACACACCACTCACTTTGGAAAATACTTTATTATAATTTGCTAGCATTGTTAAAATCGCAAATGGGACCATTCTGTACTGCGCCATTTTTGGTGATTTCAATCTCCTAACTTTATAACGATAAAATTGGAGATAGTTCAGATTTTAGTAATTTTAGTAAAATTCCGCTAAATAAAATACTTATTATGAAATTATTGGCATATTAACCCAGCATTTTAAATATTTTAAGCAAGTAATATCTAAATAAATTATATTTATAAAGCAGAAATTATTTATAGTATAATTAATATTATATTAAAAAGCTTTCTACTATTCTGCATTTGTAAGGTTTGCCTTATTAAGAATTCATGGCGAATGTCACTTGCTTTTCCGCCAAAAACAACTGTCAAAGTTGTGATTGTTCTGTGCATAAAAGTTTGATTTTATTCTAGTGCTTTAAATATTTATAAAATCTCTGTTAACAATGCTAGATATACCCCTTTGGACACCAGAAATATTCCAAGCAAACGAATCAGAATGCCGTGAAATATTAAAAGATATCCGCAATTGGAGGAAAATTCCACTTTTGAATCATACAGCCCTCCAGGATCTCCCGGATCTTTCTGTAGTACGCTTCCGAGGAATGGTGCAGGACATGTTGCAGCCAGAGATATATCTAGAAAAATATGAAGTCAAGTCCGATGATGATAAATCGGTAAGGACACAAAATGGTAAATATCGTGACTGCTTAGTTGTCCATCCGAATGAATCTGTCGATTTGGATTCGACCTGCAATGTGCATGGTGAACGCCAGACTATTTTCGTTGTCTCGATACCTGGAATAAATATTTGGGCTACAGATTTTGAAAAGAGCGTAAATTTACAAGCCCAGCAACAACAACAGCCTTTGAAAAATGAGGAGCCGGGTAAAAGTTTTGGTGTAAAAAGATCTTTATGCGATGACAGTATGGAAGTGGACGATCCGAGCAGTGATGAAGTTAAGAAGAAAGTTAAAAGTTCTTCTAATTCGTGTGATATTGGAGAAAAGCCATCATCGTGTTTACTATCAAGTGAATACCTTTTGAATTCACCAATTCCAGACCGACCGAGCAAGGCATGCATGGTAAAGATTTATGCCGATTTTGAAGGGCATGCATTGAATTCAATTGTTGATGTTGTTGGATTTTTATCTGTTAATCCGGCATTGGATGGCACAACGGAGCAAGCTCCAGAATTTGATGATATAAATGAGTATCAGGCTGCAAATCCTCCACCATCTTTAATACCTAGATTGCATGCTGTTGTTGTTAAAAATATGGAGCATAATAATCCCCTTATGGATGAGAGTTTAGTTGATAGTGGTAGGTATACATATTGCATTTATTATATTAGGATTTGCTACGATGGTTGCTATGGCAGTTGATCGCCTCCATGGCTGCCGATGTCTGGCTCTTCTTTTCTATTTTTTTATCAACATCTATCTTATATCTTCCTTGTCGACGTCTAAGTTTTATGTGGCAGTTCTAAGCTCAGGAATCATCCTTTGTACTACCAGCCTGTTTTTTTATGTGAAAGACTAGAGTCTCAGGAAAGGTCCTTTGTACTAGCGACAATCTATTTTCTTCGTATAGAGTGCAATGTCGAACAGCAGACTAAGGAGGCATATCGGTCAAGGCTTGTTCGGTTCGGTAGGAGCATTAGTTTCTGCTGTTTCCATCTTCTTCTTCTTTATGCTCTTTTTATCCCTCATGAGATATAGGGCGGGAACAGTTGCCCTCCATCGGATTCTGTTTTGCGCGACAGCTCTCAGGTCCGACCAGGATCTCCTAGTTGTTGCGGCTTCTGCTAGTAGGGTTCTCCTCCACGTTGTTCTAGATCTTCCTATTCGACGGGATCCTTGCAGATTCCAGTCAAGGGCCTGTTTGGCTAGATTTTCGTTTTCGCGTCGCAAGGTGTGGCCAACCCAATTCCATTTCCTTCGCCTGATTTGATCGTCTATCCTTTCTTAGCAGGCACGGCGCCATAGTTCTTCATTTGAAATTCTATCTTATGCTGTTTCCATCACTCCGAGAAGATCCCCTTTCTCAGGCACGCTGTAAAGACTTCAGCGAACCTGTCTGGCGCTGTCGTAGCTGCTAGATTCACCGCTTTATTTAGTATGCCATCCATGCCAGGGCCCTTATTGTTGGTCCATCTGAAGGGTGGGTAGATCGACGGTGCGTACGTTCTGTGTAAACAGGACGTACACAATACTCCGGAGCGACGCGGAGCAGGTAATCGGCTGAGAGCACAGCCCAAGCATTGAAATCGCCCGGTAATATTATCGGGCAATGACGACTCGCGTCGACGGCTAACCTTTCCAACATCGACTCGTAATCGTGTAGTGTAAGACTTGGAGGCGCATAGCAGTTGCAGACGTGTATTTACTCTACCTTTGCCCGCGTGAAACCATTATCAAGGCTTCTCATGGTATCTTCCACGGTTCGGCTCCCGCGCATTCATTTCGTTGACGTGCTGCTGCTATCCGTTATCCAGACGCTGCTGGGCAGATTTCTATACTGCTCCCAGAGGATTGCGACGTCGATTTTCTCCTCAAATACTGTCTGTGCGAGCAGATCTTGTAATATTATCGGGCAATGACGCTTGACAGTGGTTCAAGTTTACCTGTAGGAACCTTATCTTCGTCTTCTTTTGAGTGTCTCCCTGTACACTGGCCACCTGCTACTCCCCGTAGAGTGAGCGTCATGCTCGCCCTTGTCCTTGTCTTCTTTACATAGGAGGCATTTAGGTCTCGTATTGTAGTCCTTTGTAATATGTCGCCCCTCCCTGCATCTCCAGCATAGCTCCTTCATGTCCTGAGCGCTGGTGCATTTCTTAGCGATATGCCCTCACCCAAAACATTTAAAGCACCTACTTGTCGCTGTTGTCTTCCATATCCCGCAAACAATCCAGCTAACACGGACTTTCCCCACCACGAGTGCTTTTTTAGCGCTAGCGACTGCAAGGCTTATTGTGGCCGTCTGCGTTCCACCATATGCCTTCCTGACTCTAACGTCCTCTTCCTTCACCTTTGTCAATTGCAGCTGCCCATGCAGCGCATTGCAGACCTCCAGCTTGGTGGTAATCTCGTTCAGATCACTGCATTCGATTACGCCGTTAGGACCTGCCCTTATATCTGCCGCCTCACCGATTGATGTCTTAATCTTTTGCTTCAGATTCTCTGTCTTGCCCTCGCCAGCTACCAATTCCTTTAGAAGGTTGCCCTTTTCGGTTCTTCTAATTTGAGTGACCCTATTTCCCAACTTCGTAAGGTAAGCATCCGTCTTCACTTTTCGTAGAATGTCTGCATACGACAATCCGCTACTGCTGTTATCAGCACGCCAAAACTTTCTTTTTTATGGGCCTTCCTGTCCTTATTCTTTCTTTTCTTTTCCTTCTTGTTCTTTACTTTAGTCCAGGCGGAGCTCTTCTTTTCGGGAGGCACTTCTTCTTCGTTCAGACTTGAACTTACTACAAAAATTTCTTATATTGCTGAACATGATTTTACTGACATCATATTTTTGCTGACAACATATCATCAAATAATGACATATTATTGTTAAATCCAATTTCAGATTATAATACGACCAACACTGAAGCAGTCCACAAAGATCTAAAGATTTTACTTACGCAGTGTTTGTTTGGTGATGCGATTGCAGCTGAATATCTCTTGTCACATTTAATATCAACAATGTATGAACGGGATATTATTGAAATTATTGTATATCATTAAAATTGTAATATTACTTTTCAGATATGTTCGAACCGAGCTAGAAACCCTCGGGCAATTCAGTTTAAACATTTGTAATATACCTAAAGAAGCTCTTCCCGAATATACATCTCAGCTTTATGAAATTATAGAATCTATGCTACCAGCTAGTCACTACTTGCCACTGACGCTGGAAAATATAAATACTCTACAGTTTATGCCAAAGTAATTCATAATATTTATTTATCTTTTTTCAAATACATCAGATTCTGTTTTTACACGGTAGATATATTCCAGGGAAAGAAAACTAGTTTTTGAAGCACATGGAAAGCGTGAGTCATGCTCAGGCCTTTATCTAGAATTTGCATGTTATAGAATTATTATGCCCGTTAAGATTGTTGTTTCGCCATACGGCCTGTTTAGACGGTTCGCTTCCAGGAACGTTCCTAACGAGCTTAGTGGTTGAAGGGAGAAGTGAGATGGTACGTCTTATCATCCCCTCTTCTCCTTTCATGGATAAAATTCGTCTTCTTTCTTCTTTGATCCGCTAGCTGGCTCGATCGGGACGTCCCTGCAACGGATACGCTGCTCCAAATCCATTCACGGTTCGTTTCCATTCTTGACGATTTTTGGCGACGTCTCTAGCCTCAGCAACGGATAATCGTTTCCTTAAGGCGCTTTAGATATTCTTTAGCCAGGCTTTCTTTGGTGCCGATCGCTGGGTGGGACGGTCTCGGCAGAGAAGTTTATTTGGAAAGCAGTCATCATCTATTCGGCAAACATCCAAACTACCGTAGTCTTTGTATTCCTTTTTCGATCAGTGTCTCTTGATCGCATCTTTGCCTACCTGTCTCGTTTCGCGATCGCGTAGTGATACACTTAGGATCTGCTTCAAGCATCGTACTCATATGCACCACTTACTTGAGCGAGGCGAAGGTTGCTGATGGCTGGCTGATTTGGCTGTAAACGTCCATCGTCCAAGCCACTTTATTTACCTCAACCAAGTACCCCAAATATTTTAACATAGGAACCTGTTCGATTTGGGTTCCATCAAGGTGAACATTGCTTTTCGATCGGTCCGTTGTGGTCTTTTCCGCATTGATTTTTAACCCGTATGACTGGGCGATGCGGGAAATGTCGCCTTAGACGTCCGTTGCTTCGACATCCGTATCGTCGGCGAACATCAAGTCGGTTACGAAGTTCGTCTTATCGAACTCCGAGTCGTCCATCGAATTCTTCACGCATAATTGCGACGATCACAACGTTGAAGAGAAGTGACGTCTTCCTGTCGGATCCCCTTTGGAATCGGGAACTCCTCGGATAAGTCGCTTCGAATACGAACGATGCTGGTTGAGTCATCGTTGAACGCTTGGAGAAGTTGGATGATTTTCAATGGCACGTTTTCGGTTGCCAAGCTCTCTACAAGCTGTTCCAATCGATGCAATCGAAAGCGGATTTGAAATCGATGACAGTTAGTTTACCGCAACGAATTCTTTCTTTCATTAGCTGACGGAGAGCGAATATTTGATCAATTCATCCTCGATGTGGTCTAAATCCCGCTTGTTCTTTCAGTACATTCCACGCAACGAATAGAATTTCCATTTTTGGTGTGACCAATTGGGGTGTTCGGCCACTAACCCACTTCTCACCAGCATCCCTGGTCCCCAGTGCTGGCGCCTCGGCGGCCGCGGATACAGTAGCATTATTTCGAGAATAGTTAGTTCGCGTAGTCATGAGGTCTCTTGCCTAGTTTTTTAGTATGCCGAATTTTGGCCAATTCGGCCGGTCCTCATTTCACACCTTAGACTTGGGATCAAACGACTGTGGAGTTCCTAAAGCTCGTGAAGATCGCTTCTGGAAACTAACCGTCTAAACAGACCTCTATTCTTTGTTCTAAAGACCTAGAGTTAAACCAAAAATAATAATGGAATTGAATTTATTTTTTGAGACAGTGTTAAAGACGAAAACCGTGTAAAAATAGAATTGGTGTACTTCCTTCCTAATGCTCTTGTGTAAGAATGTTTTTATTTCGTTATTTAGAAAAGATTACAACACAAACAAACTAACCAGTGGATTACTGCAACTAGCACCACATACCCACTTAGTATTAGATGAAACTCGTCTTCAACCCGGAAAAGTTGAATCAAATGGCGTCGAAACAGTTCGCAACTTGGCGCACCTTATCAATAAACAACAAATTAAATGCGATTTCAAGTACTACGAGCTCGATTACAATACAAATATTCCCGTATTAATATTGAGTGAAGCAAAAAGCATGTTACCGGTATGAAAATATATATTATTAACAAAAAGAAATTTACTAAAAAAAACTATTCTATTTGCTTACAGAGTAACTTCATTGTTCCACTAAAACCAGATCAAGACTGCATACCATTAATTATGGAAACACTAAAGGCAGCTAAACATTATCTACAGCCAAAATTGAATAATATTCGGAAATATTTAACTGCTGCTCGTATTCAGAATTTCAGCATGAATCCGAATGATACGGAAATGATTGAAAATGATTTTGTTGAAATACGGAAATCTGATAAGACTTTCGGCGCAGAAGGATTGCATTCGCATTTGGTGCTGTCGCGACTTTTAGGCGTGTCAAAAGGTAAAGCAGTAATGGATAAAGAGTCGTGGCAATCGGCTAAAGAAATGGAGATTGAGAGAAAGCGAAGATTTGCTGTATTATGTGGTAAATGTAAATGATGGTGAAAATTTATAATTAAAATACTTTTTTTTGTATTGAATTAGTGTGGTTTAACTTTGATTAATTTAAGTATCGTCAGAATACAGATCTAAGCTCAGGAGTCACATTTTGTACTACCAGTTGGTTATGTCGTTGTTCACAGAATGGTGCAGCAAAAGCATGATTTATCTTATGCTCCGCTACGTCTACCTCCGCTACGACCCAGGGACTCACCACCATTCAAAAAACTCAAGGCTATCGTAGCATGTGATGCGAACGCCCATCATGGGGCAATAGTGGTGTGAACAAGAGGGGTGAACACCTTTTTGATTACTTCTTAACTACTAACCTAAATAAAGCTTGTCCCAACAGACCACATAAAGAGGCTTCCAAACCCCTATGGTGGTCTCCAGAACTTGAAACACTCCGCAGAGAGTGTAGAAAGGAATTTATTTCATCTAGACGCAGCAACAGTATGACCTCCTGGGGCTGCTATAAGTCGAGGCGAGGATAATATAACTGCTGATCCATATCTTAACATCCTCGGCGTGACTCTATCCAACGATTTGCGATGGAATAATCACATACTCCAAGTCACCAAACAAGCGTACCAATGCCTCGGCTTCCTTAAGAGATGCAAGTTTCTCCTTCATCCTACTGCCTTGACTACAATCTACAAGTCCTACATTCGGCCACGCCTTGAATACAACTCGTATATCTGGGCGGGCGCCCCTAAAACCACCTTGGCTTGGCTAGACAAGGTGCAAAACCGCGCCATCAAACTCATTGGCGATAGCACCCTTTCCATTGATCCCTTAAGCCACCGTAGGAATGTAGCAGCGCTCAGCAAGTTTTACCGCTATTTTCATAGCGACTGCTCCACTGAAATCAAAAACCTCCTGCCTACACGGCAATTTTTCTCCCGCAACACAAGACTAGCCAACTCGGCTCATCCCTTCACCCTTCAGCCCTCCCCTTCACGCACATTACGTTTTAGCAGTTCGTTTATAAATAGAACAACTCGATTGTGGAACTCTCTTCCGCAGTCGGTGTTTCCGAGCTCATATAACATCTCAGAGTTCAAACGCAAGGTTCATCGACATCTACTCATGCACCCTCCAGACCCCTAACCTATCCTATCTCATCTTTCCTTCAGATCAAGCTTACTGCTATACATTGCACCATGACTTGTAAGACATGACGGACTAGTAGTACAAAGGGTGACTCCTAAGCTCCATCTTGCCACAAAAAAAAAAGTCGAAACTGGGGCCGGTTCGTGTATGGCGAACGACGATAATCGAACGAAAAAAAATTGAAGTCGAAAAATTTTGGCGACGAAAATTTTAGCGTTCGCGTAAGTCGAAAGAAAATTGTTCGTGTCCTAATGCAAAAACTCGATAACCCAAGAGCTTTCGAGTGCCTTTCGCCGGCTTCAGACGAAAATTTTCAATTTTTTCGACTTACGCGAACCCGAGACGAAAAAAAAATTTCGTTTTCGACATACACGAACCGGCCCCTGAATAGATACAAAATGGCGATAAGGAAAGCCAAACGTACTTCCTGGAACACCTTTTGCAGCAATATAGAGTCCACATCGGAAGCCTCAAGACTACGTAAAAACCTAACTAAAGCACTAATCATGTTTAGTTACCTACGCAAAGAAAACGGCGACTGGACAGACTCAAGCAGAGAATCTCTGACACTACTCATGAGCGAAAGGTTGTCCACAGAGGACAAGGGAGGAGTTTTATCTCCACTTCTATAGTGCCTTTTTGAAGATGAACTCCTGGAGCTGTTCAACAGCCGAAACTTTTTCGCCCAAGGTTACGCTGATGATGTCGTCATAGTAGTTACCGGTTAAACTGGAGGATCCATGTCAAGGCGTATCCAGTAGCCACTAGATATGGTCTCTAACTGGTGCGCCAGCGTAGGACTAATAGTCAAAACGATTCTTTCGCCAAAAAACGATCACTACCGCGACTTTCGGAACCTACACTTGCAGGCAGAGATATAGGCTTTTCACAAGAAGCCAAATATTGAGGAGTGACGAGATGCCAAGATAAACTGGACCAGTACATGAACCCTGTGATGAGCAGAACGCGTAGATGCCCGGGGGCCTGCCCGCAAAGCTTGAGGTTTGCAACCGAAGACCATGTAGTTTATATACACCAGCATCAGAAGACCCATGGTAATTTATGGAGCTTTAGTATGGTGGCCCAAAATGGCGCTTAAGGGTTTCATAACCAATTTTAGCTAAATTCAAAGAATGGCCTGCCTTTCCATGCCTTTCGCATTTTCCGACGGCAGCGGTGGAGCCTTCTCAATCTGGCACCCCTCCACCTTGAAGTAGAGAAGTCCGCCATAAACGCAGCTTGAACGCTAGTTTTGGGCGAGGACATTCTATATCAATCAACATCATAGAAGAGATTCAGTCCATGGCCGATCGAGCTACCGAGGCCCCCCTTCGGACTTGCTTTCTTAACATAAAATTTAATAAACTGTCACTTTCGCGGCGTGCTATCAGTCATCTTCTCGCGTGCCAAGTAGTGGCACGAGTGCCATAGATTGCCGACCGCTGGCTTAGACCTCCCTTACTCTGAGCTCTTGCAATAATGTTGAAAATTGTATTATCTCTCAATTTCAATAAAGACCGCCTGCATCATTCCCTTCTTTACTAACAATCTTCTTCTTAACACCAGTAAGTGCCACGTAATTACCTTCTCCAGGAAAAGAACAAAACAGCTGCAATATTATTATCTCAATGACAATGTCTTGGATCATGTCGATCACATTGTTGATTTAGGCATTGTTCTCGAAAGCAAGTTAAACTTTAACTTACACTATGATAAAATTATTGCCAGATCCAATAACCCAGTAGGAATTCTAGGAAGGCCTTACCGATGGAGCACTGAAATAAGTACTCATCTGGTAAGGGGTGCCCCTTATTTTCTTGGTGCTAGATGAGCCCTTACAAACCCCATTACAAGAGAAGGCAGATGGTAAGGTGTAGTCCAGAATTATACCCAAACAAGTGAGAGTCTGCCCGATGACTCAAGGGAGCTGTCCTGGAGCTTTCATAAATTTTATAGAAAGAAAGAAAACGGGCAATTATATTCGTCGACATAAAATGCGACGTTAGCATACTCAATAGCGCGGCTCTCATTCGATACGGAGGACAAGCAGCTTTGGAGAAGTGGAGAATTTAGTTGGGGGACTGCTTAGGTAAAGCCACTCTCGGGCTTGGAAAAAAAAGGCATTTGTAAAAGATGAAAAAAAAATAAAAGCATTTCGACACCGGATCACATATCCACAGGCGCCCATGAATATCTCTTTTCGCAATGTTCCATTTGCTGCCTTACTATACCCCTTACAGATGAGCAGTTCTATAAGTACTCTAAGGTAAGTACCATAGTAAGGCCTTACCCCCTATGACATCGTGTGTAAAATTAAGCACTTCTGTAAAAGGGAGTGGTAAGGCCTACCCCTTACCAGTAAGTGCTGATTTCAGTACTTCTGTGAGCCTACCGGTCCTACTGGGAAGCTGTTAGGCTTTATTAAGAGAAGAGCTAAAGAATTCGACAATGTATGGGTTACTAAAGCCTTGTTTTGCTCATTAGTCCGTCCTATTCTTGAATATGCTTGCCAGATCTGGGATCCCATATTTGAAATTAGTGTAAATCGAATAGAATCTGTCCAAAAGAAGTTCATTCTTTTCGCGCTTAGGAACCTTTATAATCCTTCGGATTTTCACAACCTTCCTCACTATACGGACAGGCTCAAAATCCTTGATCTCTTACCTCTATCCCTTAGGGGGCGTTCAAGTATTACGTAACGCAATTTTTGAAAATTTTTGACCCCCCCTCCCCCCCTGTAACGCGCCGTAACGTTTTTCTGTACCCCCCCCCCCCCCCTCCCTAAACTTAACGTAACACCCAACACTTTTACCTGAAAGTGACAATTATATGACGCAAAGTACCAGAAAGCCGCTAAAATAGCTTATTTATTGTTTTAATCGCGATTACCCGTAAAACATAAACGAAAAGGGTTGCTAAGTTGGGAGATTTGAATGCCCTATTTTTTTATTTAAATAAAAAAGCAATGTTACGTAACGCGTTGTTCGAACCCCCCCCCCCCCCCCCGCCCCTGTAACGCATCGTAACGTTTTACAAACCCCCTCCCCCCCCCAAAATGCGTTACGTATTACTTGAACGCTCCCTTAGGCGGAAATTACTCATATCTTGTTTTACCCTGGATGTCCTGAACAATAACCTCAAGGTACAGTTCTTGTCCGACGCCATCAAATTTAACGATACTCGACAAACAAGACATTGCAAATTACTTAAAGAGTACCCGCATCGCACTGAATATGGTAGAAACGAGCCTGTTAACAGGTGCTGCACTATCTTCAATACCTACGCAGCCTGTTACTCTCCCTCAATTAATAAAATGTCCTATAAAAGAAAACTAACTTCCCTACTGTCCTCCTGATTTCTCACTAACACTTAGACTTAGATCTTAGTTTAATACTTAAATACTCACAATGTTCCTTTTACGTTAATTATTACGTATTTTTTGTATCTAATGTAATCCATTTGTTTTAAGTGCCTTGCTTGGCGATAAAATAAAAAAATAAAAAACAGATTACGGAAGGGCCATCTCAGGGTATCTCTTCTCCTAGCTATAAAAATATAAGACTATGTTTACCGAGCTGATCGAAATAGCCAGGGTGTAGTCGTTCTGAATTTAGTATACTCGTAAAGATTAACATTCCTACAACAGATCCGATATAACCAGTTCCCTCTCAATCCTGAATATTTTACATAGCGAGGAAGAGGTCGCATCCCTCCTACAGCAATATGAAAAAGATCACGTCTGCTCCAGGGGAATTTTACGACTTTAAACGACAACTTCATACGCAAACACGATACTGTTTCTTTCATTGTAATTATTGTCGCACCATAAAGTGAGGATATTATCTGCCCAATAGAAATCACACGCTGTTTTGAATAGATGATTCCCTCATTACTATGTATTAACAAAAGTTGATTATGGAAAAATGCATTGGTTAATTTTTATTCGGGTTAAAATATTATAGAATATAGGAATAGCATTGAATATAGGTTTTAACAAAATACACTGTAAATATGTTTTTTATACGAAGAACATTGGTCGGTTCAATAAGATGTCGTCCTGAATACGGAGCTGCTTGTAAGTTTTCTCCAAATTATCAAAGAATCTCTCGCTAAATTTTAAAATAAAAGAAAAGTTATTATTTTTCATATACATATACAATATAAATTAAAAAAAAAATTCTTATTAGTAAATTTACTTACTTTTCAATATATACGCGTCCTCTATATGCCGCCAAGTGGGCATAATATGCTGGAGCAGCATAGGACACAGAACGATTGCAACGTGTAAACATGTGGCAAAGATTAAATGTTAATGCCTGCAGATCATCAATATTAAATTGCGAATTATCGCGCAGAATGCAATATTTTGCTGGCTTTGCAACACCTTGCAATGATCTATGGCTGACCAAAAAGAATTGACTTTCTGCTGGATGAGTTATTACTGAATCAACAATGGTGCCGGGTGGAACATTCTTATTTTTAGGATCCTCTCTAGCAACATTTGACCTTTCTGGTGGGAAGAATCTGGTATGGTGACGTTTTTGTACCACAAGGCAAGTAATATCTGGCTTGTAGTTTGGTTCAACCTGAAATAATATAATTTAGCTGTTATAAATTCTTATTTTATTAACTTCCCAGTATAGGGAAGTTATTGTAATCGGTCCGAAAATCGTAATCGAAATTTTCAACGTATTTTCATTTTTCTTGGTCCCAAGAGCATTTCAAGGAAGAATGTGTGTGTGTGTGCACGTACGTATGTGGTCATTTTTTTCTGCACGATATCGCGCGAACTACGAGGCACGTTCACAAAGTATGTGCCTCTCACAGCTGTAGGGAAGACTTTTTCGACATGTTGGCAACACTGCCCCTTCAAAACGAGACCAATCCGGGGTGTGTTGAAAACTCTTGACGCAGTAGCATCTCTCGCGAAAAATGTCGATCGTATCTCCCGCTAAGTGCTTCGCGCCGTCATTCGCTACCTCGTTGCGAAGGGAAAAGCTCCGGTTGAAATTTATAATGAGGTAAAAACTGTTTACGGTAATAGAGCTATGAATCGTACGAGTGTGTACAAGTGGTGTCGCGAGTTTAAAAATGGCCGTACTTCCGTGTATGACGATCAGAGAAGCGGAAGACCTTCAATTGTGACTGACGAAGTTGTGAAAAAATCGAGATTGCGGTCCGTGACGATCGTAGATTGACATTAGATGAACTTTCTGCGATGTTTTCGTAAATCTCCAGATCCCTGATACACGAAACAATCACAGAAACTCTCGGATATCGGGAATTGTCTGCGAGGTGGGTCCCAAAACAGCTGACAGAACAGCACAAGTTGAATCGAGTGCAGAGCTCCAAAGAGCTCGGATTCCTTAAGAGATGCAAGTTCGTCTCTAGTCACAATCTACAAGTCCTACATTCGACCTCATCTTGACAAAGGGTGACTCCTAAGCTTCATCGTATCACAATAAAAAAGAGTTTTTGGAACGCTACGAACCCGAAGACGATGATTTTCTCTACTCTATTGTTACTGGAGACGAAACTTGGGTTGCCCATCACACGCCTGAAACTAAGAGGCAGTCTCAACAATGGCGTCACACCTTGTCACCCTCCGCCAAGAAATTCAAAACCACAATTTCGGTCATAGAAAGATTCGTAGTATTTTAGGCACAAACAGATTGGCCACGCCAAACTGCCTATGCTATTATTATTGTATCGCTGACTTACATTATTTTGTCAGAACTATTTTACCAATATACTTAATTTCTATATCGCCCATTCAAAGGAAATAACAGTCGCTGCTGAGAAATTCCTGATTGCGCTTTAAAACATTCAACAAGCTGAGGTATAGTATAAGCAATACCTGATATCAACTTACAAGGAATCAACAAACACGTCTTCCTACTGAAGCTGCTCCTCAACAACACGCCTTTAGATTTTTCCATCAGGCGCAACAGTGCATCGAAAACTACTTCGATCCAGAACAGTGGTGGTAGAACTTGACAACAAATGGATTGGTTCCCATTACTACATTGAAACCTCCGGCTGCCGAGCAGGACCGGATTGGCTTATGGCCCAATCGAGTAAATGCTCGAAGGGCCGAGCCGCCGTTTCGTAATAATTGTGACTAGGCTCATGAAGATTGGCTCGAATTTGACCATTCCTCTTCCTCGCCTCTCTTCCCCGCCTTGAGCTCGCTGTCGGCCGACCGCCCTCGTCACCTGAGAGAAGTTTTTCTCAGAGCTCGTCCTAAATCGAGCGAAAAGGTAGAGGAGAAATTAGCACGGTGCGCGTCTTTTGCACGGGCCGATCCAGGGTCCTTGCAAAATTAGCATAGACTCGAGGAAGTACTGAACAGACCGTGATATAGACGTACGGCGGGCACAGTGCGATTGTTGCACGGACTGTGCAGTATTTGCTCGAAATGTTATATTTCTTATGGACCCTGGACCGGCATATAAAATTTGGGCCGGTCACTACGGAAAGGCTCGGGCCACTAAGGGAGCGCTGCCCAGCGGCTTCTTCAGGACAGATTGCCGAGGTTGGCATGGATGTAGGCAAGCAGGACTGGGGCCAGTTCGTGTATGTCGAAAGCGAAAATTTTTTTCGTCTCGGTTTCGCGTAGGTCGAAAAATTGAAAATTTTCGTCTGAAGCCGACGAAAGGCACTCGAAAGATCTTGGGTTATCGAGTTTTTGCATTAGGACACGAACAATTTTCTTTCGACCTATGCGAACGCTAAAATTTTCGTCGACAAAAATTTTCGACTTTAATTTTTTTTCGTACGATTATCGTCGTTCGCCATACACGAACCGGCCCCTGTTCTGCACGAAACTGTGCTAGCAATGTGAAGGGCCATCCCACAAATTGACGATAATATAGATATAGAAGAGGAAGACGACTTAGACGAGTCCCTTGCAGTACCACTGTTCAAAGTAGCTAAAACGACAGAGCCCCATTCATGTAATATTTTGCTGCATCTTTACTAATCAATTTCTCTCCATCATAACATTAATCACCCTATTACAATATTTTCATTTGAAGAACAGCAACAACTCCCTGTTCAGCCTAGACGTTATTATTATTATATTAAAACTCGGTTAATCGGGATTTCGATTATCCGTCCCAGCCTTGATGCCGGACAACCCGGTTATTCGAGGTTCAGCCTGTATATGAATATAATATCAGCAGAATAATATGATACATACCCTAGAGCAAGCCTTATCCATTGAAGCCAGTTCCACCTTTCTAATATCCTCAAATTGCCCCTCAGAAACTCCATCTCTGTAGTAAATAATTTTCTGTGGCAATTTGCCATTCTTTTTTTTATAGAAATTTAATTGTTCCTCCATAATATTTTGCATATCAGATATAATTTCTTGCTTGGAGTCCTGTAGTCGCCATCGCATACAGTATTGAAATGCGTTTGAATCAAATGATGAAGCAACACCAACAACACTTGGCTTAGATTCACCAGGCGCTGGATGCGTTACATCAGCACCAATAAACATAATATTATTTTTCATAATTGGCGTTGCACTTGGCTCGCTGATTTTGTGATTAACACCATTCAATTTGGCATTTACTTTTAGTAAAATATTTTTAACAACGCTGTTCACATTCTTTCCACCACTAATCGTTCTCCCCTTGATGCATTGTGTTAGGACTCCAAGCTTTATTTCTGCTGTTTTTTTAATATTCGCATAGCTATCTTTTTGATTAGATAGAACAACAAAAATAAGATCTTTTTTTTTATCTTTTATGTACTTAAATTGGTTATCCAAGTTTCTGCGATCCTTTTCCGTTATAACATCATATTGAGGAGACAATTCCATGTTTAGTTCCTTAGATGTTCTTAGTACCTAGAAAATTTAAATAAATAATTAGATTTGCGATAATACGGTTGAGGGTTGTTAAAGTTTGTTCGCTAAGGTGATCAGAGGAGCTAGCAAAAGGATGAGACCATCAAAGTGCAGTCCGAATGACAATGGATAATATCCCCTAACGGATCACAGGTTGATCGAGAGCTGCCGGGCGGCCGTGTGCTGATCAACCAAGTACAAAAGCACGCAATCAAACTCATCGAACTTCGCTATGCTACCGAATCCTACCTTTCTTCGCTGCCCTGAATTACACAGGAACCTCAGGAAAACAGCAATAATGCACAGCCCCATTCAAGGCGGAAATAGTAACCACAATTCATGCGATGGCCAATGGTAAAGCAGGTTAAAAAGATGGCATCCCGCCAGAATTGTTGACAGCCGATTCAAGCCTCGATGCGCTTCAACAAATCTTGGAAATAGCATGGAACACCTGTACCTTTCCGGAGGATTAGACGGAAGGTATCATAGTCAAAATACCAAAAAAGGGGGACCTAACAATATGCGACAACTGGAGAGGCATCTGTTTACTATGTACAGTGGGCAAAATTTTGTCCCATATATTACTATCTAGAATAAGAGAGGCAGTAGACCAAACGCTTAGGAGGCAGCAGGCCGGATACAGAAAGGGCCGCTCATGTATTGATCATATCAACACCTTGAGAATGATAGTGGAGCAGTCTACTGAATTCCGATCCCCCTATGGGATTTAAGTGGTTCACGCACTTTCCAATTTTTATGGAATGGAAACACAACCTTTTTCTGAAAAATTACTTTAATTACAATTTCGTCCGTAACACAGATCACGATTTCCAAAGCGGGGCGGCACCGACAACGATCGAGTGAAGACTGGCTTTTTCTCCTTATCTCTTTATCACTGCTCATCATGATAACGGCACGGCGATGGTATATATTTTCTAGCCGGTAACGTTACATACATTTCCATGGTTTTTAAGAGTGTCCATGGATCAGTAGCTCACTCGATCGTTGCCGCCACACCCCCTTTACCTTGCTTTCGTAGATTATCAGAAAGCGTTCGACTCGGTTAATAGGAGCTTCATTCGGCAGACATTACGGCGACGTGGACTGCCTGATAAAGTATCCGACAGCTTTGAGGTGAGCTCAGGAGTACGACAAGGTTGCCTAGTTTCGCCTTTACTATTTCTTATAGTGGGAAATGACATCCTTGTCGGCGCTCTAGATAGTAGAACAGGCGGCATACAATTGGGTTTGCTAAATCGCCTTAAGGATCTCGACTACGTGGATGATATCTGTTTGTTGGCCCACAGACATTAGGACCTGAAAAACATGTTAAGCAATTTGGCAACAGAAAGTAGTCCAGCAGGCTTAAGGCTAAATCCGACTAAAACAAAATAAATGCGGATAAATGCAAACACCACTGAACAGACAGCGCTGAATAACCGTGATGTGGAACTGGTAGATAAATTCTGCTACCTCGGCAGTATTATTAATGAAAATGGTGGGGCAGAAGAAGATGTCAGTTCCAGAATAAATAAAGCACGAGGCGCATATGCATGCCTGTTCCGCATATGGAGATCAACGGAGATCTCAACTAACACCAAACTGCGGCTGTTCAACTCCAGCGTTAAGGCAGTACTTTTGTACGGTTGCGAAACATGGAAAGTCACCCAATCCATCACAGGACGCCTACAAGTCTTCATCAACAGATGCCTGCGTCATATCCTAAAAATCCGTTGGCAAGATAGAATTTCAAACGAAGAACTATGGCGCCGTGATGGCTAAGAAAGGATAAACGACCAAATCAGGCGAAGGAAATGGAATTAGGTTGGCCACACCTTGCGATGCGAAAACGAAAATCTAGCCAAACAGGCCCTTGACTGGAATCCGCAAGGTTGAGGTCGAGTAGGAAGACCTAGAACAACGTGGAGGAGAACCCTACTAAAGGAAACCGCAACAACTGGGAGATCCTGGTCGGAGCTAAGAACTGTCGCGCAAAACAGAGTCCGCTGGAGGGCAACCGTTCCCGCCCTATGTCTCATGAGGGTTTAAAGAAGCGTAAAGAAGAAAGAATAAGAAGCAAGACGTAGAGACGACTGGAAGAGGTGACGACTTCGAGAGGCCGGAGTCCTGCAAAGACTGTGCCACCATATAAGAAGAAGAAAGAGCGCTCATTCGAAAGTCGAGCGCGACCACGGTTTGGCCATTATTCTTTGGTAATTAGAATTAAAAAATTTCAGAGTGTTTTTTTTGCTTTTTCGCAATTTGTCTTAACATCTGGAACCCAACCTCATAATTCATACAGAGCAGGATTCAGAGTGAGCGGTATCGATTAGCGCGCTGTTTTTGTAGAACGTATCTACCGCGCAGATGGAGGGATTACTGTAAATTAAAGTTAATTAATGTCAAAAATAAAATACATACCATACTACAAAAATCACGGCAACAAATGTCAGTAACATTAAAATCGGTGTTCAATATGCCCCATTCGATTCTCTTAGCTGGTTCTAAATATTTTTCTCTTCTCACCGTGTCCCATTCACCTCTGGATGGTGTTACCAGTTGAGATCCAGCATACTCAATATCTGGTGGTCGTATAATTCTCGCATCCAAAACAAGAAAATCATTTTTAATTGAAACTCTAAACTCCTTCATTATAAGATCGTCCTTATAATTGAACTTATTAAATAAATCCATTATTTTGTGCTTTCGAACATCTGTTGATGTTGCAGCATATTTTATAATATTTCTTACAATGATTTCGTTTGCTTTTTTATTCGTAGCTTGGCCACCAGGAATGTAACATAATTCAATGGGCAAATAAATATTTCTTATTCTTGGGCCAACATGTATACAAGGTAGATGTGGATATTGCAACTTGTAACCTTTTTTTGCAAAATAATCCGCAACACTTTGTACAGCTCCATTTTCATCTTTGAATGTCTCCCTGTCACTTGGTCTTTTAACATCAATAAATTTATAGCGTCTTTCTGCTGCATTAAAACATTTTGGTGGTGTATAAACGATTTCAAGACTCTTTAAGTGCTCATATATATCATTTATCGTTCGATTGTCGAGTGGATTTCTAATATCAACACCATACCTTCCCATTCCCTTAATCGTTTCAAGAAGGCTCGAATCTTTGGGGAAAGCTTTGTGGCCGACATCAATATTTAGAAACGGTCTATCTCCTAGTACAGCTGCTTGGAACAATCCCAGCCACAACTCATGACCACTTTCCAAATTTGCTGCATTGGGTGGCTTAACATAATACACACGACCTGCCTTCACAGCTATATTAGAATTCACAATTGGTGAATTTAATGCAACATCTAAGCATTGTAGAGCCCGCATTGGTTTATCAAATATTCTAGTTTTATTGTATCTGTAAAATAGAAAATATTTAAGTTTCAACTGTTACTAATATTTAACTATTTATTTAGTTTAGTGGATATGGAAAAATTATGCTTCAATGAAACCCTTTTGCACAACCAATTCGTCATGTCGTTTAGGTCATGGAGCAATGCCGGCTCTGCCGGTCACAACTGAGGATTGTAACCTTGCGTTTGTGAAGCAGCGATTGTCTATCGCCTTTGCCAACATCCGTGGACTCCAATCGAATTTCCACTCTGTGTTGTGCCATTTATCGTCGAATTCACCCCAAATTTTCGCGCGAAGTGAGACCCAAATCTTACCTAATGACGTCTTAGATCATTACCATGTTTCCAGGTACACATTAGTGCATAATCTCTCCCCCCATAGGGGAGTTGCCATATATATTAGGAAAGGCGTAGCTTTTCAGAAAGTGTACAACAGTACATCGACTGACTATAACCACCTCGGCCTTAAAATTTTACTTCATAAGCACGTCATTTTCTTCTGTTTTCTATACAGAAGCCCTAATATAAATAATGAAGCCTCTTCTTTAGCATTTGACGCTATCTCAGAACGTATCTCCGAATTCTTATCCTTATACCCGAAGCGTGAAATCATTGTTGCGGGTGATTTCAACGTTCACAACACAAATTGGCTGAATTATTCAAATGGCACCAGTGTTTCTGGCCGGGATGCCGAGCTCTTTGCAGAGACTAATAACCTTCACCAATTGGTTAAGTGCCCTACACGAGTTCCCGACGCTGTAGATCAAGGGGCCGATCTCCTTGATCTGTTTCTTACCTCCCACCCAACGCGGTACTCCATCGAAGTAGATTCACCTCTAGGCAACTCAGACCACTGCCTGGCCAGCGCGAGCTTCCCATACCAATCATCTGTCTCAACCATACCAGCTCCTAGAAGAACTGTTTGGCATATTGGAAAGCCAATTGGCTGAAGCTTATTCGCTTCTACCAAGCTGCTGACTGGGATCTGTGTTGTTCAGAATCGCTGCCAACTTTTCCGCTCTCTGCATCTCAAAAATCATATTGGCAGGAATGCGTTTATTCATACCCCATTCTACCAAATCCCTCAAGCCAAGGCCGCATGGATGGTTTAATCAAGAATGTATGAACGCGATTAAAGCCAAGGAAACCGCCTATAGAGAGTACAGGCATTCCCTGAGCGAATCATCCCGACGTGAGTACATCAGGTTGAGAAACGCTTGCAAAACCACCATCAGGCAAACCAAAGCATCCGTCGATGACAGGTTAAGAAATAAACTCATTAACACCACTGCTGGCAGTAAAAACTTCTGGTCCTTGGTAACTTCCATCAGGAAAAATTTTAACACATCGTCGTCTCCTTCTTTCATTCACGATGGGAAGGTGTTAACAGAAAGCAAATCCAAGGCTGACTTACTCGCATCTCTGTTTGCCTCTAATTCTTCCTTGCCTGATACTGTCGTGCAACCCCCCATTGTAGAGGGTTCTGCTCACTCAATGGGCAGAGTTTTCTTCAGAACTCGTGAAGTGTTAAAGTGCCCCAGGGAGCTCGATCCCAATAAATACACTGGCCCTGATAATATTCCCTCTATGGTCCTTAAAAAATGTGCTTCACCTTTGGCTAAACCTCTGCGCAACCTCTTCGCCCTTTCTTACTTCTCCGGAGTTTTCCCTGACTCCTGGAAACTGGACCATGTTCAGCCTATACAGAAAAAAGGTAATTCCAGCGACCCCTTTAACTACCGCCCAATAGCAATCACTTCTGTCCTCTCCAAAATCATGGAGACAATAATAAACAGAAAGCTTATGGAATATCTTGAATGCAACCACATATTGGACGACAAGCAGTACGAAAAGAAAAGATCTACTGGCGACCTCCTTGTATGCCTAACTGAGCACCTCTACCAAAACATTCATCGCTTTGGTGAACCCGGCCTGGTTGCTCTCGATATCTTCAAGGCCTTTGATAGAGTATGGCACCCCGCTCTATTGAGTAAACTCCAAGCTATTGGCATTGACCTTCTTCTAAAGAATTGGATTGAGAGTTTCCTTTCCGACGGTTCAATCAATTTACTATTGGACGGCGTTGAATCTAATCCCCACTCCATTTCTGCAGGCGTTCCCCAGGGCTCAATTCTATCACCGGCTCTCTTCCTAGTTTTTATAAATGATCTGCTCTCAATCAGATCCTACTCGCTTCACAGCTTTGCTGATGACAGTACTTTGCGTTACTCGTATAGCTTTGATAAAGCAGGGCAAGCAGGTCTATTTGATCGTGAACCTATGTCCACTTCAATCAACAGGCACATAAACCTGATTCTAGATTGGGGCCACAAGAATCAAGTTGAATTCAACGCACGGAAAACTAAATACTGTCTCTTCTCTATGAAAACGCTCTCAATATTCTAGGCATAACATTAACTGAAGATATGCGTTGGAGTAATCACATATTCCAAATCGCTAAACAAACATCACAATGCTTGGGATTCCTTAAAAGATGCAACTTCCTCCTTCCGCCGTCGGCCAGGGCTATAATCTACAAATACTACATTCGGCCCCGCCGCGAATTCAACTCATATCTCTGGGCAGGGGCACCGAGTACCACCTTAACGTGGCTGCAACTCATTGGCGACGTCGCCATTTGCTCCACAATTGATTCTCTTAGTCACCGCAGGAATGTAGCGGCTCTGGTGAAATTCTACCGCATCTATCCCCTGACTCAAAGCCGCTTTGAAGAAAGCACCTAAGAAACACTGGGGTGAACATTTAAAAAAAAATGGGAAGGCGAAGAAATCGAGACGAGAGGGAAAAAAATTCCAGTCTAGGGGAAAAAAGGAAAAAGTCAGTCAGTAAATTTCGAGGTTGCCGGCTCAAGCGGTTCAAACGAGAATTTTGTAGCACCGGACTTTGGCTAACGAAGTTTTCAAGTGAAATTTGCTGCACCAGGCGGTTGGCTCAGGAATTGGGCCCAAAGATATTGTTGGAGGGCTGAGGCAGGCATTGCCATGACCGATGTCGGTCCACCCGACCCCGCATATCAGAGGCGATCCCTGCCGCTGACCAGAAATGATCGTGCGAAGGCAGAAGAAATAAGCGAAGTGAGAAAAAAGAAGCACGAAGATCAAGAAGGACCGTAAATGCCCGCTGGTGGGGCCTTAATATAAGTACCCGCTTGTTGTTTAGATTGTTCTTTTTGGGGTAGGACATCCTACCGTCATTGTGTCTAGATACCAGCTCCGCTAGGGCTCGGGCCGTACCCCAGCAGACCCCTAGGGACTCCGGGTCCTCATCTCGTTCCTCTAGGCACGCAATACTTGTGAGGACGGCCCTGCTTCTAGGAGGGTAGAGGAGACTGGAGTTTCTTGCTCCTTATGTATATACCTATATATATAATTTTTATTTATAACTTTAGCCAAACTTACGTTTTTAAACTGGCTAAGTCAATTATTGGCGATAAAGTTTCTTTCAAAGTGACTTTAAAAATTTTCTGTCTTCCATCGGGCTCGATAACTATAACCTAAAATTGGAATTGTTTTTTTTTACAATAACTTAAAATAAATGCTTCATATATAAACCTACCTCTTGAGTAACAAGTTGTTGAGTGTTTAATTGAACTGGACTGTAAACATTTGCTTGGCCATCGAACGCCATTAAAATTTTGGGGAAATATTTCTCGCGAAAATTATTAAAAGCTGGACGAAGATATTTTTTTGGCCTCGGCGGATCAAATGATATATCGTAATGGTATGCTGTATCAATCATTTTATCGATATTGATCTCTAGATAATTTGTCTCTATTTTCACACGATTTCCGGCTATTCCTTTGTTTAGAGGTATACCAGTGGGTGGTGAGTACGGACGTAGCGCTAACTCAGCCATTTTTTTTATATATGCTTCATCTGGTTTACTTTGCTCCTCTGATCTCTGTTCTCGTTGTCGTTCTTCTTGACCAAATCTTTCTGGCCTTTGCTGTTGTCCCCGACCTCCTTGTTGCTGTCGCGAATCACCACGATCGAAACCTGGTTGCCTCTGTTGTTGTTGCCCGCGACCTCCCTGTTGCTGTCTCTGATCACCACGATCGAAACCCGGTGGTCTCTGCTGTTGTTGCCCCCAACCTCCTTGTTGTTGTCTCTGATCACCACGATCGAAACCCGGTGGCCTCTGTTGTTGTTGCCCGCGATCTCCTTGTTGTTGTCCCTGATCACCACGATCGAAACCCGGTGGCCTCTGTTGTTGTTGCCCGCGACCTCCTTGTTGTTGTCTCTGATCACCACGATCGAAACCCGGTGGCCTCTGTTGTTGTTGCCCGCGACCTCCTTGTTGCTGTCTCTGATCACCACTATCGAAGCCCGGCGGTCTCTGCTGTTGTTGCCCCCAAGCTCCTTGTGGTTGACCCGGACCGGATCCTGCTGTCTTCTGTTGTTGCCCCCAGGCACCTTGTTGTTGTCTCTGATCACCACGATCGAAACCCGGTGGTCTCTGTTGTTGTTGCCCGCGACCGCCCTGTTGCTGTCTCTGGTCACTACTATCAAAACCCGGTGGTCTCTGTTGTTGGCCGCGACCTCCTTGTTGCTGTCGCTGATCACCACTATCGAAGCCTGGTGGCCTCTGCTGTTGTTGCCCCCAAGCTCCTTGTGGTTGTTGCGGTTGACCCGGACCGGATGCCTGGGGCTTCTGTTGTTGTCGAGGTTCACCGCGACCTAAGCAGGATGAAGAAATAAAAATTACTTGGTACTTTCAAGCAATATTTATAGATTTAAAGAGATAACCAACTTCATCATGGGAATAAAATCGACCATAAATCTATAGCACAACTAGGTACATCCCCATACTCCCCCTTCTTCTTTTTCTCCTTTCCTCCTAACATTCCCCGAACTGAATCCTAGAAAGCGCAGGTCAGATGGTATGCGCATGCAGGGCCAGTACCAGAGAGCCCTATTCATTTTTGACAAGATTGCTAAGAATTAATAGGCCGGTACTATGTAAGAGTGAGACCAGTCTGACAAAATAAAGTTCCAGTCGATTGTTTAGCCAACCTTCCTGAGTTGCGGGATGTTCAGAAAAGATCTCGATCTTCTACTACGCCAAAAAGGCCAAAGTCTCAAAGGGTCACCTAAAGACAAAGCTTGCTACACCAGCAAATACAGCAGCGGCAGGTGGATCTCAACCGGACCCAGAAAGGCTGCTGAGATGTGGTCAGAGATCTCCTGCAAGTAGCTTTGTTGGCCGAGAAGACTTTTGGGGATCGCATCAGTCCCGATGCAATGTCTAAGGAGTTAAGGGGAGATAGTTACAGGTCGCATCTTGCTGTCTAAAGTAAATCCGGAATATGGAAAGTTTTGCCAGTGTCTCCAGGCAAAATATCCGTCGGCTCCTTTGGATGGCTGGTTGGCAGCAGAGGAACCGCTGAAGAATACCATTTCATTTTTTCTTCTTACCAAAAAAAGAAACCCCTTGAAATATTGAAGAATGAAAGCCGGCTAAGGCGGCTGAAACTTTTTAAAAGCCCTTTCCAGAGGAAAAATCTTCGAATATAGAGGAACTGATGGAGGGTTTGGGATTGGAGGAGGGATTACCGGCAGATACTTTAGATCATGGGCCCTGTGCTGAAAGTCGAGTCATATGATAGTCGCATGTAAATGTCGGTGTCGACTCGATTTTTAGTGGGTGTGCTGAAAGTCGAGTGGCATGACAAGTTGTTTGAGCTGAAGAAAGTGCGTTTCAGCCAAATTACCACTTTCAGTACAGCATCTTTCTCTCTAAAGCACAACACGACGACTTAAAGTTAAAATAAAACTACACTAAAAATAAAAAGGGCTATGCCGGCCGATTTTAAACGACACAGACACGACCATCAGCACACCGCTCTATTAGCTTCATTTCATATGACAGAAAATACGACTTTCAGCACAGGGACCCATACTTCTAACATTCCAAAATGGCCACAAACAACCTCTAGATTTTCCTACAGGAGGAAAACCTGGATGTCGCCTTAATACAAGAGTCCTGGGTACGAGGAGGGAACATAAAAGGACTGGGACAAGGAATACAACACCCTTAACCACCGCAAAATAAGCCAAGATCTTGTATTTTGTTTAAAAGGAGCCTTGCTCTGCCCAAAATTCATTTTAACGGACGTAAGGATAGTTAGTTGGAGTTTGTAAGGGATAAGGGCCTTTACTTAGCCTCAGCCTGTATGGCTCATAACCTGTCTGCACCCACAGAGTTCACACAAACGACAACAGCACTAAAATCGAATGGAACCAACCTGGTCGTAGGGAGCGATGCCTAGCTACTTTGGGGAAGTAGCGAGAATAACGATCGGAGAGAGTCACTATTCGATTACATAATTAATTCAAATCTAGCGGTATGTAACCGGTGCAATGCCCCAACTTTCGTATTCACAAGCACGAATAATTTCCAAGGTTGAGAAGAAGTGTTGAACGTCACAGGATCCAAGACAAACATTTGAAGCAGAACAGATCAAATGTCTTTCTCAGATCATCAGAAACTCTATAGAGACTTTCCACAGGATATGATAGACGACCAAATACAGGAAGCTAAAGATATGGAAAACCTTATCCACTCGGGCTCCTGTCTAGTAAGGTGGACCAAACAACTTCTCCCGGTGGTAAAATGAAGATCTCTCGAAACTCAGGAAGTTAACTCGAGAGATCTTCAATAGATGTTACAAACAAGACCTTTGACAGCCATACAAAGACTATTTAAAACTGTACAAGAAAGCCATTGCATCAGCCAAGAGAGATAGCTGGTAGGAATATTGCCAATCTATAGAGAATCTACGAGTCTCTACCAGACTATACAGGATCCCCTTCAAATAACACTTCAGGCAATTGTTTAAATTTGTTAGCCATGGTTTGGAACATAATCTTGCGCACAGGCACTATTCTTATACTACGCACAGGTACACTATACTTATTAAATTGAAAAAGAAAGATTTTTATTATTATTACCTTGTTTGCTTGCTTCTTGCTGTTGTGTCTGGCCTCCAGTATCACCACCAGGACCACCTGCAACTGTAAAAATATGGGGTTAGCATAAAATTCTATTAAACATTTTATATATCTTCGACGCTACGTCAAGCTCACGCCTTTATGCATGTCAAAGTCTATCAAACCTGAGCATCAAACTTATTCTTGACTGGGATCCAAATTCAACGGCAAATATGTAATGTACTCCTTTATATTTAATGCCACCGTAGTAAAAGAAACAAACAAAAAAGTTATTACCTTTTTGCTTCTGCTTGTCTTTTCCTTGCTGTTGCTGTTTCTGCATGGGAGTATCACCACCAGGACCACCCTGATCTGAAAAAATAATTTTTTTTTATTTTATTGTTATAACAATCTAGTAACTACATACTAAAAAGCTATTTGTTTTTGATTTAATTTGCTACGATTTTTAAATTTATAAAGTATTAAACCTATGATACACTTTTTATTTTTGATAAAGTTGTCACTTTTTTAATGTGCACTATAGTTAATGTTTTTGAGAGGTTTTTACTTTGCTTTTTACACTAGTTCGAACGGTTTGATTCGTTTTAATCTTCTGGTTAAGTCATCGTTATCTAGGAGCTGGAGGGCCTCGGCATTAATATGATGATGCAACCATTGTTGATGACTTTGAGCATATTTTTGGATGACGCTTTCGATGCTATTTACATCCAAATCCTTATGTAGGTTGTCATTACGAATGTACCAGGGAGCATCGACAATATCACGAAGAACTTTGTTTTGGAAGCGTTGAATTATGTTTTTATTATTTTGGCTAGTACAACCCTAGAGTTGGATACCATCAGCGCGTTTATGTGCAGGACCGAACCGGTCTATTGGACCGATCCGGTCTTGAGTTTATGTGCGCATTCGAATATAACCTCACCCTTAGCTGTGACAACGAGGGTCAAAATGAAACATTTTAGCAATCTTCTAAAAACATGATTTATTTGAACAATGTGTGAAATAATTTTGCGAGCTAACATTTCTGTAAACCAATTTTATTAAAAATGTCGTTGCTTCGCATTTTCCCCATCCATTAGCGCCGTTATATTAAGCTTAGTGCACACGTCTGGAAGTGTTTTTATTACCTCTTCCTATGCCCAATGTTCACCTATTTCAATAATAATATTAAATTTCGCTTATTTTAAACTTATTTCCACCCTTTTTTCGATTTATTGGAATAAATAAGGTTATGTTTTGGTCCAAAACAGTTTATGTGTCGGTACCGAAACGGTTCGGTCCACTATGGTCCACCCGAAAATCAAGACCCAAAGGACCGAAAATGGTTCGGTCCCGTCCTCGTTTATGCGGGGTTTTTTGGGACCTTTTTTGGTACTTGGGACCGGTTCGGTCCTGCACATAAACGCGCTGCATAAGTCCAAACTGGCTTTAGAACTTGTTTATACAGCAATAGCTTGTTGTACGTTGACAGAGCAGAGAAACGGCCCATTAACCAGTACATCTTCCTGTACTTTATTTTTAGTTCTTCCTGTTTTTTCTCGACATGCGGCTTCCACCTGAGTTTTGCACCTAACGTCATGCCTAGATATTTTGCTGTATTTTCGTACGGAACTATTTTCTGGTTGATGTATACTGGCTTGGGATTGATACGTTTATTTGTGAAATCAATGTGGACAGATTTAGTCTCATTAAGTTTCATTCGCCATTTCTTAGTCCAGCGTTGTATCTCGGCAATCGCAGATTGTAGTTTTTCGGTAGACTCAGTGTTGTTGTTACCAATGGCCAAGATTGCAGTGTCATCGGCGAAAGTAGCAACAACGTTTTGACTGAACGTAGGGAGGTAATTGGTGTATAGGAGATAGAGGGTTGGTCCAAGTACACTGCCTTGTGGCACACCTGCTTGAATTTTCTTTAGATTAGAATACGCATCTTCTTGCTTAATTCTGAAGTATCTCTCTTAAATATACGATTGCAGTATTTGTGAGTATTCGGCAGGAAGGAGCATTTTAAGTTTATAATTTAATCCCTCATGCCAGACCTTATCAAAAGCCTGCGCAACATCCAAAAATATTGCTGAGCAAACCTTTTTTTCTTCCAGCGTTTGTTCAATAACATTAGTGATTCGGTGGACCTGTTCGATCGTGGAATGTTGACTCCGAAAACCAAACTGGTGATCCGGGATAAGATGTTTCTCTTGGATGATAGGTTTTAGTCTTTTCAATAGAAGGTTTTCAAATAATTTTGACATAATCGGTAATAATGATATTGGCCGATATGAAGTTACTTCGTGAGGTGGTTTGCCAGGTTTGGGACTCATAATGACTTCAGCTACCTTCCACATTTGGTGGTACGTATTTTAACCTAAACGATGCATTTAATAAGTTTGTGATTTTAACCAAAGCTTTTCTAGGAAGTTCTCTCAATATTTTTCCAGTAATAAGATCATAACCAGGAGCCTTTTTTGGATTAATGTTCATTTTCATTTCATTTTTAACTTCAGCTGGAGTAGTAAAAGGAATATTTGCTTGTTCCAAGATTTCGGGTAGTATTTCACTGCTGTCCGTGGAATTAGGTTGTAAACAAGCAGAAAACGAACTCATCACCTAATGAATCATAAAGGCAGTCACGGTATAAACTCTAATCAATGACTGAGAACCTAATTGGTATGCCTCCTTTTATCATCCTTTAAGGAGGTCTCCCAAAAATCCTGCTGGGCAGCTGTCGTTTTCGCCTGTGTTTCTGTAGGGAATCATGGCTTCACCTGCATGCCACGGCCTGTCGGGCGGATACCTGAAGTATCATCCCTGAGTTACACTGAGTCAAGCTCAGGGTACGCTTTTCTGAGACCCCCCTCCCCTCTACGTGAGATTTGGATTCTGCCCGACCCCCTCTCCCCTAAACGCCTCACGTAATTCATGGACGACCCCCAACAGGAGGATCGCAGTATGATAAAGTTTGGAAACCACTGGTATAGACAGAAAATTTAAGTTTGTGAGATTTTTTAATATTTAAAATTTTTATTTGCAACAAACTTTTTTTTATAATTACTAAGAATACAAAAAGAAGCTTACATATTTATGAAGTTTACAAGAAATAAAATTATTAATTAATTACAAATATATAAAAACCAAATGTTGATTAGCTACAAACTCTCCATTAATACATTTCGAAATATTACAGCATCATTTGAATCTTCTTCTAAATCATCAATTTCTTCAGATAAATTATTGCTATCATCATCCATAAATTCTATACTTTGCTCGTCTAGCATTTCTTCCGATAAGCATATATTATGTATGATACAGCAAGCAGCAATTGTCTGAATGCAATGCTGAATATTCAATTCGAGATCTTTATTGAAAATTGAACGCCAGCGACTTTTTAATAATCCAAAAGAACACTCAACTATATTACGTGCCTTACTGTGATAATTATTGAACATGCGTTCACCATCAGTCATTTCTTCATGTTCTTTAAATGGTGTAATTATTGCAATGGGATTTAATTGGCAGCTGTAGCTATTATCACCAAGCAGATAGTAGCTACGTGGTGGAAAAACACCTTTTCTATATAATGGACTATTTTGCAATACTGTTTGATCATGCACTGATCCAGGATAACCAATTAAAATACTAATAAATTTCCCTAAATGATCGCATACCGCTTGCATTTGTATTGAATAGTACATCTTTCTATTTAGATACTGTTCACGCAAGTGTGTAGGACATTTAATACGAATATGAGTTCCATCTATTGCGCCTAATGCCTTATGGAATATTTTACATCCAGCACGTCGATTAAAGCCATTTCCAATTCGTTTATATTCCTCTCTTCCAGGATATTTAATGTAACTAGAGAATAATACTTCGAATTCTTGTAATTTTCGATGTACTATTGTTCTAACAGTAAAACGAGATACATTAAATGCTGTTCCTGTTATGCGATAAGATGTTCCAGATGCAAGCCAAAATGCGAAGACAATCACCTCAACATGTTTATCCCATCCGCTCCTTTTGTCGGGCACAATTTGTAAGATTTTTTTTAATACTGACGTAGTAATCCTTAAGTGCCGTTTTGTTTCATTTTCATTGAAATTAAAAAGATCCCTAGCAATATCTGTTAATCCGTTTAGATTGCAGTAGAGTACCGATTCCTATGAAAAAATATAAGTATGTAGTCAAGTAATATCCATAAACGCATCTATAGATCATTATTGTACTCACCCGTGCTAGTTTTTGTGTTGATAATAATTTTGCGCACATTGTTATTAATTGCATATATGAAAATTTAAATACATTTTTAATTAGTTTTAAAAGTATTAATAAAGTTGTTAAAGGAAATTTAGTGATTTGGTAACACCTTAGAAATACGTTAAAAAGTAATAGACTTAGCCCACGACCAGAGGAAAGGTTCGGACACAGAGTAATTAACGACAACAGCTTACGCCTGCTTTCATTCGCATCGTCAAACAAGTTGATCGTTGGCGGCAACAGCATTTTCCGTCATCCACTCAAACAGCGTACCTGGCAAAATCCATTCGGGAACGACTCGACAATGTTAGACATCGTTCTGGTCAACGCAAGACTCCGATCGACGATCAAAGACGCACGTGCAATGCGTGGGCCCGATTGTGGATTGGACCATTATCTTGTTCGAGCAGATGCGATTACAAAGAGTAAAGACAACGGCACCTTAACCAGCCAAGAAGAATTGGACGTGCTTACAGAGCCCGGCCATCGGGCGAGTTTCCAATGGCATTATCTAAGAAATTCGCGGCTACCTATCCGTAAACGGACGCAGCCATGGATCTCGATAGATGCACGCGTAAATGTCTTCGCCTTGTCGGAAATAATAACTTTGGGCACGTCTCTCCTAGAAATAAATCGTCGTAATTCCATAATACAACTTTCGGTTGTTAAGTTAGGTAGCAGCTCTAGATAAACGGCTCTAATCACGACGCTTTCTTGTTGTGGTAGATCCTTCTATCTCCTTCTCGTAGAGGGGATCTGCGAAGTCCACCCCGGTTGTCTCAAAAGGCCAGGGGGATGAAAGGTGACTTCTAGCTAGTGGAGCTTTTAATCGCTTACAAACGACACAAGGCCGGATCGTAGATTTAATAAGTTATCGAGCCCTCGGGATCCAGAACTTCTTCCATAATTCCGCTAAAAGTAGGTTAATACCAGCATGAAACATTATTTGCGGAATCTTTCTAGACGATAAGCTTGGCTAATGGGCTTTGCGTTGGTATGATAATAGGATAATCATAAATAAGTTTTCACTTTCCAACTATGGCCCGTGAAAAGTTTCTATCCGGCCCGCGAGAACTTTAGAAGGAATTATAACTATCTAAAGATTTTTTGATGTAATTTGTCTAGTTTAAATAGCAAGATGTACATATGTTCATAATTTAGTACTAATATTGAACTGGCATCCATTGCGTCTTTCTGAATCTCAATATTTCGAAGTGCCATTCGACATTTTCTTCACTCATTTCTCCTGAAACTAACAAAAAAATTTGTTCTCTTCTGGAATACTTAAAAGTCCTTGCCATTTCCACTATCGTGCGGTGTTTCTTCCTCCTTCGTGCCCCCGTTTTAATCACGCGAGTATGGCTCTCTAAACCTCTACGTAATCAATTTAATTCTCAATCGGGCTTCCACGGCGCGTGATATTAGAAACAGATGCGGACGGAGCACCAAGGGACGACTGTCTTCTGTGGAAGCGCTGGCGAGTCTGTAGCGGTGCGTAGGATCTTACGTGAGTCAATACTTACAGGTGCGGCGCGATCGTCCGTATAAAAACAGACGAGTATGAACAATGGAGTGAACGAACGAGCTTATTTATAATCTCATCCTTAACTTCTTAATTCTAAATAATACCACTAAGTCCGCAGCGATACGTTCTCTTTCACTTTGCAATTTGGAATGACAAAATGGCTTCGAATCTCAAGATCCACACTGGCCGATACGCACTGTTGTAAAAGGCCTGGTGCGGTGTGTGTATATCCGTGGACGTCGGCCTTGCGTGATAATCAGCAAAATCACGCACCGTTGAAAGCCAGCTCCAGAATTTTTTAATTTGGTCGTTGTCGAGTATTCCACCATTATCACTTAATCATGCCGATTATACAACTCGCCGGATCTTCCGCGGATGGAATTTTATTCGGATTTGACGTTTGGCGTATTATAGAATCTGTCGAATGAAAAATAACCAAATGACGGTAATGCAGTGTGAAAAATTTATATTGTAGAATCCGCTCGTGAATCACACTCTATACAAAAATTTTCATTACAAATAAAATTCTTTACGCACAACGAACCGAGTTCAGTTTGAAGAAATGGTTCGAATGATGAAAACGCATCCGGATATATCTGTGAGAGGAAAGCAGTTGGTGTTTTTATTGTAAACTACACAGGCCCGAGGTAGGCACTGTACCACCCGCATCCTGGGGTTGTTCCTGCTGCTGTGAGCCAGCAGGAGTCTCCTTTTTTGAGCCAATCTCCTTGACTCTAATTCGGCCGAAGCCGTAGAATAGGGACATGCCCTGCTCTTTAAGTTGCATGAGCGACCTCTCGTCAATGCTAAGGGCAAGAGTTTGACTATTCTGGTCCACCTTCCTACCCATCTCTTGCCAAGAGGTCACCTCAATTGGCTGGTTCTGAATTTCCAGCCTGCAGAGCACATGTTACGGTTCCCTAACATCGTTAGGAGCCCAGAATGCGATCCGCTTGTATTTGGGAAGGTCCTTTTCCTCGATTACGTTGAGGTTGACCCCTTCCCACACTTGCAGCCTGGTGACAGCCTTTGTCAGCTATTGGCTGGTGGGTTCGTTGGCGCAGGTGACCTTAATGAGACCCCCTGCCGCCCTTACACCTAAAAACTGAGGCGGGCAATCGCCTTTACGACTTTTGTCCACTTCAGTCAGGATGGCATCGCAGATAGAGGAGGATTGCTCCTCCGTCCAAAAAGGCTATAAGGCAAACTATGGATGAATGACCTCTCACAAGAATATAAGAGCTATCATTTAAAAATGGAGCAGCTTGGATTTGAAAAAATAAATTAAAACAGTAATGCTTAGAAATTAAGTTAAAAATCAGAATTACATGTAAGGAGTATTTTTAGGAATTATTAGTCGTTACTCATGAAGGCTGATTAATTCTGTGACTAATAGCCACGAAGGCTGTATTTTTTTGTGATATTTCTTACGAAGAAAACTGACTAATTTTTATAATGAATAAAACATTTTTATAAGTTAAAAACAATGAAATTTTTATACCACAAAAGACAAAACCCAAATAATTACGTACTCTTAAGTTTTTGCACTTAAATATTTATTTTTCTAAGGATTCGCGAAAATATCGTGGAAAATTTCACCACTAGAAATTGCAGTTTCAGTGCGGATCGATAATGCAGAATTCCGTCGGATTCTATAATGCAAATATTTTCAAATGCGAATCGGATGTTCTCCCGTCGCAGAAAATCCGGCGAGTTGTATAATCGGCATGAATAACTCCTTTATTGGATGACCGAGATTTGCTTGTACCATTATCTGTTTTAACATATCTTTAACTTCATACTTCTTTTGAACTGGAAAACCATATTGACAACAACTTACTTTTTAGTGAATGGACTCAGCAAAAGGTCCGCCCATATCAATAGACGTCAACTCTCCAGGTTTAGCTGTTTCGGAACGCAAGGTTCATCAACATCTACTCAGGCACCCTCTAGACTCCTAACCTATACTTAAACGACATGACGGACTAGTGGTACAAAGGGTGATCCCTGAGCTTGATAATAGCAACATAAAAAAAGGAATAAAAACTATACACAAACCTTTTTGAGTTTAGGACCGAGTGGTGGAAGTGTAATTTACCACATTAAAGATCTTTCACTTCAAATGCAGATTAAAAAATTACAGGTCATGAGAAGATGTCAATTAACTACTAGGGCCCGCGGAAAAAAACGTAAAGTTTATTTTGGCCCATATTATAGAAAGGTTGCTCACCCTTGGTCTAAATCTAGATAGAAGTAGACCAAGGCACACAAAGATGGATGATTTCATCATCAGTGATTATGATGAAATCATTTAGTAGATAGTAACTTATGAACGAAGAGTTTTGTTAAAAATATAAGTGAACTATATTTTCTATTTTTCCTCTCAAGTCTATTTTTAGAGGTTTCCTACTGTGCCATTAATTTTGTCCGCCTATATTGAAAATTTAATTTGTTCAGTTCTGTTTACTTTCTGATACACCTAAATAAATAATTGTATAGCATTCCTAAGTATGTACATATGTACATAGCACTTTCAAAAGCACCATTTCTTAGCAAGTACATATATCTTTCGGGGATTCCCACCGAAATAGTGTAAAAATATAAACAAAATGGACGCCATTTTCATCTGATTGAAATTACGGAAATTACCTTGTCCCCCTTTCTTTTTTCCACCTTGTTGTTGTTGCTGCTGCTGTGGCTGCTGTCGCGACGGCCCCGCTTGCTGGGGCTGCTGCCCCTGCGGCTGTTGTCCTCCACCTTGCTGCGTTTGGCCAGAATCTCCGGGCTTATTTTTGTCTACAGGAAAAAAAGTGACATTTTAAGGTATTTTTCTTAAACAATTCCCTTTTTCACAAATTACTTTTCTTTCCCATTGTTTTTTTTTCGTTTATTAGTTGATTTTACACAAAATAAATTCACACAAACGGTAATAGATAGTTAAATATTTTTATAATTGGATTTTTCCAAGACTCAACGTCCGCAAAAAATATTTTCTTCTGTCTGATTCGTCTGATTTCACAACTTGCTCGTCTTCTTATAACATGGCGGAGCTGTACTTCGCAAAAAAGCTTTTTAAGTGCTTGTACAAAAATTTATGTTATAACAGTAGTAACTTTTGTAATTCTGTGCGAAGCAAGTAAATATAATGATGGATATTATTAGTTTAATCAAATTAAAAAAAATAAAATTAATTAATTATAAAATTGCCATAAAATGGAATAACTGGGAATTAGAATTTTTACACTTTGATCTTAGCCATAAGGCCGAGAAGCGATGGAATGACTGGGAGTTTAGAGTTACCTGTGATGTTTTTCGTTCCGTCAAAGGATTTCATGTTTTTTTTAAAGCATATTTATTTATTCATTATAATAAGACTTATAGGCTATGCTTAAACCTACTTTCTCTATCTAACGTTACTAACTTACTGGTCCTCCACATACACTCTAAGCTAAACCCTATTTAACTTAATATATTAATTAATTTTGCGTTTCGGCCTCGTTATTTATTTTACTACTACTTTTTCCACAATACTAATAAATTTCCGCAATACTTTCAATTGTACCCCAGCCACGAAAATCAGCTGTTTGTTATTATATACATCGTACAACTCGACTTCGATTATTTCTTGCAAATGTAGAAGGCTTTGGACTTCATATACAACTGCATACACACACCTGTATTGCATATGGCTTGTAAATATAGAAGGCTTTGGATAAATGTCAAATTGTTTTTGTTTGTGGTCGAGTGACGAACGCAAATCGACAAGAGAGGGTGGAAGGAATATTTAACTCAAAAAAAAACAAAATTCGAACGTTTTAATATAAATAGAAAATAGTTTAACGTATGATAATTGAGCATTAATTTGTGCAAATTAAATCGACATTAATAATTGGTTTTGTTTTAAAGTTAATCAAGAATTATGAGTGAAAATGCCTGCCAACATTTTGCGGCCTACGTCAAAGAGTTCGGCCTGGAAACTTTCAGTGTTGTCCATGCATTGTTCTCTGCCTGCATATCGAAGGAAGCCCGACGACGGAAGGTAATAAAATTATTTTTTCTTAGAAAATTAAATAAAAAAAATAAAGACGTACATTAGTTTCTTTGTTTTGCAATATTTATAAGACTTCGCACAGGTAACTTGATTCCTTGGTCTAAAACAAAGTTTCACACAGGGTGAACTTAATGTCAGGGCAGGTTGTTGATTTTTTTTGTTTTTTTTAATGTTATGAATGAATTTATCTTTGAACGAAAACTAGCTGCTGGAGCAGGGCCCTTATCCTCCCGGAGAGAATAGAATGAGGGTGAATTGGGCTCGAATGATACAAGAAAGTAACTTGGAAAATTTTAATAGAAAGATCAAGCCAAGACTTACATGATCACATCTCGATGTTCTTTAGCCAGGTTTTCTTCGGTGCCCATCGCTGGATTCTCCAGTCTGCGGGACGATCTTGCCAGAGAAGTTTACCTGGCAAGCAGTTATCATCCATTCGGCAAACATGTCCAAACCACCGTAGTCGACGTTTTTGCATTTCTTCTTCGATCAGTGTCTGCTGATCGCATCTTTGTCGAACTGTCTCGTTTCGAAGGCGATCGATACGTCCGTTGTGAGCACTTTGGTCGTTTGGCATTGATTTTTAACCCGTATGACTAGGCGATGCGGGAAATGTATAAGATATCCTTTGCTTCGGCATCCGCGTCGGCGAAGACGGCGCTATCGTTGGCGAACATTAAATCGGTTACGAAGTTGTTGCCGTCATATCGAACTCCTAGTCGTCCATCGAATGCTTCGCGCATAATCGCGTCGATCACGACGTTGAAGAGAAGTGGAGAAGCGACGTCTCCCTGTCGGACACCCGTTTGAATCGGGCACTCCTCGGATAGGTCGCTTCGAATACGAACGCTGTTGGTTGAGCCATCATACGATGCTTGGAGAAGTTGGATGATTCTCAAAGTCACGTGTTCGGTTTCCAAGGCTCTCTACAAGCTGTTCCAATCGATGTAATCGAAAGCGGATTTGAAATCGATGAAAACGATGACAGTTCGTTTGCCGCAACGAATTCTTTCTTCCATTAGCTGACGGAGTGCGAATATTTGATCAATGCATCCTCGATGTGGTTTGCTCTCGATGTTTCTGTAGCTTCGATTGTATGATTTTTGTAAATACTTTGCCGACGATCAAAAGGAGGCTAATACCGCGATAATTCTGGTATTCCCGACCTTCGCCTTTCTTCAAAATTGGGTCAATGACCGCTTTCTTCCACGCCGAATGCCATATGTGTGTTATGAGTACATGAAATCGTTGTGATAAGACCCCACCCCCACCGGATCAACTCGGCGGTTACTTTTTTTTTTTATGTGATAGACTAGAGACTTAGGGAAAGCCCCCTTTGTACTACTCGACAATCTATTTTTTCCTATAGAATGTCGAACAGCAGCTCTAGCCGGAAGATGAGAAGTAGAGAGAGAGAGAGACGTAGGAAGGAGCTGCCACAACCTAGCCGCGATATATATATTTTTTTATTCCTTGGTCTGTTCCCGACGCTTTTCCATTTTTCGGCGATTTCATTGCTGCCTTCACCTCGATAATTGTCAGTTCTGTATCGAGACACTGATTCGTCTGAGGCTGTTCGATAATCGGCGGTTCGGGTGCTGGACTTGGGGGGATTCATGGTTGTACAGCTGGTGGAAGATTTCTTTCCACTACTGCAGGCGTTCATGGGGAGAAGTCACAAAAGTTCCATCTGATTTTTTGATGTTGTCGTTTGTTGATGTTGGTTTGCTGCCTAACCGGCGGATTCTCTAGTACAACGTCCGGTACTCGTGCTTGACGCCGCTCTTTCCATGTCGGCCGCAACGTTGTTCCAGTACGCTTCTCGTTTCAATTTCATTTTCTGGCGTACTTCTTTGTTCAATCTTTGGTATTGCTCAAAGTCGACGTGCTTCATTTGCTTCCGCTGATCGACGAGGTCCAGCAGATGTCCGGTTCCATGGCTGCGTACGTTTCTTCTTCTTCTTCTTTGATCCGTTAGCTGGCGGTCCGAGCGGGACGTCCCCGCGTACGTTTACGGATAGGTAGACACAACTCCATTGCACACTCCACAATAGACTCCGACAATTGTCTTTCTTCTACATCGATATTGTCCGCTCTGGTTCTGGCTAGCTCTGACATTGAAAGTTGTGTCATTAGTCTTTCGCTTTCGACATTAACGGGCACAGGTCTATATGGCATAAACATGTATATGTATGTCCGTCGATAGTGCTGAAGGTGATTTGCCTAGAACTAATGCCAACCTGCATCTGGGTCCGGTTGTGTATACCTTTGATTCCAGATCTATCTGTCATTTGCAGCCTCTTTTTTAAGTTCTACTTGGAATGGTAGGATATGTAGCGCTGCAGTAGGCACATATTTATCGCTCATATGATTTCTAGGAAGACTTTTCGAGTAGCCAATGGGTCTTCTTTTGAATATTTACGGTATTCCTTGTTATTGAAACGAAAGTTCCGATTGGTATAGTTGTATAAACTCTTCGTCTTTCGCTTTGAGCCATGTTCGACGAGACTCTTCGTAATTTATTAATTAGAAATAAAATATGTGTTCACGTCACACTCGCAAACTGACAAAACTGTGCAACTGGTACAACTGACAAAACTGTGCAGTTTTCTGCTACACACTCTGTCTTATTTGTATAGTTCTATGTGTACAGTTTTATCTATTGATATTTTGATAAGACCTCAGTTTAACTGTTCAGTTCAATTGTTTGTTCTACACACCTAACGATTTAACTGTACAGTCCGAATGCACAGTTAATAATGATGGTGTGTAGCGGCCTTTAGTTAACTCTACAATTCTTGTTCCAGTACAGTAGTTAATAAAGAAATAGTATGGCTATTTCTAGTCTTTAGCGGCCATTATCCATTTATTAATCATAATCTAAAGAACATTCTATGTATTTAACTTCATATTGATTATTTGTTGTTTTCTTTCTTTTTTCTCATTCTAGGCACTAAGCTGCTTATGTTTCACCTGCGCAAGCTCTGGACCACAACTGTATTCATGTCTGCATTGCATTTATTTTGGCTGTAAAGGGGCACATATACTGGATCATCTCAAGTCAAATAAGCATCCAATCGCTCTAGAATTATCATATGGCATGCTATATTGTAATTTATGCAAAGATTTTATTTATGATCAGCAATGTAAGGCAATTGCTGAAAAGCATTTACGTAAAGCAGCAAGAAGTCTTAATAAAAGCCTATCATGGCGGCCATGGTCACCATCACAAACTGAAGTTAATCTATTACTGCAACATCCAAGACGGCGACATGTAACAGCATTAACTTCAATTGGGCTAAGAGGTCTCCTAAATTTAGGATCGACATGCTTTATGAATTGTATTGTTCAGGTAAGTTTGGTTTTTTCTGTTAATCGATGTTTGTCATATGAATAATTGAAGTAGAGAAACAGTAATTATAAAGCATAGATATTCGCTGTATAGGTCATACTAACCTTGGCAACAATAGGGACGAGGTGTACCACGGAAGTCCTTGATGTACTCTTGCAATTGCTCCCTCCCGACCTACACATCAAGCACCTGGTAACGGGTAGTGCCATTCCAGGGAGGGAATCTGCAGCATGGACCTCAAAACCCTACGGCCATAACAAGAGCAACATCTACTTTCCCCGGATTGCCCTTCAGGAAGAATTTCTCGGTTGAAATACCTTCTGAATGGAGAAATGGAGACATTCTGAAGTAGTTTGATTTGCAGATTTCGATGGCTCCAAGATGTTACAGGGCGTCAGGGGTCTAACTAGAGACGACTTACAGTTCACTGTTCGGAACTTGTACACATAGTCAAGCCTCTGTAAGAACTCTAAGCTCGATAGTGCGCTTCAAGCTGGTAGAGCGATGAAAAGTGAAGGAAGGTAAGTGAGCTCGGTAGAAGGCAAAACTTAAGTCTCTTATGGTCATAGACCCCCAGTTGGGAACGAAAAAGCCAACTACCTAGCAAAGCAGGGAGCCTCGCTCCACAACTTGCTAGCCAGTCAAAGGTGGAGCCCACTGAACACTTGCTATATATTTAGGACGACTTGGACCTCTTTCAGTAAATAAATAGCAGTGGCTCTACTAAACAGACTTAAAAGAAATATTACAGAATTACGGCAATCATCGCCGAACCTTAGCTGCTCAAGGGTGCCATTAAGTATATTTATAAGACCGGTGCTCGTTCGATCGCGTAGGTCAAGCAGCATTGGACGTGATGGGTACTTAGTTGGAGGACTGCTTGGTAAAGCGGCACTCGCGTTTGAGATAGTCAATTACGAATACATTCATATCTGTAACAGACTTATGATCTGGCGGGCGCATTTCTTGCCTTTAGCGGGAGCGTCCATACCCGTGTGACAAGCGCATTTGTTCACTACAGACTTGGCGCTACGGGACCTTAGCACCCTGTTTGTTACTGGGCTAGCAGAGAAGACATTTATTTTTGTTAGCCCATCTTAAGTTCTCATGAGTTCATGCCAGTATAACGTACACCTATTATACTGGGAGATTTAAACGCCAACGTAGGCCGGGAGCCCATATATAGGCAAGATGTCGGCAACCACAGCTTGCATAAAAACACTAAAGACAATGGACTGCGAGTCGTAGAGATGGTAGCAAGTAAGAACTTGGTCGTTGCAAGTAATAAATTTGCGCGTAAAAATATTTATAGAGACACCTATCTCTTAATGAAGCCACTCGCAACCAAATAGACCATGTGTTGATAGACCGCCGATAGTGGTACGAACGTACCGAGGTGCCAAGTTCAATTCAAATCACTATATTGTTGGTATGGCGCTCCGAAAGCGCTTTACAACGCTGAAAAGCTTTGTATCCACTAATCAGGCTCGAATCAATACAGCTGCAATGAAATGGCCAGAAACAGCTAAGGTCATGCATTAGAACTCGACCTAAGTCCTCAGAAGTCGTAAATATCGGGACGACTGGTTCGATAAATGAATGCAAGAAAAGAAAAGAGAAGAAAAGAGAATTCACCGACGAAAAAGGAGGCCTGGGAAAAAAATCTCGTCTGTGAACTAGAACAGTGCAGAGAACGACGGCCGCACCAGCCGCGGGAGTTCTACCGAAGAGTCCACAGTATGACGCAATTCACACCACGTTGCACATACTGCAAGGACAAAGAAGGGAATCTGATGACTGATCCTAAAGGCATCTTGGAGCGATGGGAAGAGCACTTTTATGAATTGCTAAATGGCGAGGTAACTGAAGATTCGGAGGCTCCACCAATATCTCATGATAATACTATGCTGCCGCAACAGGCTTGGAAGAAGTTAGCAGAGCCATCAACCGGCTCAAAAACAACAAGGCCTCGGGTGCAAACGGCATCCCAGGCAAATCAACGACTGATCAGATTTTCACCTTGAGACAGGCTATGGAAAAACTCAATTCAACACCTCTTCATAGACTTTAAAGCAGCCTATGATAGCATAGAACTTTACAAAGCCATGAGAGAATTCGGCATCCCCAACAAGCTGGCAAGACTAAGTAGGTTGACCATGACCAATGTGACAAGCCAAGTAAAGGTATCCAGAACACTGTCCAGACCAATCAACATCTATAATGGACAAGGGGACGGTCTGGCGTGCCTCCTTTTCAACCTGGCATTGGAGAAAGTGATCCGAAATTCGGGCGTAACATCAAGGGGCACAATCCTCCACAAGTCCACCCAATTACTGGCTTATGCAGACGTCAGTGACATCATTGGAAAAACAACAGCTGTACAAGAAGCTTTCCTTAGATTGAGCGGGCGGCAGGAAATCTGGGACTGCACATTAACGAAAGTAAAACAAAGTACATGGTGGCCTCGTCTACAAGCGAGTGCGAGTGAAGCGGTGGCTCTAGGCGCCAGATGGTAAGGGGCGCCAAAATGAATGCGAAAAACAATTTTGAGCAAAAAATAAAATTTTGATGGCAATTTTTGAGGGCATTGTTAGTAGCTAGCCAAGTTTATGGTACTCATCAATATGACTCGAACACGGCACAAGTAGGGAGCACTGATTCCAAGATCGACCGTACATGGCCTTAGGCCACATCCTGCCCGAGATCCATGGAGCAGACTGAATACGGCGGATCTAAACTCAATAAAAGCCGCAAGAAGATGGAGCACTTCTTAACGTTCCAAACATTTCTGAGGCTCCCACCGCTCCCAAAAGGACGACCTACAAGGCCAGTCAAATATTTTTGGATCCATGCATCAAGGTGTCGAATGTGGTCCCCAGTTCAGGAAAGTTTTCGGGATTCTTCTTCAGGGAGGGCAGTCTGTTCCTGTAAACCCAGGGATGGAGTACGTTTAGATCATTCTTCATTGGGAGATCTCCTTAGATCTCCTGCGGAAGTATGAGCACCTAAACAGAGAGGCGACTCGAAAAAACGCCCGCTTTCAGAAGGCGGGGTGGCGCAGCCCGAAAACGTTTTATGCGATATCTGGAAGCTGGCTACTTCCGCGTAGAGGCTGGTAGGGTCTGCGTGGCCCCCGAGGAAGAAAGGGATACCGATTTAATAAGAAGATGGTTAGATCATCTGGATGTTCTCTAGGGCATAATAACCCGGCGAAAAGAGCGAAGGCTTTGGCCATACGGTATGAAAAGTCTTCAGATTCAGACGATATCAAATTCAGACGCATCCATAATGAAGTCTACAACGACTCCAAAGCCGACCTTCTGTCAACTAGCGGAGTATCAGATTTGGTGTTCTTGCGACTAACAATCCGTAGACTCTTCTGACCACAAAACAACTAGTTACCGTGCAAGGAAGTCTTCTGGAAGCGGTAGCCGAATTGGCTCAGGGCTCAGAATAGCCCAGGTCAGTAGGGGTCGGTGCGCCCTCTATGATGCGCCGCCTTAAGCCTTGGAAGGAGCAGGCCTTGTTGCTGTGGACGGGAACAAGCTACAGCGCAGCCTTCTTGTAATCGAGTACTTTCCTGCAGGAACAGAAGACCCCACAGGCATTATGTTGAAAGGATAGGGGTACAAAAGAAGACCCTAAGGGTGTAGCACCGCAGAAGCATTCACAGAAATGACGTCAGAATGGTTAACACTGCAATTTTGGGCTGATGGCAGAAGCCTCTTTTAACGAGAAGGTGACTCTCTCCACCATCTCAGCCTTACTAGCTGGGGCAAGCCCTAATGCCTAACCATGCAATACAAACAACCAAATAGCCTCCAAAGAAGGTGATGCTGTTGGCGAAACGTCGGGGAATCAATTCTTAGAAAACATACTTCCTCTATTGCCGCTACAGGGGGAACTGTGACCCTAAACCCACCATCGAAATCCTTATGGGGCCCCCAGCCCATAAAGGATTGCAAAAGGGGAGGTATAATCCCGTAAGGAAATGGCAGGCCGGCAGTACTCGAAAAAAGTTTTAGTTTAAGTGCCCAAGCTTATCGACTACTGAACTTGGGGCTTTCACTACAGATTCTGGCATCCACAGGTAGTCGTGCGCCTTAAGCCCTTGGTTACCGAGGCCGGCCAGAATGTATATGGTGATTGTCTTTAGAAATATCTTGCTACACTGATGACTGCACGGATATCTGCTAAACGATTATCAAATAATATGATGTATTTTAAAAATCAATTAAACTCTCTCATATAAATGAAATATCTAAAATTTTTATCAATATTTCTCTCATTCTCTATTTGCAGGCTCTTATTCACACTCCATTACTTCGTGATTATTTCTTATCCGAACGACACGAATGCAGCAATAAATCATCATTAAAATGCTTAGTTTGTGAAGTGTCTAGATTATTCCAGGAATTTTATTCAGGTGCACGTGGGCCATTATCACTGCATCGTTTACTACACTTAATATGGAATCATGCCCGTCACTTAGCTGGCTATGAACAACAAGATGCTCATGAATTCTTTATAGCCACCCTTGATGTCCTGCATAGGCATTGTAAAAATTCAGAGAATGAAGATAAGAATTCATTGAATAAAAGTGAAACATGCCCAACACAATGCAACTGCATAATTGATCAAATATTCACTGGCGGACTACAAAGTGATGTTGTTTGCCAATCATGCCAAGGTGTTTCAACAACAATCGATCCATTTTGGGATATATCACTTGATTTGGGCGAGGCACAGCAGGGCGGCGGACCACCGAAAAGCTTAATCGATTGCCTAGAACGTTTTACAAGAGCTGAACATTTGGGATCGAGTGCCCTTATAAAATGTTCAAATTGTAAAAGTTATCAAGAATCAACAAAGCAATTATCAATGCGAACATTACCAATTGTTGCTAGCTTCCATTTAAAGCGATTTGAACACTCTAGTCTAGTATGTGATTGCATTTAATTAATCAAAAATATTTTGTATGTTTTAACACAAAATTTTGTCATTTTAGATTGATAAAAAAATATCAACATTTATTTCATTCCCGGCTGAATTAGATATGACCCCATTTATGTCACAAAAAATTGAAAATAACTGTGATCATGGCGATTATCGTTATTCATTATATGCTGTTATTAATCATGTTGGCACCCTTGACGCTGGACACTATACAGCTTATGTTAGACATCAGAAGGATATTTGGGTGAAGTGTGATGATCATATAATTACTATGGCAACTTTAAGACAAGTCTTGGACAGTGAAGGGTAAGAATTATTATTTGTTTTCATTGGAATTATATTATTTAGTAGAAAAAGTTTCTTTCTGTAATTGCTGCACAACGTTTTAAAGTCGTGTTTACATTATATAAACATTTAACGATCTTTATTCACACTCAACCAATAAAAATTTTGAGTATTTCTTATCAGCTCAGAATTAGGGATTATTAAGGAAAACTGCGTGTCGTATACAAGGCAGTGCGTATGGTAAAATGCTCCCTAAACTAACATGCAGTGTACCTTGGCACTCTCCCTAGACGTAGAAGTCTTTCAACAACACAAAAATCGAGGTCTTACACGTGGCCCTGGCGGAATCCGGGATCCACAATGGTATTCATCAGTGGATCTTCTCCATGCCATGGCAAGATTAGCGGGTGCTCCAACTTTTGTGGGCTATACATTAACCAATATAAAAAAAATCCTCGATATCGGTCTACCTAAAATTTATTAAGGGTCAAACAATTCTGCGTCTATTCGATTAGTTAGGTGCTTGGATTCTATTTTGGACCTTAAGCTGAATTAGAGACTAAACATAGAAGAGAGCCAAGAAAGATCGACATAGCTTGTGTGAAGCTATACAAATTGTGTGCTGGCCTACCAAGCAGTGACCATACCAGACCAGTCTTACTTTGCCTTGGGGTGGTCCAGTCTTACAAAAGATCCTGGCTATGCCAAGCCCCAAGAATTTTACATATTTCGGCCTATTTGCGTAGCCACAATTGAAACGAACGTAATTCTCGATCTACTACCACCTAATCCATACAAGAGGAAGCAGGTAAACTCCATGACCCTGAGTCTAAAGAAGCGAGTTGGTTGGAAGAGACGTATGTACACAACAATATACTGTGCCACTGACTAACCACTGAACCACTGAGAATGGTTGAAAATTGCCAGAAAGGAATGAGAAAAGAGATCACATGATGCCATGAAAGGTCACTGTTAGAGTCGTGTAACTCATCACAGAGATTGAGTTTCGTTCAGCGCCCACTACCCTAGCTACGGGGAGAAAGCCAAAGAGACAACTTCGGTTCTTGTTCTGTAATTTTCTTTGCAGATTTCCGGCACTGCCTAGGATCAGATATTTTGTAGAATTGGAAACTTTGGGAGGGGTTTTGAAACGTAAAATACGAAAAATAGTCCGAAGTGGAAAGCGCTATATTCTCCTTCTTAATACGCTCTTTTGTGATTTCATTCCAGATGAGCTTCTTTTCCCTTGTACAGCTCTGCGGTTCTAGTGTTGTCAGGCTGGTCAACCACTGGAAGCGTATTCAAGCGGCTACGCGCTTCGGTTACATGAGCGGCTATGCGCGACAGATCCAACATAAGGAATTTAATATAAACATGGTCCACTGCAGGCGGCTATTGGCGTATTCGTGCGTGTCGCGTGTATCCAATTTGATTTGGATCGGTCGCGTGTAGCTGCTCGAATCACGAAATAATTTTCTCCAAGGCCTTCTATATTTACAAATCACAAAATTATTATGCCAACTTCACTTCAAAGACCCTGTTTAGACGGTGCGCTTCAGCGCAAGTGCCTCACGAAATTTGTGGGCGCGGGGAGGTTTCGGGGCGGTGGGAAGTGAGTCTTGATCAGAAAGGGATTCACTTGCGCTTTTTTGGCGTTTTAATTTCATTTTGTTCCATCTTCGTGTTCCATTTTACTTTCGTTTCAGCCTTCTAAGTGAAAACACGTGCGAGAAACCTTTTTGCATATTTTATTTGATAATTTACAAAAACACCATATCACTTTTCTTATTTTAAAAAACGGAAATACTCTGGATATCGCAAAAATTGTTATCACACTTTATAAAAACACGCCAATACTTCGTAGATAGCAAATTATGCAAATTGTTTTTATTCCATTTGTTCCAGCTGTAAAGGAAGCGACTGGGCTCAAAGGGCTCAAAGCGAATCGTCTAAACAAATGTGCGCTTTGAGGCGCCTCAAAGCGCGCGACAAAGCGCAACATCTAAACAGGGTCAAACTGCACGAAAAGCTTGCAGTGGCGACCCCTGTATCACGTAGCCGCTTATGTAGCCGAAGCGCGTACTCGCTCGAATACCATCCGGCATCAAGGCATGAAGGGAAAGGGTTTTATCCTCAATGGTTTAACGAGGGTGACGGCGAGGCCATTGATGTTTAGGGATCTTCCCGTTCTCGTCTAGGGTGCCGATTATTTTGCGATATTTCGCAACTTCTGCGAAGAATATTGCTTTAGGTCAGTGCGTCTTCGACTTTTTTGGAACTGGACTGTGGGTACTTGGTTCCATCACAGATCGCTGGTGGTTAGAGGCATATACCCCTGGACAGCTTTAGGATAAAGTTTGGAATGACCTGCTTATCCCAAGCAATGCCATCCTGGATTTTGGTGAATCCTCCTTCGGCACTTGGGTCTTCCCCAATCGGGTTGGTAGCCAAGCAGCGAAGGATTGTGCCAGCCAGGCGGCGTTCTGGTGACCTGCCTTTGCCGGGTCTGGTCTTATTAGGTCTTTGGCCCTTCTGCAGACTATTTTCATCCCAGCGATAAAACTTTGTCAGTGCTGCTACGATTCTACGGTGGCTCAAGGCGGGGCCGATGGTGGAGCAAACGGTGTCGTCATCAATTAATAGCCCTTTTTGCACATTATCTAACCACGCCAAGGTGGTTATCAAAGCGCCGCTCCAAACGTGGGAGTTGTATTCGACAAGAGCGCGAATGTAGGATTTATAAGAGTTGGACATTCGTTCAAGATCATCCAGACTGGATCAGGCCTATGCTAGTCTTGCATTGTCAAAGCTGTAAGAGTAGCATAGGGTACCCTCGTCAGCGAAGCTGAGAAGTGGGTTAGAGGGGATTGAAAGTAAGTTATTTCTAAGGATAATAAATAAATAGGGCAGGTGATCAGATTGACCCCTGGGAAACCCCCGCAAAGATCGGGTGGGTTCGAATTTGACGCCTTAATTGAACACCGTCGGGTTTAGTTAGCAGGGCTAAGTACCAAACTTTATCGAAAACCTGGGAGATATTTAGAGCAAACCAAACTACACTCACCAAATCCATGCAGGCTTCGGTTGAAGTGTTCTGTAAGGCAACTAAAAGATCAAGTTGGATGCAAGATATCCCATAAGGTTTTGGAGAGAATAGAGGCAATTGCTATTGGGCGGTAGATAGAGGGAAGGTTGGAGTCGGTATGTTATCGGTATGGGTTGAACATATGCAAGATGATAGGGGGTATATTATCGGGTCCACTCGATTTGAAGAATACCCTGTCCATATTGTGTATGGAATGGTTCAGTACAGGGGCTGGGGTAGCAGGGGTGGGCAAAGAATTTCAGGCATACAGAGATGCTAATAAGTCGGCCTTGGATTTGCTGTCTGTTATCACCTTCTCCTGGTGGATGAGGAAGGCGTTGTGGTTGTAAAAATCTTGATGGAACTTACCAAGAACTATAGGTTTTTGCTAGAGGTTGCATTAAGGAGTTTACTTTTCAACTTGTTGTCAACTAAAATTTTAACTTTCCTGATTACGGCTTTACAGAAATTTCGTAGTTTTGTATACTCTAAATTGATCAACTCACTCGGGAAACATTTATACGCTCCGCAGGCGACTTCTACAGTCCTGATTAAACCATCTGTTGGGCCTAGGCTTTACAGATATGGTAGAATGGGAATGTATAAATGCATTCCTGCCTGTATGATCGTGGTGATACGGATAGCAGCCTCATTTCTAACTCGGATGTGCAAGAAGAGGAGGAGGCCTAACATATTCTCTATAAGAACAACGTACCTTGTTTCCTTTTAGTTCTAATAAACCGCTAATTCAAAGGATTGTATTTCTATTATATTGAAGCTTTTGATTAAAACTAAATTTTATCTTTTTCTTGTTATTAAAACGTGTATTTAATAAATGCTTGTGCTTTTCAGATATTTACTATTCTATCACAAAACAGTACTCGAATATGAATAAATTCCTACTAGTGTGTATGTTTTAATTAATTAAAAAAAAAAATTATATTACTTACGGCATTGAGGTAATCGCTATCTTCCAAACAAACAACATTTAAGCAAACCATGATGAAAAATGGTGATGTCCATGTACTTAAAGACAAGAGCCAAACATCGAAGGAAGAGGAGAGATGGTAATCAAGTGTCCGTTTCGTGTTTTATTGTATTCGTCCCCGTTTATGTTTCTTTTCTCCCCCCTTAGACTGACTTTCATATAAATATTTACGGATATTTTTTTTTCGTATACATAAGAACACATTAATAAGTTTTTTTTATTCACTACATAATAGAAATTATATTTATATTAATAAATAAATAAAATGATGATTGTCTTATTATCAAGGCAAAGAAATTTAATTATTATTATTAAAGAATTTTGTAGACGTGATAGAATAGAAGAACGATTTTTTTTAATAATTTAATTTAATCGTAAATTTTACCTGGCTGCTAGTTATTATATAATAATTGTGTTCTTTCATTGTATTTATAATTATTAAGTCTGACAATAATTTATAACGAATTAATATTTTAGTTTTCGTCTTTTGTTTTGTTTAAAAATGCATTTTGTGACTATTATATACATAATAAAAGAGTAGTGTAGATGTTTGGATGTTTATATTTCTTATTGAATTTTTTTTACTTAAGTAATTTCATTTCAGTTACGGGTTTACATCGAAAAGATCTACTGATGACCTTCTTATATATCTCATGATATTCCTCAATCAAAGTAACTTAAGAGTTAAGGCGCCCGACTACCATCGCAAGGTCGAGGGCGGAGATTCCGAGTCGACCGTGAACGCGCTCTTGAATCCCAGTGGGTATTATTTGGTTGAGTAACTCACAGCTAAAAGCGTCATCGTGGAAGGTTACGAAACTGGAGGATCCGAAAAGTGACGGCCGAGCGGCGTAATTAGAAAGGAGTCGCTACGACCTTTGGTTAATCAGGTGGCATAAGCTACGGTTTCTCTTCCATAACTCTGAGCCCTTTCAAAAAAGATGTCTTGCCCCTCAAGCATAGTAGAGTGACATCAACTGCTCCACCTGCGGCTGCAGAAGGTGAACCTCGGTCACTGCGGGTAACACATTCTGGGGCCGTATTTGGTTTCTCGAGTCGATGGATCGACTCGACAAAAAAAGCTTCTCGATTTTCTTTAAGTTTCATATTTGGTTTCACGACCAAATCGACAGCTAAGCGCAGCCATACAAAACCATCAAATTGGGTGGTATTACTCCAAGGCAGCAAATCACGTATATTTAATTAAAATAGAAATTGTTAAAAGTTTATTGTATGGATAAATTGAGCTTTTTAATAATCGCCAAACGTTTTTATCGACACGTAAAGAGACGATATCGTGTCGCCAAATGCCAATTTTTATTTATCGACAGACGACAATGTCGACTCGAGAAACCAAATACGGCCCCTCATCCCAACGTACCTAGCACTGCGGGTGACACAGTTACGCAAGTAGCTGAACCCAAAGTGCCTGGGGTTACGGGTGACACAGGTCTCGAAGTCACGTTGCAGGAGCGTCTGGATCACTCTAATCTTCGGCCCCGTCCTGTACACAATCAGGTCATCCGCGTATGCTAATGCCGAGCGGAGTGAACTTGTTTTATTATTATTAAGGAATGAGGGGGCAACCCAAATGGTGAACACTGCGGCCAAGTTAGGCCTATTGTGTATTCCCACCAGCGGAACAGACTATCAGCCTTTCGGATGAAGGCAAGATGAAGACCGGACTTGAGCAGGGCTCAAAAACTCTCTGATAAACGTCCTTCTTCTAAGTCAGATCAGAGCAGGACATTCACAAAGAATATGTGTGGAAGTCTCGTCGCCTTCCAAGCAGAGTCGGCATTGTGTTGAGATAGTCTAGTTTGTGAAGGTGGTACCGCAGTCCTACATGGCCAGTGAGATAACCCACCAGCAGCCTTAGGTCCGCTTTGTTTAAAGTAATAGTGCCCGTATTCCCTTAATCCACTCCTCTATCAAGGACTTGGAGATGGACCAAGAGATGCCACAGAAGGGTTCTGGGCCCTGGAGAACAACGTCTAAGACCCCTCCCCCGCGAGGCTGTCTGCAGGCTCATTCCCTTCGATACCCTAGTGTCCGGGGACCCGGCAGAGCGAGACCTCATTTCTTCTGGTCAGGCTCTATAGTACGTCAAAGCACCGTGAGTGAACTTGTTAGGTCACTCGTAAAAATATTAAATAAGAGCAGACCATTTTTAATGTCGAAGAACCTACTTGATGTGAAGTTGCCACTTTTAACGACGAACTTTTTCTTGGGAATCATATTATAAATCGTGTATAGCTGAGGTCCGATCAGGCATGCTCCAGTACACTGGCCTTTCATGAAATTCCAGTGTATGTCTGATACCAATTTCGACACGGCATGAATAATGTCATGCCCTGCCCGGAATCCGAATTCGTTATCGGGGATTACTTTTTTTTCTTCAGCCCATATGGATAATGATCTATTAATCACTACTTCAAACACCTTACTGATAATCCGCAGAAGACTAATTGACCGGAGATTAGCAGGGTTACTTTTATCTTTACCCTTCTTGGGTATTGGATACACCACTGCCATCTCCCAGTGTCCTGGGAATTGGGCATTGCTTAATGCATTATTAAACAATGTGGGGTATATGTCTATAGCCTTAGGGCCAAATACTTTAAGACGATTTTTATAGCACCATCCACCCCGGAAGACTTCTTTTTGTTTAGATGGAGATCGATTTTTCTAATGAAAGTAAACTTTAGTTGGGCCGCGGGAATGTCATTCGCTGGGCAGTCTTCATTGAATTCGATGATTGATCGACTCTCGGATTTCCAAGTTTCAATCTCATTAGATAATCTTTCATGGTTCACTAAGGCCCTATTCTCAAGGTCAAAATTCGGAACTAGCGATGAAGAGCTTTCAGTCTCGTCAACATTCGACTTTTATATTTTTATAGTGCGTCGATCGTTGCATTCCTGTAGCAATCTGTGCTGTCCTTTTTCTTTGTTCTTGGTATAGTCTTGTCCATTGTCTGTATGATGAAGTTGTCCATATCTTTGAGATATGAATCAATCACCTCATTGGTTAAGTTCCTGGTTGTTGGAGCTAGGAGTGGATACAGTTGAGGGAAAATGGACAAGACTGAAGACAATACTAACGGTTGTCACGAAGGAAGTATGGAGAGATGGCAGAAGACCAGTTGGCAAACCATGATCAAGGTGGGTGGACAATATTAAGGCCGATGCAGCAAAACTGCACAATATAACAAATTGGAGACAAGTTGCGGAGCAGAGAGACGTCTAGAGGAAGACGCTGATGGAGGCCAAAGCTCGAATTGGGCTGTAGAGCCATCGAAGAAGAAGGAGGTATGAGTCTGTTATTCCGTATTTCCCTTTCCATAACCTTACCGAGTCTTAGCCAGTGCATCTTTTGGTATGCAAAAGGGTGCACTTCGCAATATTACAGAAAATCTATGGAATCGTCAGGGACTTCCTGAATGTCAACAAAAGTCAAGATAAATATGAAAAAAAGGTTTATAAAATGTGGATAATTGATCAAAAAATTATATTAAACGAATTCGATTGTTTAAGTGTTAATGTTTGAGACCCAAAAACGACATTATTTATATTTTTTTTAAAAAAATGTTTATTGCATTCTTATAAATTCAATATGGCAACAATTAAATGTATCAAAAATTTATAACTAAATCGGAATTTTTAATATTATTTATAAGGCTACCTAAAACAAAACACAGCAATAGATTGCTTAAGTCTTTGATTGCATATAATATTATATAGCAAAAATATCATAGGATCTACTAATTATACTGTAATTAAAAATTTCCCTTTGAAGACGGTGTTGAACAGCAGACCATGCTAACATCTGCAGCAATCATAGATGCATCAACCAAATCTGAATAATCACTTTCAGTTGCTTTAATTATTGATCTCTTATCATTGATTTTCGATTCATCTTGAATATTTGATATTTCAGTGAAGCCGCTATCAGTTCTGCCAAATATCTCTTTAGCTGGATCATCTATGATTAAATTTTGATCCTGTTTCAACTTCTGCCGCGTATTCTCATTCAATTTCGCAGGAGCAGTGATTTTTAATTGTAAATTTGATCCTATAATGCTGTAATTTTCATCATCATCATCATCATCGTCTCCTTGATGATATGAGAATGAACGTGATAAATTCTTTCTACTTGCTGATCTCCGCTTTCGTACTGGAGTATCTGGATGCTGTGATGAACTAGTTGAGCTTGTACTTTTCGATGATAGTTGACTTATTTGCATTTCATCATCATCATCGGAATTATTCTCTTCGGTTGCTGGTGTATTAAATATATTATCCATATCTGAGAATGATTTCGATTTGCTAACAACATTCTGTGATAATTGTTGCTTAACTGAATTGTTTATATTTAATCTATCGACACCAGCATTGAAGCAACTAATGTCAACAGACATATCAGCTACAGAATTTTGTCCTTTATCATTGAGCATGGCTGGTGTTGATCCATATAATGAGTTGCTGGATGATGTTCTTAGTAAGGATTTATCGGATTTTAAATTTGCATAAAGATTATCATCCGTTTCGTTGCAATCGCTTTGATTTAATGATAATGATGATTTATTTATTTTAATATCATTCAATTTACGCAGTTTCTTTGGTGAATCTAGTTTTGATATTGGTGATAGCAAGCCGAATGATGTATTCTTTACTGAGCTACCAGAATTATGTATCGGAAGATGAAAGGTTTCCTAAAGATTTTTTTTTAGTAAATTATTTATCATAGTTTACAAGTGATATAATAAAAACAAATTCATTTGCACATTTACGTAAATTTTAAAAATAAATTCAAATTTAAATAATCGTTGATTACAAGGAACACTCCAAGCAGACCTTACTCAAGTGTGCCGAAGGGAAGTGGAAGGAGAAATCTGCAGTTGCTGGTAAATACATACGCATTTTCTTGGATGCACGGAAGATGTTCAAGAGGACACTGACACAGGCGACCAGATAGACAGGGTCAGTACCGGCTTTAGGGATGGGCGAACCCGGACGACCGCCCGAGGGCGTCATGTCCCAGGGGGCGCCGCGATCGAATAATGTGTTCATTCATTTAGTTAATAAATGATAACACCTCCACAATACAAGACACAACGCCAGATGTGCCAGTTTCTACCAGTAAACAAGTTCTTGGCAATAGCAGCCACACAAGCTTCCTCGGAAGTTGCAGATCCTTCCAATCCTGTTTGTGAGTTCAACTGAGAATAGTATAGGACCCTCTATTATTCTTCTTCGACTGTAACAAACCGCAAGAAACAATATTCATGTCCCTAAGAAATTTGCAAAATGTTGCTGACAAATTCACTGAAGTTTTTTGCCCAAAGTCTTATGCAATGTACCGCGACCCAATAAGTAGGCACACTGACGCTAAGTCTTTTATAACTGATGTATCTCTTGTTGTTGACGATATAATAACCGGTATAAGCAATCGCGATATCAATAAAGGTCATGGTCCTAACAACCGGCCTCATTGCTTTTTGTAGGGCTGTTCAAATCAAATTTCGGTTCCCAGCCATGTTATCTTCAACAATTACGATAATGATGCTTCCAGAGCCAAAAGCTTCTTGGCTTTATAGAGATAAGAGCCCAATAATTCGATAACGTTAGGGGCCCAAAAACTCTTTTCTGTTCGCTCGTCTGCGTGCCCGATCTGGGGAACCCTATATTTCAGGTAAGTAGCGGTAGGTGGCAATTAGAATAGAAGAAATTTCTCCTCTTCGGCCAACACGACGCGCGTGATTTTTGCAGCTTACCGCCCTCCTCGGACAGACTTAAGATATCGTACCGTCTGGATAATATAATAAATGCCAGACTGGAACCTTATGCAGAAGCCGTAATGAATACTAACATTTTTCAATAAGGCAAATCCTCTGAAAATGCTGGGAATACAACATCGACGTGTATCAACTTTTCATCGACTTCAAACAAACATACGACAGCATCGACAGGGAAAAATGTATGCGACAATGCTGGACCTAAACATATCCCTAAAGATAGTGAAACTGACGAAAATGACAATGGAAAATACAAGGGGTACAGTCAGAATACAAGGAAAATTGACGGAGTCCTTACCAGCCAAGCAAGGCTTAAAGCAGGGCGATGGGCTGGCACCCATGCTATTTAATCTTTGCCTAGAAGGAGTAATTCGCAAAGTAAACATTGATGCGAACGCAACCCTGCTTAACAAATCAAAACAACGGTAAAAATGGTGGCACTTGAGTGGCAAGGTGGCAGGGCGGAAGCACGTCCAAAAATTGGACCTGACTCGGACCAAGTGCGAGGCTCAGAGCGAATGATACCCCTCTAAATAGATTCAGGGAAAGGACGCCATTACGGAAAAAATGAAGCCGCCTTCCAGAAACTGGAAGCTCAAATAAAAGAACTCATGCACGATCTTAGTGGGCGAAACAATATTACGCCGCCCTAGTCAGGGTGAGGAAGAAGAGATCGACCGGGGTAGGAAAAAGGGCACATAAAGTGGCGGAGGCAGCTACACAAACGGTGCCCACAGAGGAAATTTGTAAAAAGGACATCGTGGCAGTTGCAAATCGGTTGGAGGAGCTTATAGGAACTCCGAAGGCCCGCAAGCGCGGAGCGGAGAACCAATTCCGGCAAAGACCCCCATATGAGAGAAAGAAGAAGTCTTCACAAAAAAAAGACGAAAACGGGCCCAGTGAAACGGGAAGCGACTCCCTCAGCAGAAAAAGGAGCTCCCGGGGAATAGCAAAAAAACGCAAAGAAAGATAAGACCAGACGCGCTATCATAGCTGTGCACTATTATACGCGAAAATCCTGAGAGGACGAGGTAACACCTATCAGCAGACATACAAGGGAGAATTTCTGGTGGAACTGAAGGCGGGGAAAGTTGTAGACCCCTAGCAGAAGACCAAATCCTCACTAGGAGGAGCAGCGCAGGTGAGAGTAAGCATTGACAATTAAGATAAGGGACCTGGAGGAGATCACCTCCAAAGGAGAGGTGTGTGAGGCAAAGGTAGGGAGCATGAAGTTATGACATCAGGCTTGTCATTCAGCATGTACACCGCGTATTGAAGGGTTCCATGCCCTTAATTAAATCCACGATGTACGTGGAACTATACGTGGCCTGTCTTGTTCTGATGAGTACATGCAATAGCAAAACTTCATAGTGAAATAACGATTTCTCCAAGTTGAGATCCGCCACCTCGTGGAAGCTATTCAATGCTGCCAAGTAGTGCGGCAACTGCTAGAGTTATAAAAGCCCACCTAAAGAAGGGCAAAAATAAATAGCTAAAAATTTCTGCAAGAGAGCAGGCGATATCCATTCCATTATGCTGTAGGAGGGCTGGAGCCTCCCGTACTATGCAAAATAATCAGGGCTTCCTTCGCACATAGTTACATCCCATCTGGCTAGAGGAATATTAAGATAACATATATATATATACCCAAGCCAGGACGTTTTGATTACACCTTGGTTTATTCTTTCAGGCCGATGTCTTTCGTCTTTTGCCTTCAACGAAGTAGAGAAAAAAATTGTCGACAAGGAAAGAAAGGAAACTCTCATCCTCTGCACCAACCGCTAAGCTCTTACTAGCATTCGTATCGGGCGAGGAAGTCCTCTAACATACCCCTTCACAGTCTGGTGTTCAGAGTGAAAAGTGCAGCATTAAACAAGGAGTTGTGCTGGCGGCTTTCCTTGATATCGAGGGAGCATTCGACAAGTCATCCTGTGATACTTTAGCTAGACCGCCCTAAATAGGCAAGGTCTAGGTAGCATTTCCTGCTACTGGATCAAATCTATCCTGAGAACTCGCAAACTAATGATCTCTCATCTTAAGGGGTCTCTAGAGGGCAATTTGGTAAAAGGGTGGTAGATGAACTCTTTGAGTTACTCAATGGCCAAAAGTTTTTCGCCCAAGGTTACGGAAGTGATGTTATCATCGTGGTAGCACTTGGGTCACTGTAAAGTCATTTTCTTCAACTCAAACGACTTGTCACCCCACACGACTCAATCTTCAGCACAAGGGCCTGACAGTACCACGTTAAGACCGATAAAATGATTGTGATTCCGTACACCAGAAGACGAACACTGCAGGGACTGGGATAACCCACCCTCGCAGACATAACTATAGGATTTTCACAAGCCAAAAACTTAGGAGCGATACTACATGCCAGGCTCAAGGGGAACGAACCATTAAATGGATGCTCTGAGGAGCAGGACGCATAGTCTCTGTGATCCTACTGCAAAGCCTTAGGTTTCCGCATGTGCTTTACAACCGAAACCATGTACTGTATACATATCACCATCATAAGGCCCACGGCAACTTACAGAGTTTTAATGTGGTGACATAGAACGACGCTTAAAAGTTTCATAATAACCCGTTAGTCAAGGGAGTAAGGCACCTGGCTACAGAGATCCCGGATTCGAATCCTGGCAGTACCACGGTCTTTCGCTTGTTCCACTTACCCCGTCCCCATAACTTTCCTTCTTTACATTCCAGATTCCTCCTTTTATAGTAATATTCCTGACTTTCCATAACCGGAGCCATGCGCTCCTCACCAATGGCAGCGTTAGAGACTCTCACCAATTTGGTACCACTCCACAGTATAGAAATGCGCCACCAATTTGACAAGCCAATAGCAGCAGCTGATAATAACATGGAACCAGAAATATGCGCACGGTGGCTTAAAGCCAATAGAGCCTTCTATAGTCTGTCAAGGCTTTTAAAACGCAACGAGCTAAGCGTCTAGCAGGCTTTAAGAGACGATGGTCTTAGCGGTGACTCACTCCGTCTTAGCCGTGAGAGAGAGCCTTAAATGAAAGAGAGAACAATTACTCAGACTCTTCAACGAAGAGACTTACGTACGCTATCGCAAAATACTTAGAAGTTATGAAGAAAATAGAACTCGGTAGGTTCCGTTGGGCAGAGCATCTAATTCGTACGAGTAAGAAGGAACCTCTTTGCAAACAGTCAACTACAATTATGTTCTATGAGCTGCGATAGTGAGAGACGGCATTGGTGGAGAAGGCAAATGCGAGAAGCCAGGACCGGATCCCGGTTGTAGAGCCGGTCGGGAAGAAGAGAATAATAATTGATCTCAAAATATACGGAAAAACGTGCAAACAAAAAATATACATATATAAAGAAACACTTACCAAATCAGGAGATTTTGGTGGCGGACTCAAGCCATTAATTCCATCAAAATCTTTATTAATTTCATCGTCAACATCCTTATCTCCATGATCAGATGTTCTAAATAATTGCTTACGTCTTAACGAGGCATCGGCCGCCTCATAGTCTATAATAGTATCACAATTGTTAACAACGGTGGGTGTTTGTTGCTGCTTATCATTAAATGTATAAAACTGCTTAAGTATATTCTCAATTTCTGGTGGTAAAATTGGCGGGAATGTTAGCACAGTCTGTGCAATACCATCACGAATCCTTCTAACTGGCTTTGTGCCAGCCGTGGCACATTCTGTACCATCATCAGATAGAATTATCTTCTGATAACGTAACGGACAGTCAATTGGGCTAGGAACTATTTGATGCTCTTGAAAAAATGAACTAATTGCTGCTTGTGCTTTAGCCTCAAGATCAGGATCTGGTGTTGCTTGAAATTGTGTCACATCTGGGATAACATTAACTGGTCCTAGAGATGAAACTTCTTCAATTGTCCATTCAAATTGTGTTGATGAATGTTGCGGTGTGTTGGCGGGTTGAAATAATGATGGACTGATGGAAATATATATATTTTTTAATTGCTTACATATAGAAGAAATAAAATAAAAATTACCTGCATATTAATGGTAGATGCAAACGCTCAGTTAAGGCATGTTCGAATGGATTTACTACTTTTGGGAATCTTACAGGTGTCGATGGAGTTTTGATAAATGGAAATACATTAAAGGTTGATTTTTTGCTTAAAGATGCTGGTGTACTTGGTTGTAGGTTATTTAACTTAGGTGTACCAAAATTTTGTGAATTTATGCTGTAATATTTTGTTGTATTTGACGGTGATTGTCGGCGAGTTAATATTTTTTGCGGCGTGCAGTATTGATCGGAATCCATTATGGTTTTATTTAATATATCTTTTACTTAATCTATGATCTGATCATTGAGAATTTAATCAGAATGCTGATATTTTTCTTATTATCACAGTTAGGGTACCCTTTTTAGTTATTATTTTCGGGTAAACATGAAATGAAAATGTTGAAAATTAAAACTTAACCCAAGCTGTCAAACACTTAAACTGAAAACCGTTTTATATCCGTCAAAAGACTTTTCAACTAATTTTTCGGGTAGTGCCATACAAAAACTAAATGAATGATAATTATGTGGAAATGCAGTGATTATTTTCACCATACACGGAAACACACATGGGAAAATTACCAACAAAATGTGCAAAATATCAACAAAATATTGTTCTGGCAGCACCATATTGCAATAAAACACATGTTCAAGCAAACTTTGACATAAGGCCGGCGGCATTGGCGTTTTGAATTTTGTTCACCTAAGACAATTTTTTTTAATTTAATTTTATTGTGTTTATTATCAAAGAAAGTTAAAATGCTAGCAAACGCTAATAATGCCGGAATACCAGATAAAGCATGGCAGCCACATTTTGTTACATTAGAAACATCGTAAGTTGTAGTAAATCTTGAAAGAAATTTTGTAAACATCGCAAACAAATTTTTTATTTTTCCACAGAATGGGTGAAATTACATTCGAATTATATTGGAAACATTCACCAAATACATGTCGCAATTTCGCTGAACTAATACGTCGTGGATATTATAATAATACAATATTTCATCGAATAATCCGTGATTTTATGATACAAGGCGGTGATCCAACCGGTACTGGTCGCGGCGGACAATCAATTTATGGGCCAAATTTTTCGGATGAAATTCATGCTGATTTAAAACATACAGGTGCTGGGATACTATCAATGGCTAATTCTGGGCCGGATACTAATGGTTCACAGTTCTTTATAACATTGGCTCCAACACAGTGGCTAGATGGTAAACATACGATATTTGGTCGGGTGTATTCTGGAATGCAGGTTATTAAGAGGATTGGTATGGTAGAATGCGATAGAAATGATCGTCCTGTTGATAATGTCAAGATAATTAAAGGGAAAGTTGAAAAATTTTAAATTTTTTGATGTTTTATAATAATTTTTTGGTTATTAGCGTCATTTTTGTTTCGATATTTATCAATGAAAAATCCCTTTAACTTATTTTAAAATTGGTCTTGTGAATTTCTCTCCTTTGATGCGCCACCTTCATCGATACCTCTGCCATACTCGCACTAAATGAAACTCAAGACACTGATACCGACTGTTGCATCCTGGATACAAATAGGACCTAGGTCCACTTTTGTAGCGTTTGGAGAAAGGTTGATTGATAGATTCTCCGTGGTACACCATCTTCAAGTCGAGCTTCCCACAGGCAATGATGGCAAGATCATCTGCATAACAGATAGCATCGAAACCAGATTCAGATAGTTTGGTGAAAAGTTACCGAGGTAGCTTTTTCGATTTTACTGACCAGGTGATGTAAAGCAACCTCTGTTGATTTACCGCCTTCGAGTAAGCGAACTGGGAGCTATGTAGAGGAAGGGAGAGCTCTAGCTTGCACTTAATATGAAGGTCTAGCAGCCTTCCCATCGTTTTGAAAATAAAAGAGGTTAAGCGGGTAGGTTTGTACGATATAGGCAGATCCAGGGATCTGTTGCCCTGTATGTGAATAAAAACCAGCGTGACTTTCCTCCAGATGGTTGGTTTGTATCCCCAGTTGAAGCTGGCTCTAAAGAGGCAGACCAGGTTGTCGAGAATCAGATCAAGGCACTTCTGAAAGAGTGCCGGAAAAATTCCATCTCTTCCCGGGGACTTATAGGGTTAAAAGGAGGCCATTCCCATTTAACCTTGTCACGGTCGAAGATGTTCCCAGAAATACTCCGGGAATAACGGATTGGGATGATCCTATGACTACACCCAGCATCCAATGGATGAGCGGTCTGGAGGATTGACCCTGAAAAGTGCTTGCTGAGCAGGTACCTCAAAGTTTCTATGTTATTCAACAAGAAATTCTAGAAGACACTCCTTTCGTTTACACCGGTACTCCCCCAGATGGAGTGGTGAGCATTTGCATCACAGCGGTTGACGAATTGCCGGTGCGTCTTACGACAGAACACAATGAGTTCTTGAACCTCCTGGAGTGGCGCTATTGCTATATCCCCAGGAAATTAGGTGGAGGGAAGAACGATTTCTTGGAATCCGTTGGCGGTGTGAAGATCGCCTTGAAGATCTGATAATGTATCTGATGTACAAAATTCCTTGATAGGTTGTGGCCTCTTCGGCTTTGGTCCTCCTGCTTAAAGTTGTCTACACTAAGAACCCTCTCTATCTTTCTGACTTCCTTTTGCCTCTCCATTCCCTGCGCTCAATTAAAATTTCTCATTCCCGTACATCATTCCGTGATTGGTAGTCGTTTCCTTCTTGTTCACTCGTTCAGACTCCAGAATAATCTTCCAAACTATATTCAAAGAATAAACACATCCAGGGCTTTCAGACTTCCAAGGCCTTGAGCCTCCTTTCTCACAGGGACCGGATTAGGTACTTACCCGAGCGAGCGAGGTGAGCGCCTTGTGAAACTCCAACGATTTCCTGTCACCAGGCTATTGCACTGACAGCAGCTGCTCGAGTCTTCGTTTCTTGGAGAGACCATATTTCTCGAGCAGCTGCTGCTTTACGTGCTCATATGTGGCTGCGGTGAAGTCGGGTATGCTGAGAAGTACTGACGCCACCGCTTCTCGTGAAAGTACTGCGATTACATGCAAGAGCTTTGATTTATCCACTCTGAACCCCGCCAGCGTAAACATCGCTCTCGCCTGGAAGAACTTTCCGAACAGGTTCTTCTTCGGTCATCTAGAGCTAGAGGTCCTACCCAACGGAGCCTACTGTTCTTTATTTTCTATACAACATCCATTTCGCGATAGCGCTCGTAAATATCGTAGATGTAGAGTCTGCGGAATCGTTCTTCCTCACACAAGAGACCAACGATTCTCTGAAGTGCATACCTTCTTCTCGAACACGGCTAAGTCTCCGATGCAACCAGTAAGACGGTGTCAGTTTGGATGTTACGGTTGCATGTAGGCTTAGTTGGCTTTTATCAGCGAAGTTAGCGTTCTATCGCGGTAGTATTGGATTCGGAAGCCGGTAGAATAAAGCGTTCTTTCACTTGTTCTCTTCACTATCTTCATTCATTCATTTTTTAGCTGGCACTGCGACCTATTTTATTTGTGGCTGTCGTTAAAAAAAACCTTTTGATAAAACCTAAAATTGATTTGCGATTCAGCCCGAAGCAGGGACGTCGCGATGGAGGACCTTCTTCTCGGTGTAGCCTGAGACTCGCATCACAGTTTCCTTAGGACCATAGAAGAAGCGATAGGATACCTCTGCCTTTAGCAGCCATTACGTAATCGATTCGCCATTCATCTCAGCAGTTATCAATCTGCTGTTGAGAAGCGACCTCTCGATATCTCTCACTAGCGCAGGTTCGGTAGACCTGCCTGGCCGGTAGACAAATTGCAAGCAATGGAGTAGATTCACTGAAGAGCCTCCCTATTATGCCAGTCTAAAATCTTCTTCATTGCTTTCAGAAGAAAGGAGGAGAGGCTATGGGTGGATAGGCCCCTGCACCTCCAAATATGGTCCAGCGCAAAACTTCCATGGAATAATGTTAGCGGGATTAGAAAGATCTCTTCCAAGCCCCTTTCCGAGGGGAGCTGGGAAGATCTGGTATTTTCCAGCAGCCTTGAAGGTGTCAATTCAATCTTACTCGCAGTGAAAATATTGTTTGTCAGGACTATGTTCCTATTGCAGGACAGGTGGGCAAGAGCGATCTCCAAACTAGTGTTAGATTATAAAGCCAATCCGTATGGTCAGTTACTTGAGAAATCAAGAAATGAGTGCTCATGAAAAGCATCGTTGTATCCCTGGCGCTCTTAAAGGAGCCTTCAGGTCCCAGTTATCCTAGACCATAGCCCTATCGAATAGTTTTCTCACTTCTCTCCTTTGCCTGCAGAGATCATTGTTCCACCATGATCCTCCGGTTGCTACTTCGTGGTTTTGCAAGACAACTACTGTCACGATCGTTTCCTGCAGATTGGTAGAGATAACATCAAGATCGGCCTAAGTGATGGGGTTATTACCTACGTGACAGACTCTTAACCAAAGGGCTGTGCGATAAGCCTTCGAATGAGTCTACCGAGGAATATTGCAGAAGCTCTCAAGTCAAACCTTACAGATATGTCAGTATTTTGGAACTGATGAATGTGCTGGCAAGAGAACAAGACCTGCTTAATCAGACTGGAAAAGATAGATTCGTGCCCCCTGTTGATAATGTGTAAATTGTAGGAAGTAGTAGTCTATACAAAAATAAACTCTTCTAAAAATATATGCTTTATTAAAATATTGATTATAAAATCACATTTAATCAACCAAAAAGCCCTCCAACATCACCTAAAGGCTTACCAAGTCCCAGACCACTAGTCAAATTGCCAAGACCCCCCGTTACCAAACCTAATGTTGAGCCAAGGGCTTCGCATGTTGTTGTTTGTATAGCCTTTACCGGTGCACCATATAAAGATAATTCACAAAATCGAAAATTATTCTGTGTTTCCAATTTGGTGGTAATTTTAATAAAAGGCATTCCATTTCCCGTAAAGCTCTGAAGCAAGTTATCGCTATCAGTTTTTGATTCTGAATCCATATAGGCAAATTTCTTCAGTAGACCAATAAAATTTTCTCGAACCTTTTTCTCCTCGTTTCCATTTAATTTTGCCTGTGGTATTTCATTGCCATAAATATCGTTTGCATCGAAAAGATATTGCAGCTCATCACCATGTGCCGTATAGTTTGGATGCTTATTTTCTGATACAATTTTCAGTCCACGTAAGAAATTAAAGCCATTTGTTGATCCGCCAGAATATTCAAAGCTATATAAGAATGCCGAGGCAGCTCTGCCCCATAATTCAGCAGTTAATACAGCCGGAAGATTGAATAGAATGTCGGTTGTTGCTTCAGTTAGCTACAAAATAAAAATACTTATTAGAATAGAAAAGACTTAAATTAAAAATAAACAGAACCTTTGATAAGACTTGATCTGGATTTAAATTTGGCGGCAGTTTTAGCAGATCATTCAGTCCAATATCTACTCCCAGCCCGGGCAATTGTGGCTTTAATATTTCACCAGTTATACCATCAATATTCAACAAGCTTGTTAAAGATTTTAAGCTATCTTTTAGTGAATTTAAAAACTTATCAGCTGTACCAAAGATTTTTGAGACTGATTCAACGGTTACGCCATTGCCAGTTTCGTGTTTAGTTACACCGATTAAGAGTGGCACTTTATTAAATTTGCCGCTTTTTAATGTTGTATTCGTTTTTTCCGTATAAAATCCTGGTAATCCTCTCTTATCATTTGGTTCTTCAAGATTTGGTGCATATCCGACACTTCCGGCAATACCTTTTACCATGGCTCTGCCTTGTAATCGTTCTGTTTCAACGAAATTATCTCTCATGACGATATCTTCTACGGGTTTCTGAAATAAAAAAAAATTTAGTTGAGAATTTTAGAAGTAGACTATAATCAGTATTAAGTAGCTAGAACTGAAATTAGCATTGGTCTCCAAATTCTAGGAGGTACGGCAAATTTCGCTTCAAAGTAATTTATAGGTCTTCTCTACTTTTCTGAGGTATTCAATACTGTTACGAATTTTTATTTTTTTAACCCTAATTTTTGAAAGAAAGAACAAAATAAATAGTTTTTCTATCCATACTAAACTAACAGATATAAACGGGAGCTTCCATCACGGGTGCACGGGTATACTGTGTCACGGGGCTTTATACGGGTTTAAAAATCGCAGCAATCGAAGCTCCAGTGCGCTCTTGCCTTTTGAGTTTTCATTATCATCAGGAGCTTCACTGCCTATTGTTGGCCCTGGTTTCCTCCAGTGTTCGCCTCTATGATTGTCGATCTCCGGCCCGTCTTTTACAGTTTCTTATTCGTATTTGTCTTAGGGGTCGTCCATAAATTACGTGAGTTGTTTAGGGGGAGGGAGTCGAGTCGAATTTCGCCCAATTTCACGTAGGGAGAGGGGGGTCTCGCCAAATACCACGTAATTTTTTTTTGGCTCCATCCAGTTGGTGAATATATGGTAATACTTGGCTTCAAGATGAAAACTTTCAGGCAACGGCCTGCTGTCAACCTGTGTGTAACCTGTGTGTGGGGCCTTAAGATAAGCAAACGCGCGATTCTACGAATGCTGCGGTGTACTAGCCAAATAATCCTGACCCGCGAAAAGGCCCTTAGAATATAGAACTACAGGAAGGGCTCTCGCCGAATTTTAGCGTAATGACATTCTTGTTGAGTATGAGTGCTCAAGTTTTGGTAGTTGAGTGTCCAATACAAGCGGAAAAGAGGAGGGCCCAGTTAAAGTTCGAATTATCAGTTATCTATAATTATCTTGTGGTTACGCCCGTTAATACGTATTTTTGTGTAAATACTAGATTAAATTTGAAAAATCTCACGATCTCAGATTGGGGGGGGGGGGGGGGGGTTGGTTGAGCCAAATCTCACGACATCTCACCAAGGGGCTCGAAAAATCGCAAAAATCGCCTCACGTAATTTATGGACGACTCCTTATGAAGCCGTTCACCAAATTAACGCTCTATAAGTTGCCATGGGCCTGCCTAATGATGGTGGTGCATATTCAGCAATTCACACCAGGTTACCCATACTGTATGGACAAAGAGGGTAATTTGATCACCCATTCCAAAGGCATTTTGGAGCGAGCTAACTGAGGTATTGGAGACTCCATCAATATCTTATTATAATCCTATAGTCGCCACCAAGCTTAGAAAAAGCTGGCCGCCTCAAAAACAAGAAGGCCTCGGGTGCAGGTTACAAACCCATGAGCCGTGAATATCCTGGACAAGGTTGTGAGGTCGGAGGATGTTTCGAGAATGGTGTAAATGCCGCTGAAGCTTAAGCAATACGAAGCTCAATGAAACGGAGAAGAGCAAAGAAATATCAGCTGATTCAGCCCCGTGGCGCAACCCAGTCAAGCAGGAAGAATGAGAGGTAAGAAGAAGATGGTTCCTTTTTATGGCTGAACTACGGACCCACAGAGCCGAGAGGCAGGAGCTTCTAAGTAGAATGCTCGAATGCTATTAACCTACCGACGCACCTTATGCAGCCAGTGAATTTGGAACCGAGCTTTGTCGAAGTCACTATTCCTGCAAAGAAAGCTGAGACAGTACGTCGCTGATCAGTAAGTCCTACTGTGTTGGCCCTGGTTAGCATCCCTTCGAGGTATCGTTCCAAGGGTCACGTTTATGATGCCAGGCCGAAGTAATGACTTTTCGGCTTGTGCGATCTGGACTCAAACCTTTATTGAAAAGGGTTGATTAGTTTATTCCGTAGGAATCTGGCATTATTACATGGAGTGCGGATTCGTGGCCGTGTGTCCTGTTTTGGGCGTCGATTTTACAGGCGGTCGAACACATATTATATCTTCCTACTGTTTGACTTATGAAAAATACTCATCACCAAAGCTTAGACTCTTCTACATAAAAAAACCGTTATTTAAATAAAAATAATAAATTAAATTTCAACAAAGATTCTAGGCTTTATAAAGAGAAGAGCACAATAACGTTCGGGCCACAAAAACTCTTTTCTGTTCGCTTGTCCCTCTAATCCTGGCGTGCCCAATCTGGGACCCTATATTTAAGGTAAGTAGTGGTATCTTGGAATCAGTATAGAAGAAATTTCTCCTCTTCGCTCTGGGAAAACGACACGAAGCACACGATTATTCAGCTTACCGCTTTACACGGACAGACTCAAGAAGTTTGAACTCATGCCGCTGTCAAATAGGATGAAATTGCTTATCTCTTGCTTTATTTTGGGCGTCCTAAACGATAACGTTAAGGTACAGTTCCTGCCCGAAAGAATAAAGTTTAATGCCGAAGTTCGAAACAATAGGAATACAAAAATGCCGATAGCCTTACAACTGGTGAACATCGACCCTGATTGATATATAGTCCTCGAACATCTGCCGGGTGTCAGAAGGTTATATGCCGGGCTGTACGAGCGGTTAAATAACAAAGTTTCCCACTAAAATAGAAATCACAGACCAACACGCATTATACACTTCCCGAAAAACAAACTGACGAACCGGTTTCTCTTGTGCATCGATAGTCTTTAAAAATAATAATACAAAGGACGATTGTACATAACGATAAAGCACATTCAACAACACATTTGGTGCAGATTCTTTTTTTGGTTCAAATTTGCCGTCGTATGCCCGTGTGAACATCAGCTCAGTTCTCGGCAATTTCAATTTTTTGGTCAACTTTGGCCGTCGTAAGCCCTTATGTGCTCCCAAACGGCCAGTGTTCGCTCGTTGTAAGGCCATCCTTTATTTCTACTCGGGTTATTGTACAATTAACAAAACATAACAAAATAGGTAATCTACCTCAAAGAAAGGGCGCATACAAATATCTCGCACGGTGCGCCAAAATACCTAAAGCCGGCCCGGACCCTGTCCCTATATGACTACTAGTATATGTTTGGTTCGTTGAAAGAGGTATTAGGAGGGAAACGGTTTGAAGATAACGCTGCGCTTAGAGGGATCAAATAGTTTCCTATCCTATAGAGAAAAGGTATTTCTATTAAAGGAAATGACCCTAATTCTTATAAAGAAGCCAAATCTAAATTGAAGATGACAACAATATTATACTTTTCAATAACAGAGTGCAATATATAAAATCACTTAGAAGTAAAATGTGAACTTACCTCACGCAAACACTTAATTATTGCAACATTATCTGTATCTGGGCATTCATTAATCATCGAGATTTCTTTAACAGATTGCACTGGCTCAGTGTCTTCAGCATATTGTGATAGAGCCGATCCGGACATAGCTACAGCGCCATTAATTGATCCACCTAAAAAAAGGGTTTTTGTTTTATTATTTATAACTAATATTTGTTATTTTTTTAATTATAAATTTCTTACTTCTTGGTAGACGTGATGTTGATAAGTACATTGCACTAGCTGCTCCCGATCCATGGCCAATAACCTTAATCTGTTTTGGATCACCACCAAAAAATTGTATATACTCATTAACCCATCGCAATGCCGCTGTCATATCATACATAGCAATATTCCCAGTGAAATCCTTTGTACCCTCTCCAATTAATCCTAATGTACCTAAACGATATTGTATCGGCACAAAGATAATACCATTTTGTGCAATCGGTTGAGCATCATATTGTGCCGCCGATCCATATCGAAATCCACCTGGATGTATCCAAACGTAAACTGGCAATCCGGTCGATTCATCGGGCATCTTTGGTGTAAACACATTTAATAACAGGCAATCCTCATTGCCAATAACACGTTGCGGATTTGAAGGATCTGGCTGAGGACATGGTGGTCCATGTTTTGTTGCATCTAAATCACCTTCCAAACGACGATATTGTGGTCTTGTGAATCGATTACGACCAGTTGGCGGCTCAGCAAAACGTAATCCGAGAAATGTATAGATTCCGGTTTGATTGTTTCGAACACCTTGAATACGTGCATATCGATCGTATACTTGAGCAAACACAACAGGATCATCGGGCGGTGGCTTAGCTGCAGCACGACCGCCAACAATTCGTTTTACACGGTGATTTGCGGTAGCACTTAGTAGGAGAATTGAGAGATATATTAAGGATCGCCACATTTTGTTACACTATTCAGATCTGGCTTAAGTTAAACTGAGCTAAAATTGTGCGGTTTTTATCAGTGTCGGAAATAAAATGGTGATAATTTTTTTTTCGCTTAAAATTTTTGAATTCTGAATTCTGATAAGTTATCTATTTTGGGATGTTTGTTTCAAATATATTTAGATATATAAGTAAAATATTTCTTGAGAGATAATATCCATTAGAAGATGCGAAAATTCAATTTATGTTTGTCGACTATCACTATCATAAAAAGATACCATAAGATCTGAAACTGACAAAACTGGATTGATATTATAGTAACTGTAGGGAAACGGATTTAGATTTAAAACAGAGATAAGTAAATAAAATGGGGAGTCAAATGGTAGTAACGGCCACAGGGATCCTTGGCAATGCCGGTACACCAAAGAGACAAGTCCTGAAAACCCCTAACTGCAATCTCAGATGTACGCAATCTAAGATCTTCCGATATGCTACCGAATTCTACCTCCACCTCCACGAATATGTTGACTTTACATCGGGTGAACCCTAGGATACTCTGGTCTATACAAGAGTAGCAGACAGAGGAGGGTGAATGGCGAGGGTTTCGCACCTAAAAACGAAACAATTACCGTACTGGTCCTCCAGATTGAGGGTTGGGCGGGAGGCTGACAACCTTCCGCCGTAAAAACCCACCCCTCACGAATCCTCGGACAGGACGGACCCAACAAAAAATGGAATTTGATTATGGAACTTTTAAAGTCAGAACGCTCAACAGGACGGGCGCTCTGCGTTCACTTTTATCAGTATTAGAAAAATACGGCATACCGATCACAGCTCTACAGGAAACTAAAAGGACTCAGTTAAGTTCAGTTCAATGGCACTACAGCCCAAATCGAGCCTTCGCCTCCTTCAGTTTTCCCCTCCTGAAGTGAAGAAGAAGTGATGAAATATCTAAAATCAAACCAAATTTTACACGAGCCGTACTGCCTAGCTTTAGACCAAAAACGTCTACTGGCGATCTCCTTGTGTGTCTGACTGAACACAACAACCAAAACATCCATCGTTTCAGTGAATCTAGTCTGGTTGCTCTAGATATTTCGAAGGCTTTCGGCAGAGTATGGCATCCCGCACTGTTGTCTAAACTCCAAGCTATTGGTATCCACTCAGTTCTAAGGAACTGGATTGAGAGCTTTCGTTCTGGCCGTTCAATCAAGGTAGTATTTGATGCCGTTGAATCCAACCCCCATTCCACCTCGGCTAGCGCTCCCCAAGGGTCGATTCTCTTTCCTCTTTCTTATATTCATTAATGATCTGCTCTCAATCTTCTCCAACCCACAATTTTGCCGATAACTGTACTCTGCGTTGCTTCCACATCTTTGACAATATAAGACATGCACGTTCCAGACCTTGTCTCGTAGACCGTGAACTCATGTCCAATTGTATTAACGGGGACATTGACCTCATTTTTGCTTGGGGCCTCAGGAATCGTGTCGATTTCAACGCAACCAAAATAAAGTACTGTCATCTCTACAAAAACCTGCACCGCCCGTCCTTCTATCTCAGTGGGAAAAAAGAATGAAATGGCTGACCCATCTCTTAACATCCTAGGTTTCAGTTCAACGATGGAATAATCACATATTCCAAATCGCTAAACAAGCTTACTAATGCCTGGGATTCCTTAAGAGATGCAAGTTATTCCTTCAGCCAACTACCCTGGCTATAATCTACAAGTCCTACATTCGGCGCCGCCTTAAATACACCTCGTATATTTGGACGGGTGCCCCAAGAATCACCTTGGCTTGGCTAGACAAGGTGTAAAACCGCGCTATCAAACTCAATGGCGATAGCACCCTTGCTCTTCCATCGACCCGTTGTCATCGTAGAAATGTAGCAGCCCTTAGCAAGTTTTATCGCTAGACTACACGGCAGCTTTTTTCCCACAACACAATTCGGCTCATCCCCACCCGCTATAGCCCTCCTCTTCGCGCACATTACGGTTTAGTACTTCGTTTATAAATAGCACAACTCAATTGTGGGACTGTCTTCCGCAATCGGTGTTTCTAAACTCATATAACATCTCACAATTCAAGGTTCATTGACATCTACTCATGCACCTCTTAGCCCCTAACCTCCCCTTCCTCCTCTATACTTCAAATCAAGCTTGCTACTAGACACTGACAGACTAGTAGTACAAAGGGTGATTCCTAAGCTCGAGACTAATTGAAGGTAAAAAACTGACATATGTCGGGAAAAACCTTAAGGCCCATTCTCTGCTGTTAGACCGATGTAAGATTCTCACCACTCCCTCGTAAAAAATGGTTTTTTTTTGTTTAGTGGCACGCATAATGTGCAGTAGTTTTAATTATCTGTTTTGTGGCATGTCAAATGCATTTGAGTTACCGATCGCTGGTATAGTGGAGCTAAACATAATGGAAATATGACGATTCCACTGAGCCAACGGGCCCAATAGACTCACACCAAACGAAAGGGATGAAAGGTTAAAGGATCAGGTGAACTACGACCTTAAACAGTTTCTGAGTCGAGCATATTTCCGGCGTTTCGACACGACGTTCGGAAGTATAACGCAGCCTCAGGGGCGGCACTTTCTTAGGTGCAAACGGTGTACTTGCACCGGGCGCAATTTCAGGAATTAGGATTTAAAAAAAAATGAATACTTGGAAAAAAATGAAAAAGTGTTCCCGTGCCTTTATTGTCATATATTAAAGGAACTGCGCAGAGTGTTTTTAAATTGTTTTCTGTAAGGTGTGGCCAATCCAATTCCATTTCGTTCGCTTGATTTCGGAGTCTATCCTTTCTTGCAATAGTTCTTGATTTGTAATTCGTACTATTATAGATCCCTAATTCGGCGAGAAACACCTGGATTGCCTCTGTTCTGAAGTTGTTGAAAGCGCCTTCTATGTCCAGGAAGGCTGTTAAGGTGGACGGTTTTTTTCTATGCAAGATTCTACAGTAGAAACTAATAAATGCAGTGCAGTGATCGCCTATTATCCCTTGAAATATTAAGGCTTGGAGAACGACATAGAGAACTCTATTATGAAGATTAGAGCTTATAGTACCTTAGATTTTCGGAGCTTAGGATTGTGCTGGAAATAGGGAAATGCAGCTAACACCGAAAAATATCCTGGAGGATTAGACGGCATTAGCGGGAGAGTTTAGTGAAAAAGCGCTAGCAATCTTAGCACAAAAGCAATATCGAGAAGCAAATCTTGATTGGACAAAGGCGGTACTTTCATATGTGCAATTGGTGCATTTGCACCGGGCGCAACTTCAGAATGAAAATTATAAAGTGTGCGTTTATTTACATATCGTCGCTTATCCAGAATAGTGTCACAACTCAAAAACAATGAATTTTACAGGGGAGCCATTTGAAAGTTTTTAGTTTCATACAAGCCCATGTTATGATCTTGGATTCCAGCGGGTTTCCAGCGGTCATTTTTAGAAGTATTAATATGGATTTTTGCTACATAAAAATATGCATATTTAGCTATACATTCTTAAAATAAACTCGAAATTGGAAATTTTTGAGTTGTACCACTATTCTGGATAAGCGACGATATATTAAAGGAAACCCAGAATGTTTGTGTCTTTCCCAATTGTCCTTCGATGCGATCAAAAAATGAACGGCTGATGGGGGCGCTATGTGCCATACTGCACCGGCCGCAAAAAAGCCTAACGCCGGGCCTGCGCAGCCTGCTCAAAAGGCCTGGAGCATGCCCCCTTCAAGTGGCTGTGTACAGGGACGAGCTGAAAGTGCTGGCTGAGACTATAGACGAACTCTCGACAATATTCTGAACCATATGATGAGGTTATAGCATGTGCATATAAATAAAGTGGAAAGAGAAGAGTTATCGAAAGGATATTACAATTGGAAGAGATGAGAGAGGGTCGACTACGTGTAGCAGTTGAATGTTAAGGCCAGGATACCAATTGTAGAGCCGAAAAAACACCGAATGCACATGCGGTGCTTGCTTACCTGTATTACCTTTGAATCATGTCGTAGATTATCAATATTCATCCTTTCAGTTGTATACGTTATCCTAATAAAATAAATCTGAAAACATTTTAGAGTTTCAAACAACAAAAAAAGCGATTGAAAAAAGCAATGAACATTCGGATATAGGATCATCATTTACAGGAGGACAAATACTAGGAAAAGTATTCAAATTTATAAAAAAAAATCGAATTTTAATTAACTAAAAGTTATTAATGAAATAAAATTTCAAAAATGTTTTTTTATCTCTCTCATTTTAACATTAGAAAATAAAAATTTTTTTTTGCTTAAATTTCATCTTGATGTTACTTTTAAAGACTGACATAAAATATAAATATAAGTTTTCTTTTTTCTTTTCTTTCTTTTTTTAAATCAGTGTATATCTGTTGTTGTTTCTCTTTTTATTAAATATAATTTTTTAGCATCTTTTACGTTTTTTTGTTGTTGTTATTTTTGTTTTTAATAATTGTTGTTGTTGTTGTCCTTTGACTTAATCTACTTTAATTTGTTGTTGTTTTAGTTATTGAGTCGTTTCTGTAATTATTTTGGCTATTTTATTTATTTATTTATTTTTGCTTAATTATTTCTCGTGATTTTATTTTATCTTTTTTTTAATAAAGAAAAATAAAATCGTTATGTCGTCCTTATGTGTTTTGTTGTTGTTGTTTGTTGTATTTATATAATATATATTTATAATATTTTTACTACCCCTGGAGATTTATTATATTTTTGTTGTTGTTGTTTTTATTTAGATGTCTGTTATTTTTTTTATATATTTATTTTTTGTTTTGTAGGTTTAAGTCAATCATGATGTTGAATTGTTATTTTCACCGTTGTTATCATGGAAATTGGCTCCGTTTATTATAAATGATGTTCCTAATCCGTATAGATGACCACAATATTTTGCGTTGTCAATGTTATCCTCAAAAAACATCTGTGTGTATAAGAAAAAGATTTCTTTTATATATTTTTATATAAAAAAATAATATAACAACATAAAAAAAAACAAATAATTGGATTAAATCTGTAACACATATTTGTTATTGGTTAATGGCCGAGATATGTTTAGAAGATTGCGCAGAATTCCTTCAGAACAACGTATCGTCTTGACCCCTATGTTGAAAGTCGAGTCGTCACCACACGACAAGTCGTTTAAGTGGAAGAAAGTGACGTTTCAATCGAATTACGATTTTCAGCAGAGGGGTCTAGAGTGGACACGGTATGTTGAGTTTAGGCCCCTGTACTTAAAGTTGTGATTCGACTGAAACGTCACTTTCTTCAACTCAAACGACTTGTCGTGTGGTGACGACTCGACTTTCAACATAGGGGTCAAGACGACTCACTGTCTTACTTACTAATTAACATTGATTGTTTTAGAAAAATCTATGCCAGAGGAGGCATGTATTGAAACCACAGGAACAATTCTGAACAAGTGTGTTTAACAAAAGGTACATATATGTAGATGATACTAGGCCCTTGTGCTGAAAGTCATATGAAGTGAAGATATAGAGTAGTGTGTCGTGTCTGTTTCGTTTAAAATCAGCTGGCTAAATGACAGCTTGTTTAGTGTGTTGACAGTAGTTTTATTGTAGTTTTATATTAACGAGTCGACACCGACATCTACATGCGACTGTCACACAACTCGACAGGGCCCATAGTAATCATAAGCCCCTGTGCTGAAAGTCGAGTCATCACGACACGGCAAGTCGTTTGAGTTGAAAAAGTGTCGTTTCAGTCGAATAACGACTTTCAGCAGAGGGACCTAAACTCAACTTAGCCTTTCCACTCTAGGCATCATTCTTGAACTCAAACGACTTATTTACTTTCTTTAAACTCGACTTTCAACGACTTGCCACGAAACACGACTCGAATTTCAGCACAGGGGCAATAGACAAGACAAGTCGTCTGAGTGGAAGAAAGTGACGTTTCATTCGAATCAAGACTTTCAGTATAGGGACCTAAACTCAACCTAGCATTTCCACTCTAGGCCCCTGTGTTGAAAGTCATAATTCGACTGAAACGTCACTTTCTACAACTCAAACGACTTGTCACGAATTACGACTCGACTTTCAGCACAGGGGCCAATGGCTGAAGCAAAGGAAAGTAATAGAAAGGGCAGCATCAGAAGAAAAATCTGTACAGGATCATAGGCGCAGTAAATGAAGAGGGTTGATCCTTCCGATTCTTCTTTATGGATCTGAAACGTGGACACTGCTCGAACCGGACGTTAAGAAGCTGCTTGAGACAGATCCTCGGTGTCTCACTCCGCGATCCCCTTCGAAATGAGACAGTTCGACAAAGATGCGATCAACAGACACTAAACGAAGAAGAAATTCAAAAAACGTCGATTACGATGGTTTGGACATGTTTGCCGAATTGATGATAACCGTTTGCCACGTAAACTTCTCTGGCGATACCGTCCCGCAAACTGAAGAATCCAGCGATCGGCACCGAAGAAAACCTGACTAAAGAATATCGAGGGTGACCTAAAGAATCATCGATTGTCAGCTATCGAGGCTTGAGACACCGCCTAAAACCGGCAAGAATGGAAACGAATCGTGAATAGAGTTCGAGATCCAGCAGCACCGACAGCAACGACACCGACGTCCCTCGGACCGCCAGCTAACAGATCAAAGGAGAAGAAGAAGAGATGAAGAGGGTGTAATGAGAAGTTAAAACCACCAAAAATGGAAAGAACCTGACTTAACCAACAGCATCAAGAGAATCCACGCCTTTACTGGATAAGACAAGTAATGAGAATACCTAAAGAAACGCCCCAAATCCGTTTCCTCCAAATGCCAGAGAGAAGAAGGCCACAAGGAAGGCCTAGGAAGAGATACATGGACGACAAAAAAATAGACTTGCGTACAATTAGGATTTCCAACTGAAACAGCAAGTCCGACGATGATGGAAGAACATTCTTAAGGAGGCCGGGGCGCACAGAGGGCTGTTTAGCTAATGATGATGAAGATAAGCAGTCTTAATAAATTAAAAGGTAAACTACTCTCTTGAATTGCTTTTTTTTGGGTTTTATTTAGCTTGACCTCGTATATTGGTTTGTTTGTTTCGTTCTTTGGTTCAAATCTTGCGACAGCTCTTTCAACTATTTTTACTTAACCGATTCTTATGAAACTTTGCACACACATTGAGTTCCCGTGACAATGCAGTCTAACAATTTTGTAAAATAAAATCAAGATGGCGCTTCCAAGATGGCGGATGAATTTTGCAATTGGGTTCCGATTCCATTTAAAACCGGCATCGCCGGGTTTTTAAGGCCCACAAATGACGATTCTGTGGTTAAAATTTGAAAATTCAAAGTAGCGGATGAATTTTTCAAATGTGTTCTGAATCCATTGAAAATCGGTATCGGGGAGTTTTTAAGGTCACACATGACGAAAGTTTCTGATTGTGTCGTACCAGATTCTCTGTATGATTGATTGCCGTCTTAGACAATTCAAAAACAGCGATGACGAGTTCTTTGGAGGAGTCAATGTATTATTGTTTGGAGATCTCTTCCAACTGCCTCCAATTAAACGCTCTGGGACAACTATATTTAAACAGCCCGAGCACCTTCAGCCAGCCACGCATCTCTGGCATTAGTTCACGTTTTGTGAGCTGACTGAGAACATGCCTCAACAAGGAGACAATGCCTTCATTGACGTGCTAAATGCACTGCGAATTGGCGAACTTACATCTGGGCATTTTAGTGTACTTATGGCAAAAGCTCTTCAAGTTGAAGTTGGTGAGTTCGCTATCGGTAAGGCCCAACCAACCAACAGGTTAACAATCAAAACAATTCGGTTCTTAATTCGTTCCGAAATAATAGTGCCTGTAGATACAAAATCAAACCCCAGGGCCAGCTGGTAGATTCCTCACGAAATATGGACAAAGTTAATATAACCGATATCATACCAGTAGATTTTAACAGATTTTAGTTGGTCAAGAACTTGAATTATTCGTAAAAGCCAAAGTTATGTTACGTGCTATCGTTGTCGTCTCAAAAGGGTTGGTGAACGGAGCTATCGGCTACATCACAGAGATTGTATGGCGTCAGTTTCGTCGAACGCAAATGTATGAAACAGACATACCATCTGTTCAAACTAATTTTGAAAGGGACGGCGTACACCTTATCCATCCTAAAGCCATACAATTTCCAGCAAAGTTTAATTGTGGAATGGCCGAAAGAAGGATGAATGGATTAAGTAATATTCTGGGACTTTTAACAGACTAAAATAAACACATGGGGCGCATAAAAACCTGTATAGCCACTGTATAGTTAAATAAGAACGGCATGTTTAGAAAAATATGTTTCCAAGCCCATCAAAAGTATATTTCAAAAGCGCCCATGTTTATATTTTAGTCTGTTAAGTCTCAAAATATTGCTTAATCCGTTAACCGCAGCAACACAAAGTGCCCATTAACATACGGCATGGAAAACAGCAGAGCTACTATTGCATGATTTCTTACCAGACGTCAGAATTTCAAGAAGGTCCATGTTTGCGTTCTAATTATTAGAGTTTTTGGTACAGCTTATGATCTCAAATAAAACCATTTAACTTAAAAGTTTTTTTTTACCTATTTTTTTTTAAATATAAAGTCTTTTGAAGTATGATTTTCTTGTTATACGAAAATAGTCTTTGAATTTGTTGATTACGATAAATTATTTCTCCCACTTGTATCTACTGATTACCTTGATGGTGGCCAAATGTGATCTTCATTTTGTTCTCACTTACCTAATATATAATACAAATTTCTTTATCTTAAACAAGACGAGCGAGCAACTGATTATTTTGATTGTAGCTCTCAAATAATGTAAGTCTTGCATATCAGATTACTTAGTCTGACTGAGGGATAATACTTCAGGTATCCGTCTGACAGGCCATGGCATGCAGGTGAAGTCATGATTTCCTACATACACAAGCGAAGATGACAGTTTAACATAGCAGGTTGTTAGTTAGTTAAAGTGCAAAAATGTTCATGGCCTCAACGAAAACTTCAAGACAGATGCAGATCCACGCCGTGAACACCCTCGACCAAACGCGAACGCGAATGCGGGTGGTTTTCGCGCCTTGCTTTCCGTTGCAAGTAGATACGGTTCAGATCTTCAGGCATGAACTGACGATAAATGCTCAAACAAAGATTTTTGTCAGCTCTCCTGGACTGCAGGCCGGTGATACTTGGCCTCAAGGCGAAAACTTCCAGGCCATGACCTGTCTGCGAACTGTGTATACGCAAACGCGAGTGGAATGAAGGAGGGGCACGAAGGAGTCCAAATTATCAATTATCTCAAATAATATCTAGCACACGAACGGCCAGATTTGCTGTAGTTACGCCCGTAAATATGTATTTTTAGTATAAATACTAGATTTTTAAAAATTTGAAAACTTTCACGTGAGACTAGAGGAGGGGGAGGGAGTATGTTACGACATCTCACCAAAGGGGAGGGGGGACGAAAAATCTCAAAAATCGCCTCACGTAATTAATGGACAACTCCTTTCAATCAATCTTTTCGTCTGGTGTAGTACATATAGATTGAGGACTATTGACTATTGAAGGACTAGTTCTTTCCTTCAACTCTGTACAGCCGATCTTAAGTGGAATTTAGTTATGCCATAAGTCTTCTAATTGTTCCAGTCCAATAATTGTACCATTTTAGTGTAGGAACGCCGCTATTACGTTGACTTTGAGGTACCCATTGCTCGATTTCCTTTTCAGATCAGCTTCAAGCCCTTGAAAACACGCATACAATCCCTGATTATTTATTGTTCGATATTAATACCTTTAAGTGCCTATAGAACGGCCTGTCTGAATAGATGATAATCGACTTATTTATGTCTTTGCGTAGACACTCTTGGGCGCTTTCTAATTCATCTAAGGACAACAAATTATGGATGATTGACCAAACGACTTAGAAGTGTGGTATCTGGTGCTATAGCCGAAGTACCAAATCGGGGTTTGAGCCGCCTGTCTATCAGAGTGTTGATTCGAATGGTAGGAAAAAGATGACCCGCAGTTCTTTGCGGATTCTAGCAAATATAATCGGTTCGACACAGGGCCGGATTTGCCTATGGCCTTTCCTCTTCCCCGCCTCCCTTTCACGCCTTCAAGTCGCCGTTGGCCAACCACCCTCGCCGCTTGACAGAAGTATTTCTCAGAGCTGGGCCTTAATCGATCAAAAACGTAGAGGACAAATTAGTACGGTGTACGCCATGCGCCTTTTGCAGTTGAATTGAATTCCTCCTACTTTTTCTCTACTGAAGGACTGAAGGGCGGAGGCGGGGGGAGTCGAGCGCCTTTGGGCCAGTCACTACCAAAATGCTCGGGCCGGTCACTACCGAAATGCTCGGGCCGCTAAGGGGGGAAACATCCGCCCCAGGTTCGACATATATTGACTGCGATGCTAGCGAGACCAAGACTGGAGGATGGATATGAAATGAAGCAGGGGTTACTTTATGACTTGTTCGTCAGTTATATATTTGTGAAGTGCAAAGAATGTTCTTGAAATTATACCAGGCTAAATTCTGCACAATCAATTGATTCTCGTGCAAACGATACTGGGCCGATATGCTTTTGTCTAGGCAGTCTCCGCACTAGGTTACGTTAGGTTAAAATGACTCCCCCATTCAGGCATGCCCACTTAGGCATGCCATTTTAAGCCATTTTGAGGTTTTGATAAAGCAACAGAGTCTAGAGACACTAATATTTTGCAGCTCGCTCAATCCATCAAGAAAGGGTGAGCCAAGGAAGGTCCCTCTTTTCCTTGCGAGGGCGGGACATGTACAAAGAACATGGGAGACAGTTTCTTCCTCTTGTTCTTTACCACACTTTCTGCATAAGTCTTTGTGGGGAAGTCCTAATCTTTCGGCGTGCGGACCAAAGGGACAGTGATCGGTCAGCACCTTTACTACATAGCTTATCTCCTGTTTGTTCAACTGAACAAAAGATTTTGAACGCTTTGCGTCATAAGTTGGTCACATTGCATAAAGAGTGCGGCACACCGTTGCTGCGGTCCATCTCAACCCAGCTCGTGCTAAGCTGATTTTCCTCACAGCTAGTTTGTAGATGGCATTCCCAGCCGGGTTTTCACTTGGGTTCCCTGTCTAGCAAGCTCATCTGCCCTACAGTTTCCCCTAATCCCACTGTGTCCAGCAACTCAACGCAATGTTATATCAAACTGAGTGACAGTTTCGCACAGAGCCCTGCGGCAATTCAGAAGAGTCGTGGATGTTGTGACGACAGAATTAAGAGCCTTGAGGGCCGCTTGGCTATGCGATAGAATACATATATTCTTATAGGATATATTATTTATCTTCAGCCATTCGAGAGCCTGCCAGATCGCAGTGACTTCCGCTTGGAAGACGCTGCAGTGGTCGGGTAGGCGAAAAGTGGAATCTATATTCAATGCCTCGGAGAAAATACCAGAGCCTACGCTGTTCTCAATTTTTGAGCCATCTGTGTAGATTCATAATGACCCAGTTTGGATAACACCATCTGTCCAGTAACCTCTGGCCGGAATGATGGTATTGAAACCTTTCTACAAGGTCCACGTAAATGTAATATAGTCTAGGCCGCCACAGCGGTGGCGAATCTCCTAAGGATGGATGAGTGACCATATGAATATGGAGTCCATCCAAGAGAAGCCTTTGTCATGACGGCCGTCCAGGCTGACTTTTGCTCGTACTACCTCTCCACACTACCTTGATGGCCTTTATGGTGCAATATCCCTTTTGGAGATAACAATTTTGTTAATTGGTGTGGACTTTGAGTAAAGGAAAAGAAAATTATTAATCTGAAATTTATACTTGTGTCCATAAGAGGTATTATTAATTTTAACCGCTGTTTAAAAAGCAATAAAAAGTGTTATTCGGTTTTATTATGAAGATGTACTGCTATCGTATAGTGGAAATGCGAATTTAGTTATTTTTGTGAGATTATATGCTGAAAAAAGTATGTAAAACTAGAATAAAAAAAATTGTCAACACAAATACCCTCTTGAAAATTTTATAAATCACATCTATCAAAGAATTAGAATATAAAAAATGAAAATTTAAAATATTTTGTTTTTCAGTGTGATCTTCATTTAATAACCAATTTTCAATAGTAATTCATAAATTATTTCTATTTTGTTTACATACACATCAAAAAAAGAAAAGAAAATTCAAATTATATTAACTCTGATAGAAAAGAAAAAAAATAATTCATTTTATAAAAAAGAATTCGAAAGAATATGAGAACGAAAAATTCAAAAAGAATAATTTAAAAAAAAATTCCAAAAAAAAAAATATTCAATGTTTCCAAAAAATCAAAAAGAAATGGAAATACTAATTAGTAATCATCAATATCTAAATTTCCAAATAAATTTGTGTTGATTTAACTAATATTAATGAAAAATTCTTATCATAATTTAATACCTCACGCATTTTGAAGAATGCCATTCCAGTTAATAATGAATCTGAACCAGCCTGATGTTGTGGACCAACACGACGTAACTCCAATTGATCGGCAACCTCCTGTAGGCCGCCCTTTAAATTTTTACATGATTTCATCAAATATTTAATATCGTATATTGTTGGAAAATAAAGCCGCAATAATTCGAAGAAATCACTTTCTTCAGATGGTAAATTTTGATCAGTTAATAATTTCAGTAGATAACCAAAATCATATCCGGAATGAAAGCATAACCATTTAATATTATCCATTAGAACGATACCAGATGACATTAGAAGTTCAGCAAAATCTAGCGGATCGATGCCATCTTCTTCGTGCTTTTTAAATTGTATACCAGAATTTTGTAGTAAGTCAATTGAATCTTGAGCATACATATCTTCACTGCAATTAAAAAAAGAAAAGAAATGAAATCGTTAGTTAATATGTTATTATATAGTAGTAAATAGCGTTTATTTTAAAGTAAAGAATAAGTCCCTTATATTAGTATCTATAGGACCGTCGAGCATTTGGCGGTTATAACCTTTGGTGGAACTATCAAGACCCATATTGTATCCGTTTATACGCCAACCGAGACCAGCAAAGGGCGAATTTTACGATCAGCTTCAACAGACGCTGGATACGATACCTCGAACCGAATTAATCATACTCGCGGGGGACTTTAATGCACATTCAGATATAGATCGAAACGGCTGGGAAGCAACGATGAGCATATTCGGACACGGAGTAATTTACGACAACAGCTTACACCTGCTTTCATTCGCAGCAATTTGATCGTTGGCAACAGCATCTTCCAGCATGATTTGATCAACGCAAGATTTCGATCGACGCTCAAAGACATACGTGCAATGCGTGCACCCGATCGCGGATCTAACCATTATCGAGCGAAATTACAGATGCGATTAGAAAGCGCGAAGAAAGCGGCACCAGAATAATTGAGGCACCCCCGGGACCCGACTATCGAGCTAGAGTTTCAAATGGTATTACCCAACAGTTTCGCAACGCTCACAATACCGGACGATTTCGTTGTAGAAGAAAGGCAATTATCGGAGCCCATTGTGGGGGGTGCAATTGAGTTATGTCCACCTATCCGTAAAAGGACGAGTGCAATTGAGTTATGTCCACCTATCCGTAAAAGGACGCAGCCGTGGATCTCGGACAGCTGTTTGAATTTCGTCGATCAGCGGAAACGAATGAAACAGATCAATTTCGAGCAATACTGACGATTTAACAAAGAAGTTCGACAGAAAACGAAATCGGAACGAGGAGCGTACTGGAATAACGTTACGGCTGAAATGGGAGAAGCGGCGTCGAGGCACGAGTACCTGACGCTGTACCAGACAATTCGGCGGTTAGGCGGCAAAACAACATCAAATAATCGAATGCAGCTTTTGCGGCCTCTCCCCATGAGCGCCTGCATCGACGGGGAGAATTATTCCACCAGCTGTACTACACGATCTGCTACAAGGCCCAGAACTCGACCCGCCGATTCTCGAACAGCCGACGAATCAGTCTCTCGATACCAAACATCGGCCTCGGTAGCCTAGGGGGTAAGGCGCCTGACTAACATTTCAGAGGTCCCGGGTTCGAATCCCGGCTCGCCCCACGGTCCTTCGCTTTTTCCACTTTCCGACCTACATGGCTGTCCATCTTTCTTCTTCCCTCTTTACATTCCTGATTCCTCTTGTCACAGCCTTTCCTAGCCGTTCCTCGCTCCACCAAAGCCAAAGTTCGTTCCGAAGGTTTAGCATTGCCTCTGCGTCAGTAGTCACAGAGTCCATCCATCCTCTCCTGGGTCTGCCTACTGGTCTATTTCCCATAATTCCTGCCACCATGAGCCGTTTTTGAATACGATTATCGTCCATCCTGATTACGTGGCCGACTAGTCTTAGTCTGTTGCCTTTTATAAACTTTGAGAGTTTTGGGCGGTCAAAAATTGCATACAACTCTATCTTCTTCGCCATATTCCATCCTTTTCTCGCTTCTTTTAGTTCTACATAAACTTCTTTTGCTGCCAAAAAGGAACTTTCCACGATATTCGCGTCGTCCGCATATCCTTGGACTGACGTTTTCCTTATCACCCATTCGCCAAGGCAATACTTGAAAAAAGTTCACAAAGTTCTGTCTAAGGATCACTCCAATGGCATTGTATCTCTTAAGACTCCTGAAGGGGCCTTAACCGAGAGCACCAGGGATACCATGGAGCTATTAATGACCACTCATTTCCCGAGTTCTCAGATAACTGACCCTGAATTGGCCTTAGAACCTAACATTGAATCAATCGGCGGTAGTACTTGCTCATCGATCCTTCAATAGGAACAAAGGCCTAGCCAACAGAAGCGGGTAAGATTGAGTGGGCCATTGGCACCTTCAAGCCTTTTAAGGCTGCTGGAAAGGATCACATCTTCCCGGCTCTCCGTCAGAGAGGCTTGGAAGAGATCTTACCAATCCTGCTACCACTATTTCGGGGTAGCTTTGCGCTGGCCCATATTCCGAGGTGTTAGAGAGAGGCTAGGATAGTCTTTATTACTAAATCGGGGACAAGATCGTATAGGGGAACAAAATCCCATCGACCTATCAGCCTCTTTTCCTTCCTCCTGAAAACGATGGAGAAGGTTCTAGACAGGCATATTAGAGAGGATCTTACAGCGAGCACACTTCACTGCCTGCAAAACTACCTACCGGCCAGATAGATCTACAGAGACTACCATTCATGAACTAGTGAGTGATATTGAGAAGTCCCTGAGGGCCAAGGAAACGCCATCAATGAAGCCGCGGTAAAAAAGGCATTCATCGTATGCATCTATCGCAAAACAAAAGTATCACAGGAGCTAAAAGCACCTACCCGCTTGCGGCTATGGAGGGTGTCATCAAAGACTGTCCTGGATTATTTCCTATCTCTGAAATCCCTCAGCAGGAACAATAATATCACGTTCATGTGGATTCCAGGCGGGTTAAAAGACCTAGAATAACGTGGAAGAGACCCTATTAACAGAGGTCGCAACAACTGAGAGATCCTGGAGGGAGCTGCAGCTAAAAGCTGTCGCATAAAGAAGAGTCCACTGGACGGCAGCTGCTTCCGTCTTCTGTCCCATCCTTTGAGAGATTAAAGTAGGATAAGTTAGGATAGGTGCCATTGGAAGAAGAAGAGCAAAGAGTTACAAACTTCAAGAGGCTCGAGTCCTACAAGGACTGTCTAGCGCGCTAATTAACAAGTCGAACAAATTGAGCAAAAAAATAATAAATTTAACAATATTTTTATATACTTACGATAGATTAAATTTAAAATTGAATTGCCATGTTGAATATCCGGGTGGTGTTTTGCCATCTTCATCTAAGAATGTTAATCCAAGCTGTATTATACGTAGTAAATCAACGTTACATCGCAATAACTGATATTGATAATCGGCTGTCGAACGAAATTCACCAACTGGTCTAGCAACAACACCGGGGAATTCCGTATCCATTGCAACATAATGATATTTTTGTACAACTTTACGTATTGTACGGAATTCCTCTTCTAAATTATGTTTCCAAACATCTCTTATACCGCATTCCTCGTTACTTGGGATATTACCAGAATGCGACGAGTGTCCGCCGCTAACTGCCGAAGGCATTGCCTAGAAAAATGTATGTAAATATAGCAAAAAAAAAATAATGATAATATTATTGCATGCATATTTATTATTTGTTTTTAATCATTTGTTTGTCATGTTTACTTGATAAATTATTTTCTCAAGTTTCAAATTTCGGTTGTGTAGATTGTATGTATGTAAGTACACCTAGTAGTCCGGGCGCTGGAACATTTGCAGTGATTTTGGCGTGATGTGACTTCTTTGGTGGAATCGGTCAGTATATATAGCAGCACAGCAGAAGGAGGTTAGTTTTTTATAAGGAAATTTTAAGAGCGACAAGCTCAATGTCAAGGTGGATAGAGAAACTAGGAAGCGAATTTCGATTACAAGATAGATGGCTACTACAAGCAAGAAGTACGCCACCCCCAAGAACTTCCGTGTCAGTGTGACGGTCCCTCCGAAAGACTAGTTAGGAGAAGCCGAAGAGTTCAGCATTACGAATGCCCTTATGGAGCCAGGTTTCAGTAAATGCTATGACATCGAACCCACTAGCCGTCGATGCCTGAAGGATATCATTAGTTTTAGACCTGGCCCCCCTTACATTCTTGGGATAACTTTAAAGTGAGGTACTTTTTTTGCAGTGGCCGGCTATTTTGTATTGGAAAAAATCAAATTTCAAAAATCCACCTTACGGTAAATTTTAGAAAATCCAATAAGGGGTCGTCCTGAGCCGTTTAGGGGAGGGGGTCGATCTGCATCTCACCCAATCTCACGTGGCGGAGAGGGGAGCTCTCGGTAAATATCACGTAATTTTTTTCCTCAAGAAACAATGTATAAAATTGCTAGAAAACTGGGTTAAATTAAGTAAAACCTTCTTCACTAAAGACCACCTCCTCACTCTCAGGCCGTCGGCAGTGATGAGGACTTCAGGTATTTGCTGACACAATGAGCAGGCGGCGTGAAGAAATCAAATGTATGTATAGAAAATTCTCTTGCAGGCGGCCGATAGTCATTGTTTCAGCAACAATGTGCCTTAATGCGACCGACGAATCGCTTTCAACAGCGACTATCAAAAAGAATAGAATACCCGGCCTTTGTTGGGTGTTGTGTCATGGATTTGTATTGCTATTCTCGAGTGTTCCTGTGTGCGAGTGTACCATTTGGCTGTCCAAGATGGTTGTTCCGGTGTGTTTTTAATATGTGTCCCCGTCGCTCTTAATGTGTGCATACAGCAAATTTCGATGGGGCATCGCCGCGACGAGGAAAATAATTTCGCCGCCGCCCTTAGCATGTTTACAGCATAAGGTGGCTCCAGACTCACGCCGTGAACCCCCGTGAACAAGCGCGAACGCGAGTGTGGATGGATTTCGCGCATATTTCAGGTCTTGTTCTCAGGTTCGAGTGGATACGGCGTGAATTCGTGCCGTAAATTAACGGCTTGAGACTAAATAGAAGTTCATATGTTCAGGCACAAACTAACGGCAAATGTCCCCACACATAAAGGTACAATTCCGAACAAGGCGGCAGCCTACAAACCGCAGGGGCGACAATACTGATTTGTATGGTAAAATCACTAAGTGCGCCTTTTGTTTGCGATTTGATCATCTAATTCAGTAGTGTCGCCTGCGGTTTGCAGTCTGCCCCTTTGTTCGGAATCCTACCTTAAAGATTTTTGTCAGTTTTCTTGGACTGCAGACCTCATCCAGTTAGCGGCCGGGGAGGTGAATGGTGATACTTGGCTTCCAGGCGACAACTTTCAGGCCACGGCCAGCCGTCGACCTGTGTGTGAAAGGAGGCCTTAAGATATCGCTAAATGCTACGAACGAACCTACGTTGAACCGATTCAATTTTTCCAACATGCGAAGAATAGTGTATAGTGAGACCAAACCTGCGACGCATATTCAAGTAAAGGTCTGACAAGGGAAATCTAGAGGTATTTAGTGATCAGGGTGCTGTTAAATTCTTTCGACCACCTTTTTATAAAACTCAAGCTGTTCTTGGAAGAAATATAGCTTGGTGTCAAATCTAATCCCGAGATCTTTGACAAAATTAACACGGGGGACACCCTCATTAAAAAATGAGTAGTTATAAATTATAGGATCATGTCGCCTACAAAAAGTCATGACTTCGCATTTACCAATATTAAGAACCAGGTCGTTGTTAGCACACCAAGATGTCGAGGTCAACTTGCAAAAGTTTGCAGTCCTCCATACTCTTTATGTGACGGTACAATTTGATGTCATCAGCATAAAGCAGGATTCTGCAGTGTCTTAGCAAGGGAACAATGTCATCAATAGAAAGAATAAAGAGGATAGGGCCAAGATGACTGCCTTGAGGGACACCGGATGACGCCTCAATGGTTGCGGATTTAAATCCACGGAAAAGGACTTGGTAGGTCCTGTCAGCTAAGTAGGACTGGAACCATAATAGAAGGGCTTCAGGGAAACCTAACTTTTTTTAGATTGAAAAGTATAATGGAGTAGGAAAGCTTGTCAAATGCCTTACTGAAATCAGTGTAAACACAATCAGTTTGGCAACCGGAAACGAAGCCTTCAACAGCATGGGAAGTGAATTCAAGGAGATTGGTGGTAGTGGAACGAGCTGGAAAAAACACATATTGGTTCGTTGAAATAAGTTTCTTGCAGATGGCCACGATTGCAGAATAAATGATTGACTCAAAAAGCTTTGGTATGACAGACAGCTTCGATATTTCGTTCTTGCTACCACTTTTGGGAATAGGAATTATGAAAATCGTCTCACGTAATTTATGGACGACCCCTAACGAATAAAACATGCCCACAAACTTTTCGCCTAGAAGCCTTTGTTAAGAGATATTTATCAAGCAGTTTCCATGTATCTCCATGTCTGCGTACCACCTAGATATTGTTGGGGATGTCATTTCTGACCGATCCCACCAAATCAGTACGCTACATCACGCCAAAACCAACATATTATAGGTCTCACTGCTCTAGCGCCTGGACTATAAGGGCGCATCATATTTCAAAATTACGTAAGTATTATTTTATTTTTTGTGTTCTTGTTTTTACTTTAATCAAATTTAACCTAACTTAAGCCGCAATGCAAGCAAAATAAAATGCGGTTATTTACTTTTAATTTTAAGATAAAAACCTGATTATGTGTAAATGTTAAATTGAATAAAATAGATTTATATAAAAGAATAGATAAAAACTTACATCAGTTGTTTCGCTGACCTCAGCCACGGTTGCCTTACAGAAACAAACGCACGGAAAATTCTTGTTACTTTAAAAGTAATATTTTTACTATTCTCGTTTGTTCGTCTTATTTCTTTTAAAGATTTAAAATAAAGAAAATCAAAAGAAACTACTTAATGTGGTTCCGATAGCTCGGAAAGGATTTTGATGGGATCTTGTATTATTTTACTTTTCTATGCAAAAGAGCGCCCGCAGCCTAAATGGAGCCTTCCCTTCCGAGATTAGGGAGTTGCACCGCGCTTCTGTCCTAATAATAATTATTAATCTCAGGCCGTTCTTCTCCTTCTCTGTACTATATTATCTCGAACTTTAATCTTTCCTCTATTTTACAATTATTTTGTTTCATTAATTTCTTATCCAGGTACAGTTATCCTTTTTTAATTATTTTCGGTCAAGGGATCCTGTAATAAAAGAAATTCCATTTAACCAAAAAAAAATTCTTTCCGCCACTGTAGTATGTGACGATCTGTCAAAAAATGTTTGCAAAAAAATTTTTTTTTCTTTTCACACGAACATCTCTACACACTCTCGCATATATATAATAATCCTGTTGTAAAGCGAACGGCGAAAATCACTCAATTTCATAATTAATCGGAATTTTACTTATGCTAATGCTCACCCATTTTATTTTATGTAGCTTAACCCTTTTCTGGAAAATCATAAAAGAGATTTTCCATGCACTTTTTCCCCCGAAGTTGTTTATTTTGCAATAAAAAAAAAGTCGCTGTTTTTGGGAGGAGAAGTTCTTTAGCGCTGACAACGTGCAAGATGAAAAGTCACACAAGTTTTTGTAGCTGTCAGTTTTGAATATGGCGGAATTTTTATGCTTGGAGTATTTTGTGGGATATTTTTGCTGAATAAAAGTGGTTGCAGTGGTGAGTTTGTTTTTTTAATTTTGAAAGATGAAGGCTTTACTTTTGTTGGTTTTTATTTAATTTAAAGCAGTTAACAGTTTCGGGAGTGTGAAAATATATTTATTTATCATTATTCTTGGTAATGTTTTGTAATTTATTGGGAAGAGTCGGTGAAGAACTTAAGAAAACCGTCTATGAATAAGGTGGAGTGCTCTTTTAATTGAACACCTTGCTACCCCTTTGGTGACGTTTGGTAAGTTTACGTGACATGTAGCCCTTACACTTTTTCGACACCTGTTCTAATTCGGGGAATCCCGGGGATAGAAAATTTGTCTATGCACGGGGTTGATTTGTAATACAAAATGCTGTCTGTAATAATAATGTATAGTTTTTATTAAATTAACAAATTGACGTGAGATTTTTAATTAGGGTTTTCTGGTTATGTGACACGATTCACCCTTTGGATCACCGTTGCTCAACTTCGTTGGCGTAGCAGACCCCGAACAAAAACGAAATTGAGCGTGTATGTTGAGAATATATACATAAATTAGACGGTAATTTGCGTTTTTAAACAATTGAGTGACCTTGCTCGCTTGTACGGTGACGACACAGAGATTTTGAGAGTTCCTTATTTTATGGCACAAGGTCTAGTAGGTGTAGGTAGATGAAGGGTTGCCTTCAGTGCGACCGGAGGCCCAATTAGCGCTTGGCGCGCCGTTTTGTTGCTACAACCCATGTACCAGGGACGGCGCTTTTATAGCTGCGAATGGTGCACTTGAACCGGGCGCAACAAGACGAGGGCGCAATTTCAGAAAATCTTTAAAAAAAATTGAAGTGCTCCCGTGACGTTTCGGCTATTAAAAGAATTGTGTATTTTTCCATTGTCTTTCAATGCGATCAAAAATTGAAAAGCTGATGGGGCGCAATATAGAACCATGCACCGGGCGCAAAAACCCTTACCGCCGACCCTGCCTATTTACCTTGATTGTGTACATAATAGTTATCTGGTCGTGTGTGATGGATCCTTAAAACTACCCTGTGGAATTAACAATCTGATCTCAAGTCTGGAGATCTCTTTTAAGTCTTCCAAAACTTAATTGCCTAGAGTGCGCAGCCTGGATTTAGGTAAATCCGGGCACTTACACAGGAAGTGAACAAGGGATTTTCTCTCGTTCGTCTCCTCGCAGCACAGACGTTCAACAGGATGCCCAACTTGGCAAAGGTGTATCCTATTGCCCAATGTCCCGTGATCATTGCCTTGATTTTGGCAATATGACGTTAGAGTCTGTTGAAGAGGCCCATTGTTTTTTCTTTGTTATAAGTTGGCCAAGTGGCCTTAGAGATAGCGCAGATCTCCAGTGCTCTCCAATTTTGGCTGGCTAGCAGTAAGTGGTAGTCAAAAATAACTTTTTTGACTCCATCAGTTGCGCTGCTAACCATCTCGATCTCTTAGCTCCGGAGAGAGACTCCAAGTTTTCTCTTACCCCTCTATTTTCCTATGACCAGGAGCCAAGACGAGACGTTATGCTTTCTATCAAGCCTATCTATCTCAGCTCTACATCGCTCCACTAACTTTGCGCGCGTCATTATTGAATCCAGAGCATTTATAGAGGCCTGGCTGTCTATGAAAATGCCAATACTGCACCTTGTGTAGGTTCTAAGAAGTTTATTGTTTGGCAGGCCTTCAGGATTTTGAGGTCCAGGACAGGTCAGTCTGAGGGCCCTACACAAGGCTAGATTTTTGATGTGAAGATCGGAGTGAATATGTGAAAGAGAATGTCGTATGGCCCCTGTTGTCCCTATTGTTGCCGTTATCTGGATCCTTCCCAACTTTAAAACGTTATAGGCCCTGCTCTGCGCTGGCCACCGTACTATCAACCCATACTGGCCGTACCACAGCTGTGTACATCCACAGGACCATCTTTGGGTAGAGACCCCATCTTTTGGCAAAAGTCTTTTTACAGGTGGCTTTCTTTACCCTTTGTCGATGTTCGTCTTCCAGTTGAGTTTAGGATCCAGTACTAGACCAAGAAATTCCACTCTGGAGGATAAAGTGAGAGAATGCCCCTTCAACTTGGGGAGATTGAACGTGGGAATTTTCGTTTTCCCTGTAGAAAGCATCACCTCAGTTTTTCTCGGGTAGACAGCCAGAACGCAGTCCGCTGCCCAGCTACATTAGGCATCCTTGCCTGATTTTACTAATCACTTCCTTAGCTACGTTTTTGTCTAGTTTTTGTAGTAGGGGAGATGACGCCTTTTTATGGTGTGCCCAAATTGAGCCTCCAGCCTTCTCGCTTACTAGCTGGAGTCCTCCAATTTCGTAAGCCCAGCAAGTGCGCAGCGCCTGCTTCTACTGCTTCAAACTATCTTTTCCTCGGTCCACCTGCTGGCCTGTCACCGATTCCCTTATATATCTTCTTCACTGCCCTGTATTCCGGCATTCGCTCTACAAGTCCTGTCCATCGTAGTCTATTTATTTTGATATAGTTAACGCTGTCTATCTCTTTATAGAATTGGTACAGTTCGTCATTGTATCTAACTCTTCAGATACCGTTTACGTTTAATGGGCCAATGATATGTCTTAAGATTTTTCTCTCAAAAGCGCCTAATAAGTTCTCGACTTTTTGGCTCATGATCCACACCTCCGAGCTATGAGAAGCTCTAAGGGATTTGTATAGTTCAAATTTAGGTTTCCTATATTAACTAACAAATACTAACAGAACAATCACATTCTTCTCACCAAGCCACATATAAAACACATGTTTAAGCCATCACATCAAGCGCACGGGTTTGATGACAGCTAAAATCCGAAAAGTAATCGTCTCCCGAGATCTCCTAATTACATCGTATTAAAATGAAGTTATAAAAATTGTCGAAGGAAAAGCATCCTGCTCCGTTCCTCCATATGCGCCATCGTAATATTTTAATATGTCCCTGTTTTTATATTTCTGCAGCCAAGTCCCCTAGATTGGTCGGCGATTGCTCGTGATAATAAGAAGGAGCAGTATTTTTTATTTTGCATGGTTTATTACTTGATTAAATATGGGAAAACATAATTCAGTTTATCGCATTGTGTTGTCAGAGTGATTTTATATTTACTGCAGTTGGGCGTTACGACGACGGGGTATTAATAGTAGTTACATTAGAGGAGTGTAAGGGTGCTGTAAAGTTTTTACGGTGGATTATACAAACCAATTATAAGTCTTCAGCTTAAGAATGCCACGTGTTTTGCATTTCCTGATGTAGAAGCATTTGTTTAAGAGGCAACCAAGACTGTCTTCAGCCCGCCATTACGGGTTTAATAGAGTAGATAGAGGATATAATAGGATAAGTAGGTATTGTCTTGGGATCCTAAAGTCGATAGCAATGAATTTTACGTTCTCTTTGATGTTGTATAAGCTCAGATTAGCTGTGGAAATCATTTTTTGTATCTTGATGATTTGGATTATAGTTTTAGTTCAATCAAAATACTGCATCGTTCTATCTGATGGTCTAGTTTACAATATCGAATAAGCCTGAGACCCGTGCTGGAGGTCCCGTGTTGAAGGGTTTCACATTCAAAATAATCAAATTTTTGTCGGGTATATTTTGGTACTTTGTTATGAGGGTATAAGAAGATGAGCAGAGTGACGCCTGACCCCAATCGCATATCCTCCCATTCTGACATTGCATACTTTTAGGAACACGCTTCGTGTCTACGTCAAGATAAAAGTTTTTTTTGTAGGGCCTTATTGTTATGAAATTTGGCTTGACTTATAATCCCGCATGGGACATAGGAAGGGAACAGTTGCCCTCCGGCGGACTCTGTTTTGCGCGACAGCTCTCAGCTTTGATCAGGATCTCCCAGTTGTTGCGGGCTCCGCTAATAGGGTTCTCCTCCACCTTGTTCTAGGTATTCCAATTTGTTGGGTTCCTTACAGATTCCAGTCAAAGGCCCGTTTGACTAAATTCTCGTTTTAGGGCCTGTATGTGAAGGGGGGGGGCATTAGATTGTGACTCCAAACTTGACTAAGGCTGCGGTCACGTCTCACGCTTGTGAGGGTGCAAGCTTGTAACTTTCCGTGGTTTTGATTTACAATCGTACCCGCTCGAGTACGATTGTTATTCAAAAACAAGGATAGTTACAAGCTTACACTCTTCCAAGCGCTCTCTCTCTTCTCTTGTCGTTATGTCGTTATGGCAGGGCATCATCTGCAGCCGCGCTGTATTTGCCTCCATCTTAATGGAGATCATCCCCACAATCACTCAGATCGCATCGTTATGCGCAGCACGAGGAAGAACGCTTAAACAGACAGATACATCTGTACGTGCGGTGCGTGCTTTCAAATGCCTGAAACGGAACGCAACGAAAAATTTGGTCAAATACCCAAACTGAAGCACACCCAACAAACATATGCAATCGTTGCGTAGATGTTTTGGTTATTTGGAATGACTAGACGGAACCCAAAGACGCAACTATCTGTTAACGAAAATTCACCGCATACTGCGAATCGACGACACGCACCCTGAATGAAATACACGACAGAGCACCACTGCCAGGCCAAGCTTTAATCTCTTAGCTTCGTTCACGCATAATTCGATCTCATCGATCATTATACATTGTGATCCACAGGAGAGGTTCCAGTACGGATCCCTGCGGAACTCCACATGTTGGTCTGTACACCGTCGGCCCATCTTCTGATTCATAATGAAATGACTTACTTTATTTTCTTTTTAGGAAAGATTGTACCAAATAATTGGGGGGGGGGGGGGGGGTTGGGTGGATATATCTGACTATCCGCCAGCACTGCTAACACCATTGACAATGCCTAAATCGTCCAGGGCCAGCTATATGACATGGACGCTAATATCGGGTCACCGTCTTCGCAGTCGCTGGAGTATCCACGTCAGCCGCCGTTTTTGCGACCTTTGCTTAGGCTATGGATGCTCCGATGTCCTTTCTTGTAGGAGTTTGGCCCCTTTTCCATCTCGATGACTGTAATGATATTCATATGGTTGTTGATCTCTTCAGCGAGCTCACCGTCTTTGCGTTGGCACTGGTGGTCGCATTGGTGGCAAGTTACACAAATAAAAAATTACACTTACACAAATAAAAAATTGAGATTGTCATAAAAACAAATCTGAAACGTCTCTTGCATGATTGCTCCCCCTGAATTTAAAAAAAAAAAAACTTTTGCGTCTGGATGCGTACGTCCTCGTCTATTATGGGCCGTGATAACTTCCTCTTAACTCTTTCAATATCCAAAAAAGTAGATATATGTACTGTCCTAACTAACATTGATACAATTTGTTATACTTCTTTATAATTTGTATTCTATATGCCCAAACTTCACTAGACAATTTCTGAACAACTCCTCGGGAGACTATTAAAAGCTGTCATCGCACTACATTATTTCATACCTTACAATACCTTCCACAACTAAGCAAGCGCATTTTACATTGTATCCTTATAATAAACAAAATGCAATTTGCATAAATCCTTCAGCAAAACTAGGTGCCACCACCACCAACCAACAGTTCAAAATTACTCCTCAAAATGCCACACTGGAGACCGAGAGTAGTGCGACTGTTTCAATTCGACTGTTCACCGCGTAGTTGAGGTGCACTTTCACGACCGTTGTGCTTCCGATATGCTTCTCAACAGCACACATTCAACCACACCAAAATGTCTGTCATCTTTTGTTTTGTTTTAATTAATATTTTCAGGATTATTAATGGAATCCAGGACTCCAGTAAACAAAAAAAAATAAATTCAAAATAGACCAAGGATTTTGTGCTTGGAGTAAGAGTATAGGTACGACTGTTTGGTATCATTCCGTTGGGAATAATTTGTTGGATGAGGACTGCACAGAAAGGGATGGAAAGGGTGAGAATTATTTCAGTATGCAAATAGACTTTCATTTCCAGCACATTCTCATATAATTTATGCAAGAAATTAAATTAGTTAAGTGCTGCAAATGATTTCATAGATGGTAAGCTGCTATTTTGTATGTTAACTGTGAATGGTTTATTCAGGGAATGGGAATGCTTTATTCAGGGATTTTGTTGTGAGATACAGTTTGTGGCATTTATGGGATATTTTTATGTGTGTTCAACCACTAAAACATTTCACTAGAAAATTGCCTCGTGTTGAAAAGCATTTTACTACTTCCCAATATCAGAGTACTAATGAATCAGTTGGTAAAAGGTCTTCATATGCATAAAGCCACCAAAAATGATTACAAAACCCAGCAGGAAATGGAGTGCCCTAAAAGGTCATGTTTGAGCACTCCTTAATAAGCTTATAGCGCTCCGGTTTCCATACCAGTTCCATATATGTATGTTTTTTTAACATTGCATGCCATTGCAGGGGAGCATATCTTTTTATGCTCCTACAAAAGCGTTCTAGGAGCATTATAAAAAAGCTTTTTAAAAAAGAAATATCCATGGACGTTGGTGGTAATGTGATCCCGTATTGAAAAGCTTTTACTTCGTTCATCTTTCGCAATGGCCTTTTTGCTTTCCAAGCTCGAGCGTGGTTTTATCAAGATTCTAACCACGTCCAAAGCTGCTTGTCCTCCTTATCGAACGAGAGTCGGTCCATTGAGTGTGCTAATGGGCACCTTTTTGCTTTATAGTCACCAAGATAGTCGCTTGTTTTCTTCGTTTAATAAAATTTATGAAAAATCCAGTAATGCTCCCTCGGAAGCATATTTAACAGCGCTCAAAAGCAGCAGCGGTCCCATTTTTTTTCACTAGGAAGCCAGCCCCACCACCAAAAGTTAAGGAGTTAGGGCAGTGGTCGGCAAACTCATTAGTCAACAGAGCCAAATATCAATAGCACAATGATTTAAAATTATTTTGAGAGCCAAACTTTTCAAACATTCACTAAAGAGGTATTATTAACTTAACTACTCCTAAGCTGGTCTTTCCTAAAAATGTCCTCAATCTAATTGATCTATGTTTACTGAGGTCAACCCCTTCCAACTGTCCCATTCGCACTAGTTTTGAATACTTGTTCATTTTCTGTATATGTCCAAACAATCTCAACACACCTTACTCAATTCACGAAACTGCATCTTCGTTCACTGCACAACGCTTCACTTTCGAAGATATTACCACAAGTAGCAAAAGCGGTGTGGTTGGCAACCCGTAGTCTGAGTCGCGACTTTTAAGCCAAGGTGTATATATATAGATTTTGGAGGGATACCGAATCAGACCACTATTTGCGGGTCCCTTTTCGTCCCTCTGCCTAGAGTCATTTTATTGGGGTTGCAGTGGTTGTCCCATTGCTCCCTTGCTTCGACTCCCCTAGTTATCGAAAGCAGCTGATTGAAGGGAGTCTGCCTCATGTCCTCCATCCAATGGAGTCCAGTTATGGCAGCCCTTTTTCTCGCCACCGCCGGACAGTGACACACTATGTGTGTGGCCGTCTCAGCTTCCTCCAGGCACATCCGACAGGTGTCATCCTCCAGAATTCCCATTCTTTTTAGGTGATACCTGAAACATCCGTGTCCTGTAATCAGTGCCACCAACCATCTGAGGGTTCTCCTTTGCATATGCAGGATCCTTCTTCTGGCTGCGGTAATCGGCAACGTAAGCACCATCTTAGCCTGCCTACACGTGGTCATAGCGTCCCACCGTCTCCGGTGTTCCTCAGCGACCCATTTCTCGATGCAGTTCCTTACCAACCCTCTGCCAATGGCAGAGTATGGCTCCGGTCCCCAGAATTCCGAGGTTGACCCCTGTTTTGCCAGGTTGTCAGCCTTTTCGTTCCCATCGATGCCTGTATGTCCTCTAACCCAAGCTAGCGTCACGTTGTTTTGTTTCGCACACCTGTTCAGTTTTTGGACACATTCCAACGTCAGAGACGCATTAATCTCTGTCTGATTCATGCGCTTAATCACAGCCTGATTGTCCAGTGCTATAAGGATACTTCTTCCCTGCACCTGACCATCATTTATGTGATCCAGCGCGTGCAGCAGAGCAAGTATTTTCGCCTGGTAGACTGAGGTGTAATTCCCCAAAGCCAGAGAGCAGGTCAGATTTAAGTCCTCTGAGAAGACTCCCGCACCTGCTCTGCCGTCAAGCCAAGGTGTAAAGGTGCCATGCCGAAGGCTAAATGGCGAACCAGTGGGTATAAACAGGCTGGTCGCAAACGGTCCCCGCCGATGCCCAAGAAGGTCGGTGTGTACAAAAGCCTTATTCTGGTATACGTCACTGCCGAGGCGGGCTTCATTTTCGGCTTTACTCGTGGGAAAAACATGAACAAAAATAACAAAAATAATAATGAAAAAACATACAGATACACAGGCGACCCGACACAGCAACGTACAAGGACTAGGACCAAGGACTACAAACCTTCTCCTGGAGGGACTCTCAGCTTGCTCCAAGTAGGGCAATCGCCAGCTCTGGCTTCGTGAGTACCAACCGCAGTACTTCAAAGTGAGGCAACCTGATCACAGACGTACCAGGAGCCACCAGCCACAGTGACAATGGCACATCTAAAGGCCCCCATACACGGTCAAATTGGATGTACATCCAGATTTTCATCAAACCCATAAGCGCAATGAGTTTTGGTCGGCCGACCGGCCCACAATCGATAGTTTTGGTTGTACATCCGGCCTTCGATGTACATCCAATTTGACCGTGTGTGGGGGCCTTAAGAAATAGATAATCACGAGCGTTCATCCGCAAGAGAATGTACAATCCCCTCTTCGTTCTCGGTGGAATTTCAGAGAATGAGGCCGCCGGGACCATCTCGGAGAAGGACAAAACCAACAAAGCTAAAATTTCTAGCAGTGGTTGAGGAGAACGGTAACCTCCCGCACTAAAAGGGAAACATTTCGGGAAGAGAGCTCTGCGCCTACAAATTATGACCAACTAGGAAAAGGCTCTCAAGACCAACCATAGTCGGAAAGCTTCTACTTCAGGGGCCCAACAATTAGGCTCAACGGGCAACAGGTCAATGAGTGAAGTAGTGAAGGACCACCTTCTACTGGCACTACTGAACTGGACCGACATCTGGGCCAAAATCAGAGATAATCATGGAGTTCGTGATGGGACCTGTTGCTCGAGTATCTTCAATGCATCCGAAAGGACAATTGGAAGGTACTTGTAGTGACCGCGTAAAATTTAATTACTAAACTTTACGCAATGTCACACAACAACCTCCCACACGATAAACACGATCAGTCGGAACACTTCATCGATCACTTAAAGTTCAGTGATCTACTCGCCTCCCGTTCCGTCCCGATCGTGTATATCGGGACAGCCAATTTCCGGCATCTCGGTCTCTCACTCCCGAGTTCGACAACTTACCAGACGCGTGCTATACAAATGTATTATTGTTCAATAAAATATTAATCTAGATATAAAACTATAAGTTCCAATCATACATATAGTGTGCATAATAAAGTATTGATTTTGTTTAGTGTACATAGTATTTTTATTCACACAAAATATACCCATATACTCAAGGCCGAAGAACCCCAGCGAAATAGTAGAGCCCTGGTAATACTAATCAACTACGAGTGCATAGAGGAGCTCTAAAGAGTTGACTATAAACTCCACTTTAGACTAAGGCAGGCATGTATAATGGTGTTCAAAACGGCTTCATCTAATGAAGAGGCTGACTCTGGTGGAGAACTTAGTGAGCGCTTGGATGAACTAGCAGTCATCGAGGTTGAGAGGTAGTTATAGTATGCAGTATATAGCACTGTAACACCTTCCGGCTGCATGAAGCGGGTTACTGGGTCGAGAGGACCTATGGACACAGTAATATACTGCGCTCTCTATCACAGGAAATGGTATCAAGACTTACCGACTACATAGCAGTGGCTCCAGAGAGGAATGGGAAGATTTCCAACCTGACAAGGACCACGACATTGTCTTGTACACAGAACCATCCAAATCACAGTCGGGTATAGAAGCTGGAGTGTTTTCCCATCAATCAACTTTGCAAAAAGCTTCCGCCTGCCTAATTTCGCCAGCGTTTTCTCAGCAGAATTTCTGGTAATTTTTCATGCCTGTCGAGCAATGCAGTCAAATTCAAGGCCGGGAGCCACGGTAATTCGAACGAAACCGACTTCAGTGCAAGAGCCATCCCCACAGGGTTAGGGAAGCGCTTTAGTTGTTAAGCAAATAACCTCTTGCTGGCTCCGACGACAATGTAGCGAAAACCTATATACACCGTACAGCATGAAGGGCCACGTACAATACATTATTTCTTAGAATACAAAACAGTTTACTTTTGTAGCCTTCTTGGATATAGAAGACACTTTGAACAATATATTGGCGTCGATGCTGTACAGCAGGCCCTGGACAAATTCGGTATTTTCCTTCAATGGTGTTAGTCAATAGATCCTCCTTATGCTGAAAACTAGAAACATCCGCAGTAGCTTAGGCAACAAAAGAGTTGCAGCAAAGACATGCCGTGGCATACTCCTGCACAAAGTTCTCTTGCCACCAAAGAAAAATTATTTATAAAAATTGCGAATAAAAGTGGTCCCAGAATAGAACCTTGAGGGACCTTCGAGCTAAGTAGGGAAGAACTACAAGCACCTAGTTTAAATTTTTTTTATATGAAAACCCAAACCTAGGATTACCCTTTCTTACTACCAGCCTGTCATGGTACCATATCTAGTTGTAAGCTTAGGTTTCAGAGATGAAGGTTGAAAAAAAATCCGGTTGGTTAGTGCTAGTTTTGTTTATATTTGTCAGTTTACCACTGCATCAACTATCCGTGATTTTGTTGGTTTTCGGTATACCACTGGATCAACTCTCGGTGGCTTGTAATCAATTTATCGGTCTATCGTGCTATCACTGGATCAACTCCCCTGTGGGTTGTTGTTCAGCAAGTTTGCCTGGGTACCATTAAATCAACTATCCCATGATTCCATCAAGTCATCAAGTAGAGGAATCAATTCACCCCTGTCTGATTACAAACTGGCTTCCGTAGGGCATGCACCATACTTTTATATTTGGGCCTTGGTTCGCCTCGCTGTTCTATTTCATAAATGCCGTCTAGCTCAGAGGCCTTTTTCTACGGAATGTTTTTCGCATCTTCCACAATTTCTTCCTCCGTTGCCTCTGGGATATCTGCACCTGTATTGCATGTAGTTTGCCCATGTCTATCGCTTATTCAGCCTCCAGTTGCACTGGAGGTAGCCATACACCTAACCTAGGCAGGGCGTAGAATGAGACGAGGAAAATGAATGTTCTAAATTGGAAGTAAGTGTCACTCTACTGAGCACCATGCAGGAACATCGTTCGGAAGTCTAAATTTTATTCAGGGACACAACGTCCAAGGATGTCTGGTTATCTTTCAGAAAATATTTAAAGCTTCCTCAATAATTTAAGCCCTCAAAATTCAATGTATGACTTAAATCCTTTTTTTTTTGTTTGAATATAAATCAAAAGCCTGCGCCTCCGCCGGGACTGGATTTATTTTTCCACAATACTTTTTTGTCCATTTATTGAAATAAATAATATTTTATCCACGGATCACACTCACCTAGGGATGAATTGTGTCCCTTACTATATCAATCTTTATGACAGGCGAAACTGGAAGACCATCAACAAAACTCCCGCAGAATATGAATCCCAATGGAATAAATAAAATCGTTTTGGTATTTAGAGATGGTTTAAACACAACCACAAATTTACACCAAAAAAAAAAAAAAATGATGTCCTTTAAGGTATCTAGGTGTAGATAAACTTGCATTAAGTCCACATGGAATATGCTCCATTAAACCAGGAGTCGGAGGAATCGTACCGTTGCGCTTGGGTAAATTTCTCGTGCATGAAAAGAAGAAAAGAAAATTTGCTCCGGGATTTTTTTATTTTCTTTTTAAAGCTGTCGACTTATTTTTTTTTTTTGACAACAAAATTTCCTAAATCGTCATATCGCCATTCGAGTGTGTGATGAAAAACCTTAAGGGTCTTCTATATGAGGGTGAGACTTTTCAAAAGAACTGAAGAAGGAAAGATGAGGGGTTTCGATATCCTCCCAGTTCAAAACTGCTCAAAACATCTGCCATCTTCAAGAATTTTATTTTTTGTTTTTTTCTTTCTTGTATTCTTCTATTCTTTTTATTGTCCCGAGGGCATCCCTTAAGGATTCACAGAATTCCGAATAGAATATGCTTAAAAAAATGAATTTTATTTAAAAGGTGACATCGTAGTGTCCGATTAGAAGAAAGGTATTGTTTGTAAAGAAGCACACCTACTTAAAACAATGGTCTAAGTCTGTAAGCTGATCAGAACTTAGGAGTTGAAGGGCCCGACTACTAACCCCCTACTAACCGTAATTCAAATTCTTGAGTATAGAGTTAATACATATGTGTGGCAATCTGGTTTCCATATTTTCATAAAAAATTACAACATTTGTGACCTATTCTAAATTATGACCAGTCATAAGTCACAAGCTTTTGTGACTCATGCTTGTCATCGAGAGTTTGTGACTATTCTTATGATAATCACCTGTTTTGGTATTCTAAGCACTCGGTTTCAAGAAAAACCCAAATAATTCACCTCTAATGGTGAATTTGTATTCGTGTGATGAGATAAAACCAGTCTGGGCGACGATAGCATAGCCAAATTACGCCAGGAAATATTGATGTAGTGAGGCAGAGTGCATGTGGATGGACGCAGCCATGGATCTCGGACAGTTGTCTGGACCTCGTCGATTAGCGGAAGTGAATAAAACACGTCGACTTTGAGCAATACCGACGATTGAATAAAGAAGTTCGACAGAAAATGAAACCGGAACGCGGAGAGGATTGGAATAACGTTGCGGCCGACATGGAAGAACCGGTCGTCGAGGCACGGGTATCGGACGCTGTACCAGACAATCCGCCGGTTAGGCGGCAAGACAACATCAACAAACGACAACAACAAAAAATCGGATGGAGCTTTTGTGACTTCTCCCCATGAACGCCTGCAGCGGTGGAGAGAATTCTTCCACCAGCTGTATAAACACGATCCGCCGCAAGATCCAGCACCCGAACCGCCGATTATCGAACAGCCGACGAATCAGTTTGTGGGCACCGAACCGACAATTATCGAGGTGAAGATAAAATCGCTGAAAAATGCAAAAGGCCGGGAATAGATCAAGTAACCGCTGAGATGATCAAAGCCAGAGGTGATGTCTTATCACAACGACTTCATGTCGCCATAACACACATATGGCATTCGGATCCTGTCCTGTCAGTCCCTTCTGCGTGGAAGAAAGCGATCGTTGTCCCAATTTTGAAGAAAGACGACAGTCGGGAATGCAAGAATTATCGCGGTATTAGTCTCCTTTCGATCGTCGGTAAAGTATTTACGAAAATCATACAATCGAGGCTACAGAAACATCGAGAGCAAACGAGCCGGAAAGAACAAGCGGGATTTAGCCCACATCGAGGATGCATTGATCAAATATTCACACTCCGTCAGTTAATAGAAGAAAGAATTCGTTGCGGCAAACGAACTGTCGTCTTTTCATCGATTTCAAATCCAATTTCGATTGCGTCCATTGGAACAGCTTATGGATAGTCTTGGAAACCGAACACGTGTCACTGAGAATCATCCAACTTCTCCAAGCGTCGTACGATGGCTCAACCAGCAGCGTTCGTATTCGAGGTGACTTATCCGAGGAGTTCCCGATTCGAACGGGTGTCCGACAGGGAGACGTCGCTTCGCCACTTCTCTTCAATGTTGTGATCGACGCGATTATGCGTCAAGCATTCGATGAACGACCCAGAGTTCGATAAGACCACAGTAACTTCGAAACCGACTTAATGTTCGCCGACGATAGCGCCGTCTTCGCCGACACGGATTCCGAAGCAACGGACATCTTATACGGCATTTTCCGCATCGCCCAGCTATACGGGTTAAAAATCAATGCGGAAAAGACCAAAGTGCACCTTGATGGAATCCAAATCGAACAGGTTCCGAGGTTCAAATATTTGGGATCATTGGTTGAGGAAACGAAAGTAGCATCGACGTCCGTTGTTCACAGCCGTATTGCCCAGACAACAGCAACCTTCGCCTCCCTCAAGTGGTGCATATGGAAACGAGCAAATATTTCCATCAAAACAAAAGTACGCCTTTGCCGAACGTTGATCCTTCCGATTCTTCTTTACGGATCTGAAACGTGGACACTGCTCAAACTGGACGTTAAGAAGTTCGAAGTCTTCCAAATGCGATGCTTGAGGCAGATCCTCGGTGTCTCACTACACGATCGCCTTCGAAACGAGAAACGTTTGGCTTTTCACGTATACTTCTCTGGCGAGACCGTCCCGCAGGCTGGAGAATCCAGCGATCGGCACCGAAGTAAACCTGGCTAAAGAATATCGAAAGTGACCTAAAGAATCAACGATTATCAGTTACTGACGCTCGAGACGTCACACAGTGCGGCTGATTCCCAAAAAGCTGGCGAGACGAGCACTCCATCTACTTGTGTTGGCATGAAGCCATTCTTTGGATTTTTTGTACTCTGGGCACCTTCTCATAGCCGTAGCGTTTTCGCTGCACCTACTCTTATCCTTACTTACTTATTCCGCTTTAATCCCTCATGGGACATAGGGCGGAAACAGTTGCCCTCCAGTGGACTCTGTTTTGTGCGACAGCTCTCAGCTTGGTCCTTGCGGATTCCAGTCAAGGGCCCTGTTTGGCTAGATTCTCGTTTTCGAGTCGCAAGGTATGACCAATCCAATTCCATTACCTTCGCCTGATTTGGTGGTCTATACTTTCTTGACGGGCACGGCGCCATCGCTCTTCATTAGGTATTCTATCTTGCCAACGGATTTTTAGGATACGACGCAGGCATCACTCTTATCCTTGTCCTTCCTATATTTGAGCTGCTGTTACAATCCCTTAAAACATGCCCTCTCATCCTCTCTAGAATAGCTACTTTCATGCCTGGTTGTTGGTATAAGGCCGAGCTCCCGACATTTAAAGCATTGCTGTCGTTTGTTCTTGATATCAACAAACAATCCAGCTGATGGGGTTCTTATCTCCTACGAAACCCTTCCTCTTTATTTCCACTGGTACGCTTATTATTACCGCTTGTTTGCACTTACATGTCTTCCTAATCCTGATAAAATTCTCTTATTACAATGCCGTCAGTCCCAGCTAGAGTTGAGATGGTCTTACAAGAGGCAGTTCATTTGTCCCTTACACGATGGTAAATTGTACTGAGGCCTCAATTTTGTTTAATGACATTGTACTGGCTCAAAATAAAAAAGAGGCTAGTAGCAGTCCCAGCTAGAGTTGAGATGGTCTTACAAGAGGCAGTTCATTTGTCCCTTACACGATGGTAAATTGTACTGAGGCCTCAATTTTGTTTAATGACATTGTACTGGCTCAAAATAAAAAAGAGGCTAGTAGCAGTCCCAGCTAGAGTTGAGATGGTCTTACAAGAGGCAGTTCATTTGTCCCTTACACGATGGTAAATTGTACTGAGGCCTCAATTTTGTTTAATGACATTGTACTGGCTCAAAATAAAAAAGAGGCTAGTAGCAGTCCCAGCTAGAGTTGAGATGGTCTTACAAGAGGCAGTTCATTTGTCCCTTACACGATGGTAAATTGTACTGAGGCCTCAATTTTGTTTAATGACATTGTACTGGCTCAAAATAAAAAAGAGGCTAGTAGCAGTCCCAGCTAGAGTTGAGATGGTCTTACAAGAGGCAGTTCATTTGTCCCTTACACGATGGTAAATTGTACTGAGGCCTCAATTTTGTTTAATGACATTGTACTGGCTGAAAATAAAAAAGAGGCAACTGTATTTGCAAACTCATTTTATAGTCGTGTTCTACTCAACATTAGGCTCACCTGACTCCGAAAAGCTTTGCTGCAGATCTCCGTCTTTGTAGTGATATCATTAGCTACTACTGACCAGTTAAGAACTTTTATTGATTGGACTAAAACGCCTTTTCAAGCGCTTTTATTATTTCTACAAAAAACAATTTTTTTATCTTTAAATTTACGTTTAACTTATGCTCCAACATCGTTTAAGCAACTTCCTCTGAGAAGTCATAAAATGTTAAAGTGTCTTATGAGAAGATTCCAATATTTATGTAACCCATTATTTTAGAACACTTTAAACTCTGTTTTTTCATTACCTGACCCCAATTTATTTATTAACTGAACGATTTTCTTACATCTTCTACAACTTAAAGAAGGTTACACCAACAAAAAACCGCACATAAATTCGCATTGTTGATTAAACTTTTGGTGAAGGTAATAAAAATGGTAATAAAATTTCTCCCCTCCAAAAAAACTAAGATTATCATCGTCATAAAATTTTTACCCCTCTCTCTCTAGACATTGTTATCTTATAAATTTCTGGTTATATTAAAGTTATGTTTTTTTTTTGTTTAAAGTTAAGTAAACGCTTTTTCTTGGTTTAAGTTTATACCTAACGGTTTATGACAGGACTTCACAAAAAAGGGAGCTCTTAAAGTTTAAAATATCATTATATATATAGAAAAAGGATTATTATCCTCGAAACAGTCAAGATAGTAGACATCTACAGAGATCCATAAATTATTTCGACCATTTTAAATGTTATGACAAATTTTTCTTCGAAAACCAAGACTACCTCCTCTCTGCTCTCCCTCTCTCTTTCTCTCTCTGCCTATCATTTTTCTCATTTTTGTGGCAAGAATGTTGTCAAGAGTCTTAAAGCATTAAAATGTTTTTGGTGGGGGTTTATTAACCCTGAATGTATATTAGGGTGCTATAAACCCTCGTCTAGAGAGAAATGATGTAGGGATGAAATTTCAAAAGGGAGAAAATTTATAGTTTTTGTGGCCTTTGATGGTTGCTACTTATAAACTTTGAAATATAAAAATTAATTATAGCAGCGCAGACTGTGGGTTTAAGATTATTTATAGATAAGTATAAATTGCGGTAAAAGCTGCATTTGATACTTCAAGGGGATGGTGGTATGTTGAAGTACACGTTTCATGTGGCCATATATGAGACCTCTTCCTCTACCGCAATCACTAACAGAGCTCCGATACTAGAGGATCCAACGATATGTGAAACAATATTATTGTAAACCTGCGTATTTGCAGTTCCAATCAAAGGCTTGTGGATGTGGCGAGTTAGGTTAGGTTGGGTTAAGTTAGATATGGCTGAGCTGTTGGTGTTAAGGTCATACACTTAGGCCAAAGGGATAGGCCGATTGTGAACCTAATTTAACCTTGATGGTAAAGTGTCGTTTCTTCGCGAGCGAGGACGTAATGAATCTTCTGAGTTGCAGGATCCCAATCTTCGAATTTTTCCGCAAGCGTGCTTAGGAAGGGTTCTCCAAATGTGGTTAGTCTCCTTCTGCTTAGGGCTGGGCAGTGACAGAGAAGGTGTTAAGCTAGTACAGGTTCTTACAGCTTAGTAGGTACAGAAATCGTAGGTCTCGAGACCTAAGCGGGTTGCATGTCGTATAACTGAGAGGTCTTGTTTCCTGAGGCTCAGTAGTGAAGTAGTCCGCCTCAGATCGTTGGATCGATTGCATCGAAGTTTAAAAGTGGTCTAAGGTATACCAACCCGTTCTTTTCCAGGAAGGATAGTGACGGTCGTGCCTTTCCTAGCCAGTTCGTCATCTTTACAGTTTCTCTCTACATTTCGGTAAAATACCCACCCGGAAATTGAGAATAAATGAGCGTGTGACATGAAGAATTCCCCTGGTTCCCTAACCCGGAAATTATGAAAAGGGGTACCCCTTGGGATATTTTTGGTCGCTTTCACGAAAGTGCTCGGATTTTAATGAATGGGATATCGTTGGAAAGGGCTCGCTCCCCCGAGTTCAACGCACTAGATTTGGTCCAAAAATACCAAGGGGCTCAAGAGTTATGGCCTCTTTTGTGAATGGCCAAATGAGGGTTGCGAAATGCCCATTACCTCGGGCAATACTGGTCAGCCCGGGGTGGGATTGAATTCACAGACTCCCTGGGAGGTCCCTAACAATTTCCCATTCAAAAAAGGGCCGCTCCAAAAATTTCCCAAAACCGGAAATTATGCAAAGGGGTACCCCTTGGGATATTTTTGGTCGATTTCACGAAAGTGCTGTGATCTTAATGAATGGGGTATCATTGGAAGGGGCTCGCTCCCCCGAGTTCAACGCACTAGATTTGGTCCAAAAATACCAAGGGGCTCGGGAGTTATGGCCTATTTTGTGAATGGCCAAATGAGGGTTGCGAAGTGCCCATTACCTCGGGAAATACTGGTCAGCCCGGGGTGGGATTGAATTCACAGACTCCCTGGGAGGTCCCTAACAATTTCCCATTCAAAAAAGGGCCGCTCCAAAAATTTCCCAAAACCGGAAATTATGAAAAGGGGTACCCCTTGGGATATTTTTGGTCGATTTCACGAAAGTGCTGGGGTCTTAATGAATGGGGTATCGTTGGAAAGGGCTCGCTCCCCCGAGTTCAACGCACTAGATTTGGTCCAAAAATACCAAGGGGCTCGCGAGTTATGGTCTCTTTTGTGAATGGCCAAATGAGGGTTGCGAAATGCCCATTACCTCGGGCAATACTGGTCAGCCCGGGGTGGGATTGAATTCACAGACTCCCTGGGAGGTCCCTAACAATTTTCCATTCAAAAAAGGGCCGCTCCAAAAATTTCCCAAAACCGGAAATTATGCAAAGGGGTACCCCTTGGGATATATTTGGTCGATTTCACGAAAGTGGTGGGATCTTAATGAATGGGGTATCGTTGGAAGGGGCTCGCTCCCCCGAGTTCAACGCACTAGATTTGGTCCAAAAATACCAAGGGGCTCGGGAGTTATGGCCTATTTTGTGAATGGCCAAATGAGGGTTGCGAAGTGCCCATTACCTCGGGAAATACTGGTCAGCCCGGGGTGGGATTGAATTCACAGACTCCCTGGGAGGTCCCTAACAATTTTCCATTCAAAAAAGGGCCGCTCCAAAAATTTCCCAAAACCGGAAATTATGCAAAGGGGTACCCCTTGGGATATTTTTGGTCGATTTCACGAAAGTGTCGGGATCTTAATGAATGGGGTATCGTTGGAAAGGGCTCGCTTCCCCGAGTTCAACGCACTAAATTTGGTCCAAAAATACCAAGGGGTTCGGGAGTTATGGCCTCTTTTGTGAATGGCCAAATGAGGGTTGCGAAATGCCCATTATCTCGGGAAATACTGGTCAGCCCGGGGTGGGATTGAATTCACAGACTCCCTGGGAGGTCCCTAACAATTTCCCATTCAAAAAAGGGCCGCTCCAAAAATTTCCCAAAACCTACGGGAATATTTTCGCCGGGAAGATTTCCATACGGTGATGACACCCGACACCCATGCCTTTGCTAATAAGGTTTATTTTTTGTACGAGGTTTTATTACCGAGGAGTTCGTATGCAGCAAGCCCTTATCTGTTAAAAATTTCATAATTTTAAAATCATTCTTTAAGAACATTTCTCCTTCAATATTTTATGATAATAATCGACTGAATCCAAGCGCGCATAAACCAATAATTGAATTACTTTAAGAGCGTCTGCCATAAGCTAACTCTTATCGTGTCAGTTCATTAAATCCACCCTCATTAGCAAGCACTCATGTCATGAATAATTTAAACTAGCGTTTACCTCAAAAGCAGATCACCCCGGTCTGCCCCTGCCCTACCCCTACCTCCGCCACTGTTCTGTTCGTTATGATACCATCTCCGATTAACTGAAATTAAATTTATCAACAGACAAGAAATTACCTTTAACCTTAAGTCCTCCCTTACCACCTGTACATCATCATCATCATCATCATCATCGACCCATTCGGATTAAAAGATTGTGCGGGGGAGGGGCGGGGAAGCGCAGTACGACGAAGGGGCCGCAACTTTCAAGGTTAGTAAAAATACAGGATGCTCTTCGGTGTTGAATGTTTAATGATTGTAATCAATTTCGTTTTTAATTTTGATATCTTAAGAGGTGATAAGTTAGCCTTGAGCGCCCCTGCCCCACCTTCCCTCCTTTCGCCTTTTTTCAGTCGGTTGAAATCAATCAATTCTGAGGTGAAAAGGAGAATTTAAAGAGAACATTTCTACTTCCTATGTTTGCTCTTTTCATTTTGGTAAAGGTTCAGGTATTCGGGATTTATTTATATAAGTAATCGGAAGTGCTCGGAATAGACTAGGTGGTGGATCCAGTGTGTGTTATGGAATCATATAACGTGAATGATTTGATACGAAGCGAAAGTTGTTGTTCTGTGAATCCTGTGAATTAATAAAAAGGAATTCCAATCGAACAAGACAGGAGGTTAGACATTTATTTCTAAAGTGTATGGATTGATTTTCGGTTATCTAGAAGTGCTGAATTATTTATGGTAGCCCAAACTTTAATGGTAATCGTAAATATTTAAAAAAAAGTATGTTAGAAATCCACGATAAAATCACTGGGGAGCGTAATAGGGACTGCAGGTCGTGAATTACATTCGAGATGGGATAAAAAAGGAAAGCAGGTAGATACTTTTTCAATCTCCTCAGTTTGGAGGGAAGTACTTTACTTCGGCCTGAAGTATCTGAGTCTAATCTTGGACCCAGAGATGGGTTGTCAAGCCAAAGATGGTCCTACGTGGCACATCTAGTCCTCATATACCGTGTGGTGGCCAGACATGAACAGCATGGCTGAAGCTGCAGGACAAGTCCACTACGACCAGTCTCGATTTTCCCAGCCTCAACCGACCCCATACCTAGTCCCCTAAACTCATATCAAATGCGGAGAAGCGGGTTATGAGGGAACATGGAGAAGTGAGTTACTACCTGACACAGTTCGTGAATGGACATGGAGATTATCGGGAATACCTTGTCCGGAAGATAAAAAGAAGGCACGGGTAATGTCTTCATTAAATGTTCTAGGTTTGCGAAGCAAAAGGCTGTGCTGGAATCGCCATCACACCAGAGGACATATTGCACCAAATGATAAAGCCGAGCGATGTGGAGAAAAAGATGGAGCGATGTGGAGAAAAGATGGAGCTGAAGGCACAACGGCGTTAGTTGTTCACTCGAGGAGAATGGAAAATTGAAAGGAAGGAGCAGTTTTAGGCCCGGTTAGAGACCCACAGAACAATAGCTTGGAGTTTCTCGGTAGAATTATATTTACCTTCCGCGGCAGCTCTAGGGACTTGCATGTAGCCAGTGGATTAGGTAGCGAGCTTCGTCAAAGCCACCTTTCTTACAAGAAAAGCAAAAACGAAAAGTGGCAGTGCCTCAAAAGATGGAAACTAGTTGAGGAAGCGTTAGGGAGAAAGGAAGGGAAGTCGCCACAAATTAAACACGAAGAACAGCCAGAGAGAGTGCCTAGCGAACGGAGAGTCCTTCACAGAGGAAGAATCGCCAGAAAGAGGGATCTACCAGGACTAACTAGAGAAGAATAAGAAGCTGAAAAAGAAAAAAACAAAAACAGAAGGCACCGGGGAATAGCAAAAACTTCAAAAAAGATAAGATCAGACGCGCTTATCATAAGTGCGGTAAGTGGGATATCCCAAGGTCAGAACAGACACTTCCTTAAGGGACCTTGGGGACGAGGTAACACGTATCAGGCGGACATATAACGGAGAAATTCTGGTGGAGCTGAAGGCGGGCGAAAGCAAAGCAAAACCAATTCCCGCGCAGGTGAGAGCAAGCACTAATAAGAGTGGCTTGAGGTCCTTTCCTTTCGTCCTTTTCGTGCAGGGCCGCCCCCCTATGGCGATCTCGGAAACGTCAACATGTGGAGCAAGCTTGGCGTCCGGTGATGGGTGCGCCAGAAGCGACACTTTCTGTCAAGTCTTTTTTGCTTCCTTCAAAAGCTGCGATCGTCTCCGGTGTCCAATTTATGGTAGAATGCGATGAGTGCTAGGAACCTTTTCAGGTCGTCAACCAACTTCGGACCCTCGAAGTCTTTTACAGCTGCGACCTTCTCCTCCAGTGGTCGGATACCATCCTTATTAACCGCGTGGCCGAGAAACTTCACCTCCTCTCTTCCTAACTGACATTATCGGATACCGATCCGGTATTGTGACCGTATTTTAACGGCGATAGTCACCGCATGGTCGCCATCCGCCATCTTTTTTCTTACCAAATGTAGCGGAGCTGCTTTTGGATGGTTTGCAAATCCCCATCTGCAGTAAGTACTCAAACTCGACCTTCGCGATCTTCAACTTGTCCGGCGATAGTCTCCTGGGTTTAGCAAATATTGGTGGTCCTCTCGTCTCAATGTAGTGGGTCTTCTGTATAGCCACCGATGGTATCGTAATATCGACGAACTCCCGCAATAGTTCTGCGAATGGGTTGTTCGCGTCAATCGTTGTAATTCGCCTCTTCTCTACCAACTTAATCTCGCCTGCGATCGAAACGTTCGCCTGCCTTTTATGTCGACTAACAGCCCGAATTCGTCCAAGAAATCGACTCCGAGAATCGCGCTCGTTGTTTGGGCTATAATGAAGTTCCATGTGAATTGGCGGCAGAGCCCTAGGCTCAGCTCGATACTTTGGAGTTTGCGTCCCATTTGCAGCATATAATTGGGGTCCTCGCTGAGCGTACCTTTTTTCGCAGTTGGTAGAACTATGGAGACATCTGCGCCCGAATCTATTAAGAACTTCGCCTCTGTAATTAGGTGCCCCTTCCGTCGAATCTCATCCAATCTCACCTGGGGGAGAGGGGAGATCTCGACAAATATCACATAATTTTTTTTCCTCAAGAAACTGAAAATTTGGTAGAAAACTGGGAGAAATAAAGTAAAACATGTTTCTCCAGTAAAGACCTCCATTTACTTACAGGCTGCCGGCAAGTCAGGTCGGTACGCACTGCCCGATGAAGACCACACAATACTCAGTCTGGCTGAGGGATGAGGCCTTCAGGTATCCGCCTGACAGGCCGTGGCATGCAGGTAACGTAATGGCATGACAGTTAAGCATAGCAGGCTGTTAATTCGTGCAAAAATTTTCATGGCCTCAGTGAAAACTTTAAATGCACAAACAGATTCGTGACTGGAAAAACCTTTAAAATACACGGACCACATATTTGCAGGGGCAGCAGGCGCGGAGAAATTAAATGTATAGGAAATTCTCTTTCAGGCGGCCGCCGTTTCCGCTTTCGTGCCAATATGTTTGTGCCTTAAGGCGAGACTCACGCCGTGAACACCCGCGAACAAGCGCGAATGCGAAAAAATACCAAAAATCGTCTCACGTAATTTATGGACGACCCCTTATTGGATAACACACCCAAATTTAAAAAAACACACACACACAATGAAAACTAATAGTAAATCAATATTTTATTTTTATTAAGTAAGAAATACAGCCATAGATACATTTAACAATAAAGTGAAAAAAAAATTGTTTTTGATTTTCATTTTTATTTTTTTTTTGGTATTTATTAATAAATATGAATTCTTCAATTAACAATTATCAGCTTTGCTTATAGTTTTTTTTGTTGGGTTTTTTGTTTTTATACTTAGACTCCATTTAAAACGACAACAAATTTATTTATGAATGCTTTTTTTCTCATTTTTTATTTAATTTTTAAAATTTAATTTTACTAATATACATATATTTTCTGTTGTTTTTTTTATAAAATATCTGTAGTGCTACGCGTAAATTTTTAAAATTGTTTTTTGGTTTTTTAATTATATTTCATTTTTATATTTAAATTTTAATTTTTATAATTAATAGTTTTTTCACTAATTCGTTAACATTAAAATAAATTTATTTAAAGCATTTTTTCCTTCTTTTTTTGTCATTTATTTTTTTATTTTTATTTAAGTTTATAGCTAACACCTTATAAAATATTTAAAAAAGTTTTTCTTTTTTTCAAAATTTTTTTTTTATTATTATAAAAGTTTAAAAATAAATTATAGAAGAAAGAGAGAAAGGGAGATACGAGAAAGAGAGAGCATTTCGAAGCAGTTTTATATTTTTTAATTTATAGTTTTTAATTTAATTTTGTTTCTAAATAGGAAAATATGTTTTTTTTTGTTTTACTTATTTTGAATGTTGATAAAATTCTTAAATATTTTTTTATATATATATTTATATTTAATGTGTATAAGATTTCGTTTTTTTATTTTTTATTTTTGTGTAGAGTAATTTTATTTCCTTTTTTTGGCTAGATATAAAATACAATTTAAAATTTTCTTGATCCCTTCATCCTTTGTTTTTAATTTTTCAAATATTACAATCTTATCTGCTTAAACATTTATTTTTATTTTATTTAATTTTTATTATATGTATTTGGAGAAATATTTTTAAGGTTAAAAAAGTTCTTTTATTTATGTTTGACAGAATGTTACATAAATATTAATTTTGTTAAAAGGGGTGCGCGATAGTCAAAAGTTTCATAATTCATAAATGCTGTGTTTTGTTATTTTTGTTTTTTAATCAATTTTATATTTTTTAAATTTTAAAGTGAGGTCCTGAAACTCAAGCAGAGAATCTCTGGGTGCTTACAGTAATGCATACTGCGCAAGTTGGACAAGCATGCACGTGCGGAAAAATTATTTGCGCATGCATGCAAGTATGCATTAGTGAATTCGTTTCGCCATAGTTGAAACTGGTGTTGATTAATTGTCAGTTTTGATGTTCTTTTAAAATATTTACCGCATGCTATCAATATTTTCCTCATTCATTTTATGTTGTCACTCTATACTTTGACATTTGACATTTAAGTGTCTTCTCTTTAGCTTTAAAACTTGTTGGCAGGGCTATGGAAAAGCTTGCAAAGCTTGCGCACATTTGCTTCGCATGTTTGCATTTATGAACTTCGTGCAAACCCATGCTTGCTTTAATGAAACTAATGCAATAGCAAATATGCGCAAATTGCATTACTGAAAGCACCCTCTGACACTACTCATGGACACTCATTGCCTGAGTAGTACTACGACTGAGACAACCATCGCTTTAAACCCTCAAGCCTCACCACAGCTGTTCAAATCTATCATAAGCAGAGCGAGAATTGAAAGGGCTGTAAGCACCTCCCAGCCCTATAAATCACCAGGCCCTGACGGCATAGTGTCAGCACAACTGCAACACACGCTTAGTCATATCATGCCCTGGTTGCAGGCCATGTTTTCCGGGTGCCTCCAAATCAACTGTATTTCCTCTAGCTGGAAAGAGGTAAAAGTTGCTTTCATATGCAAGGCAGGGAAAGCTTCCCATACAACACGTAAAGACTTCAGGCCTATCATCCTTTTTATTGAAGACTCTAGATAAGCTAATTGAAATACATCTGAGGCATACCATACCAACCTCGGAACTCTCTGGTGCGCAGCAAGCCTATACTCTGGCCTTGGCGACGCTGAGGATCGAGGCGTCCCTGGTGTCTCTTACTGCTGTAAACATGCTAAGGGCGACGGCGAAACTATTTTCCTCAGCCACGGCGAATGGCCCGCCGAAATTTGTTGCGAGCACACACTAAAAGCGACGGCGACACAAATTAAAAAACACACACCGGAATAACCATCTTGCACAGCCGAGTATGCTGCACACGCACACAGAAGCACACGAGAATAGCAATGCAAACCCGTGCCAAAGCACACATGCAACTATGACAGGCGACGGCTACGAAATAGAACTTGGATTGATTCGGTCGCCGAGCTCGGCGGCGTGGTTTTCGCAGTGGTCTGCAGATTGTGAAGCTTTATACAAAACCGGTGTGTACTATTGGTGACAGTCGCGTAGCTAAGCGATTCGTCGGTCGCCCTTAGCATGTTTACGGCATATACATCAAATGCTTACCTGCAGGATCGTGAGCTCAAGACTTGGCGACTGTTCGGTCCGAAGGGCTGTCAACGGAGGTACCACGCAAGGAGGAAGACTTTCTCCACTTCTAAGAGTCGCGACTGTGAACCAGCTGCTGAAACGCATGGAGGCAGTGGGACACCATGTACTGGCGTACGCGGATGACATTGATATCATCATGTTAACCCGACTGGGTCATTATGTATCTATACAGAAAACTCAAAAATTGGGAACAGCGTTGGCATAGAACGGCGCGAACGTTTTACAACTAAATTCGGTCAAATTTAAAGAATGGCCTCTCTTTCCATTCCCGGGGTGATCCGGACTTCGTCGACGGCAGCGGTGTGCCCGCCAGAATCTAAAGTGAAAGCCCCAGATTCAGTAGAGCGACAAGCCTAGGCACCCTAGCAACTGTCTTTCAAGCAGACGTGTACGCCGTGCACTCATGAAAAATGCAGGTTCACAAAAGCAAACTGGTCTTCATTTTCGCTTGATAGCGAAGCGGCCATCAGGGTTCTATACTGCCGTAGGGCCAAGTCTTAGTTTGGAATTGCCAACGTACCCTTGATGAGCTGGGCGTCCTCAATAAATTTATTCTTCTTTGAATGCCAGGTAATGGGAGCCTCAAAGGCATAGAAAAGTATGATGCCCTAGCTAGACAGGGCTCCGACATTGTATTCATCGGTTTCAAACCAGCTTTTGGGACACCCACCAGTTTGCTATATATGGTCCTTGGCGAACGAACTATGATGAAACACGCTGAATGGTGGAGGTGCTCGATTGGCCAACTCTAAGCGACTTCTTCCCGTGACAAATCTGAGGTAAAACGATGTAGAAATACCCAACGAAATGGCCGCTTTCACCTCACAAAAAAAAGAATGAAAGAAAGGAGGCTACGTTGGGAGGGCACATTTAGCGTGCATAAGTGAAGAGGAGCCTATTCGGGAAGATTTCTGTTGTAGAATTTATGGGATGCAATGACATGGTTGACCGAATCTCCGCTAGGAAAAGGCGATCTAAAACGACCAGAGCTTTCGAATGCCACTATATATGATATAGACATTGAATTGGAACCGAAGAAAAGATCAATTAAAGGGGCATTACCGAACCTCCGTTGTAGAACCAATTAAGTAAGTTACGCAATATACCCAGTACATCGATGGCAGTGCTGGGTAGGGTCACCAACTTTTCATGTTGAAATGGTAAAGCCTGCCAATGGATTGGCGCTTCGGATGAAGTAGAATGTTATGTTATGGCATCGAAGGAGAAACCAATATAGCGACATGAAGATCCTTGATCACGTATAATAAATCAGGGAGATTATGATACTTATGAAGAACATGCTGGAAGATCTTAGGTATCATAGAATTTTCATAGGTGAATCGAAGGGCAGATCGGAAGATATATACATATATTCACCGACGACGGGTAGATGACTGAGGGCGTATGGGAAATGGGAGTTTTCTCGGGATCTTCAAAACTAGCCTACTTTGTGAGTTTGGGGAATAACAATTCGGTTTACCAAGCCGAGGTGCTGGTTTGTTTACTTCACACCCACTGTCCCGCCACACAGCCCTAGTTCTCAGGTTCAACTATCCCAATACCTACTTACGCTGACAACCTTGAATATTTGAGGTTACCTTTCAGTTCAGAACAATAATACACCATTGATGAAAGGTTGAAAATGCATCACCGGATATACACCAAACATTTTGAGAAATTGACCACGTGTAGGCAAGGTAACTTGATGATTGGTGGTTGCCAAATGATGCAGCTAGGAGAGGGATATTGAAAATATAGCGGAAATTGACTAAATGGCTTGTAGTACTAATGCGTGAATGTGTGTGCAATAGCGGGCGCATCAGTCATCGTAGAGCTTCGAATTTTTGCATGATGGTGCGTCGTGGTCAACCATGATACACCTCGAAGCCCGATTTTCGAAATTCAAAATGGCCGCCGAATTATGATCGAAATACAAAATGGCCACCCAAAAATGAATTTACCAATTCTGTTCCGATTTCCATGAAAATCTTTATCTGGGGGTTTTCAGGTAGTAAATCAGAACTTATAAATTCAAAATGGCCGCGCCAATATGGCCGACGATTCCAATAAAAAATTCGGCCTACTCTACTAGTCGAATGGTTCTGGTATCAATCCAAATGAATGAGAACTTTTGAAGATGACAACTGTCACTAGTCTTAGAGAGAACCGGGACCTGAACTTAGATTGTAGGTTATTATTGGATTCTAGCTAAGAGAAGGAAGGCCTACTATGATGGGACACTATTGGAGCAGCGAATTGAGACAATTTTCTTTTAAACGGTAGCTTGGAATAACTTGGGAATTGAAGACTGAGGTGGTTGGTTTATGATTGCTTGCATTTATATACTCTTAATGTATAAGAAGATGCCTTGAAGTCTTGAAGTCTTGAACCTAACGCGAAACTTTTGAATCACAAAATAAAGCGCCATTGAAATTATGTTTTTTTTTCACTTTTAATTATTTTTTTATAATATTTTTTTTTAAAGACAAAAATGTATAGGAATTGTAGAAAATTGATTGTAGAGAATTGTAGAAAATTGTAAGAAATGTTTTTTTTTTCGTTATCCTAAAAATGGAAAGGTGTAAATATGTGTAGTATATATATTTAGAAATTGTGCAGTAGTAAAAAATCGTTTTTAGGGCGCTAATTTCATAACTATTTAATATTGAGAATATGCTTAAATACATAAAAAAGAAACGCTAAAAAAATAAGATCAACAAAAAAATACATCTAAATATGGGTATATCCATTCTTTTTCTCTAAATAAAAAACAAAAACATAATTGTCACTAAATTTTCGCAAATAGCTGCTTCTTTTTTCCTTCTTTCTACATTTTATATATTTTGTTTTTATTTTTTTTAAATCTTTCTTTCTTGTTTAATAATTGGTCCTGTTTCAATATTCAATACACTTTCTTAATTATCCCTTTCATCATCATCATCATTATGACTTTTTGCATTTTCCCTAGTCTTACTTTTATCAGTATTTTTGTTAGTTGAGTCAACTTCTTCATCTGGCTCATTGTTAACAAATGGTTTTGATTCTTCATCTTCTGGATTGGGCTCTTCATCTTCTTCAGACATTGATTGTTTAAATTGTTGCATTAACGAAACCGATCCGTTTTCTATGTAGAAAGAAATTATTTTTATTTTATTTTTATTTTTTTTTTGGGTGTGAAAACTGATAATACATAAGCAGGATAACTAGAAAGATACATACATACATGTATATGTTTGTGCTAACTATAGTAAAGTAAAGAACACAAATAACAAATAACATTGATTCAGGCAAATCTTTCCTTGTCGGTTGTAAAAATTTCAGCAATGTAAGAAGTGTACAATTTATTATAAGCTAAAAAATAAACATAAAATTCTGTATATTTGTTGCATACTAGAAATTTGTGTAAATAAAATGTAAAATAAAACAAACTTATCAAATATTTTGAAATTGTAAGAAGTTGGCTACTAACCACTAACCGTAAATTTGACAGATGACAGCTGATTTTTTTTTAGTTTGTTTTAAGGCCCAATTACACTGAACGGATTTACTCGGATTGAAATGTCAAAAGTGCGCATCGAAACGGATACGAAACTGCACTAATTAAGGTCCGTTTATATCTACAGACATCCAGACACTGACATACGCGCCGCGCCAGACACTTCCATATTTTTCGGCAGACACCAACAGACACGTAAAGACATGAGTCGCGCAGACAAAATATTATTTCCGTGAATGCTGGCCGGGTACGGCCCGTGTCTGTTCACGTCTGTGCGGTCGTGTCATGGTAAATGTAAATACGTACGTGTCCATTGAATAGAAGAATATTATTTTGTCTGGCGTGGTGCGTGTTTGGCACGCTCGATGTCTGTAGGAATGAACGGACCTTTAAAATACACGGGTCTGTTCGCGTTTAAACCTCAAAGTGTTTTGTATAATTTTATAACCATTTTTCGCATCATTTTACTTGTGAATTGGAGAAGGCTGCCACGCAGCTCATTAGGGTACTAAGCTCCTCCTAAAATGACAGCAATGCTCTCTTCCTCCCAAACGCCGCGCAAAGTGCCCTGGTGGAAGATGCTGGTGCTGGATTTGCTGCAATGTGTAGGAAAGTTAGGAGATTGTTCGATTGGACAAAACGTAATGGGCAATGCGAAAATACAAGGACACCCTACAGCCGAAAGAGCTGATACGACCCAAAAGGTTTGCCTGGAGAAAGAATTCTGAGAGTCTGCAAACTACCAGAGGCAACTAGATTCTTTCTAAGCTCCTCTACAAAGACCCCTTCACCAAAGTAGGCCTACTTAAAAAGGAGCATGGCTCATGCAACTCGAACCAGTAAGAAACCTGGAGGTGTCTGCTCATCGAGCCACCTCCAGGATCAATTCTATACATCGCTTATGTCCTGGATGCTGGTTACAGTCATAGGACCATTCTAGACCGATATTCCCGGAGACTCTTTGGGGATATTCTTGACCGGGCCAAGATGACTAGGCAGCAGCCTTTTTTAACTTTAGAAATTCCCTAAATCTAAAAATGTCACTGCGCTTCATAATCTTTGCCAAAAAGCCTCATTTAACATTTCTTTGGAAACCATACGACTGCCGAGATTAATACTCTCCTCTCCACATCCCCTTAAGGCTTTTGCTTTGGCTGTGTGCCGGTCCTGACACACATTTTTAACACATGCCTCACTGTTACTAAGTTTCCGTCGTCATGGAAACTTGCTTTAATCACGCCTACTCCTAAATGGCCATCGCCTGCCACCCCTGGGGATTTCCGTCCCATCAGTATACTTCCTTTTTTGGCTAAGGTTCTTGAAAGGCTTATTGCTGTCCAAATACTCGAGTTTTGTGTACGAATCCAACTGATTAACGATTGGCAATCTGACTTTCGCAAACGCCATAGCTGTGACACTGCTCTCATAAAAGTGACGTCTGATATATGAAATTCGCTTGACCAACATCACATTTGCTGCTTATTGTTGCTCGAGTGTTAATCACGGTTTGCTTCTGAAAAAACTCGCCTCCCAAGCTAATTTTCTCTTCCTGACCTGAAAACTGAACTGATACATAGTTTCTTAACCAATCGTTCTCAGAAAGTTTTGCTCGGTAACAATTCGTCCTAAGTTGCTGCTCTTCACGCTGGTGTTCCCCAAGGCTCTATCCTTGGTCCGCTTCTATTCGGGATTTTCATTAATGAACTTCCTTTTGTAGTCAAATATTCCAAGATTCACATTTCGCCCAAAGAACAATTCCTCAGTAGTTTAGAGAAATTCGACGCAGATCTGCAACGTGTTTCCTCTTGGTCGACATTGAACCATCTACTACTTAATGCTCGAGGATCCCAATGCATGGATCTCTCATTCTGTCTTTAACTGTCCTAATGTATCTGATATTGCTTAAAATGGGGTTCCCCTCGCCCGCGTTGATAAAGTAAAAAATCTTGGTGTGATCTTGAATAGTAGTTTTACATGTTGGGATCACATTAGCTTCATTGTTCAGTAAAACGATGATCAGCTGTCGAGACTTAGGTTTCAATATAGTTTGCTAAGTCTTTGCGTATGAGCTTAATGAAAGCCTTACTACTGCCTCACCTAATGCATAGCCTGTCTATTTTCCCTTCTCCTGCGCCCGTGAGCTTAATATGGCCTTCAACGACTGGTACGTTTTGTCCATAAATTTCGCCGTTATGATTATACATATATATACCTACTATAATTCGATCCTGGGTTGCTCTATCAGAGACTATCAGGAGTACAGACTTATGCGTCTACTCTATGATATCCTGTACCACCGCAAACCAGCTTACCTTAACCAGTTTGTAATATCCTCACAATCACTCAGAAACAATAATTTAATTATTCCACAATTCCGTACCTTGATTGGACAACGTTCTTTTTTTTGTCCTCGCGGCTTTGCTTGGAAATTGTCTTCCAGTTGATGTCCAGCGCATTGATTCAGCGGGCATTTTCAAGAAGCGTCGGGCAGTATTGCCACCCATAATAATGATATTGATTGCTGAGCTGATAGGTGAAAGGTGACTTCGATCTGATTTCAAAGGCATGGGCTAGTTTTAAGATCATGGCGTTGAAAAAAAATTCCCAGGCCCAAGTAAGCCAATACCAACTTGCTCCGTAGAGCTCCCCAATTCCACTCTGGCCTAATTGCTTTAGCTATCTCTAGCTTAATTGGTCCATAGAAGTTCCATGAGTATGTTAGGAAGACGACGGTCCATCTCGACAGAACTTCCACATCCAGTATAAGGTATTATGCACCTGGGGCCAGAGGAGATAATTAAACGTCTTCTTCTTTCTTTAAACTCCTTTAATCCCTCATGGGACATAGGGCGGAATAATCTAATTAAACGTACGGTACAAAAACTACTCACTCACTGCCATGCAACTATAGAGACGATAGCTTGATATTTGTGGGTATAACCTTGTTAGCTCAACTCAGGTTATGATCTTTAACGGCTCCACAATCGGGATCCGGCCTTTCGCAACTTTTCGCAACTATTCTCTCCACCGGTCCCGATTCTGAGCCGATGTCATTCAGTTTGGCATCCCTAAACTCTGAGCGTCCTGGTCTACGCCATCCTTCCAGCGAAGGTTGGGTTTCCCTCGCTGTCGCACCCGAGAGGTCTTACCGCCCTGATAGTTGCTCGCGTTTATTTACATACACTATATTCTACTCCGCCAATCTCTTTGGTAACTAACCAACTCGCCTCCTTAATCTTTCTGGGTACAGGCTCATCTTATTTCGGCCGCTACTGAGCAAGTTATGCCTCTGCTACTAGCTTGCTAGAGTCTTCTATAACACTTTACTATCAAAAAAAAAGTAAATTAATAGTATGCAATAAAACTTTAATAAATTAAACCTAGGTATGTTGTTGTTAAATAATAATTATGAAAGGTAAATGTGAGGTGATATTCTAGTTGGCGAGTGACGTGACTACGAGGGACGCGGTGGAATGAAACTGACGATACCTACACCCGTATCGATAAAATGTCACTTCATATGCCACCTTGCGACAATTAATTACGAATTTTGTCGATTTGCTCGCCAGAAATCTGTTAGATTGACAATGAGAATGCCAATTTAAGGTCGAAGTGAAACTTCTGTCACGTCACTCGACAACGAGAATAAGCTTGGTGAAAAAATTGCCGAACTACCTAAATCATAAAAGAAAACGAACGAAAAGTAAGAACAAAACCAAAAAAATTAACAAGCAAACAATACACTTTCAACAATAACATATTACGTCTCACCAATACACACACATACACACAAAGTTACGACACTAAAATTCAACATCCAATCAAATTCTATGAATAATCATCGTCTTCATCTATACTATCATCAAAATCATCTTCATCAACTTGTGTTGCTTTAGTTTGTACAGGTGCAGCAGGTTTTAAGGGGTCTTTTGGTGGTACATAAACTACAGCGAAAATTATAAATGGGTGATAAATATTTTATAATAAATAAATAAATAAATATATTGTTGGATGAAAATATGTAGTGAAACAAAAACATTTTAAATTAAGCAAAAAAAAAAACAATAATTGGAAATTTTTAAAAGTTTGTAAAAGCATTTTGCGTTTAACATTTTGAATAATGTAAGGAATTGCATTATTCCATCGTTCTATATTGGGCGGTATAGATGGCTGAAATCAGTTGAACATATAGGCACTACGACCGCGATTAAGGATACGCGCAATCGTTTCATCACAAAATTGCAGCTGACAACAACAGCAAGCATTGGCTCCGGGTATGATATCTTTAGAATCGATAGGTGATCGATCCAAAAGGTCTCCTGGCTTAAAAACCCCGTAAACCCAGTGCCCCACCAGAGCCTCCCTCATTACTACTAGGTGGAGCCAAAACTACTGGGAGCCAAAAAAGATCATGCACGATCTTACTGGGCGGAACAAAATCGCCCGCTTCGTCTTCGCCAGGGTGAGGAAGATGAAATTGACCTATCTCAAGGCACAGGAAGAAAGGGTTAAGAAAAGTAGCGGAAGGCACGGAAAGTAGCGAAAGCAGCAACACAAACGATGTCCACAAAGGACCCCAATAAGAAAAATCCTAAAAAAAGATGTCGTGGCGATTATATGGCTGGAGGCAGGGACGGCGCTTTCATAGGTGCAAATGGTCCACTTGCACCGGGCGCAATTGGACAGGGGCGCAATTTCAGAAATAAAATTTTAAAAAATGTTGAAACTTTCCCTTCATTTTTATTCACAGTTCATTTTTAGTACCGCGATTTATTTATTCAATTTATACTGCGATCACAAAATGTACGAGCAATATGGCATACTGCACTGGTCGCAAAAAATCAAGCCGGCCCTGCCTCCTATGCCAGTAGATAACCATGATCATACACTATGGTAGTGCGGAAGAAGGACATTTTCCCCATTCAAGAAATCGCGGCTTGGCGAAATATTCTCCGCTTTCTCCAATGCGACAAGCGGGCCATTGCACTTAAACAGCGACGCTTTAAATTGGCAAATGGTACACTTGGGCAGGGCGCAATTCGACTGGGATGCAATTTTTAAACTGTTCTTCATTGCGATCAAAAAATGAGGAGCATACTGGCATACTGCACCGGGCGCATAAAACCCAAGCGCCGGCCCTGGCTGGAGGAGGCCTTATGAATTCCAGAGGCCCGAAGGCGGATTAGAAAAGGCACAGCTCTGGCAAAGGTCTCCAAGAAGAGGAAGGGGAGGTCGCCACAAATAAAAGACGAAAAACAGCCAGAATTGGCTCCCAGTGAACGAATCCCTAGCAGAAAGAGAATGGCTGGAAAAAGAAGTGTGCTTAAGTAGGTATGGGGCCGGTTGAGCGAGAGAAATAGATCATAACCTACTGACATATACATACAACTCGATCTAGATCGTAACCTAGATTCATAGGGATTAGCTGATGTACCGGATCCGGATTTAGATCATGACCTAGATTCATCGGCAAATGAAATAAATCAAAGTGACGTGTCACACTCAACCGGCCCAGTACCTACTTGCCTGGACTAAGATAAAGCGGAAAAAGAAGCTAAAAATTACAAAGCAGAAAAGAAGGTCCCCGGGGAACAACAAAAAACTCCAGAAAAAGATATGACTAGACGCTTTTATCATAACTGCGGCAAGTGAGACATCCTACGCAGATATCCTGACGAAGGTCAGAACGGTATCAGGTGGACGCAGACAGCACTGATGCTACAAGCGGTGGAAGTTCAGTAATATAAGAAAGAATTTCACCAGCACCAAGGACAGGACAAAACTACGCCTGGAAAGTGGAGAATAAGGGCATATCGCCAAAGACTGCGATAAGAGCTGTAAATACCTGTTATACCAGGAATGACAATTGTGTCCACGGCAAGAGCAGTGCACTGATGTAAGATTTTTCACCACTCCTTCGTTAAAAGAGATACCTGCTTTTCAACCTAGCCTTGGAAGCAGTCATCAGAAAGACGTCAATTCGGCGAAACAACATGCTGGTAAATAAATCTGCTCAGGTGATCGGGTATTTTGAAGACATCAACAAAGTAGGCAGGTCAGCCAGAGCAGTCAAGTAATGCTACTCTGAGGTTAATGAACCGGCCAAAGAAGTAGGCATGAGAATCAATGAGGATAAAACCAAGGTAATGCTGCAGAGACGAGCAAGTAGAGCGACGATAGGTAGCAGCCTTACGATAAATGAACATTAGTGGACCATTTCGCATAGTCAACCGAGGCTCAATCGTGACGACTCTGGGCTCTGGCGCTGTATCCCATGGTCCTGAACCGGTTATTGATGCACCCACCAGTTTGGTAAAGGTTCTTGTCGATCGGATAGTTATGAACATTCTGGCTGATATGGTCTGATGTTTGTCACGACCTAACTCGAACAGACTATCCAAAAAGAAAAATTACACAACGCTTATGTAGAGGGCTTAAGTTGAGTAGTTTAAGCATGGTTTCATCAGGCGGAAGGGATAAGTGGGTCATCCCAAGCGAAGTGCCTGAGTACGAACAACTGAGCACAAACTCCCTTTGAACCGATTCGACTCTTCCAACTTGGGAGAAGTAGTGAGGAGACCATACTTGGAAGGCGTATGGCCTAACTAAGGACATGTACAAATGCTTAGTGATGAGGGGGTTGTTGAATTACTTGGACCACCTTTTTATAAATCCCAGGACTGAACTCCCCCTTGGAGGAAATATATTTGATGTGCGTGGAAAAATCCATCTTACTTTCAAACCTGGCACCCAGATCGTTGACAGAGTTAACCCGGGACTATGTTAAGGAAAGTATATTCTAAAGTTAAGTTGTTCATTCGGTTTGGATTACAAGTGGGAAGTGTTCATTTTCATGCCTTTTTATTTAACTTTCTCACCAATGGTAACCCAAATTCTTTTGTAAATGATGAAAATGTGAGGATCAGTAATCGTTTTTGGATATGGTGACTAGTTTTCTTAATAGTATATGGTGACTACTAACCTTTTCGTTTCCATAATTTTTATGATTCAGTTGTTTTGTGTTTTTTGTGACTCTTAATAATTTTAACATTGAAGTACAACTGAATAATTAAAGCAGTTACTATTACTCAAAAATATCGAGAAGAAGAAATACTAAAACATTGAAACCAAAGTGCTAAAGCATAGTAATACTAAAGAACACATACAGTTTTTTGACATTAAATTCACCCTTTTGCAAATCAAAGTAATCCTTCTGCAAATTAAATTCATCTTTTTACAAATCAAATTCACCTTTTTGCAAATTAAATTCACCTTTTTGCAAATGAAATTCACCCTTTTGCAAATCAAATTCACCCATTTGAAAATCAAGTATACTTCTATAATAATAATATTAGTAAATCCAGGTTCGGTCAAGCTCGACACACCATAATCTATTTCTATTCATACATTTTGTTGGTAAGAAAATACGCACTCTACTTTTTTTACCACCACATTCTCCAATGCTGAAGACCATCGAGGAAGTCTTTTCCAAAATCAAGCTTAGTGCAAGAAATAAGTATGTTAGCCGATCCTTTAAATTGGAAATGACAATTCCACACACATTAACATTTCGCGTATGGAGCGCACGTGCATTGGAATTTCCCCTTCGAAATTCGTGTACGAGCAACAACACTCCCTCCATCTGACCACGACGAGAGTGTCAGTGAGACCGTGGAATTGTGATTGGGAATATAAATGAGTGGGTGATTTGGATCACCACTACCTTCGTTTAAGTGACACTTTTAATTTCGAATGTACTTTCGTTGTGCGATTTGGGATTCTCACAGCCAATTAAAAAGCGATTTTGATATTCCCACTTGTTTTGGCGCACGCTATACTATTGGCTTATGGGTACAGCGAGGTGCACCGGATTCCAACTATTAATGTAGAAGTACTTAATATTTAAGCGGGGGTGCATGTGATTTGCAAAAGGGTGAATTTAATGTGAAAAAACTGTAGTCTTCATTTGGAAACATCAAAAGCGACAAAGGAAAATAAAAAAAAAAAAAACATACATTCGAATTGATAACCTCCTCTTTTTTGAAGTCGGTTAAAAATAAAACAGCACGAAACAAAAATAAATTAATTTTTTTTTTACTTAAAATTAAACATAAATAATTTTCACTTTTCTCTTCATTGTTTCTTTTTTTTTGTCTCTCACTCTTTAAACTTAAGCACTTTTAAAAGCTTGCAAAATTTATAAATAACAATAACAAAACAACAATTATTAACAGCACATAATCAGCAATAATAAAGTAAAATATTGATCTTGTTTTATCGTTGCTTAAATGTAAATATCCAGAGTGTTTTAAGTTTTTAAGTCTTACGTCCTTTATTTGTGGCACCGGCCACAGATGGTGAAACAGCCGGATCAAGTCCCAGTTTTGCCTGCTCGCATAGACGGAAAGTCTCTAGAAATTCGTTTAAGTCGACGAGGCCATCCTTGTTAATATCCATCATTTTGCACATTTCCAGAAGCTCCTGAGTATCGTGGCCAGAAAGATGCTTAGAGAGGAGCTCACAGGCATCAGCGAATTCGTCAAGTGAAATATAACCTGTGGAAGGAAAAATAATCAAATTTTTTTAAGGATGATGAGAATTTTAAAACAGGAAGTCAATTATCTTATCCCGATTTTTCTTACCAGAATTGTCCTTATCTAAAATACGGAATATCGTCTCTAAGCTACTTTTGTTCTTATATAAGGAGTCAGCTACCGATGTGCTTCCAGCGTGTGCAGTTTTCTGGTTAAGAATGGGAAAATGTAAATTTAGGATTTTGTGTGTGTGTGTGAAATGGCAAGGATTTTTGTTACTTACTATAGTATCTGAATCTAACATTTCAAGGGTGTGTAAGTAATTGACTTCGGAGGCAGATTCGACATTCTCTTGGCTGCCTGGTGGTATTGGAGCTAGTTTATCACGTAGAAGCCTCCATGGAAGTCCCAAGTGTGTTGCCTCTTCCATTGCTTCACACCATTTTGTTAAAGGAAGTTTTCCTGGAAATATAAATACAAAATTTCGTGTTACTGTCATCTAAAGTATCTGAAGTGTTCTAAAGAGTTTAGTTTACTGGACAGAACATATTAGATTAGAGAGTTATAACAAAAGTAACGTGAGTATAATATCGCACGCTTAAATATTATAATGCCTTAAAAAATCTCTGTCCGTCCTTCCGTTTGTGACCCACTTTCATATCGAAACTACTCTGTCTACAGACCCATGGTCTATCGCAGAATGTAGGTCTCATAAACAAAATTCTGTTCGTGCTTGTTGAAAAACCGTAGGTGCTAATGTTCATAATGTTTATGATATTTTCTACTGTTGGAGTGGTGAAGTCAATCTCACTTTTTTTTTATGGCAAGATGAAGCTTAGGAGTCACCCTTTGTACTACTAGTCCGTAATGTCTTACAAGTGCATGAAAACGCATTTTTAAGCGAATCTTCCAAACCACGAAATTTTATCTTCTTTATTTTTCAAAACATTCAACAAACAAACTTACTCCCTTTTGGTAGAGTTAGAAAAGCTACGCTTTCTCTGCTTCTGATTTTGTAAGCTCTTTTGAAGCGGTTAAAGGACCAATCATCGACAAATAAGCACTGAAAACACTAATACTCACTAATACACTGATACTTTTTTATTACCCTTTTATTACCTTTTTATTACCTCAGGTAAATATACAGATTTTTGCTCGATGATCGAAATCTAGAAGCTATGGGCGTGGTTTGTTCATAGCTTGTTCATGGCAAGAATAGGACTTGATTAGCAAACTCGACTCTATAGGTTATCCTAAGCATGAGATAAGTTAAGTTAATTTTTGCCGTTGAAAGGTTTAAAGCTCTTCGTTTCGAGAGTGGCTTGGTCGGTCTTGCGTGAGCAGTGGTATTGAGTAGTGCAACAGACACGAAGAAGATGACGACCACATTCAGGCTCAGAGACAGTGGAGAGTACATCCGTGTACAGCCTGAACCAAATATGACGTGCCGTACCGTAACCGTACGTATCCTAACGTAATGTGCAAGTTCAATAAGTCAATTTAGGTCGGTGCCATATGAACGTCATATTTGGTTCAGCCTTAGGTCTACTAAGGGTTGATATGCCTCACCGAAGTATCTACACCTTGTCGTGATGGTGAGGCTTGCGTGGCCCCGTGAGGACGCCCTGACATAAGATACACGCAATCGCAAGGTGTATACAATCGTGCTGAAGGGATGAATGGTACTGTGTGAGTGTACTACTAACGAAGTACTCCGGATACCAGGCGACCTCCGGTTTCAACTAGCTTTTAGGTAATGCGGAGCTCTGCCATGGGCGAACGTCCTTTCTCGTGCCACTCGTGGGATCAATATAGATACTCAAAATAAAACTAATGAAGGTGGAGCACCTCTCAACGCTTCAACCACTTTTGGGGCTTCCATAGCCCCCAACAGGTCGATCTACAAGGCCAGTTGAATATTTCCTCCGAGCCCATGTAGCAGGGTGTGATCATGGCCCCAGTGAAGGGGAATTTGCGGGATCTCTCTTCAATGAGGGGGATCTGAGCCTGCGAACCGCCATGGAACACTCTGAGATCACTCCTTCAATGGAAGACCTCCAGAGGCCCACCTGTGGAAACGAGGACACCAAACTTTTCAAGCGACTTCGTCTTGCGTAGCCCCACGAGGAACGGAAAATACCATTCTCCCTAATAAGAAGAGGGTTAGATCCTCTCAATCCTCTCCTGGCCACAATACCCCTGCGAAAAAGGCGAAGGCTCCAGCCTTACGGTCTGGAAAGCCAGCTGAAAAGCTATCACCAAAGAAGTCCGACGCACCCATAATGAAGCGTAAAGTAGCTTCAAAGCCGACCTTCTGGCGAATGGGGGAGAGTGTCAGAATATGTGTGCTCGCGACTGACTACTCGGAGACTCTCCTGACCACAACCTATATTAATGTTTTGGCTATAAGGCCCATGGTCACGTATGCATCCATCGCATGGTGGATCAAGACCAAACAAAAACGTGCTGTGATTAAGCTGGCCAGGGTGCAGACTGGCCTGGTATCACGGGAGCTAAAAGCACCAGTCCGACTGTGGCTATCAAAGCCTTACTCCTTCCTCAGATCCACCTAGTAGTAAAAAAGGAGGATCTGCCGGGGCGCTGCGTCGACGGGAACTATTCTCCTTTATGCCAGGAGACTTTCTGGATCAATTATCTATCCTCAAGGAAGTGAACTTGCAGCCAATTATATCTTTGTCCGATACTATTCCTGCCACTCTGGAAACCGACAAACCATTTACAACGATTATTCGATGTAGGTCAGAGTCTTTAGAGAAAGACAGGTGAGTGAATACAGTAACATATGCAGGCTCCCACGCTCAATGGCCCTAATACCTACTAACGTAGAAAACGATGTGAAATTATAGAAAAGGACAAACATTGAACTATACCTTTTCAACTTCAAATTGGCACTAAACAAATTCAAATTGGGACTAAACAATTTCAAATTGGGACTAAACAATTTCAAATTGGGACTAAACAATTTCAAATTGGGACTAAACAATTTCAAATTGGGACTAAACAATTTCAAATTGGGACTTAACAATTTCAAATTGGGACTAAACAATTTCAAATTGGGACTTAACAATTTCAAATTGGGACTAAACAATTTCAAATTGGGACTTATGGGTTTAGTTCATCATGAAATTAGGAAGAGTGCTTTTAAGAAGCCAGAGGTCAAGAACTTTGTTAGCCATTGTCTAAGAAATGCTCAAAATATGTATCAGACAAATGTTTTATTAGTTATTGATAATGCGCCTTGTTATATGCCTTTTCATGGCTATCGAAGAAATGTTTCAAGAAAATGATTTTGTTGGTCATCGATTACTTCGACACGGACCATATAGTCCAATGTTTAGTGCTATCGTGCACGCTTGATCAAGCTAACGTTAAAAGAGAATTTGCAATACAAATGCCACAAACTCTAACCGGTTAAGACAGGGCTACTATGACTCAAGCCGATTATCGTTTACAATGGTTACAAACCATCTTAATTAATGATATAAGAAATCAAACAGATGTGAACTGCACAAAATAAATCGCCCATCGTTTAAAGGTTCAAGCTTAGCGCCCAATGATACCGTCAACGCCAACGACATCCGCCACCGTCAAAAATGTGAAAATAAATTCAAAGTAATCTCATACAACTTCGCCCAATGGCAACGTCACCGAAAACGTTGACGAAAAAATAGATTTGATTCTATTTTTGATGGTGGCGGCACAGGAATAATTGCAATTTTCCACTGTACGTTCCAATAATTGAATTTGACAACAGGAAAACTTCCAACTTTTTATTGAAATTTCCAACTATTTCATTTGTCAAAACTGTTTGCCAAAAGTGCAGGAAAATGGATGAGAAATTAATAGAACTTTTCTCAAGTTGGCGTTGCAAACTACCGGCTCTGATGGATTCATTGGGCGGAACATGTCCGTCATGACGTTACTGGAAAATTTTGATAGTGATGTTGACGGTATCATTGGGCGCTATGCTTCATACCCGAGGCATTAAATATGATGGATGCTCGTTTTCAAATAATGTTTTTATATTGTTATCTGTGTTCATATTTATTCCAAACTTAATAAAAATAATTAATACTTTAATCTTTACTGATAGTAGTTTATTTATTACTTCAAATTGTTTGGTCCCAATTTGAAATTGTTTGTTCCCAATCTGAAATTGTTTAGTCTCAATTTGAAATTGTTTAGTCCCAATTTGAAATTGTTTAGTCTCAATTTGAAATTGTTTAGTCCCAATTTGAAGTTGAAAAGGGATAGTGAACACCTCGGTCGAATTACGAAAGTGGAATTGCATTGGCCGTATTTGGAGGAAAACCGATCTAGAGATGCGTTGTATTTGGATACGCAAGGAAATCGCAAAAAAGACAGACTCAAGATACTTGCGAATAGAATGGTTGTAATGAAGTGTGCTAAAGAAAATTTAAATGGAAGTTAAAAATTTAGACAGAAGCCAAATGCGATGAAAATGTATGGTAGATCGTCATGTTCTTTCGTGGTATAATTGCAGATAAAATACAAATTTTATGTTGAGTGCCATACTAGACGAAATTGGTGAGACGGACAAACTATAACCAAACAACATTTTTCAAACCCTTGAAATGAACTATGAAAGGTTAAAAAGTTCGGAAGATGGATGCTAACTTTTCAAACCAACAAAAATTGTGAGAAAACCGATTTATTTCAATGCCAAAATCTTATTTCTCCACTTAGCACTTAAATTCCTTTTCTTAATATTCTTCACCGGAAATAAGATCCTTAAAAAGCCATTCACTTATAGACACTCTTTTTCTTCTATCTGGAACGGAACGATCTACTATAGCCTTAACACACTTCAGCAGAGCTCCCCAACACCCCATTATTTATCTCGTTACATTGTTCTGGTCGTCCTCCCCAAGGATAATATGGCTCTCCAAAACAGAATGGACATCCACAAACAGTGCACTTTAAAAAGAAGACAATCTCCTCTCCTTTCACCCATCCCAAGTCAATCTACTTCGGCTCAAGTCGATATATTACGTTTAGGTGTTCCGATATAAATTCTCAGGAGCCGCTCGCTACAAGGACATATCACTCGATTAAATACAGATTGAGCTCTATCCTTTACGGTGTCCAATGTATATAATCTTTGGGAACGTCTAGTAAATTGTTTGTCCGTTCCTTCATTGGAGATTGACATGAAATGATAAAGTAGTATCAAGCGGACACACACCTAACTCCACACTAAGGTGGAGTTTATTTTTGATTATTTGCTTTTATTTTTTTATGATTTCGAGGGGAAATTGAAATGCTTTCTTTGTTCAGGAATTGTGTGCGTCTGTGGAAGGATTAGACCAGAATTGATTTTCTGTATAAGAACGTCCACCTGGACAGTCCACCTGTCTACATTCTTTCTTTGGTTCTGGTATTTACTATAAATTGAGTGCATTGAACTTAGTATTATTGCTTTCAGAAGGGTAGTCATTTATTTTGAGAATGTATAGTCGGGGGTATACACTTTTTGTGGGCTTTCAGAAGTGTAATGAAGGTATACCATAAACCATAGTTGCCTAAATAAATCACAGTCTGGAAATGGAAAAATTGAAGTTGATCTACGCTTCTTAGTTGCGAAAGGAATGCAATCAGAAGAGATTCTTGTACATTGGAATTTATTCTATGTTAGATTGCCAGACGAAGAATGAATCGATTTCTTTGGGTATGTCGATTAACATGTCATAGGAGGGAGGGAATGAATTGCTTAAAGTCTGTATTACCTGGAATAACCTCGGAGTCGATTACCTGGAATTAATTTGAAAATAGTAGTAAAATTCATTAAAAAAAAAGCTTAAAAGTGAGTGGAAGTTGAAGTGTGACCGCAAAGGGCCGCCATTACATTCAAAATTTTCAAAAACTGGAGAGTTAAGACCAAGTGTCCTCGGATCACCGGTGGATACTGTTCAGTGTAAACTTACAAGTTGAAGCTCTTCAAGCGTTTAGAAACTCAAGAAGGATGGACTAGAAGAAATTTGAATAGGTGCGAAGAGCGAGACTCTCTAGAGGCAGGGAAGACACTTGAGAGAATAGATCTTGATACAATCTACTAATGAACACAGTTCCGGGATTTAACTCTAACTTAGAGGTGGGCGCCGCCTGGAAGAAAGAGCCCCCAAAAGAAGAGCTCTGCCTGGATTAGGGAGAATAGGAAGAAAGCTAAGAGAAAGAAAAAGAAGAAAAAGCATGACCGGAAGCCCCAAAAAAGAAAGTCCGCACGCGCTTATAATAACGGCAGCCAGCGGGACGTCGTATGCGGATATCTTGTGAAAACTTAGGATGGAGGCTTCCTTGACGGAGTTGAGCAAAAGGGTCACTCGCATCCTACAAGCCGAAAAGGGCGACCTTATAATGTCAAGTGACACAGGATCTGCTTTAACAGAGCGTACTTAGGAAAAAATGAACGTCGCAATAGAAACCTCCACAGTGGCGTCTAGACAGCGGATATTAGTGGCACGGATGTGTGGGAGCCAAGCCATGGAAGATACCATGAGAAGCCCAGAGAGAGATTTACGCAGGCGAAAGCAGAGGCAAGATACATCTGCAGCTGCTATACATCGCCAAGTGTAGCACTAGACGAGTAGGAGTCAATATTGGAAAAGTTAGCCGCCGGCGCTCACTTACGTGTGTGACTCAATGGTGAAGGACCTGCAATGGCGGATTAGCCCACCATCCATCATCTTCGAGGTGGATCATGGTATAGGTACGAAAAAACCTAGGTGCGACACGGCTAAGGACGGGCCGTTCAGAAGCTCGGCGCATGGGTGTTCGTGGAAGTATTCGTGCATGATGCGACGTCAGCGGGAGTTGTCAGAGAGTGGACGGAGCAGATTATTGATTCAGTGAAACAGGCATGCGACACTTCCATTCCGCAAAGCGCCAGCAGCCGACCAAACTTCTGGTCGAACTAAGAGATCGACAAGTGCCGAAGAGCCTACTTAAAAGCCAGAAGGAGAAGTCAGAGAAATCGCAATCGTCCAGATTTCGACGAGATCCTTAAGAGGTATAAATGAGGAAGCGAGAAAAAGACTGAACAAGGCCATCGCTAGAAGTAAATCCGAGCACTTTAAAGCTTGTGCAGAGAAGCAGACTCGGACCCTTAGGGCGGACCATATAAAATGGTTATGTCAAAGGTAAGCGCTTCCCACGATCATCTGCCCCGCGATGCTCCAGAATATAGTACACATGATGTTTGCAAAGAACATGGGCAGCGGTGATCTACCCACGATTCAACTGGACTCAGAAGAGATACCTGTGGTAACTGCAGAAGAGATTCTGGTTAGCCATCACTAAGACCCCTGGCATGGATGGTACACCAAACAAAACGGCTAAGCTACAGTTAACGCAAAACAGGTTCGCTGAACTCTTCACAGCGTGCTTGAGAGATGGAGTTTTCTCAGAGCGTTGGAAACAGCAGAGACTCATGCTTCTATCTAAGCCGAACAAGCCTTTAGGGAACCCGTCGTTCTATAGACCGATGTGTCTCCTTAGTTGCATAGGCAAACTCCTCGAGCGTGTGATTTGCAAATACCCCTAGCGTCGAGAAAGCAGGAGGCCTGTCGGACAAGCAATTCGACTTCAGAAAGGCAAGGTCAACGACTGATGCAATCAACATCGGGCATCGGATCAAATTGGCTCAAACCGGTTCAAATCATAACACATCGAATCAAATCGGACTAAACAGGATCTTAAGTGGTTCAAATCGGTCGAAATTGATTCAAATCGGATCAAATTAGCCCCCATCGGATCTAACCGGATCTAATCAGTTCAAATCGGATAAAAACGGTTCAGATCTGATCGCATCAGTTGAAATCGGATCATGTCGGACTAAATCGAATTAAATCTAACCAAATCGGTTCAAGTCGGACAAAATCTATTCAAATCGAAGCTAATCGGATAAAATCGGTCAAAATCAATTCAAATCGGACCTATAACCGGATCAAATCGGTCTAAAAAGGTTCAAACCTCACCAAATCGAGTCAAATCGAAATTAAGTATTCTCTTGAACCGTGCAGACGTGTATTAATTTTCACCTCCGTCCGGAATTTTTTACTCTCGTATCCGAAGAAGTTTTTTGTGATTTCTTGTTTACTTAACTTACACTAGTGTATCCTTAGTGTTCTTAGTGTTCCACCCCCCGCAAAACACCCCCCTGATCAATATTTCAAAACTATTGGACTTTGGACTCTGCAGTCGTGTAGTTAGTTCAGTACCGAATAACGCCCCAGAAATAGTTTGTGAACTCTGTTTTGATTAATTCACTAGTGCCATCCTTAGTGATAATTAACTTAGCTAATTATATAATTATACAAACTATTAAAATAATTGAACTTTGGACTCTCGTCAGCCGCATCGCCACGGAAATTTGAGTGTTTATTTACGGAAATAATAATCAACATGAGCAATTGCGGTAATAATTCTTGCACCATCGACAACTCCACCGCCGACGTCACCCAGTGGGTCACATGCAGTGGTATATGCCAGGTATCATTCCATGCCTCATGCATTGGACTTTCCCGCACTGCGCTACATCATGTAAATGAATTTAAAAAAGCTTTTAAATTCTACTGCGCAGACTGCAAGTCGATCAACTTGTCTCATGTATTGATGGCAATTAAAGCGAACAACAACAACATCGACAATTTGGCGGAGGCGCTGACTCACATTAAAAGTGATTTGGAAGCTTGCAGCGCAAAGGCCTTTAACACGGACAGAAGTGCCCAGCTGATAATTCAGAATGTGGACGAGCTTTCTTATGCGGTGGATAGGATTGAGAGTAGCCAACTCCAGACCGCTAAGAGTTTTCAACTTCTCAGATCAAAAGTTGATAATTTATCGCTATCCAAGGATGCCCCTAAGTGCTCTGATGATTTCGAAAATTTTTTGAAATTTGAGCTTAATATGATTGCTGCATCCCTAAAAAAAATTAAGTTGAGCTCAGATGCTAATCGCTGCAGTTCCAGCAATGATATCCAAGATATCCTAGCTGACCATGGGAGCAAATTCTCTGAGTTGGAAAAGGCAGTTAATCTACTTAAAAGGGAACTAAATTTCCAGCTCAACAACCTCCAATTTGAACTTGCTGCCATTAAGTCACCAAATCCAATAGACCCGATCTCTCCTCCTGCTGGATTAAGTGAAGATCTGCCGTTCAGTGAAAATATCAACGATATTATCTACGACGACAACTTTACTCTGAGGTCCCCAATCAACGGCCTCCACCAGCGGACCTTATCTATTTCTGAAAATTCGCCGACTAATCTACCACCGCTTCATCTGCCGGAGCGCACGATTAATAAGTTCGGCACGACGTGGTCTCAGAGAGAATGGGATGCCCGGCTGGAAAGGATCAGCAACAAAAATCAACAGACACCGAAAACTTCCGGGCGCAGCAATAGAAAGAAACAGCGTGCCCCCATGTGCAGCGGCATAAGTAACGTCAGGACAGTAAATGTCTCGAGCACCAACGACAACGTGTCCTATTATTTCCTCAAGGGCGTGCAACCACGATTCAACTCATCTTGGGTAATTTCGCTGTTTAAAACTGACTTCTCGATTGATATATCGAACTGCGAAGAAGTCAGTCATCGAAATAAGAAGCCCAATAAACCCAGGAGCTTCAAATTGGCCTTGCCCTCTAGATACGATTGGTTGTTCCAGAATGAGGCAAAGATCTTTACATGGAAGAACTTAATTTTACACCGATGGATAGATAGGCTAAGTAAATCTAAGAGTAGCCCTAAAGTAAAACCTAACATAATATACACTAACACTACTAATAATTCACCAACTACTAACTCATTAACCAATAATACAAAAAATTTACTTCCAACCACCATTAGAAAAACTAAGAGCACTAACGTTACTAATGATCCACTCCCAACCACTAATTATCCGAATTTCGCGCGAAGTCACGTTATTGTTGGCGGCCGTTCCTACGCTGACATCTGCGATGCTCAACCTCAACCAACCCCGCCACAGCAAATGTCATCGGATTCTTCGGTAAGATCCAAGTCGCCTTTCTTGAATCCTCTACAACCCCCGGTGGTAAAAAATACCATTATATCTGCTGACTCCGAAGATAAGAGATATTTGCTTTCACGCTTGCGAGAAAAGAGGATCTTTGATGATGTTCGCCTATTCCTGGCTTACATGCACAACAAACCAGATTCAACTTGCATTAATGGTAAGACCAGGACTAGTCTAATTATTTCTATTCAGCAAGAGGGCCTACCTACTGAACGTAATGCCCTCCTAGAACTCTTTACAAATTTCTATGAACAATTCCAAATTTCCCCTCAGCAAGTTAGCAAGGACCTCTCTGCATATGGGTCCCATGTCAGAGCAAAACATATCTCCCAACTTCAAAGGAGTCGGGACGAATCAAATAGATATTATCGTCCTTCACTAGCCTCCCCCCGAAATTCTAACCATCTCCCAGCCCGTCATTCAAAACTAACATCTTCCGATAACTTAAGACTCTTCTATCATAACTGCAGTGGGATGAGAGGCAAACTGAAGGATCTTTTTATCGACTCCAAATCCTGTGACTACAATGTACTGGTGTTAACCGAGACTTGGTTGAATGACTCCTTCCTTAACGAGGAGATCTTGCATGGCAGCTGGTCCATTTATAGATGCGATAGAGATTATATATCTACCGGTCTCTCAAGAGGAGGTGGTGTCCTCATAGCTGTTAGAGACCCCTTAAATAGTGAACTTATCGCGACTACATCGTCTCAAACCTTCGAACATATTTTAATACGGGTAAAGTTCGGAAATAAATACATTGTCATCGGTTCTTTTTACTTACCTCCAAACTCCGACGAATCTATATATGATAATGTGATTCATATAATAGATGAAATATCCAACGATAGCAAAGATATATTAATCATAGGTGATTTTAATCGGCCTAATATATCTTTTATTCGTGACGAGGAAGACAGTTATTTACTTCCGATTAATGTATCAAACCCCGTCGATATAAAGTTTATCGACAATCTTTACAGCAACGACTTGCAACAGGTAATTAGCCAACCAAATTCAAATGGGAAATGGTTGGATTTAATCTTCACTAACCTCTATGAGGATTTGAACGTGCTTCCCGCTTCTGAAGAGGAGAATCTATTTAATAACACTACACATCATTCCGCGTGGGTCGTCGAGCTCAGTTCTACAATAACTGATTTTCTCGCCTCCTATAACAACTCTGTAGTCTTCGATTTTAAGAATGCCGATAATGTTAGTATTAGCACTGAATTATCCCTTATTAACTGGGAGGATCTACTTGATGGTGATGATATTGACGAGCTAGTTACTAGATTCTACGATGTTATCTTTAACACCATTGGCAGATTCGTACCCAAAATAAAAAAAAGGGATAAATTGACGGAGCCATGGCTTGACAAAAACATTCGGTCCCTTCGTAATAGGAGAAATAAATTGTACCGCGTAGTGAAAAATAACAACAATGTTAGTGCTGAGCAGAAATCTGAATACGCCAGGTTAGCCTCAGAATTTAATCATAGGTCACGGGAGGCCTATACTACCTATGCAAAGACTGTCGGTGAAAATATCATACGTAATCCTAAAAAATTCTTTGATTTCGTTAACCTAAAGCGAAAAACATCAGGCTACCCGACAACAATGACAAACGGTATCACGCACTCCTCTCTCCCCCAAGAAATTTCAAACATGTTTGCGGACAGGTTCAGTGAAATCTTCTGCCCCATTTCTTCGACTGCACACACTGTCCCAAGAGAGCATTCCGAAACTGCGGTCCTTATAGACAATATATCTTTATCGCCCGAAGATATAATGACAGGTCTTTTAGATCTGGAGGTCAATAAAGGTCACGGTCCGGACTGTCTACCTGCAAGTTTTTTGCAGAGCCACGCCCAACTCATTCTACTCCCTCTTCACCTCATTTTTAACAAGTCCCTTTCTGCCGGTAAGTTTCCTTCGGTATGGAAGAAATCCTTCCTCACACCAATCTTTAAGTCAGGTCATAAACATGCGGTGGACAACTATAGGGGCATTGCTATCCTATCTGTTATCCCTAAACTATTTGAAAAACTTATCTATGACAAGATTGCCCCTCTAATTGTTCCGAACCTAAACGATCAGCAACATGGTTTCAGAAAAGGTCGTTCCACCACATCCAATCTTATGATAATGATATCCGAACTACTGTGCGGTATGGAACAAGGCCACCAGTTTGACGCTGTCTACACTGACTTCAGCAAGGCATTCGATCGAGTAGACCACCACATTCTATATATGAAATTATTAAGATTTGGGATATCCGGCCCCCTTCTGGATTGGATAACATCCTATCTTAACGGGAGAACTCAGGTGGTAAGATTTCAAGGCTTCCTCTCAAAAGAAATCAATGTAACCTCAGGTGTACCGCAAGGCAGCCACCTAGGGCCACTTCTATTTAACATATTCATTTCCGATCTATCTGAAATATTAAATGGCATTCCGCACCTCTTTTACGCCGATGATTTAAAAATTTATAGTGCTATAAGGTCTCAAACTGATGTATCCTTTTTACAGTCGAAACTTAATGCACTACATGACTGGTGCACCACTAACAATCTTCTTCTTAACACCAGTAAGTGCCACGTAATTACCTTCTCCAGGAAAAGAAACAAACAGCTGCAAAATTATTATCTCAATGACAATGTCTTGGATCGTGTCGATCACATTGTTGATTTAGGCATTGTCCTCGACAGCAAGTTAAACTTTAACTTACACTATGATAATATTATTGCTAGATCCAACAAGCTGTTGGGCTTTATCAAGAGAAGAGCTAAAGAATTCGACAATGTTTGGGTTACTAAAGCCTTGTTTTGCTCATTGGTCCGTCCTATTCTTGAGTATGCGTGCCAGATCTGGGATCCTATATTTCAAATTAGTAGTAATCGAATAGAATCTGTCCAAAAGAAGTTCCTTCTTTTTGCGCTTAGGAACCTCTATAATCCTTCGGATTTTCAAAACCTTCCTCACTATAAGGACAGGCTCAAAATCCTTGATCTCTTGCCTCTATCCCTTAGACGGAAATTGCTTATATCTTGTTTTACCCTGGATGTCCTGAACAATAACCTCAAGGTGCAGTTCCTGTCGGACACAATCAAATTTAACGATACTCGACAAACAAGACATTCCAAACTGCTTAAAGAGTACCCGCATCGCACTGAATATGCTAGAAACGAGCCTGTTAACAGGTGCTGCATTACCTTCAATTCCTACGCGTCCTGTTTCTCTCCCTCAATTAACAAAAGTTCCTATAAAAGAAAACTAATTTCCCTATTGTCCTCTTCTAACTAATATTATAGACCTAGATCTTAGTTTAATTAAATAAATATTAAATATTAAATACTGCAATGTTCCTTATTAATGTTAATATGTATTTTTTTATCTGTAACTGTTTTTGTTAAGTGCCTTGTTTGGCAAATAAATAAATAAATAAATAAATCGGATCAAATCAAATAGAGTAAATCACTGCTGCGTATTTATAACTCTTGACGTAAAAAATTCATTCAACTCGGCGAGATGGAACAAAAGAGTTGAGGCGTTGATCAAGATAGGTAGACCAAAGTACCTAGTGCGAGTAGTAGTCGATTTTTGCAGGGTAGGTCGTTTTATTGCAATTCGGAAGATGGCTCGAAAAAGTACGAGATAACTTGCGGCGTTCCGCAAGGTTTCGTCCTGCATCCTCTCCTGTGGATCGCAATGTATAATGATGTATCCTTCCCAAAGGGAGCAGTGGCGAGCTGGTTGGGGGACGACATTTGGATAGTGGTCTAGATGAGATCGAATTGTGTACTAACAAAGCGATCTGGGAGAAAATAAGGGTAGCTAGAAAGCGCTAGTCTAAAGCTTGCTGAGCACAAAACTGAGCCCTGATCAGTAAACGGAGGGAGCCAGTGTTCGTAAGGATCAACGTAAGGGAAAAGATTATTCATTCACAGACTGCTGCTGCACTTCGGAGCGATGATCATATGGATGGTAAATTTTAAAGTGCACTTGGCGAGCATGGTGGATGAAGCGCTTTTTGTGCAGCGCTGGCCAGAAAGCTGCCCAAAGTTGGAAGAGTCCTAGACCGAATCGTCGCCTCTTGATGAAGAGGGTGATAAAAGCTTAGTCCCGCTGTAAGCAGCGTTAGTGTTAAGCTAGAGAATAATTTAAGCGGACTTGGGAATCAATATGTACAAAGGCACACCATAAGGAGGAATGATCTGTCCCTTACTGTTAACACGGATAAACAGGAAACTACAAAGCTAAATAGAAATGGAGCTAAGGAAGATGAATATGCAGATGACCTGGTATGAGGTCACTAAAATGGAATGTCATGATGACCTATGATCTATGGTGCCTATCATTGGTACCAGGTGGAGAGTTGAGGAGCATGAAAGACCACAAATTACCTTCACAGTCTCAGACCATATGAAACCATGGTTGGACGGAGCCAGGGAGGACAAGGAGGAAGAGGAAGATCCATACATCATCTCCAAAGAAACAATCAAGGAAACTAGTAAATCCTTATTGATGTGGGTCGATGTTATCGAGTGGGTTTTACCATTTAACTTCTTCTCCTTTACCCCAAGCGAAGTCCTTAAAATTAAAAAATTCGCGTGGGAAAAGGATAAATTTCAGCAAAAGTTCACCTCCACCTACAGGCTCTAAGTGCAAACGGTATACAGCTTAGCAGGTTGTAATTAAATATCATTTTTACCACACGCAAAAATTGTTTTCTTTTTTCCCGAATACAATCATTAAAGGATAATGAATCCTGAAATGACAGGCGTCCCTTGTGTATTTATGGATTCGATAATTTCCTACGCAGGACGATCCCTTATCAAAAGGTTAATTTCAGGAAGCCACCCCACCACCAACCATCCCTTTCCCCACAGGACATCGTTGTTGTTGTTGTTTTTTGTGCTCTCCCCTTTTCAGGAATCAATTTATGGTATATCATCCCCGACACTAAGTGGATTTGTTGGGATGGACAGCAGCACTAAGAAATTGAGGTTTAGTGGTGTTTTCTAATCGAATTCTTTTTTTATATGGGTGGAATTTTTGAAATTTCGTTTTAAGGTCCTTTTTGCTTTTGTGTGTGTGTGTGCTGTAATATACTTAACCCAAAAATATTTCTTTTATATTGTAGCTGCGAGTAGGTATGTGTAACCTCACACCCCCTCAAACATCGGGGCCAGGGTGGAAGACGTAAAATATCACCTCAAATGTAATTAGTACTTAAAACTGTAATCCTCTTACCTGTATTCTCTGTATCCCACTTCTTAAATTCCCTTTCCAATTCGGGACGTTTATCTCGCAGTCTTGCTCCCAGCTCACGCATTGCCGAACTCTCAATCAGTCCAACCCTTTGACGGAATGTAAGCTTTCGTGTTTTTGACGCTAGCGCTGTATACTGTATGAAATGCATATCTAATTGCGGATTTAACTTAAGGTAGGCGCCCTTATTTGAGCCGATTGCGTAGTAATTGGAGGCCGAAAATATTGTAATTACCTGGAATGAATTTTTATATGCAGAAAGAAGGTTGGATAAAAAATTTCGGTTACCTTTCCATTATGTATTTTCTCGTATCCGTCCGGCTTACATTCATGGGAACGTATTAAAAATGCTAATTTATACTTTTGAAGAAATGCTTGCGATACGTCGGGGCCAAAGTAGGTTCCAGCACCACGTAAACTGTTTGGATGGCAGCCGGAGCCGTGCTGGGGATCACTCCACATAACATCAAATATCTGCAAAATATTAAGGGTGGTGAATTTAAATATGTTTTGTAGAATATTCTAGGGTTGTCAGAAAGGTACCCTTTTTTCAAATAGAAGGGTATTGAGGAGTTCATTTCTTGTTTGTCTGGACGCAGGTAAAATTTCAATTAGTTGAATGAGGGAGTTTTGTCAGTCATCTTGAGGCACAAGGCTCAAGGGCACATAGCAAAGAGATGTCCGTAGGCAGCGGTGACATCTCTGGTTGTAGAGGTTTTTCTGAATGGCCAAAATATCGTTCAAGGACTCGCAAACCATTTTGTAATCGGGATAACCTTCAGTAAAACCTAATTGAGTCGAAGGATAAACGGAGTGAGAATACGGAGCAATTTTTCGGTGCGAACAGAGGCCTCAGGTAAGGAGACTCTCTATCCTGCTTGCTATTTAACATCTTATTAGTAAAAACCGTCCGGTAGGAATGTATTGAAACTAGAGGGACAATTCTAAACAAGTCTATTCAGCTAATGGCATATGCAGATGACATACGTCAATGACTGCAGCGAAGGAAGCATATGTAGCGTCAGAAAAAGCAGCATCAAAGAGCAGCAAAGGCAACAACATTACGGCGGAAATTAAAAGAAGAATACTGCTAGTGAACAGGGGCGGCGGAGCATAATCATTGTAGGTGGGCAGCACACGAATTCGGTCAATTGATAGCCCGACCGCCCCATGTGGAGTAGAATAGATTTCCCTATAAGTCCCACACCGAGCATCTTATCCCTTGCCTCATTCGCACATTTCGTCATACAGAAATGCCTCATTTGGCCCCCGAAGAAAAAACATTGCTCCTCGATTCCGAGTGGAAAAGGGATTCCGAAAATTTTGAGAAGTTCGGTGTGGATATGTGAATAATGACTGCGCTTGCGTCGAAAACTTTATATTTTTAAACGCAAGTATCGTTTTACCTATACGGTCTCCCAACTTAGTACTAATTACATCCAATGCTGCTTAACCCCTGTAATCGAACCAGAACCGGTCTATTGAGTATGCTAAATGATACCCTTTACGTCACCAACATAATTACCTAAAATATGAAGCAATACATCAACAAAAACTAAATCTTTGTATGAGTTAAACTAAAGCTTAATGGCCCAGCTTCACCGACCTCAGTTCATTAATGTTCAGTTCAATCCACGTAAGTGACTTCACTGGCTATAGTCCAGTTTATGTTCAGTTCGTGCAAATTGTTTGCTTTTTCGCTAGAAGTCAGAAATGCGCAAGCCTACTGGAATGACATTCCACTATTCTAGTTTATTACTATCGTTTGAGCGAGCTTTTACATTCAACTTCAGTTTGGGAGCCGTTATGCGAACTGCGGTTTGTTTTTCATCAGTTGAATATGTTTAAATTATATGCGAACTGAACTGAGGTTAGAAGTTCAGTTCGCCAATTTGCTTGTTCAGCCGGTGAAGCCGGGGTATTTTTTTGAAGGTTTTCAAAAACGTTTTCTGAATATGTAAGGTAGATATCGCCCCACTTAATTGGAAATAAGGCTTGCCTACTAGGGCCATTATAAAAAAACTGATAATGCATATCTCACTTCAGTATCGCTGGTCTCTTTTTGAGTGGTATTTTTGAAAAAACTCTTTCGGAACTACATGTTTTTGGAATGGAAACTGGTTCCCGAAAAGTGAAGACTTGAGCATAATTGTTACGTTATCCCCAGGAGCGGCACCTTAATTTCACTTTTTCCAACTCAACATCGATCTACCTTTCAACTCTCTTCAAGGCTAGCATGAGAAAATGGGACACCTAAATCTGTCACTAGCTGACGGTCTATAAGTAAAATTCTTTTAAATTTATTTTATTGTTTGTGTGCCGCCAAATTTTTAAATTGTTAAAAATGTGCCACAACAAGGAAAAAAGTTGAGAATCACTGGTCTAAGTATTAAATTGAGCGTCGTGCGAGTTCAGCACAGAGTTCTGCAAAAATTTATGAGTTTAAGAGTTCCTTTATAGAGCGGAAAGCAAAACTGACGACGAGGAAGTCTCGAACCTGTGGCGACTCTGCTGACAGACGGACTGTGGACTGGTACTGGGCCCAGTTTATAACCACCCCAAAATGAGAAGCGTCCAGGGGGCGCCTGCTAGAACGATTTGGCTGTAAAAAGGCTGCTTACCAATTTTTAAAGGAGACGCTGGTGAACAAACAACGGAGCCGGCCTTACGACGAGTATGAGTCAAGCATGTTCACGCTGCCCGACCTGTGGGCCGGCCAATGCCCCGATAGACTTGGTTGCAAAATTTAAATGCCTCGTTACGGACAGCCGTCCTCAAACGCAGATGAACGCCAACTACGGAAGGAGTGTATCCGTGTCGAGACATGAAACCGGACCAGAGGAACGGACAACCTTTATGCCACAGAAATACATGAATTAGACCATTACTCCCAGCAACCTCAAGGGGAATATCACGGTATGGAAAGCTAGACCACTAACTCTATGCTCATTGATTTTTCAACCATCGCGTATCCTGTACATGTTCTGCTACCTAGCACTGGTGATTCGTGATGAGCAAGACTAGACCCAGCAAGACTAAGGCAAGACAAGACAAAGACAAGACAAGACTGCAAGATAAAGATATCAAGGTTTGTTGCTCATGACTAAGTGGCAAAAGTCTAGCAGTAAAAAGGTAAAAGTCTTGTCTTGCACATTTAGCAGTATCAAGACAAGACTGCAAGACTTTTTGCAAGACTCTTTGCTTATCACTGCAAGACTTTTGCCATTTAGCCATGAGCAAAAAGTCTTGCTATTTTGATCTTTCTTATTTTGTCCTGTTTTGTCTTGTGAAATTGCTAAATGTGCAAGAAAAGCCAAAACTGCAATATGATCTATGCAGGAGTGGCCTTTTCTGAATCCAGCGGTACTGCCTCTCTTATCCTTGATAATAATATGTGGGATACGATTTTGCCAAAAGTAGATAATACATAGACAGATGCCTGTCCAATTGTCACAAATTGTTGTCCTCTTTTTTTGGAATTTTGACTATGATACCTTCCGTCCAATTCTCTTGAAAGGCACAGGTGTTCCATGATATTTCCAGGATTGGTTGTAGCGCATCTGCTATGAGGCTTGAATCGGCTTTCAACAATCCTGGAAGGATGCCACCTTTTTCAGCTGTTTTACCATGGTCCATTGCATGAATTGCGGTTTCTATTCTTGTCTTGGATGGTGCACGGGTGGAGATTCTTACAGGCTGTGCATTATTGCTGCTTTCTTGAGGCTCCTGTGCAAATGAATCATTCTATATTTTGCCAGGTTGTATCCGAGATCCTGTGTTGCTGGATTTTTTGAACATAACCTATGCTTGTTTCCGCTGCTGTTATAATAGCACCCTTTGGCACTCCACCGCTCTTCAATGTTATTTTTGTCAGAAACTCTTTTCTCGCCCTTTTAACGCTGTCCCACAGAAGATCTACGTTAAACCGTCTACGGCTTATAGCATCGCGGTGGACGTTTCTGATTGCGGCGAGCAAAAGGCCCTCAAAAAATGCAAGAGTGAAGATTAGCACTGGCAGTCAATCTGGCGAACGAAATTCGTACTCGCAGGACTATTCAGTATGCTGCACGCTTAGAGAAGTTTATTATTCTTGTTGGTTCCAATGCGCAAGGACCATAGTACTTCTCACACCCCTTTGTTATATTCCAACTATCATATTTACGCCTCCTTAATTGATTAATGCCTTATTCCCACGTCTCTCTAAGCCGGTTTTGGTTCCCAGGCCGAACTGACTCCATACCTACTCAAATCGTCAAATGAGCATTATAATGCCTGGGATTGTCTGCGATGCAAAGCTTTTATTCGCCTTGAATATAGCTTATTGATTTGCGTTAGGGCCTCGAAAACTACCTTAGCATGGCTGGACAAGGTGCGTAACTGCGCCATTCAACTTATTGGTGATATCATTTTTGTGGAAAATTTATACTTATACTGATACTGTGTTTCTTTACAAGTACTCATAACGACGAAATTCTTACTTCCTGCCAGCTCTAAAACTGGCCATACCTGCCACCATGTCTAGGATCATTCCGCTGAGTGGATTCGAACCACGGACCCCCGGAATGGTGGTCGAGCGTCTTAATTTCTAGGCTACCAAGACTCTACACTCTGTGGCGACTGACGCAGAAGAAATGCTCAGATTTCGAAACTGGAGACATGCATCAAGGGACTTAGAGAATTGCCCTAGAGAAGGCGACGGCTTGGTTTGGCCTGTATTGTAATTCACAAACCTGTTGGTGAAATTATGCACGTAATTCTGAAATAATGCAAAATACATTACGTTATTATCAAGAATTAAAACACAAATATCGTGTCTCACAGAAATTATAATTATTTTCTCTAATATCTCTAACAAGGATCTCATTTCCTTCTCCAAGTTAAAACGCAACTTATCCTAATGAAAATCTCAAATTCCTTCGTTTTTTCTCCCTCTCTCTCTCTAAAGAAAATCAATTCCTTAGCTCTTATACCCTTTCAAGTAATTGTCCTTATCCATTTACTTTCATTAAGAGTTCGTAAAAGGAAAATGCGGTATGCCATACATCACACTTCCTTGCGCCTGCATGCATGCAATTATGACCTTATCCTGAAAGTATGCACACACTGTGTAACATCCTACATCTTCCCATTTTTTTGTGTGTTTCTGCAGTCACATACTTTTTACTAATAAACTGAGTGCTTCTGTATTGTTACAGAAAAGGATTGTAGCCAACAAAATAAACACTAGAGTAAACAAAAACATAGAGTAAAAAAAAACAATAATACTTTTGGGTCTTTATGTACAATTCGCGTGTTGCACCCATTCACGACATATACACACGCTCGCACACTAAAGAACTTTGATTTTCTGGTTGAAAACCTCCTGAATGTTCATTATTGTCCTTCATTTAGCAATTATCCTTTAGCACGGAATCCCCCAGTAATATATTCTACAGGTTACTGCAGTATCTCGTGACTGGAAGGAAATGCATTCGTTAACATTTTCCTCTTTCTGTTCAGTTTCCATTGACTACTCTACTACTACTACCACCATCAACGTATGTTAGCGGAAAGGTCCTTGTTATCTTGAATTCCATATCAAAAGTTCCTTTCCGTCTAAAATGGCCGGATATTATCTAGCAGTTAGCCGGTGAAACAGAGCCAGGGACTTACGGAAAATAAATTACTATAATGTGAAGTCGTTTAGTGGTAATTTAAGGAGCTTTTCGCATCTAATGAACCACTTGTGTGTGTGTGTATCCTTGCTGAAAGGATCGCAATTTAATAATATGTTTATGAATTGCGCACTTATTTAAAAGGGGAAATTGAATTTATGTGCATGTTTCGTCAAACTTAGAACGGTGAGCATTGTTGGGGCACGTGCACAAGTAGTGGTTTGGAGTTAATGGGGGCTTCCGGTGGGGAGGAGAACACTTTTAGTGAAGTAGAAAAATGGCGGTAAGGAAATGTGGTATATTATAGATGGGAGTATTATTATTATCATATATTGTTCAAAGAAATCCTAATCGGACCACTTTTTGCGAGATCTTTTTCGCCTGTCTGCCTAGAGCATCCCAGTTAAGGTGCTATCGGTATCGAACCATATTGTGAGGGTCCTTTTGCGTCTTTATAAACAAAGAGCGCCTACGAACTGCGATGTTCCAAAGCAAGTGCTCAAAGTACTGCTCACAGTGCGAGTTCAGCACAGAGTTCTGCAACAATATATGAGTTGACCCGAAATTGATCTTGGTGCAACAAGACATGTGAAGTAATATGGATATGAACGATTGACGTAGAGCTATGTCAATAAATTCGACAGCATCTGTGATATGCAGCACACTTCAGTCCTCATCCTGCCACATATCTTTGAACGTCTGTGAGTCAACCTACGTTTAAGATTTCTCTTTCCTATCAACTGATACCAGACAATTTCGTATATTCTGGTTGGTGTCAGAATCCATCTGAGCTAGGACCTGGAACTCTTTCTTGAAACGGCTTCACATCAATTTTCTACCATTGACAGAGTATGCTTCCGGACTCCAAAACTCCAAAGTCGACCCTATATCAAGCTCTGATAGTACACACATGATCTGATGAGCTCCAAAGCAATTTATTCGTGGCCCGTCGCTATGCAACACATCTTCAAAATTACTAGGGCGCAGCAGGAAGATTGTCAGGGCACTAGTGGAATTGGTCACCGAACACTGCCCTCGAAATTAGCACCTATGGATGATAGAAAGAGTGGAGTGCCCCACCTGCAGGCTCTAACTCGAAGAGAATTCTGGCATTGTCATGTGCTGGCGAGAAGCAGGATCTAATTGTATGACTGAAATCTTGCCTGACCAAAAAATTCTGAACGATGTCTTTAAGAATACTGCCGAGCTTCTTTAAACCGTTCAGAAAATAGCAAAAACCTGTTTGAAGAGCCCCTGACTAATGTTATCAAAACGAGTATACCTAAAACTTTCGTATCTTGTGGTTAGTGCGATAAGCTTTTTGAGTGATCCCCGCTACATGTGCAGGACTTTTATTTTAGCTTCGATAGTGGTAACCTAAGACCTATGTGATGAGACAGCGAGGGAGACCCAACCTCCGGAAGAATGGCGTAGACCAGGACGCTCAGAGCTTAAGGATGCCAAACTGAATGACGTCCGCTCAGAATCTGTACTCTGGGAAAGAACAGTTGCGAGAGACTAGGACCAGTTCCCGGTTGTAGAGCTGTTAAAGAAGGAGAAGTGGTAACCTAAGCCTTGCCTTAGCTTGCTAACATCTGATGCAAGGATCTCATAGTTTCTGATATTCGGCGACCAATTTCTCTATCCGCTTCACCAGGCCTATACTAATGAGTAATGGCAGACTTTTGTTCCGAAACAATGAACTACAAAGCCAACTTCTACTTTGCCAGGTTGTCAGCCGTGCTATCCCCATTGATCCTTTTGTGCCCTGCAAGTCAGGCTATCGACACTGTATTTTGCTTCGCTCACCTAATCAGCTGACTGAATACTCTTTCTCTGCCCCAAACCTCTTATTTAGGTAATTCAGCGGACATCTTCGTTTAGTGAACCGGAGTTAATTTTCCTAGGCCCAGCGATTAGGTTATAAGAGAATTCTCTGAAAGGACTACAGGGTACCAATCCCTTCTTGGAAATACATCGCACCCTTAGAATTATAGGGACTCAATAAGGAAACGCAAATTTTTGGCACATTACTGATTGCGTCACTCTAAAGAGAGGGCGCGGGGAACAGGGGCCGAGCGATAAAGACCGAAATATGTGTTTGTCCTTTTCTACTCATAAATCGGTCACTGTTTTAATTAAAGTCGATGCAGATGATCATTTTAGGTCGTTCTGTGACGGAAAGTCAAAATATCAAAATTTCGTACTGGGTCTGTATAATTCTAAAGGTGCGACATATTTCTTCTGGTTCCCCCTCAGAAATCGATCCATATTAGGGTTGATACCTCCAGGTCATCCTCATTTCCCCATATGCATCATTGATTTCCTGATCCATATGACGTGAGGCAGGCTCTTCATGTGATCATATTGAATTATCATCGTACGATATACAAAATTCCTTTTCATCCAAAGAATCAAGTATGGGACAACCTTTACTATTAGTAGGTCGAATGGGAACAAGCTCTGCAGCGATTCAATAATGGTTTGTGGTGCAAAAAAAACCCCCCCGCTGTGGTTTTTATATGGGCATATGTTTTGTAAATTGCCAATAATTTCTTTAAAACAAGACAAGAAATCTGATCAAGGCCAGCGTGAAGTTAGTTCATTTTATTGCCCCCAGTCTTTCAAACGTAGAACAATTCACCAAAAAGAAATTCTTTATGCGCCAGTGCGAACTAAATTAAAATTCATAATGTTTAAAAACCAGATGATTACCCGAGCACCAGATCATTCTGCACTTCGACTTTCACAAAATGTCCGCCCTACCCTAATAAATTTTCCATGACGAATTTCCAATTCTTTAGAAAAACATAAATAAAAAAATATCTTTAAAATAAATAAGAAAAGTTTTAAAAAAATCTCCTACAAGTATGCAATAAAATATCACCGGCCCACAGAGAAGCTAAGTCGTTAATACATTTTTTTAAATTAGCTAAAAGTTTCTGGCACTTACCTGTTTCCATTCAACTTTATCAATCACATCAGATCCTGGCGTAGCATTTTCTGTTATTGGTGGTCGCAATATTGAAATGTACTGTAAAAGAGATACAATAAAGAATATTAAATTTTTAGTATAAAGGCAAATTTAAAAATCAAATTCTTGGTTAAATGCCTTTAAAAAAATTTGTGGCATTTTGCCGATAGATGGCGTCAATTGCAAATAAGTTACTGTTTGCAGCGACACCACTAAAAAAACTAGTTAGAAAGGTGACAGACAGTTCGAGTATTTCTTTGAGTGTACATAACTTTGTGCAGTAGTTGGAAAGTTGCTTGCTTGTGGCAATGTAATAAGGGTGAAAAAAGTGGCGCTATGTAGGGTAAAGGTACTTTGCGAGGGAGATCCTGGTCAGAGCTGTCGCGCAAAACAGAGCCCGCTAGACGGCAACTGTTTCCGTCCTATGGTCCATCAAGTAGCATAAGTAAGAAGTAATTGTTGGAAAACGCTTCTCCTAATCGTCGACATCACCACCCTGTAAGCACCTCCTTATGTATTACTATCTCTTTCTTGCCCATACTCTTAAAGTGCCCCGTTTTACTCCTTCCTATGGCATTGTTAAGACCTCTCCTCGCCTCCCTTCATTCAATAAGGAGTTGCTCGAATACTGGCTGTGCCGCCTTCGAGCAAACTCTTCGGCGCCCCTTGATTTCCTGATTCCACCACAACTTCGGTAGATGTCTTCGGGATCATGTCTGCTTCATGCATGCGTTCATTAGCGCACTCTGTCTGCCCAGTATTTTCTTGCAGGATTATCTCTTTGAACTTTGTTCCCTCTGTTCTGCCTCCTGTGCGGAAGGTTATTGCGTGCTGGTCGCTGTGCGTATACACCACCACCGCCATTGGAGATCTCTGGTCATCGAGTCACTAATGATAGTGATGTCCACTATAGCTCCTCTTCCACCTTTTGGAAGCTGTTTTGACGGACCTCCTGCGGCCGGTGTGTGCCATCCAAGTCTGATCGATTCGATCGGTAAGTACCAAAGTGGTGGGTACCCCAATAGCCGCCCAATAGCAGTATCGAACCGTCTGGTATAATATTATCGGTCCATAAGTATCATGACTATGGTAGCAGCAACAGCCCAAAAGCTACCCACTGACCTGCAGCTCTAAATGCGATAACTTTATATCTTGGTTTGGTTGAAGAGTGTGCTCCTTCCCAGCTACTTTATTTGATCTCCTCCTTTCTGCCAGGGGTTACCCAGCATTAACTCAGAGTTGAAGGTCGAAGTAGGAGATTGAGAATGAGAGGTGCCAGAGTCATATTTGGGAAACCGCAATCAGGTTAGACATAACTCCCCGTAAGATGCCCAAACTAAGCTTACTACTAGACATTGCACCGTGACATGAGTGACATCACTCATCACTGACTGGTACTACAATGAGTCATTCCACGACCCCATTTTTTTATGAAAAATTTCTTCTTGTGTTAATTTTAAGGTGTATAGTTGTTATTATTATTATTATTATTCTTGTTGAGGGGCGCTTTAGCGGGCACTGAGACCTATTTGTTTGGTCTATTGTGCCATCCCCTTCTTTAAAAACCATCAAGGTTAAGGCTTCTTAGGTAGCCTAAAACTGATTTAGGGTTGCTGTCCCAAATCTCCCTGGGAGTAGGGAAATCACGATGGAGAAGGCTCAGTCTTTTCCTCGCTGTAGCCTCACAGTCGCACATCAAGTGCTCCGCGGTTTCGGGAGCTGTCCCGCAGAATCGACAGCCAGAGTCGGCCACCAGTCCTATTTTGTTTAGGTGATAGTTAAGCGAACAGTGGCCCGTCAGGAGCTCTGTTATTATTTTTAGATCCCACCTCTTGAGATTTAAAAGTTTGCCCGCCTTGGCTTTATCGATTTGGATGAATCTTTTAGCTTGACGAGCACCCTGGGTCCTAGACCAGCTTTGAAGAAACATCTGGTCAACCCAATTCTTTAAGGCCATTTTTACGTGGCAGCTTGCTAAGCTACAGAAAGGTTCCGGACCAATAGGTAATGAGTTTGCGCCTGCTCTAGCCAGGCTATCGGCAATCTCATTACCAATGTGACCTTCGTGGCCCGGAATCCACATCAGCGTGACACTATTGTTCCTGCTGAGGAATTTCAGGGATTGAAGACAATCCAGGACAGTCTTTGATGACACTCTGTGCGATCTAATGGCCAGCAGTGCAGCTTGACTGTCCGAGAAAATAACAATGTTAGAGCTATTTGGAGCTCTATTAATACAAGTCTGAGCACACACCTGGATGGCGAGTACCTCAGCCTGAAAGACAGTGGGGGTAGTGCCCAGAGCCATGGATATTTTGCTCCTTGGGCCATAAACACCCAGCCCTACCCCTTTATCGGTTTTGGAACCATTGTTGTTGTTGTTACTATCATCTAAATAGTAATCACTTTCAGTGTCCGATCTTCTAAAGCTTCGATCACTGCGGAACACTTGCTGTGCGACTGTGATGCCGGATTCATCGTTGCGGATGAGTCGCGTCGCACAAATTTCCCAAAAAGAGAGTCAGCTGAACTTCGATTCATTGTTGTAGTCATAGTGTGCCGCACATTTTGTATGATTTGACAGTTTTTCAGACAATTTTCATCAAAAACATATGATTTTTTTGACAATTTTTAAAATCCGCCGCACAAAAGTTGAAGTTGGTTCAACTTTTTTTGAGAGAGAAAAAAAAATCCCAAAAATTTCCCAAAATTGAGAAAGGTACAATTTTTCATACAAAAAGTGTGCCCGCACATAAGTGCGGCGCGAATCATCCGCAACGATGAATCCGGCATGACGCTTCACCGAGAAAGAGAATGAGTCTCCTCCATCGCGACTTCCCTGAATTGTATATCTATTTTAGGATATATAAAAGCCTTAATCCGGAAAGTTTTTAGCAACTAGATTTGGCAAAATAGACCAAATAAAATAGGCCACAGTGCCCTACAAAGCGCCTCTATATAAAGAAGAAGAAGATGTACAAAGAAATTCCCTCAAAATCAATGTAATCTCATTTTTCCCTACTTGGTCCTTTGCACAATCTTGCTCGTTTTAATCAAAATTCTATTTCTTTATTTACTTGAAATTTTATACCATGCCACACCTGCGTTTTAATTTCTTGACATTAGTTCCATGTACATGTCCTATCCATTCATACTCATATTGCTTCACAGGTATTATAAATTTTTCGTCAATTCATAAATCATTGCAGAACTCTGTGCTGACTGTTTTCAAACGGGTATCAAGATCATGACCTAGTTCTCATGCCCAATCGCCCCAATACCTAGTTTCAGGTCTGCACCTAGTTTGAACGTTCTTCGACGGCCTGAGCTTAATTAATTCTGTATTCACTAGATGTTAGTCCCCCTGTTCTGTTGATGGTCGAAAAAGGATAAAATATGATATTAAAAAAAATATGAAGGATGGTTGATAATTTTACATGGATACAACACTATTCTTAAAGGCTACCCCGAAGGTCATTTCTCGTCTCAAAGGATTTGTTACATTAATTTGCTTATCCTAATGAAAGGCGATTGTAATTTTGAATCGATAAATTCTGTTACACTGGTCTCCTAGTAAATTGAATTTCATAGCTATAATTCCCTATCTAGGTTAACATGTGCTGGACATCATCTTTCAAATATCCCTCGAGAATAATTCTCAGAACTCTTTTCGATATACTATCTTCCTTGAACTCTAGCTTGTGTACATAGCATATGTATATATATTCTGGTGTAATTTTGACGATAGGATAGTTCGGGTCAGTAGTTCCTAATGGTACAAAAAAAAGTCGAGAATTACTATTGATTTTCGGGGTTCATGAAGGATGTGATTCCCGAGTAAGAAATAAGGAAATAAATAATTCATAAATTCACACAAAAATTTACATGTTGTTAAGCAATTTCTCCGACTTGTCAGTCCTCTCAATTTAAACAATTATTCCCCGATGGAAGTCCCTCCCAAGAGAGAGAAGATGCTCGTGCTCCTTTCCGAGTAGTATTCAAAAATCTTAATGCATATAAAATTTCCTCTGCATTCCTAATACTGCAGAAACGGAATACTCAAGTGCGAGTGCATCCTGTGTACCCTTAGTCTTCCCCATCAACCCCCTTATGCCCCAGTATTATGCTGCATCGTTTGCAGTTTCTAGAAGACATTTGCACTTGAATTTTCTGGCAATCGAAAAGAATGGCCACGAGAAAATCGCACTATCATTCACTATGGGAAAAAAAGTGCTGCGCTACGACGACGTATGAAAAAAAAAGTTTTCTTTCGACATAATTTAAAATAATTTCTTTCCCTTATCTTCTTCATTTTCATGGCTGCTCTGAATAGTCTGAATTTCTTCTTTATACACAGATGGGTGATGCTCGCTTTTCGTGGATAGATGCACTAGAGGGAGCAGAGTTATTCTTTTATCTACTATATCGCATCAGTTTGTGAAAGAAGATGCTTTTGTGTGTAAAGAGAAAAGATGGGGCGCTTAGGATGTCTAATATGGAGTGTGCTTAAGAAGCGCTGATATTACGAAAAGCTTTGTGCATTCAGAACGATGCAATACGATGTAGTAAAGTAATAATGCAGCTATTAAATGCAAATACCCTTTTTTGAAGTTTTTACTTGAATATTATGTTAAGGAAAGGTATCTAGCAGTAGCGGGGGTAGGAGGGGGGTACTGTGCTAACGTGAGTTTTAAGTTTTATTGAGGAAGATATACAGAAATATTTGCCCTATCTTCAAGGGGTAAGACAAGAAATCAGATTGAACATGTGGCAGTTAGTTGCCCGGCAAGAACGATTGTTAAAGATGATCAAAGCTTTGAGGAGCCGACACTGAAAGTGATCACAATTTAGATGATAGTAGCAACTAATCAACTGGACTACGCCATCAGTAAGGCCACAAGGGCCATATGGGTAAAGGGCTTTAGGGTAAGACGTGGGTAGGACCCATATGACAAAACTGCTGTGTGAGCGCGGAAAATATTCCCATAAAACTACTAGGGAATGAAGACCTACACCTTTAGGAGCCGGATTGTGTAGCTGTGGAGCGTAAACCCTTACGACGGAAAATAGCGTGCAGCCGGTCCTTAGCGAAATGTCAGAGGCGATTAAAGACCGATTGACACATAAAATCGGATTACGAGGGAATGTTGGAAGGTGAGTGACGACTTCACGCGTGTATTCCTAAATAAAAAGAAGGATCCGGGGCATGTCCGTCATTTTCCACCAGCAGAAATTCGATGACCTCAGAGCTGAGTTGGAAGCGATGATGCTTGGGGCGCGGCTGCCACCGAAGAACATCCTGGAGTACATGATAAGATCATGTAGATATTTTCTTGAAGCTCTGGACCTACATATTGTAAATCAACTCCCTACCTTTTTGTACTGCCAAAATCCTTCCTAACTTGATGTTCTAACTGTTTTCTCCACTGACTTAGTGTTAAAAAATAATCAAATCTCTCCTCCTAGCTTTCTAGACCATGACTTACTATTTCTTTCTACTCGTTTTACTTGGTTACATTATTATTCATTCAATCTGTTTCTAATCTTTCATCCTCTTATAATCCTAATTCTATTTCGTTTGATTCAATTAGCTCTGATGGTTTTAACTTCCGTTGTATTAATGCATTCGAAGTTCTTGAAATTTTGTTTTCCATTTCTTCTAATTACATTGGCTATGATGAAATTTCTCCCCGTTTTCTTAAACTCTTCTCCCCCTAATTGTGCAAACTATCGCGCATATATTACTGCTTCGGCCTGAAAAAAGCCACAATGATCCCTTCACCAAAAAAGTCCTCACCGTTTGCTTAACAGATTTTCGTCCTATCAGTATTCTTCAATTTCTTGCTAAGGCCTTTGAGAAAAACCTCTTTATCCAAGTCCTCCGATATCTTTAATCCAACAACTTCCTTTCTAGATTCCTTTCTGACTTCCGTTAATCCCATAGCTGCGAGACTGACTGTTCTGCGTTCGACCAGGGTGACTTTGCGATATTAGTTCTTCTTGATTTTTTTAAAGCTTTCAATTATGTGGTATACTCGCTTCTACTTTTCAAACTCCACCATTTTTCTTCTTCTGCTACTATGTAGGCTTATCTTTTCCTTTCTTACCAATTGTCTTCAATGTGTTTCGCCATAATAGCACTATATGCTCTTTCCGTTCCGTGCCCTTGGGAGTGCCAAAAGGCTCAATTCTTGGGCCTCTCCTTTTCTCATTGAATATTTATGACCTTCCCTCTATAATCCATCGCAGCTCCTTTCACCTGTCCTGTATGCTGATAATCCCCAGCTATACACCTCATGTCCTCCAAATCAGATTGAATCCTGTATTTTTCAACTCAATAGTATCCCATTCCATATAAGTGAATGGAGTTCTATAAACTTCCTTAAACTAACGTTCCATTGAAACGTTCATTCCATCTCTTCTACTTAATGGTGCTGCTCTCCCTATTCTTGAGTGTGTTAATAATCTTGGCATTGTTATTAATTCCAAGTTATCTTGCTGTAATCAAGTCTCACTTATATTTTCCAAGATTTATGGGACACTACGTAAACTTTGGATAGTATTCTGTCGTCCACTGTTCAGCTCAAGCTGGTTAAATCCCTCATCGTACCACATTTCCACTTCGGTTCCCTTGTATATATTTCCTTAAATTCTCAGCGGAAAATGAAATGCTCCATTAGCCATGCTCGAGCACTCCTTAAAAAGCTTGCAGCGCTCCCGTTTCCATACCAGTTCCATTACTTTTTAACATTTCATGTGATTGCAGGGGAGTATACCTTTTTATGCTTCTTCAAAAGCGTTCTAGAAGCATTCTCAAAAAGCTTATTAAGGGGTTGCTCTGATTTTTGAGGCAAAAAATTGACTATTTTTGGATTTTTTTTGCAGAAAACCCTTATTATTTTTATATACAAAATTTTTTCATAGTATTAGATAACTTTTAGAGATCACAAAAAAAATTTTTATTTTTTTTTTTGCCGTCATAAATAAATATGTAGCACGCGCTGAAGTTGACACCTCAAAAATAACATGGAAAACGGTTCCATCGATAGCTCCGTCCCCATTGGTCAGAACCAGAAAAGTGAAAAACGGTTTTGTTAAAAATTATGTCCTTTAGTTCGCTTATGTCAACATTAGTAAAAATTGCATCAAAAAAAAAAATTTAAGGACATTTTAGTGAAAAAACGTAAAAATGCAACTTTTCTGGCCCAAAATGGGAGGATAAAATACTAATAGTAAGATTTTGAAAAAAAATTTTACACAGGCGAACTCGACAACATCATTTTCGATAAATTGACATTAGTGGTAAGTCAATATATTAAATAGTTTCTTTTGAATCGCTGGAACCGTTTTGAAAAATGGCATTTTGAGAAAAACGCGTTTAAAGTTTTTTTACGTTTCACTGTAGCCGAACTAACCGAAATAATGTAAGTAAATTCAAACGTATGTTTGCGTTACTATATACATATAGTGGCTGATGTTGTTATTTGCACGAATGCGTATGTATATTTTACATTCGTGTAAATAACAATAACATCAGGTACTATGTATATAAACTATAACAGTAGCACTACCACGCGCTGAACGTCCGACAGAAAATCAGTTTTTTTGCACTTACAATACTGCATATAACTTTTTAACGAAAAAAAATTTCGTACTAATATTTTAGGAACGTATTCTACACATATTAATAAATATAAAAAGGCAAAAAAAAAATTTCGTTTTTTTTTAAACCAAAAATCAGAGCAACCCCTTAATAAAGAATATTCAAGGACGCTTGTGGCCGGCATCGAAAGGCTTTTCTTTTGTTCATATTTTGCAATTTCCTTTTACCTTCCAAGCGGGTGGTTTTACCAAAGCAGTCCCCCAACTAAATACTAACCACTTCCAAAGCTGCTTGTCCTCCGTATCGAATGACAGTCGGCCCATTGAGTGTGCTAATATCACCCTCTATGGTCACGAAGATAATCGCCCGTTTTCTTCGTTCTATAAAATTTATGAAAACTCCAGTACTGCTCCCTTGGGATCATATTTAACAGCGCTCAAAGTAAGCTCCTCTGAGCAGCGCTTCCAATTTTTTCCATTGGAATCATTCTACGGTATTAGGGGTCGTCCATAAATTACGTGAGGCGTTTAGGGGAGGGAGGGGGTCGAGCCAAATCTCACCAAATCTCACGTGGGGGAGAGGGGGGGTCTCGGCAAATATCACGTAAATTTTTTTTAAAGAAACAGTGTAAAATGCCGAGAAAACTGGGTTAAATTAAGTAAAACATGTTTCTCCACTAAAGACCTCCATTCACTTACAGGCCGCCGGTAGGCAGTGGCCTGTCAGACCAGGTCGACCAGCACGACTAAGCTTGAATCAGTCTAACTGAGGGATGATACTTCAGGTACCCGCCAGACAGGCCGTGGCATGCAGGTGAAATCATGATTCTCTACAGACACACAGGTGAAAACGACTGCTCAGCATAGCTGGTTATTAATTCAAGCGCAAAAATGTTCATGGCCTCAACGAAAGCTTCAAGGCGTCTCCAGCCTCACGCCGCGCCGTGCAAACAAGCGCGAACGCCAGTGTGGATGGTTTTCACGCTTAGCTCGCCCCTTGCTTTCTGTTACGAGTGGATACAGCGTGAATTCTTCCCGTCAATTCACGGCTCGAGAGTGAATAGAAGCTCAGATCTTCAGGCCCAAACTGACGATAAATTCGATTTTTGTCAGCTTTCTTGAGCTGTAGGCATTCTTGAACTTCAGGCAATACAGTTGGCGGCCGGTGAGTGTATGGTAATACTTGGCCTCAAGGCTAAAACTTTCAGGCCACGGCCTGCCGGCGAATTGTGTGTAAATTGGACCCTTAAGATGTGGGTAAGTCCTACACAAAAAAATTACTCGATTGTTTCGCGCGACTCGTCGAATGCTGTAGAGTACGAGCCAAGTAACACTGAACCGCGAAAAGGCCATTAGAATTTAGTGCTACAAGAAAGTACATGCCGAATTTTAGCGTAATGAAATGTTGGGTGAGTGCTCACGTTTTGGTAGTTGTGTGTCCACTACAAGCGGAAAAGCGAGGATGGCAAGCAATTATCAGTTATCTCAAATAAAATCTTGCACCCAAACCCCCCCCCATTCACACAGATTAATTTTTTACACACCTTTCACTAGATTTCACTACGGTTACGTACACGGATTTTATACGTGAGGACCTTTCCTGCAGTTCTACATTCAAACTCTGTGGTTACGACCGTAATTTTGTATTTTTAATGTAAATACTATGGATTTTATAAAATTTGAAAAATCTCACGTGAGACTAGGGGGGGAGGGAGGGGGTCGGGACAAATCTCACGATATCTCACCAAGGGGGGAGGGGGGGTCGAAAAATCACAAAAATCACCTCACGTAATTTATGGACGGCCCCTTATGAGGCACCCTCACTGATATGACTCTAGGCATAGGGGTACCCGAAAATATCAAAAACAAATTTTAAAAAGCGAAGGTCCACAAAGTGATGCTAGTATACTATAGCGCTATAGTCTTACTTGACATTAAAAACAAAAAAAATTATTTAGAAAACCAACCTTAGTAAAATCTTACCTTTCCTCTATCTAAGCTTTTGATTAAGTCCAAATCGGTAGTATTCGAAATCCCACCATGAACAATTAAAACACGATTATTCACAATAGTCCCGAGCGGCATCCACCTGTAGACCTCCTCAATCAGCTTCAACAGTCTCTCGGCATTATGCTGTATCCAAATAGAAAGCACAAAAAGATTCAAAGTTACCAAGTAAACACATGGATCTCCTCCTTACCTTATACTTCTGCTGGACCTCCCTTATAAATCCATATCGAGCATTCATGACAGTGTCCTCGTGATTGCCGCGATTCAAGAAGACCGCCCCCGGAAACGACAGGAAGCAGGACAGAAGCAACAGAAACACTTCGAGCCCCTTCTTGCCTCTATCGACAAAGTCGCCATTGAAGACATAAGGATTCTCTGTTGACGGAAGTCCATTCTGTCATATCAGAATTCAAGATAAAGACAAATATTTGAAAGGACATTCACAAAAAAATGTGTTGTTTTTGATTGGTTTTTTTGTTAGTATTAGTGCCGCCAAGGAAGCAATAAAGTAAATAAAAAAACAAGGCTCTTGTGTTAGCAGCAGCTCGCTCTCACCTTGTGGAATACAACCAGGAGATCATCTAGTTTACCATGGAGGTCGCCGCAAATCGTCACCTGCTTTGATATGGCCGTGGATGCCTGATTCAGGTTTGGAAGACGCTTCAGCCGGCTAGCTGCCTCCTTTAGGATGCCAGCGACGTACTTGGCATGCAGTCTGTTATACTAGAAGGCAAAATTCGAACTTTTGAGATTTATAATATTTTTAGTTTTGATTTCGTTCAGTTTGAGATCTGTTGAAAGTGCTCATACCTTTTTCTTACGGAATAAATCGATTAGTGTATGAACGTCTTTCTTTTCTAGTGGAAAACTTAGGTGCGGCCCTCGGTAGGTCCTTTCTGGTGCTGTTAATCCCTCATCGGCTAGGTCATCGGATTCGTCCGAAAATTTTGAATCTATTTGGTCTGAAAGTAAAGAAGGGTGAAGGTTAATACTTTTCGGCTAATAAAATTAAGGAATTTGAAAATAGACCAAGGTGGTATCTACTTCCGGAATTGTTCTGATGGGTGCCTCTCTGCCTGCCATTGAGGATATCGACTTTCCAAAATCGAAACCCCGTTACAAAAATTTTTTGTTTGATTTTTGCTACATTCGCGGACTGGTGGTCATGGATTGTTTTATGCTTTTTACGTTTTCTTAGGTCCGCTGCCACCACTTTTATTAGGCACAGGATAGGCTCTCGCGGATTCCCCCTTAAACAGTTGGAATAGGACTCGTAAGATATATAGAAGGTTCAAAGATATAGGCGGGTATGGATGCCAATATCTGATGTTTAGCGTTCAGCTTGAGTACTCTTGCTTGGACACCTCCTATACATGACTGAACTTATGAAGGGCTTCTGCTAACAATCGCATTTTTATCCACTCTGGCAACTAGGCGGCGATCAAGACGATAAGGTCCTATAGGACTAAATCCAAACGAATCGAGGATTGCCAAAGCACTCTAATCGTTGTGATTGCAATAGCTCAATATCCAAGAAAAGGAATGGCTAAAATGGTACTGAATGACTTTTCAGAATCGTGTACATTTGTCAAAATTGGCTAAAAAATGTCGGGGCTATTTAATGTTGCAATACCGAAGGTCTAGATGGCGTACTCCATATTTACAAAAATCTTTGAAGGCGATTATTTTGCTGGCTGTGTACTGTAGATGTAGTATGGTCTGTGCATCAGACAACAGGCAGGCTGCACGGCCCTACGGCTACAAGAAGCGAGGACAATATACTGCACTCTCTACCACTGGGAACGGAAGGTATATTTGACTACATGACAACGAAACTCAATTTCAAAATTAGTTTCGATATCGAGGTGTGGCCAAACCTCCAGTTTGAATAGAACAATAGCATGAGTCACCTACAAAATAATGCCCTTTGAGCATTAATTTTGTCTCCACACTCGGTCCTTGGACATGGCTGCCGCCTTTATCTATATGTATTTACCTATAAGCATTGACTGGTGGAGAGAATAGTTGCGAGAGGCCAGGACCGGATCCCGGTTGTAGAACTGTTAAAGAAGAAGAAGAATTATTTGGGTCGTCAGCAATCAAGGCAATACAAGTAAAAACAATTCAGTTGGTTAGTTTTCTTGAAAGCATATACCAGCGCAACTAGCACGCATAGCGAACAAGTGGATATGCTACCCTGGTACGAGCGCCCCCGCCAGAAGTATGCACGCTTCCGCTACAGGCACGAAAATCTAAAAATGTGTACGATAGAGGTATATACGCTCCCGCCAGGCGTGCATATAATATAAAAGCACCTGCATCGGTGCAGACCATTCCAAACAAGATTGTTTCTAAGCGGTCCCCTAACTAAATAGTAACCACGTCCAATGCTGCTTGACCTACACAATCGAATGAGAATGCTAATGATAAGCCTTGTAATTGCCGGTTTTCTTCGACGTGTAGAGCTTCTTAAAGCTACAATATTGCTCCCTTTAGTAGTCTGAAAAAAGTGTGAGTGTACCATGCTTCAGGCGTACCGTGCGTGTTTCAGGTACCATGAAGGCCATGCAAGTTTTATGTTTATTTAGGCTAGGAGGTATAGAATTATTCGCGGTAGGTACTGAGTCACATATCTGGCGAACGTACAGAAGTGACAAGAGAAATCTCCATGCACTTCCTTCAATAGCAAGCATCAGGTGGCAGAGTTAAGCATCATGCGTCAAGATGTTTCTAAGATCAAAACAGGAGATCTGATCCAGTACCTAAATACGGCAGTCTGTCACAGATGTCACTCCAAGCACTCTGACATTTACTTTGGTTTTTTCAGGAGTGCGGCTACAAAATGATTCAGTTTTAGCCAACAACAGAGTTGGTTTTGTCCCCATTCCTAGTTTTTGGACGGGGCTACGCTTTTACGCATCAATCCAAAACCCTTGCTTCGGTCTTGAGTCTTCAAAGCTTTTTCGATATTGACGAAAAGGTGGGCTAGATAGGGTCCATAAGGGACACTGCAATCATTGATCTAGAAATGCCTATTAAGGCATCCAGAAGAAGCAAGTTAACCCAAAAAAAATTTTCTTTGAAGAGAATCAAGATTATGACTCACCCTTTATACTATCAGTACCAGCTTGGTTTGAAGAATAGAGGAGAATAGGAAAGGCTAAAGAGGGCATGGGGGATGAACCTTACGTTTGAGTTCTAAGATATACGAGTTGGGAAATACTGACTGTAGGAGATTATTCCACAGTCGAGTTATTCAATTCATAAACGAACTTCTAGATCGTATTGGGTCCGAGGGGTTGGGCTGTAAGGTATAGGGGTGAGCCGACCGGGCTAGTCTTGCGGGAAAAATATTACCGTGCAGGCAGGAGGTACTGAATTTCAGTGGAACGGTGTCTCTGGCAATAGCGATAATGTATAGAGAGGGCCGCTACATTCCTCCGTTGGCTTAAAGGAATCAGTTTGATGGCACGATATTGCACCTTATCGAAACAAGCCAAGGTGGATTTTGGGGCGACTATCTAGATATACAAATTATATTCAAGGCGGGGCCAAATGTAAGATTTGTAGATTGTAGCCAGGGCGGCTGGCCGGAGGAGGAACTTGCATCTCTTAAGAAATTCAAGGCATTGGGAGGCTTGTGGGGTGATTTGGAATCTTTAATCATTCCATCACAGATCCTCCGTTAGGGGTCCATTAAACGATAGGTTTTGCTGTCAGTTTATCACAGTTACTGTTATGACTGGCAGGAAGTCTACCGTCTAAGGTGATGATTGATGTAATTATCTGAATATTTTGATTCTCACCACTCACGACTGATGGAATTGATTGACGCTTACGTGAACGTGTAATGGACGCCTTAAAATGACCCCTAGGATGTTAGGAGTTCAGTCAGTCGTTAAGCCAGCTCCAGACTTACGCCGTGAACAGCCGCGAACACCCGTGAACGCGAATGTGTATGGTTTTCTCGTCTAGTTCGCTCCTTGGTTTTCGTTTTGAGTGGATACGGGGTAAATTCTCGCCATGAATTCATGGTGTGGGTGTGGAGATGCCTTTACATTCTTTTCTCACCCTGAGATAGGAGGCATATCGGTGTTATCGAGAAAACTGGGTTACATTAATTAAAACATCTCTCTCCACTAAGGTATGGCTAAATCCTACACAAAAACATTTATCGCGGTTATGCGGCGCCACAAGTAGCAAAATAGCCCCTGGATTATTTAGCCGCCACCGTGTAGCCTACAGCGTTAGAGCCGGGTGGGTGCGACTCACAGAAATGCCCGACTTGCTGTGTTCATGCTCGTAAATGCGTGTTGCTAGTATAAATACTAGAGATTTTTTATTTGAAAAATCTCACGTGAGATTATGGGGGAGGGAGGGGGTCGAGCCAAATCTCACGAAATCTCACCAAGGGGGTCGAAAAATCGCAAAAATCACCTCACGTAATTGATGGACGGCCCCAAAGAAAACCACGCCTAGAATTTATTCGATATGGCAACGTGGTAAATCAAACCTTCGCTGGAATGATGTCGTATACCAGGATATTGGATAATATTAGCAGAACGATGGTAGCTAAGTCGATTGCTAGTCACTAAAATCATTTTTCAATCACAGAAATATAAGTCTACCCACAACCAATTCCCTCCAATACAAAATATCATTTAAGACAGTAACTTCATAAATATACAGACCATTACCAAGCCCTCATATCGTGCACATAATAACACATCACATCACAATTGAACTCGAATATACCCTAATCAAATCTAATTTGAATATTCCTCAAATAAATAACACACCCCCGCAATAATCACATCACCAGACAAAAACGCGTTTATACAATTATTCACAAGGCGGGGCAAAATAGGAGAATAAAAACATCCTAAAAAGGTCAACATTGAATATCTTACAGTATACAGACGATAAACAAAGTCATTTTCGTAATTTTACTAGCCAAAAACGCTTGGAGCCTTTATAGTTGATCCTCCTACAACTTGAAAAGGTCACTATAACTGTCATTAATCAAAGACGACGATAATGGAAGTTTTATGCGAACAACAACAGCGAAATAATGCCTCATCGTTCAAATTGTTAGTACATATCGTCATTGACGAAGACTAATGCCGCATTATCGCTCCTAGTGCAAACGAAAAACACAAAGTCGTTTTAATAAAATTCCAATCTTCTCCTTCCTGTTTTACCACCCCCGATGTGACATTATATACCCTCGGCGTGTGCTGTAATGGGGAGTAAATATGAGCAATAAACGAGGATACCATGAAGGATGGGAAGTTCATTTGGTGTATAGTCCTTTAAATGGAAGTGACAATAGTGTTAACTTACCATTGGACGAGGCTCTGGATGTGGGTAGAGAGTCCGAAGGCCGACTTGCTGCATCTGGAATGTGTGTCAATAGTGCGTCGAAAAACTTGTAGAGCTGTAATGTAACATAAAATGAAAATGTTTGTTAGTATCTTCTTGTTCTTATTGTAGAATTGTAAAATTGTAAAATTGTAATTGTGAATTGTAAATAATAATTTTGTCATAGTAATTGGATGGACTGGGATGGGAAACCTGAAATAATGACCCCAAAATGTCACTTTTGATCTCCTAGTCTGTGTTATCAGCATCAGCTCGAAGCTGGAGAAGGATATTATCGGACCAGCACAAAGGTTCAGGTTTCAGAATCCACAATATCACCCCAGTCAACTAGCAGAAAAGTTAAAGATCTACTTGCCAATCGTTGTTAGCACGATTCTGCAGTCTTCGAAACTATCTGATAGGTCCTAAAAGGAAGACAGCCTAGAGCAAGGAAGGTCGGTGCGAAATATATATTCATGTGTACCAAATAGTACCCAACGGAACAAACGCATGGCAGTAGTTAGAAATTTGGGGGGCTCCAAGGAACTGATATGGTCTACTACTAACCATTTTTGGGTCTGAAAAAGAAATGAAGAGCCAACCATGTACCGTATACATATGGTCAAAGGCGTCTCAAGTGTAACCCAGAAGAGGAATGACAAGAAGACCCAAGGTCTATTCTATCAGGTCAAGTTGCTGGGGTCGCCAGGAGGGCCAGCTGAGGGAAGAGAAATTCGCCTTAGTTTGCAAATTGATCTTGACCAATTGGACAAAAACCTTGAACTGCTCAGCTTCCTCAGTTGTCAGCTTCATATAATTCACCTAACCAAAGTTTCATTACATAGTTCATACTTATCAAACAATGACGCTAAGCTGCAGATTCTATTCCCAAAGCAGCTGAGGAGAAAGATCGTCTAAAATTCACCTGAATGATTGATACCCAAACCCGTAAATAAAGGCGGCCTGGCATCTTGGCATGTGATGGAAAGGGAAATTGGCCACAATGGTGAAAATCTTACCTTGAGCATTGATGAGAAGTTGCTGGGTTAACTGAATGACCAGGACTTGCCCCTATTCGAAGATTTCAGCCGGATCAAAGATCGGCTCAAATAGAGCGATACATTTTGGCTCACAACAGTAGGAAAGATCCAAGAATGCAGGTGATCTAGTGTAACCAGCAACACAGTAGGGCTGCTCTGCATATGTTGTGGAACAAAGGCTCACAATGAATGCTGGTACGGCTGCAGGGCTAACATCATAATATCCTGCGATAAGGATCCTACCTTGACACCAATCAAATAGAGAATGCTGTCTACAAACAATTAAGAACACTTACGTTCAGAGTCAGCCTCTCTGTGCTCCCAGCATGTTTCTCCCAGCCAGCAAAGTCCACTGAGATGGTCTTTCAGAATATGGCCCTCCAGCTGCAAAGTGCAGTGTAAAATAGAGGAACTTCGATGACAGGCTTCCTCATTATTGACGGAACATTGTCAATACAGCCTTTAATAATATAGCAAAGGCTCTTAAAGGTCAACTGGGTCAACTTTTTGGTGAGACGTCTGGCCTCTGAGGGGGCACTATAGTAAAAGTAATTCCGCAGAAAGGAGTCGTATTTCCTATGCTGTGTTGCATAGTTGCATTATTATTCGTAGAAAATTGTTTTAGAGAAAAATTTCGTCTATTAAGATCCCAGCACAAGCTTAGCACTGGCTTTTTCTAATGTGTAAAGCTCTATAGTAGGTATTAGGGCGGTTGAGCCTGGGAACCAGTTAAATTGCAACATCTTTAATGCAGAATATCTACATATGATATATTTTTATTTTCCGAAATTGAAAAAGGTCCAAACTAGAATCTTTGACTACTACTCCTGACACCTAGAATAATACGCTGGTTTCTAATTAATGGATTTGAAGGCAGGCGATTAGACAGCTTTGCAACGAGTAATGCACAAACTGAGTCCATCCTGGCAAAGTCACTCACCAGCATAAGGTACTTTACACTCCCACCTTGGCGGAATATCGGATATAGTCGCTCACGACCATCATTCTTTAACAACTAGCTGGCCACTCAGTCATTGCCATGGTAAAGACCTTGGCTTGGGGAAGGAATATGGGCTAGGAATAGGAGTAACAGGATGCGCAGAAAGTTGGAATAGTATGAAAGATGGGATGTTCCTAGTCTCTTCGTAATAGCCAGTTCTGTTAATTCCAGTGCTCGCTAGCTCTCCATTTTACGACTGCTGACATAGCCCAATGCATCCTTGGAAACGCACAAGCCCCACAACCGTGACAAAGTTTAGGTATATAGATAAGTCTCTACATCCTGCCTTAAACATTATGGAGAAGCACACACAAATTCTTTTCCTCTCTTTATCCTGTGCATGTCATGACAGCCAAACCACCAATTGGCACATCTACCAAAATCCAAGATGGCGGATTCTTATGATAATTTCTCCAATGCATTTCAATAAGGAGAGAGTGTGCCTACATATATTATCTTTTCTAAACTGTTTGATTAGTGAGGTTAGCTTACCTCCTCTGCACTTGCCCAAGACGCAAATAAAAACGTCACTGGTCTTGCTACACCAAGCCGTATACATCCACAGCCAAAAGCTTTTCTGAAAGCTTTTTGAAAAATATGGGAGAGAGCTTTTTAGTGCATATGAAAGAGCTTTTTCTAGTTAAATGATAGATAGTTATGTTTGTTTTGTCTTCTTTATTTAAATCGAGCTTTCGTTTACGTTTTTCGACTGGAAAAGCTTTTGCGTCTGATTTTATACATCCTCGTCGTAAGTAATTACAACAGCAGTCGTAAGTATGTAATTGGATTTTTTTTAAAGAGGGAGGGAAATGATCTAGGTCGGAAAAATGGAAGGCAAAGAACCATGCAGGAGAGGGGATTCGAACCACGGACTTCTGGAATGGTGGTCAGACCATTTACCCCAAGGCTATCGAGCTCGGCAAATGTTGAAAGTTGCAGTAAAACTGGTCTTCGACCTACATGAGAAGATTTCTTGACATCATGGATCTACCTTAGGCTTAGATGGACCATGTTTAGCAAAGAATGATTGTACTTTGGGGTACTTCTAAAGAATTGAGATTGTACATTAATAAGTTTTAAACCGAATAAATAAGAACTAAAAAAAAGTCGTTCACCTTATCTAATCAATTTGCATACGGCTTTAAACCATATATGTATAGATTACATTAAAGCTACTAAAATGTCAAACCACCTCCTTACAGGCGACAAATGTATCATCAACCACCTCATCATAACTCATCTTATCCCAAATCACTTGATCCCAACATTTATCGAAATATAACCGATATTCCTGTCGAATTGACAATATATATATACAAAAACGTCCTCTAGTAAATTTAGGCGTCAACCCTTTTGATCCATCGAGGATTAAAGGGACCAAACCAATACAAATCCAAGCGGAATATATTCTTCTTGTGCTGCCCCCCATAAAAAAAGAAATACCTACAAATTTATCATTCATATTTGTATCTTCAAAGGTTATCCTCTTCTTAGTCCTTGGGCTTGCTCTGCTACAGAAGCGACGTTGGGTAGATAAAATATTTCAAACGTAAGAATTTTTTATCGTGTTCGGTTTGCACAAATAAACGTTGGCGCGCTCCTTCCATTCATTCTCCGGAGGAAATTTTATTTTTTTTTTATTTTTTTTTACTACTTTGATGTTGCGCCAAGGTGGGGGTGGGTGTATAGACTTCTGTTTCTTATCGTTTATATTTTTGTTGTTGTTTTTGTTGTGATAAGCGTTCGTGTTCAATAAAGCATGCATGAATTTCTAACTCTCACTTTGTAGCAAGGAAAAAATATACATAAAGGGTAAAGGAAAGGTAAACTTCATCCAATTTTATGGCTTTTATAGGGATGTTTGTAAGAAGTTACTGCTGTCTTATTTTAGAAATTCAATGAAAAATATCTTTCAGGAGAAATTTCCTTAATTTTTTTAAATAGTAATTCTTAATCGGTGGTAAAAGGAACGAAAAAGACCGTCTACACTTCGAACGACGGCAAGAGGGCTTGAAGACTTGAGCGGGCCTCATAAGCTCTCTGATAAACGTTTTTATTTTAAACCAGATCAGAGGAGGACATTCACAGAGCCATGTGTAGAAGTCTTTTCGCCTTCCATGTAGAGTCGGCAATCTGTCTCTTCTGAGACAGCCCTAGGTTGGAGATGATACCGTAGCCATACATGGCCGGTCAAATATGCCACCAACAGTCTTAAGACTGGAATATATCCCCAGTTGAAGCTGGTTCTAAAAAGACAGAAAAGATTGTCAAGAATCAAATCGAGGAATTTCTGGACGAGTGCGAAAAAATGTTATCTCCTTCGGGTTGAAAAGAGGTCCCGTCGAAGGTGTTCCCAGAAAGGCTCCGGTAATAACGGTCTGGAACGGTTTTTTGACTGTTTGGAGGATTGACCATGAAAAATGCTCGCAACAGGAGACTCATGGTTCAGGGAGCGTTGAAGCGGTCTTTAAAGAGGAGCTTTTGGAGTCTAGTTGCCTGTAGTACATTCTTCAGAGTGTCATAAAGCTGTCTCGAGCCAGTGCTTCTGGAGCGTCTCAACCCATTATTATTGTAACCTGTTAGGGTGAACCTGTGTTTCTCCTTTTAATCAGCATATTGTGTCCTATTGAACAATCTCTTAACTTTCCTTTGCATAGTAGCCAGTCCACCATTGCATTTTACGCGGCAGGGCCGAAGAAACAGTGTTGCTGTCATGGTCGAACGAGATCAGCACCTTAGTGAGCTGCATTGCAGCCATCTTTAGTTCATCCGAGTAACAATAAAAAGATGGCCTTACAACGGGCGAACACCGGCATCATGGAGTTTTTAAGGGACATGTGCTGGCCGTAGAGTTGTTAACCATTTTTAAAGGAGGCACGTACGCCCCCAGGACGGCCGAATTTGACCAAAAGATTTAAAATGTCTAGGTACTGAGCTGTACACAAGGGCATACGACGACCATATGAAGGCCAAGTGCATAACATTTTCATTATGTACAATCGGCCTTTGGATTATCATGCTTAAAGACTACCGATGCGCTACAGAAACAGGCTCGCCAGTCGCCGGTTTGTTGTACGTGAAGTGAATTTTGTTTTTTAACCACTTGAAGAAACAAAACAATTGAAAAAACTAATTATTGCAGAGCTTCGATCACACCCGGTGTTCACCCGTTGTAAAGTAATTTTTTTAATTTTTACTCGGTCACACTGATAGAGGCCCCGAGCATGTCTGATTTCGAGGCTACAAGTCCCTGAAAGTTAGACCAGTTAGTTTTTTTTGGTAACCAAGAAGAGGCCTGTATGTGAGAGGCCAAAAACGTTGAACCTTATGTGCAAATGGTCCAATAGTGAGCCCTCATCCACAACACACCAGGTGTGAGCCCACGACCCTGATGTTAAGAGTCTCCTTAGCTACAGACTGAGCTAGTCGGACTTAATTAGTTATTGAAAGGAGAAATGGAGACGAAAGAAAGGAAGTTATAGTCAACATGTGGCTCGACCCACGACCCTGAGATTAAGAGTCTCTTGCGCTACAGACTGAGCTAGCCGGGCTAAGTCTGATGACTAGTTACTGAAAGGAGAGAATGGAGACGAAAGAAGGTCTTGTATCCCTGCCTCTCTGCATCCCTCTGCTTTGGGGCCCGGGGCTAGTTTAACCAGTTGCCCCTCACCCCCCTGTTTGTGGACATAGCACCCTCTGACTAACACTTATCTCGATCTCTGCAGAGCTCCCTGAATGGAATTAAGCTAGCGCTAAAAGAATCCTGTGAAAACTACTCGACTCGCTGCGTAACGAGCCACAATTCGTCACTAGTGGAATCCCTCTTCAAAAACTCAAAAACAAACAAACATTAAAATCTCAGGCCTGAAAGTATTTTTGGCTGTATAACCATCGAAAATGAAGAAGTCCCCCGACAAGCCTCTCTTTAATAGGGAGGATTAGAAACTACATATCAAATACTGTTTCAACGATAAACCACAAAAGCTCTGCACCGATGGCACTCGTTCCAAAAAATGACGACATCATGCAAAGCCACGAACTTTTTCTGACCTAATATAAACAGATCACAGCATGCCCGCTAGCACCTGCTCTGCGGCGATGACATCTACACGCGAATAGGGTGTTGCTTTTAAGGCGGTTTATGACTATGCTAGCTTCTTATAAGATCCAAAATCGAACGCCTTGTTTGCATTGTATTTCGATCTTATCGAGGAGGTTTGCTACTACAACTACTACACCAACAGATAAGCCTATATTCAGTACCCCATCACACGTTATTATTTACAGAAGTGGACCCAAGCCAGATCCCTGTGGAACACCGCAAGTTGTCTGATAAACCTTTGGTTCATTATCTGATCCATAGTGCAGGCGCCTCTTTCTAGTGGGGAGTTCGTGATGATTTGTTAAAGACCTGCATTACTTTATGATCTCAGAGCATCATAGCAGTTCGTCGAACTTCTTGATTGAATTGTTTTAGACGTGTAATGTGATTTTCTAAAGGAATGACATATTGAAATATTTTGATATATTGCCAATTCAAGCCGCCTGTTGTTGACTGACTATCAAAATAGTTATAAATCCAAAGTGTGTCAAGTGAAACTTCAGTATTACCTAATGACATGGACAACTTGGTCAGTGTATGCAAAAGCCTGTCATAAGCAATAAAAGTGTTAACTTTACCTAATTCCATGGATTTAGGTCATGACCTAGTTTTCACACTCAACCGCCCCCATACCCACTTTAGTCATTGTTGGATAACTAAAGTACTTCCGATGTCAGTGAATACTTGAATGGATAAATCTGCAAAATTCACCTTGAGGATTGTGGTTAGTATTAAATTGAATTCTAACAATGTACATGGATTTGGTATTGATTTCCATAACCATCAGTAAAATGATACGCCTTCAAATTCTGTGCCATATCGTGCCTGTGTTCGACCTGATATATACATTGAGAAATTATCTGCTCTATAAAGTATCAAGTAACTCAGTTAAGGATGTCCCAAAACCAATTCACATTACACACCCAAACAGAATTACGTACTAACAAGGAAACTCAATTTCAATAACCAGAAAAGCCACCATCAAATGAGTCCTTAAAGAAAATAGAAATCCACTTATTATTGCGTATATGAAATTTTATCCACCAATGTTATTGTTGGAAATTTTTTAAAAGCTTTCAAAATTTAATTTTTCCTTTTTTTCCTTTTTTTTTGGTGTAGAGTAAAGATTTAATGTAAGGAGACTTCTCTTAAAGATTGCCGCAAGATCTTTCAAAAAAAAAGGAGAGCGCAAGAGGACGTTCTTACGACCAAGGAGAAGAACTTCTTGGAAAATTAAATTTTCTTTCTCTATATTATTTTCTCTTTTACAGCCCCTTGAAGATATTTGCGCTATGAAGTGGTTAGCATTTTAAGTTTGGTAATTATTTTAGATAAAAGTGAGAGAGAGTCTTTCTGGGTATTTTTCCGATTCCGTTCTACAATGGCAGATCCTTTTATAGGTGGAAGAGAGCTATTAAAAGAACGATGGCTGCAGAAATGTTATTTTAGTTTTAATCGGTTTTGCTTTCTGAAAAGTGTACTTAATAACTCAATTTTTTAATTAGTAATTGAGGGTATTTTGAAGATAATGGTAAGAGATGGGAAAATAGATGAAAAGAAAATTTTATAGTAAGCGAAATGACGAAAGAAAGTGTTCCGTTGGCTTCAGTCGTCATTAACCATATAATTTATATTTATCTACTTTTTACAGGAGACTACAGTAAAGAGATAGCAACGGACAACAAGCTCTAGTCGGAAAAGAAGGAGAACGAAAAACTGAAAGAACAGAAACTGCAGACACGCGGGTTTACTGCACTGACCCCACATCCAATACTACCGCTACAGAATGCTGAATTTCGGTTATCGAACAGGAGATGGCTTCCTCGCTTATTACACTTACAGAAGATGGTAGGTGTAAGAGGTGTAAGGACAAGGGTTTTTTTTAAAAGAAGGAAGACAAGTAAAAATTCCTTCCAGTTGCTTGTCATGTAGGTGTGAGAAATGGAAAGACTGAGCACCATGCCAGGAAAGTACTCGAACCAAGGACTTATGAAATGTTAACCGGGCGCATTAATTCCTAGGCTACCGAGGCAAGCAAAGTCACAACGTTACGACGCACTAGATTGGCTATGAGAGAGTGGAGCTGAAAAACAACAAGATATAGTACACGTGTGGCTCGACCCATGACCCAGACAGTAAGAGTTTCCTGATCTACACATTGAGTTAGATACTCAAAGGACAGGAATTTTAATGTATAGTTGGTAGACAAGAAAGAAGAAAAGTTATCTGGGTGGGATAAATGAGAAAAAAAAAAAAAACGAAGGACCATGCCAGGAATGGATTCGAGCCCTAGGCTAACGAGACAAGCAAAGTTACAATGCGGAATAGCTGCCTGAAAATACTTTCCGCTTCAGTGGAAAAAAGCAAAAGTTGTTGCACTATCAAAATGCAAATCCCCAAAAGGGCCCGCAAATGGAAAAACTAAGATCTTGGCAAATCGAAGAGCACTGTGAAACATTATCTCTGTTGTCGCCTGTAGAATCTGGTTTCCGCAAAAGGAGTAGTTGCGAAACTGCACTGCTGAAGGTGACCACCAACCTGCGAATGGCCCTTGATTCTGATGACATTGCTTTTCTTGTGCTTCTTGACTTCAGTAAAGCTTTTGACATTGCTAGCTATAAGCTTCTACAAATTAAGCTAATCGATCATATGAGATTTTCATCCTCAGCCGCGTCTCTAATTCGGGATAACTTACATAATCGATCTCATAAAGTTTGGCTACAAAATTTCATTTCTGATCCTTTACCAATCACGTGCGATGTTCCGCAAAGCTCTATATTAGGACCCTTGCTTTTCTGCCTGTACATAAATGTCCTCAGCAGTATCGTGACGAATTGCAAACTGCACATGAATGTAGATGATGTCCAAATTTATTTAAATAGTCGATTTGGATTGCTTGAGAGCTGTGTACATAAAATTAATGCTGATCTGGAGCATATCTATCAATGGTCTTTATCCAACCATTTACTTACAAATGCCTCTAAATCATTCCAATATATAGGAGTCAAACACTTTTTTCCTTCCACCAATCATTCTCATAAGCACGTACACAAATATATGGTAATTTGCGACGCCTGTGGCTGTACGCTTCCGGTCTGCCCACCGGTACTCGTTCAAAGTTAATTAAAACTCTAACTTCACTTACGCTAACTTGATCACTATAAAATTATTAATCTTGATGTACTAGGCTTTAAAATAAATGAAATGACATGAAGAATAGAGCCGAAAGACGAGAAAACCTAGTGCACATGTGGCTCGACCCATGACCCTGCGATTAAGTTTCCTGCTCTACAGACTAAGCTAGCCGGGCAAGATGTGACGATTAGTTGCTGGTTTAATAGAAATGGGCGATTCAGTTCAGTTCAGCTAATCCACGGCTTGTCAGCAGTGCGCGATTTCACTTGGGAGTGATTTCGTGGCGTATTTGAAACCAATATGGTTCACCTACCATACTACCAGCAACATCGAATTCGTCGCTCGGGTAGTGCTAGGGGTTCAGGTCTACGGCAAAACCACATTGTCTCCAAGCTGAACCATTGGACTGCAAGACGCCCTTCCGCTGGAGGAGATCTATCCTGTTCAAGGGGAGCACATACCAATTCTTAAAATTTCACCTCAATGACCTCAAATGACCAAAAAAAACAAAGCTCTGAATATTACAAACAAATTATGTAAAATAAAATAAATACTCGACCATATCGTGTCCATTCGCACAACATGTGAGAAATAACTTCAGATTCTCTCCAAACCCTAATAAACGCACCCACACATGACCTTATCATAACCTACGGGGGGAAAACCCTTAAGGCAGCACATGAAAATCCTAAAATCACAGCCGTTTTCACCCCCCAACCCCCAAAAAACAGCAGCAGTAAAATGTCCTGTGACTAAGCGAAAAATTTTATTTTGTGTTATCCTCGAAGCTGTCCGCCACACTTGAGAGTCCTGTAATTAGGGTGTGTTCTTGTACCATTATTATTGGGGGTCGACATTCCTCTTTGACTTACAAAAACAACAAATAAATCGAGGATAATTAACACAAAAAGGACAACAGGCGGCTGTGCGCTGAAAGGAAAAGGATTTCTAGGTTAACTCTGCCTTGAGCACGTTGAGTGGAGCTCATTAACAATTGAAAGCAGGGCTTCCGTTGAAGAATGCCAATGGGAGTGGCTACAACCAAAGGGGGTTTCCCCCCATCCTAGAAACTAATTTCGTGACTTGATATTGGGGGGGGGGGGGTAGCGGCGGCGATTGCCAAAAGGGGGTATGAGCAATGGTTATCGCGACATGAATATTCAATGAACCGATTTGTAATTGTACGTATTCAAATTCAGTAGTGGGGGAGGGGGATTACTGAAAAGCAGCCCTTATTGATTCGACCCGAAAACGTTCTAATGGAGATCCAAATTTAAAGGGAAACAACAGACCGCATCACCCGCACCTATGTCAACGATCCACCAGGAACAGTACCCACAGACGTACGTAATCTATTCGAGATGAAGACAAATTTCGCTGCCCCTATTCTGGGTTGATGCTCCCGCGCGCGGAGGGATGGGGAATTTCGGGGCTTAGTTGAAAGCAGTTCAATGCCATGTCGGAGGGGGCTCTCAACCGGAAACAAATGAAACGATTTCGAATATTTATAAATCGATACAAAATACCTCAATTCTCGGAAGCACTAAAAAAAAGGGGGGGGGGAGAGTAGGGTGAACTGACGAACTCCTAAGGTACACATAGACTCCAGGTGGGGGTGGACACGTCTATTGGCTTTTGTGCAAATTGTAGTAGTTTTGAGCATCCACCTTTGGAAGAAGGGTTTATTGCCAAGCAAGTTGTAAAATTTATGATCGGTGAAATGAGAAACCTGAGAGAGAGCAACAAAGTTTTTCCCGAGAGTTTCGTTCGAGAAAATGTAATTAGAAAAAAAAATATCGAGAGTACGGGGGGGGGGGGGGGGAGTAAAAGGTAGCAGTCGTGCTTGAACTAGTTAAAATGTATTTTGATAGGTTTATGAGCATACAGGATAGGATGGGTCCTGTTCAGAATACTGCAGTCTGCTTAAACTTTAGTTACTGGTCGATCGAGAGTTGTGGGGTATTTTTTTTATGGTAATTACAATTTTTATGGGTATCGAATAAAGTAACAAAAGTTTATCTTATAAGCATAGGTGGCCCTTGACTGGAATCCGCAAGGATCCCGTCGAATAGGAAGACCTAGAACAACGTGGAGGAGAACCCTACTAGCAGAAGCCGCAACAACTGGGAGATCCTGATCGGAGCTGAGAGCTGTCGTGCAAAACATAGTCTGCTGGGGGCAACCGTTTCCGCCCTATGTCCCATGAGGGATTAAAGGAGCTTAAAGAAGAAGAAGATAGGTGGTAAAAGACCCATATGCATTCACTTCACATGACAGAAAGAATGTGGGACCCCGGACTGTTGAATAAACTCCAAGGCAGTCTGGACTCAAGATGGTATTGGATGGTTTCAAATGTAAATTTCATAACACTTCCGCCGGTGTCACCCAGGGCTCAATCCCATTACCCATTATTTTCCTAATTTTTTTACACAACGCTCTCTTTAACTGCATAGCTTCATTGATGGTACAACCTTAAGTCGCTTTAAGACCAGGACGGTACTCTACGTTGCTGTTAGGTCTCGCACTGCAATCTTTTGATCGGCTGTATCGGATGTCTAAATTCATCCTGTGGAGTTTCGAAAGCTTGACCTCTGTTTTGGGAGGCTTATTGCTCTTTCTTTGTTGTAAGCGGATCAGGTCGGCCCAGATATAGTTGAGGTCTTCAGTGTGCTCCAATTTTGGCTGGCTAGCAGCAGGTATAGTATAGTAGAGGGTCCCTGAATCTCCTTGCCAACCTCCACTCACGCCTACAAGTTGGAGGGGTTTATGTCCGTGTTGTGGGGCTTAGGCCCGTGGTGCTGTAAGTTTTTGGTGCCTGGAAGTATGCAATGGGGTTTGTGTCCGTGGTGTGGTGGGAGGTTTCGGTGTCTACAGCAGTGGTTCCCAAACTTTATTTCGTACGGAACCTTTCTACAATGTATAAAATTTGGCGGAACCCAACGATGAAGAAAATAAAATAATATGTGTATATGTTTATCCTTTAATATATTTTAAAACGATTTTATTATACCTCGATTTCTGGTCTGTCTGTTTGTCCGGTACATATCTTGCAATCGATTTTTTGAATGCTTCCGGTTACCCGATCACCCTGAAATTTTGCACACAACTTCAGCTCCGATGGTATACTCATTAGATCCATGGCGGCCGCCGTTAGATCCATCGCGGCCGTCTCAAGAGGACGGATTACTGTTTTCTTCACGGAACAAATTTTGCCATCAATTTTTCAAATACTTCCGGATATCCTAAAATGCTGAAATTTTGCATACAGCTTTAGCTCCGATGACAATGCAATATGGTATACTCAATATACCTTTAGATCCATGGCGGCAGTCTCAGGAGGGCCGATTGAAATATTCTTCACAACCCCTTCGACATGGGTATCAAGTAGAACACCATAACCAATATAGTATACTCAATATATCGTTTGGCCCATGGCGGCCATCTCAAGAGGGCGGATTACCATTGTCTTCACAACCCCCTCGACATGGGAATATGGAATGGCGGCCAAAATGTTACGCGCAGGGCCGGATTTATATATTGCGGGGCCCCAAGCACAACCTCGTGATGGGGCCCCCCAACAATGACCACTGTAGTTACGTTTAGTTTTACATTTATTGTTTTGGTCGCAAAACTATGACGGTTGTATATTTGATTCGCAAAAGAATATTATGAAAACATTATGGCCAAATAATTTGTTTACTTCCCTTTTATCTAAAGACGAACCAAACAAAATATAAGAGGCGCGAGGCCCTCTGAGGGTAGGGGCCTCAAGCAATTGCTTATTTTGCTTGTTGGTAAATCCGGCACTGGTTACGCGGCGTGACGCAGACCAAATTTCAAGGAAGAAGGGCCACTCGCACTTTCTGATTAGCAAGAACACGTTAAACGGCCGGCGCAGCGCCAGTGAGTCTGCGAATGTAAATATTTGAACTTCGGCGCTCTTGACACGGAACCCTAAAATTTTTTCTTGGAACCGTAAGGATCCGCGGAACCCACTTTGGGAATCACTGGTCTAGAGGCATGCCATGGGATTTATGTGCGTCGAAATGTGCGCTTATGGGTGTGCAATGGGTTTAGGTATTTCAGGTGATTACGAGCTTTTGGGAGCCGCGGCAGGGGTATGCAATGGGGATTAAGAGCAGGCAAGGGGGTGTGCAGGAACTACATAGCTATACAACTGCAGAAAAGGTTCTTTCAAAGTCGCCTATTTGGCTGCAGGTAATCTCTCCCTACAACACCCTAGAGAGACACTACTTGCTTGGCGAGGTACTCTCATTTTTCATTCTCTTCTGTCTACCGAGCCAAACTAGCTGAGCTCTGCAGCCCTCTACTAGTTTGTAGCGCTTCGTTACTAAATCTAGAGCTTCCAGGGCTTAGCTGTTGCGGTATGCTCAATTTTATATGCGTCGTACTCTTACGCCTTCGATAATTAAAGACAAGCATGCACCGATCTTGACGCCATGATCGTATCGAAATTAATGCCGTGCTGAATTTACACTTTATAAAATGAGGATAAAATCCAGACCACAAATATATTTCACAGGAAGGATAAGGTGCTTCACCTCACTTTAACTAGTTGGTTATTATCATATAGGATCCAGAACTACAGTGTAAGCAAGCTCTAGTCAGAAAAATAGGAGAAAGAAAAACTGAAAGAATATGCGGATTTAATCCACTGTCCCTACATCAAATACTACCGGACAGAATGCTGACTTCGGTTATCAAATAGGAGATGGATGATGAAAAACGTGTGGCTCGACCCATGACCCAGGCATTAAGAGTTTCCCGCTTTGCAGACTGAGTTAGTAACTGAAAGGAGAGGGATTTTTATGTAAAGTTAGTAGACAAGAAAAAAGGAAAGTTAAATAGATGGGAGAAATGAAAAAAACGACGGACCATGCCAGGAATGGTTTCGACCCCTAGGCTAACGAGACAAGCAAAGTTACAATGCGGAATAGCTGCCTTACAAAGCCATACTTTCCACTTCAGTGAAAAAAAGCAGAAGTGGTCGCACTACCTAAAGGCAAATTCTGGATGACGCCTCACTGTCGGACCATCTGCACATCTCCCGCGCCTCTTCCCTGGTCTAAGTTTAAGAGACTTGTTAAACCAAAAACTAAATAGGTCACAGCGATCATAAATTGCAGAAGACTGGAATGGCTTGCTTTCCTCCATTTCTGGAGCAATGCGAACCTGTCCCACAGCTGCTATGGAGGCAATCCTTGGACCAACTTTACTGTGAACCTCCAAAAAATTTTGTCGGGTCCGCGAAGGTCTGGGGACTAAATAAAATCTCCTAATAAAAACGTCTGTCGTTCTGATTTGAATATGCTTATTTTTGCAGAAATTGTGTTCATTCTGATGTCGTCTGCTGTCCATAAATCTATTATTTATGTGGTCCTGTCACAGGATCTTTTTACGGTCTCAACGGCAGTAACTTTTAGACCCTTTCTGGGATGCTTTACGCAGACCTGTGAATGTCATGCCATACCCTCTCTTAAAGCTACCCAATCTACACGTAGGCGTAATAACATTCGTGTATATGTCATAGGGTATAAAACTGTCAACTTAATAATAATATAATCCCATTTTAATTGGCCCAAACATTTCCACCAGCAAAAAAAACAAAATAAGAACAAAAACAAATGGACAGCCATAAACTTCGATCCACCCTACACCATTCACACCGGCCGAAATGAGATCAGACAAAAGTCCCATTCCAGCAATAATTTACACCTGCTGCCCGAGGGGGGAGTGCGGGGGGCCTCAGACTCGTACAAACTTTCATAGCAACTCTTCTGTTATTATCATAGACGACGACGACTTTTTAAAGGTGTGTTTATTCAGCAAAATTTCGACGACGTGCAATAATGAAAATTTTCCATTTTGTTTTGTTCACCTTCATTCGGATTCGATTTACCTTTAGGGAATATAATCAAGGTGTGGACACAACATTGTTTTTTTTTGTTCAAGGTTTGATAGTAAACTTTTGCCGGTTGTTAACGTGCACAAAATTAGGCGACAATCCAGGTGTGTTGTCTGGTCAGTTGATTATATTGAGAACAGGAGACTGAGAAGTAGCATGTTCTCTTTGGCTTAGGTATGTTGGAATGTACATATAGGGGATAACAAAAAAGGTATATTCCCATAATTAAATGGATAGAAGTTTACCCTTACACGAGAGGATGTCGACGATAACGACGGCGACGACGACGAGGACAGCGACGTACGACAACGACGATGACTACTCCCCGAGTATGTAAGATGATAAAATTATTGGATTAAGGTCAGATGAGTTTTGTTGTAAATTAGTTCACAAAATTGTTGGGATCAACGTTGCTCTATATGCGCGTCCGTATTCCTTACAAGTACGTAAACAAGTATAAAGGAACTTTCTAAACACAGTTATTAGTTGTATCAATAACCTTGATTGCTGTTCTCTATATGTATGTTCAAGGATTTGCTGAGTTGAAAGGACCTTCAAGGGGATGTAGGTGCCGTGCAAGGATGGAGGGAAGCATGATGTATATCTCAGACACGGGAATTGAAAAACTGTCATAAGCAAGACCGATTTGTGCAGATTACAGTATTTTTTTTAGAGATAATTGAATGTCAACCTTCAAAAATTGCTAGGAGATGTTCGATTTAGATGAATTGAATTGCTAAGTTAATTTTTTATGGTTGTCTATTTTAATATAAAATGAAATAACACTTTATATCGTACCCAGTACACCTCGACCTGTAATAGATCTGTGCATACTCTTCAACCCTTGCCTATTTAAGATCTAGACTTACGAGCCTGAAGATCATAATCCTTTATCACGCAATTTGCGTCTCTCAAGTGTGTTTAACACGATTGCACATTGGTATGGTTTGCGGTGTCTGTCTCTACCTGATATTACCTTCCTATGTCGATATCAATATTACTCACGATTTTCAGGTGATATCTGACAGGACCATGTCAGGTAAGAAGGTCTGTCAAGACTTTGAGTTCGGATTTTGAAAGCTCGAGAAAGTTTTTCATGTGTGACAGGTCTAAGCTAACGAATCAGCGTCGTCATGTCGTTCGTCAAGCTTTGGTATAATTTCTAGTAGTAAGCTTAATTTGAAAGGTAGAATAGGTTTGGGTTTATGAGGGATCAGGAAGGAGTTGAAGGATATGTTGATTAACCCTGCATTGGAACTCTTGGTTGGTGTAGAAGCTCGAAAATACAGACTGTGTAAAGCTGTTCCACAGTTAGGTAGCATGGCTAAATGAAACCGAAGTTATCGATACACAAACTCAGTATCATTCATCCCCTTGGCACGATTGTTTACATCTCAGTATTGCGGGTTTAATAAAGCTTTTTTAGATCTGAGGTCAATCAGATGAGTGGACCAGAACTCCTATGAGGTAGCTTCTGACTCACACCTGTTCAGGGGCACCTCGATCAGGGTGTAACACCAGGTCTGGAACTAATATGTGATCATTGTGCAGTTAAGTGAATCGTCTTAACTAGTTAGTTCCGACCAATGATACACATAACCTGTCGCCCTGTAGGCATAGACTTAAACCACAAGACGTAGAAGATCACGTTCGAAACTTCCCACTCCAAACTTTAGTCGATGATGGAAATTTCTGTTACTTTCGAGCCCTTTGATAAATAATATAAAATAAGAACGTACCAGACTTTATCTTTTACAACATGAACTCATGTCCAAATCTACTAACTGGGATGTCAAACGCATACTTTAATGCCATCCGCTTTAAGCTTGTCATCGCGGGTCTTATCATTAAAAACGAAGAAAATCAATTAATAGAATGGTCAATAGTAGTATAGCAACGGCGCTCCGAGCACAGTGATTTCATGGGTTTTGGGCTTGGATATAAGCTTTATCCCTGACAAGAACCTGTGTGCTTTAGGTTCGTGCTTTAAGCGTTAGCGCCACCTGTGTGAAATTAGTTGAAATTCACACTGATAAGTTAGTGGTTCTGGGGGGGGGCTGTCATGTTGGGGGAGCCTTGGGTAAGAATAGGCGATCTTGGGTGGGATCTTGTGAAGAATCTTGACCCTGGTTCCAATTTTAGACTGTACGTTGGATGAGCTTTCACTGTGGGGATCGAATCTGCAGTTCCATTGCGCAGTGGTGGTTCTTGCATGCGATCGTGTGGGGGAATACATTTTCGTGCTGGAATCTTGGTTGGCATATAAACTGAAATGTTCATCACAGTTTTACAGACCAAGCAGATCAAAATAGATAGTTCAAATAGAGCAGATAGACAAACTAGATAAGCCAGAAAGACTAGCTATTCCAGGCTCCTCAGATGGACAGCTATGCCTGGTTTGTCTGGTCTAACTGGCCTGACATGCCAGGTGTATATAACTATGAAACATTAAAGCCCTCAGGTATGCAGCTCCCAAAACAAACAAGAGGAAGACGCAACTATTATGGACTCAGATGGGAAGATGATACATTCCTTAGAGCAAAAGAAGCGAAGAGTTAAGGAAATATTTGTAGAGGAGCTAGACAAGGGATGGTGCCCCAACCTAATAACAACAAATGTATTAGCTTGTATTATACGTCGTAGGTCGATGCAGAATGAAAGCGCACCAAAAACACATTAACCTCAAAGCCTCCACAAGCTCCCACCAGAAATCCCCATTCCTATTCAAGACTCCCCCTCCCTTTCTGAAAGCCCACCGAAACCATACTAACCAACTATGGTGAAATTCAACTAAAGCTCGCCATAAGCCTAAAGCTCACCATAAAATAGCTTGCCTTACAGATTGTTTTCGCGGATACAGCTCACAGCCGAACTCATAGTCGACGACGTCAGTGCGCTCAGAACGCGGTTTCTATACTATTGTGAATGAAAAAAAATGTGCCCTTAAAAAGGCGGCATCGGCGCATGTGCTTAGTGCGGCAAATTGTGTGAATAAATAAAGTGAGATTGGCTGAAAAACATGTAAAAAACATGTAAAGCCCGCCAGACTAGTAAAAATTTGTTAATTGCTATTTTTTATGAAGTTTTTAATTTTGTTAAAAAACAATGATTTTATTTTCCAAAAACCTGTCTGAAATTTATACAATTTGTAGTAAATAATGAACCATTTTTGAAAAAATTTGTCTGTCTGACAATTTTTTTATAAAAATGCACTTCATAACACCTCCTTGAATTTTGTTTTACATAAAGTTCAAGATTTCTTCTGTCTATTAAAGCTTGTCTGGCTGACAATTTTTGTTAATAAATTTGTCAGACTGAATTTTGAATGCGCAGCATCAATGCATCAAGATCAATCACTGGCTTTTCAGAACACCTTGTTCAAAAAGAAAATAACTGAAGAAAATAACAGGGGGGTTTTCTTTAAAAAACAGCTTTTACAAGGGCTTTTTTGCTGACAGACCAAGTTTTATTCATAAAATAGATGACAAGTCTTCATCCAGAAAAAAATTAAGGTGGTGTTTTGGCAAGGCCCTTGTAAAAGCTATTTTATAAAGAAAACCCTCCTGTCACGGCGCCTTAAAATTATATATGACATGGTAAAAAACATTTTTTTAATGACAGGCTTATTTTTATGCATAAAGAACATCTTAAACTTCAGTTATTTTCTTTTTGAACAATGTGTTCTGAAAAGCCAGTGATTGATCTTGATGCATTGATGCTGCGCATTCAAAATTCAGTCTGACAAATTTATTAACAAAAATTGTCAGCCAGACAAGCTTTAATAGACAGAAGAAATCTTGAACTTTATGTAAAACAAAATTCAAGGAGGTGTTATGAAGTGCATTTTTATAAAAAAAATTGTCAGACAGACAAATTTTTTCAAAAATGGTTCATTATTTACTACAAATTGTATAAATTTCAGACAGGTTTTTTGGAAAATAAAATCATTGTTTTTTAACAAAATTAAAAACTTCATAAAAAATAGCAATTAACAAATTTTTACTAGTCTGGCGGGCTCTACATGTTTTTTACATGTTTTTCAACCAATCTCACTTTATTGTTTTGAGGTGTTCGATGGGGTACCTTTTTTGTCATGGGAGCTTAGACTATCAGTCAGCGCTTCTAGAGCAATGTAAAGTTATCCGTCTTGGCCAGGCAGGTTTTCTCGGTCCAGAACTGACCACCGACACTACTACTACCAGATTGGTGAAAGGGTTCTAAACGATCTTATGCTGCCGGTATATACTGAGCTGGTCCTGAGATCCAAGTGGTTTATTATTGAGCGGGCTCCCAATGGTCCCGGAGAATTATTGGCGGTCAGGATAGAGGGTGTAAAGACACTGGTTAGGTTGGTTGTCAGATACAACGCTGTAAACAACCGCCGATTGAGATAATGAAGGCCGAGGACCTAATGACACATTTCTTTCATTTCGGGTATATTGTATATATGTTAAGAAGTCAACCTCTTTCAGACACTGATCCGTAACGGCACGGCACCGATGATTTTCGAGGTGTCAGTGGCTTCCGTGATAAATTTTTCACTGACATTCACGCAGCACTGCCTTTTTCCGTATCGGTGATCGATGTTCAATGACAGTTTTGAAATTTAGACAGTTATCTCAAACACATCATGCAATTTAGCGTGAAGAGAGTGGGTTCTACCGGCTGACAACGTATTTTTTGTGTTTTTCACTGAAGGGTACTGAAATCGTCGGGCCCCAATGCATTGCATGTCTGGGAACATGTCTTTCCTAATTTGTTTGCATGGGATTATACCGTACCGATAATTTCTTTTCACTGATGCTTCCGGTACCGCACTGATGTCGCCGTTACGTCACGGATATTTTTCCCGCCCCTGCTCTTCTGAGACTTTAACTTCTATAATTTAATTCAAGTTGGGCAAAAATTAAGCTTCCTTATTACAAACCTCTACATATTTTATAACTCTGGATCGAATCTGTTTACTTTTACACGGAAATATCAACAATTTAACGCCGGTAGCCCATATTTTATTCATTATTGATTAACTAATTTCTTGGTTAATTAAAACAGAAGAAGAACCCACAACAGAATAACTGAGGGCCATATATGAAGGCCTAAGAAAAATAAATTAATAGATTCCCCTGGGACGGGAAGGACAACAACAGAAATGGACGCAATAAAGAAAAACAAAAATCAGAAAATAGAACCATCAACAATTCCATTAACAAATTCATGACACAGAATCCACGTGTTCTCACGTAGAAACTGTTAATCCAGGACCAACATGACATAAACACGTACAGATGCTCCGTCTCTATTATGTGAAAATTATCCTTGCTAAATGCAGACATAGAACAGCATGCGTCTCTCTACTACATTTCTCATCTTGACTTGTTTACCAAGGGATTGGATTCCATGCCGCCCTAGAAGAAGAGAAACTTTTTAGATATATCACCGCCGACGCCCCCTGCTACGCAATCACCTTGACACGCCAGGATGGACGCCGAAAGTCAATGCGTTTCCGGTTTCAACAACAACATAGAAACACTTCTACACTTTTTTTTCTTCGTCACAAACTTTAGTATCTAAAGATCCTTGCTTGCTGTGCGGTTGAAACCTACAATCAATGTCATGTAAATATTGGAGCTGGGTTATAGAGAGAGAGATACTGTGTGCTAGGAGGGGGGTGAGGAACATACACGATATTTTCCGGTATTATACGCGAACCTTTTAAGGCGAATGTCAAGAACAAGGACGTTTCATGTCCTTTTATGCAGTATGACAAATATTTTATGGAAGAAGCATGTAAAAACGAATCCCGATCCATAATGGAAAGTCTAGTCATCTTCGGCATTCTTTGATAGAGAGGAAATGGAAATTTTATGGCGAAGAAAAATGCTTTTAAGGACTCACATCAAACAGGATCATATTGCGTGTAAAAGAAAAGAAAAACAATAGAATTTTTTTATAGGGGTGGGGAGAGGGGATTTTATTTAAATTTAAAAATAACTGTGGCCTCGGTAAACCTCGACATTACTGTTTATTGGTTTCGAGTTAATGATATCTTCAAACCCTTCATGGTAATACCCAGCGCCGGCCCTAGGGTAGAGCGAGTGGAGCGGTGGCTCTAGGCGCCAGGTGGTAAGGGGCGCCAAAATGAATGCGAAAAACAATTTCGAGCCTTGGGCGACCGCACTTCTTGCCCATCTCGTGGTATCAATATAAAATCACCTTAAAAAAAACTTTCGAAAATGGAGCAATTCTTAACGCTCCAAACATTTCTGGGGCTCCGAGAGCTCCCAAAAGAACGACCTACAAGGCAAGTTAGATATTTTTGGATCCATGCTTCAAAGTGTCGAAGTAAGGGGCCTCGGTAGTCTAGGGGTAAGGCGCCTGACTGCTATCCCAGAGGTCCCGGGTTCGAATCCCGGCCAGCCCCACAGTCCTTCGCATTTTCCACTTTCCCCACCTACATAACTTTCCTTCTTTCTTCTTCCCTCTTTACATTCCTGATTCCTCGTGTCATAGCCTTCCTGAGCCCTTCCCCGCTCCACCAAAGCGCTTGTCATCGGTTGGTTGATGAGATTCAGCTCGTTGAAGTCTAGAACGACTCCAAAGCCGTCCTTCTGTCAAATAGCGGAAAGTGTCAGAATTGGAGTGCTTGTGACTAATGCCTAATCTCCAATGAGAAAACCAACCACGAACCAACCACGTACCAGTAGGCTGAATTAGCTGACAAAATGTGTTCACACACATTTCTATCACTGTAAATGTGAATTGTCAGAAATGTCTGTTTTGTTATTATTATTACTAGATTCGACTTTTCTGTTGTCATATTTTTTGGCGGGATATTGCAAATACAATTTAACGTCATTTATGCATTGATTTTGATTGATTTTTGACATTTTTTGTACTAAATTGCCCGCTGAATTTCATCTGGCAACTCAAATGGTTTAACTAACACATACGAAAAGTTAACCCATGTCGACCAAAACACGAGCGAGACGAATAATTCAATTTACAATGGGAAGGAATAGGAAGCAGCACTTTGGTTGGTTGGTTCGTGGTTGGTTTTCTCATTGGAGATTAGGCATAACAAACCGAAGACTCTTCTGACCACGAAACAACTAGTTACCGTGCAAGGAAGCCCTCTGGAGGCGGTAGCCGATTTAGCTCAGAGCTCAGAACAGCCCAGGTCAGTAGGAGTCGGTGCGCTCTCTATGATGGGCAGCCTTAAGCTTTGGAAGGAGCAAGCCTTGTTGCTGTAGACGGGAATAAGCTGCTGCGCAGGCTTTTTGTAATCGGATACGTTGCGGCAACACAGAAGACCCCACTGGCATTATGTTGAAAGGATAGGGGTCCAAAAGAAGACCCTAAGGATGTAGGAGTGGAGAATACTCCACAAAGTTCACCGCAAAAAATTGACAGAGATGCCGTTGTCTGGATGGTGAACACTGCAATTTTGGGCTGTTGGCAGAAGCCTTTTTTAACGAGAAGGTAACTCTCTCTATCATCTCAACCTCACTAGCCCAATGCTCAACCATGCAATACAAACAAACAACAGTTATGAAAACATACTTCCTCCATTGCCGCTACAGGCGGAACTGTGACCCTAAAACCACCATCGAATTCCTCATGGGGCCCCCAGCCCATAAAGGCTTGCAAAAGGGGAGATATAATCCCGTAAGGAATTCGCAGGCCGGCAGTACTCGAAATACAATTTATGTGAAATGAAAGTGTCGAACAAAGGGCGCCGAAAGACAATCTCGCTCCACCCTCAATAAGGGCTAGGGCCGGCGCTGGTAATACCTTCAACGCGTTCTAAGCCACCATCATAGAGTTCGTAGGTTCGAATCCCATGTTAATGGTATGATACCCACTGTAAACCTCCTTTTTCACTTGGTAGTCTGATATCAAGTAATGTGTGACGCCAGCCACTTATGGTCAGACCAATACCAACCGAGAAAAGGTCACCTCGGTCCATTGCACTCGCCTTAGGGTCTAGACTAAGCTCCCTCGGCAGGACGAATAGTGCCGCAGTCTTTAGTGAGATAAGTGCACTAATTTATCGCAAAAGGGGTGTCGTTCCAGAAACCTACACGGTTCCACACTGTTAAGTACATCCGATAACTGTGGTAAAGCAAGGTCGATAAAAAGTTCGCCGAGAATACCCCATAGGATACAGCTTCTTGTGAAACTAGTAATGAACTAGTCAATCATTAGTAAATAAGCTGTTGTCTACCTACTTCTCTCACTGATGTATTGGGTCTAAGCCGAAAACTGCCACTGCAACTATTACTCATTCTACCATTACCAGTCCCACTACTTCAGATTTATAGACTAGACCCCGCTTGAATAAGGTCAGCAGTCTGTCTAAATTTGTCATAAAGACTTCTTCAGTGAATCCGAATAATGAGGCTCTGGTCCTTGTTATCGTGGGACAATGACAAAGACCGTGAAAAACAAACACGTCCTTATCTACGCACAGCCTGCAGGTAGGGCCTCCGCTTTTCCGATCTGTCCCAGCCACACTGTCACTGGTGATCAAGCCAACTAACTCCATAGCATCTTGTCCCAGTAATTCTTTGGAGCTTTACAAACCGGCCCAAGACTTGAAGTTTATCAGATCAGGTGTGCATCTTCATTATATCCGATCGTGCGATCCTTTCCTTCGTCCGATCGTCTAGAGCTCCCTTTTGGCACCCATCGCCCCGATAGGTGGATCGAGACCAATAAAAACAGCTCTAAGCACCTGACTAGCCAAAACGTCCGCCTTTCGATTGCTTCGAAATTCTGGTGACCTAAAGTATACATAAAAGGGTCCTGATTGATATTTCCCAGCTCATGACTAGCACGTTGACATTCTCATACTAATTTTGACTTAATCCTTCGGGACTTTACCACTCTGATTGCCGCTTGGCTTTAATATGGGATAAAAGCCTGCTTGTTAGCATAGAACAATCTCAAGTATCACAAGCATACACATCTGCTTAAAGACACTAACTAGGGTGCTCAAATAGAACGTGGCTTTTACCCCAAATTTCGCCACCCATGCTTATTTCTGTCTTGGAGCTATCAGAGTACCAGACGACCCCACCCAGTGGTGTCCTTTGAAAAAACTAGGATATGGATATAAGCATAAAAGATCAAATTTAAACTTTGCGATCCTGTGATAGGGTTCCCGATCGCAAGAAAGTTTCCATAAAGCTGACAATTGCAGTTCAATCTCAGCCCCAGAGCAGCCCTTATCAAATTAAGGAAAGCCGCGATCTCACCGGAGTAGAGCCGAACTTTGATAGTGGTAAGGAACTCGGGAAAGTAGTAGAAGGAAATCTGGCTTGTTCTCTATTTTCTCATGGCTTCAGGGTCACCGAAGGGAAATGATGGCAGTAGTCCTCTATTTGTCGCAAGCCACAAGCTTATGCAAGGTATTTCACACATAAAGATCGCTTTTGTTATTGCATTTTTGGTTCGTAGATCTTCTTAAATTTAGGGGGTCTTAATGGTGTTAAGAGACCAAAACTGGCTTTCCACAGAATGGCGATCAAAAATGACCGATCGTGGGAGAGCAGTACTTTTGGAGGCAGGATACTGATCGCCAAAACTGAGCATGTAGAACTTGTAGAAGAGCCATGTGTAAGCAACATAAGGTCTGAAGGTGGTTGGGAACCGTACTGTTGGCGATCACCAGGCGGCGATCACTAGGTGACAATCTTCGAACCTGGTTCTTATCCCTCGATGTACACAGAGTGGGTAGACTTTCGTTAAACTAGGATATTATAGAGTTCCTTGCACGGCTCGTCTTAACTTGGACCACAGCTTGGAAAGTGAAGCGTTAGGGAGTACTAGGAAACTACCACAGACGAGCTTTACGATACTGGTCCTCGCAGACAAAATATTAGGTTTTTTTAAAAAAAAAAGCCAAACACCAGGGTAAAGCTTGAGATAGAGCGATGAACACGTCGCGCAGATCTCTGTGAAGCTGCCGCAGAGCCTATGGATCCAAATGGGCTCTACAACCGAATATATACGGCCAGCATTAGAACCAGGCTTGATAAAACAAGATGCAGTGAACCGGTTGTCTTCATATCACCTGGCCTCTTCGACTCTATTTGGCATGGTGGCTTTTAATCCTGGTAACCTGGGCGATACTCTTCTCTGAGGACATTCTACAGTTATTAATTGTAGAGAGGATATTCTGGAAAGGGAAATTCTATCGGATTACATGCCCGTTAAGATCTCAAAGCTTAACTCATTTCTGTGAGAACATAATTTAGACTAATGTTCAGCTTCCTAATATACTGTAGCTCCAGGGCAGAAGCAGACGTGGATACCGAGATCTCAGGTGATGGCCACAGCTTTAGCAAAACTTGGTAGACGTAGCTAATATCTATGAAGGAGGAGTGGGCATCGGCAGCGATGTTATGGCGTATAGAATCGACATTATGTGTGAACTCGACGTGATTCCAGTTCTTTAGTATAATGCCGACACCAATAACTTGGATTTTAGCCAACAGAGTGAGGTACCATACTCTGTCGAATGCCTTGAAGATATCTAAAGCAACCACCCTCGACTCATCAAATCGATGTATACTTTGGTTGAGTTGTTACGTTAGAAACACAAGAGTGTCGACAGTACACCGTTTTGTCACGTTATACGTTGTTGGCTTCGAAATATCCCATAAGGTTTTTATCAATTATTGTTGCCATACTTGAATGCACTTGTGAGAACCGAAGAAGGGCATACACTAAAATGTGTTATCCTTTCTGACACCAAAGCTGCAATCAAAGCCATATATTACCGTAGGATCAAGTCTAAATTTGTTTCGGACTATTAACCAGCCTTGATCAGTTGAGTATTTTCTATCCTTGCCCTTGCTTGTGTCTCGAAACGCTTCGAAAGGATGGTGGACGTCTTTGCCACGGTCTTGTCACAGTATTCATCGGTCTGGAACCGCCTATTGGGGCATCTACCAGAGGAGTCCAGATGATCTTGTTCTGATCAAATATACCGATCACTGAAGATCATACTTGGTTTGATGAGATCCACGCGATTTCTTCCTTTTCTGGCTCGTTAGAAGGATAGAGTAGGGTTGTGACGAGTCGGAAAGAATATCAGGACATTGATTGCCTTGGTTTCCAGAAATTTTATCGTAAATATTAATCTATGAAGGATCGGAAGGTCAGAGAACCCAATGTGAAAATTTCGGCCTCCAGGGAATGTCAGATTTTCTTTCATTTTTCAGTATCAATGGATAACGAGGAGCGGAGTTTTCTTGTTGGTAAGTCTAAGCGACTATACTCTAGCCAGACAGGGTTAGCTTAGGCAAAGTTAGCCTATTCAAGCGGTCTGGCTAACAGATTTCACGGGCTGTTAAGAGCAATTCCATCAGGTCACTCAAGGAATACCTAAATTTTAATGAGTAAACTTTGTTGATCTTATGTCTTTCCTTAAGTACCAGTGTTCACCGTAGTCTAGAAAGTTTTTAATATGTCAGTCAAACCTGTACAGCCATATTCTATCTAGCTTTCAACAAACTTAGATTGACGATCTCATGCGCAAAAGTTTGTCACTTATTCAATACCTCAAAAACTATTTATCAATCATCTATACTCCCATTAAATTGAATCTCCTCACTTTTGCCCCCCTCAATATTGATAAAATTTAACGGAAACTCCCAAAGGACTTAATCGCCATGTATCTAGGAGATGAAGGATCCCAACTTCATTAAACTTTCCCAGTTTCCCCAGAATCTCAATCAGCTGCCAATTTACGCACTCATGTGATAACGTGGAGGCATTGATTGTCAATCGCCATGGAGCAACGATCGATGTACGTCGGCCAATTTATTCTTAAATCGTTTTTTGTCAGTATCTCAAGGACTAAAGCCAGAACTGGCGGTATATATCAGTGTGTATCTCTTCCATTCCATCTTCCCCATTCAAAGATATTTCCACAACAGAAATCCCCCCCCCCAAAAAAACGAATGATATCAGCATAATAATTTGAGATAAATTTCCGATTTTTAGGAGGATTGGATAAGATCTCGTCTGTCGGAAGTCTGGAGCAATTTACTACCAGAGTTTTGTTGGGACTCAGCCTTTGCAGGAGGGACTAAAGGTATTGTGTAGGGAGTTTTGCCCCATCTTCAAGGATAGAAGCGCTCCGACCAACGGATGTTTCGTAAACGGTTCGTGGGAGTTTTGATGGCGGCAGTGCTCCACTTTTTTTTGTAGAGATTTTTTCTTCTTTCTGGATCGCGTTCAGTGTTAGTCAATTCATATACCGTTAGTGATTAATCACATAAATTGATTTCTAGAACGAGACGCCATGGATGAATTATGGGAGAATTGAACCTTTCAGAGAAGTTCACTTCGGTAAATTACATAAATTATCTTTTTTTTCCCTGGAAATGATGGCAAATTTGATTTTAAGTTAGAGAAAATTGTTTCCTTGGTCCTACTTGTGTGTTATCAAGGCTCGTCGATTTGCATCTTTGATAGATTGGTGTGGGCTATTGAAGAGTTCTGGATTCAATCACCGGTTATCGTTCATTTTTCATGCCATTCAATTTGATCCCTTAATTATAAGAACGAGCACAAGTATGGGGGGTCTGACACTAACATTTCTCTAACTAATTTCACATCCTAAAAGTATGCACATTTTTTTATTTTCCCTAAAACTATGCGCAATATTTTTGTTTTAATTTCTCCTAAAAATATGCAGGCAAAAATCTAAATCTACTAAAAATATGCAAAGAAGAAAAGGATAACTGGTCCACAAAGAAGATACGTCTTTAATAGATTAAATAGTAGCCTCTAAGTGTTTCAAGTGTTCTAATGCAAGTTTTACTGTGATCTGATGAAGCTTACTTAGTTTAACTGTGAATCTTACCATTAAGTGGACGAATGGCAACCGTATAGAGTAAAGAACTTATTCGATTTGAATATTATTTTTGAAAAGAAGTCTTTAATGTGATTAATGATGCAGCACAGATAAACGACGTCTTCACATATAATAAAATTAAAATTATCTGACTAAAAGACGAAGATTACCGCTCAACTGGAAGAGTTAACTAAAATCAATGAATTAAAGTGCGACATCAGTGGTGTGAAAAATGAAGTCATAAATGTTATAAATAAACGGAATAAAATGGAAGAAAATGCTATAAACGCTTCACATTTTTATACTAGAAGGGGAATATATCTTTAGGGTAATATAATGTTCGATAGAGATACCTAATATTTAACAGATGGTGAATTTTCTTGGCATTTGTGTTGAGTAGGGTAGAGGGTTAGGTGTTGTCTCTTATAAACAAACAAGAGAAAAAGCCTTGTTATTATTACTACATGTAAACTTCCCATTTACAACTGATCATGCCTGATAGTCTGATTTGGGGGTGTTATTTAAGCTGCTTAGTAAGAAGCAGACACCGTCTTCACACATTAAGTTTTTAGGAAAGCAAATACGTTGTTAGAGCTTTACAAGTTCTTTTTTTATGTGGTAGTTCGAAGTTCAGAAGTCACCCTTTGTGCTCATCATCAGGAGCTCCACAGCCTATTGTTGGCCTTGGCTTCCTTCGTTAGCCCGACTTTTCCAGTTTTTTATTCCCAGCTGCCTCAAGTCATCCTCAACGTCATCTATATATCTTTTCTTAGGCCGAACTGGTCTCCGTTTTCCTGGCGGTACTCTCCCCCAGGATTATCTTTGTCAGATTCCGTTTTGCTCCTCGTTGGCCATTGCCAATCCATCGTAGTCTGTTTATTTTGATCACTTCGACAATGTTTGGAATCTTACTGATTTCATAACTCTGAGTTGTATCTTCTCCTCCAAATGAAATCAGCCTATATTCCTTTGTAGATCGAACGAAGGATTTTTCTCTCAAATCTTCCCATCAATGCTTCGTCTACGTTTTTCAATGTCCACACTTCCGAACCATACAGGCCATTTAGTTATCGATAAGAAAATGGCTTCCTTGCTTTTCCTTACATGGTAGGGACTTCTACGGCATCTATCCAAGCAGGTCCTTGAAATGGTATATGCCCGGAGGTTTCCTACACAAGTCCTCCAATTCTTGTAAGTATTCGTGCTTTTGCAAACCTGGGCGCCAGTTTGGCATAAAAGCGACCAGCCCAGCTGCTAACGCAGAAGGTTCAGCGAAATCATGTCCCGGCTGAAAATCAACAACTCGGCTACGCAAGTTGTACCGGTTTTCTTGCCGGGTGCAAGCGCCACCTTAATTAAGTTCTACCCGTTCACGAAGTAAGTGCGGGCGGTTCGTTAAGGGCAAAACGGCTATGTCTCTCTCCTGGAAAACGTTTAGTTTTTTTCAGGACCGGATATGCTGATCCGTGTAAGATCATGTAGCCTGATACGGGAACATACCGATCGCTTCATGGTGGAAGAGCACATTCAATGGGCGAAAGACGAAAGGATATCTTACTCACGATAATCTTCCTTCAGATACGCCCTGATGGCGGATAAGACCGATCTATTCACCCGATCGACAGCGTTGGGGTGAGGTGAATATGTAAACCGCTGTGCGAACATGTCGCACACCGTACTCATTTAACAACTTGGCAAACTTTTTGGAAGTGAATTGCCGACCATTGTAGGAGAAGATAGTTTCAGGAACTCCAAAGGTGTGAAACACTGTTTGATCTAGAAATTTGACGAACGCCGCCGTGATTGCGGGGGACTTTCGTTGGAGAAATACGAACTTAGTCCGGGGATGAGGACCCAAGAAGGTACGTACAAAAATTGAAACGATCTCAACTCGTCCATGGGATTACCCATAGGTGGTCAAAGGATTGAATTGTGGGCTTTCGCAGACTTATGTCTCACTGTGACACAAACTCTCGAACCTGCCTAGCCATTTCCGGCCAAAAATATTTGGCTCCTAGTCTGGTTTGGCGTCCGGTGTGGTAGACCGGGAGTAGTAACACCTAGATCTCCAATCTTGCAGGGAAACATATTAACATATTATTTTAAAGCTCACAAAAACTCTCTTCTGTCTAATTTAATTTGGTAAAAGTAGGTATGGGAGCGCTTTGACATGGGAACCAGGTTTTTTTTTAAAGGATCTACCTTAAGACTTTTATGACCTGTTTTATGACTAAATAATCAAATTTGGTTGATTTATTATTTATTACTGAAGGATATATATATATATATATATATATATGCTATATACATACTTCCAAACCCTTTATTCATTACATGAAAAACGTTCCACAACAAAGAATTTCAAATTAGTCACAAATGATAAAATTCTGTCATTTCAAATAAATTGAATAAAAATTTTACCCTTTCCCAAAAAAAAAAAACACACTAATACATAAACAAATCAACTTTCGATATCCTTAATACTTTATATGTTATATAATGCATATGAAATAAAACAAACAACTGAAGACTACTCCTCTTCGAAGAAACTGAAAATCCTTAATAACAACAACAAAATACCAAAAACAAGATTTCGTAATCCTTTCGATTTGGCCTGATATTTACTCAAAAAATCAGAATTTGATATTTACAAAAGTCCCTTCTTTGCCACCAACCGAGCGCAAACACACGAAACACTGCAATTCATGGAATCAGCTTTGAATAAGGACGACGACGAAAAAAATAAATCACACAACGAAAGATTGTAGGCAAACAAATCGGAGAAGAAGAAAAAAATGTGAAATTGAATCAATCAAGAAAAAAAACCAAGAAATCGGAGAAAAAAGGAAGATAAATCGAATAACTGAAGGATATAAGAGCAAAGCTACCAGCACGTCACGAATATTGACTTACCAAGTTACGAGGAGTCCTTCATGTGTGTACATTTTGGATTGCCCAAAAACAGGGGGGATCCTGCTCTTGTTGTGTGAATATCTTACAATGGAAGTGATATGTGTGAAGTCAAAACATTTTTTTTACTTAAATCGCCCATGAACAATTTCTTAGAAGGAGAGGGAGTTTTGAAATACGACTTCATAAGGAACCTGGTTGTATGGCAATGGTACAGATTTGGTTGATGAGAACTCATTCATCTTAATTTAAACATGCTATTCACAAACCAAAATCTTTTAACATCCCTAGGCTGGGTGGGCGGGCATACCCTTACTCTATCCTCCAGGGTTAAATTTTTGGGTCTAACATTAGACCCAAAACTCAACTGGAAGTCAGACATCGAGGAAAGGGCCTGAGAAGATTTCTACGCCTGTAAAAAGACCTTCGGCAAGAGATGGGGTTTCAAGCTGAAGATGTTCCTGTGAATGTATAGACGGTAAGTGCGCGTCCAATGTTCACGTACGACTCTCTGGTGTGGTGGCCAAAACTTAACAGGACCTATAATGTTATAAAGTTAGGAAGAGTCCAAAGAACTGCAGCACTAGGGGAATAGAGGTTATAAAAACTTGTCCCACGAACGTCCTTAATGTATTCTTGTAGCTGCACGCTCTTGACCTTCACATAAAGCACATAGACCTGGTGTAGTACGCCTGGAGCACAAAACCCTACGGCCTTAGCAGAATGTTGTATTTGTTACCCAAGGGTATGGTCGCCACAAGCACAAATTGCCTTTCCCTTGATTGACCCTCAGGAAGGACTTCGCTGTCGAAATGCTCGTCGAGAGTGGAGAAACGTAGATTATTTGGTGGTCAGTCCCCAGCAAAGGGGGTGGGGGGCAATATTTAATGTATGTAAATAAGCGCGTGCCGTAACTTTCTCGCCCTGGTAGAAACCTACCTACTAACCTAACCTACTCGTGGTGGCCACTGCAAAGAAATGCCTTACCCTGATATGGAAGCTCTATGTCAGCGTAGACCTTTCTTAGTTATCTCACAATGTACTGTTAATTTTATGATTTTAATTTCTTATACAATTCCGGAAATAACTTTTATAAAAGTGGGTATGGGAACGCTTACGCCTGGGAAAATCAAACTAAATTGATTTATCTGCAAAGATGTAATCCTTTCATTTATTTATTTATTCTGCTCCACCAAAACTTTCTGGATCCACCAGAGGACCCAAGGTAAGAAGGGCTGGAGTGAAATTGGGGAGCCCACGGAGCATAACCGAGAACCGCTTCCCAACAGAATAAGGCATTATTGCGGTCAGGAACACCAGAAGCCCCAGGTGTGCGTGATCGCCATGGCAGTGGTACGTTGTTCAACGAGACCCTTTTCGAAAAGTCAAGTCCAAGCGACAAGCCACTAGGCAGACTGCTGTGCCTACTCAAATGTAGTATAATAGTCAAAGCTAGTAGTTTGACCTACGGACAATGAAACTCGACCCGCGACGACAAGGAAGTAGCATTGAAATTTTCATAGATGGTCAAGCCTTTATAGGAGCTCTAGACTCAGTGATTATGCGATCTAAGATATTAGAGCAATGCAGTACTAAGCTAGATAGGGTCGGTAGAAGGAATAATGTGACTTTCGTTTGGATTCTCAAACTTAGGAAGATAAATAGGAATTGGAAAGCCGACGTAGCCAAGTAGGGAATCTCTTTGAAGGGCTCGGAGATTGAGATGGTTAGCAGCGGTGGTTCGCTCATGTATATTAAAACAGATACCTATAACCCTGTGGAGCATGAAGATTGCAATGGTTCGAGCAGCTGTTCTGCCCAGGAAAACATTCTATTCTTGGAGCTAAGAAGAGCTCGGATCGGAGCTCGTCCTTGACCCAGCGAAGTTCAAAAGCTCATCCGGTGCAAAAGCTCATCTGAGACACATCGAAGTTTAACCTAACTCCGACGTTTCCAAATTGAACTAATCTCACACAGGCAGCGCTCAGTAACACCCAAGCCTACATTGACATCCAAGTCAACAACTGATGAGCTAGAAACTTCATAGCCTTACTACTAAAAAGGCTAAGTTCCCAAGATCACTGCTTTATTAAACCTGAGGATTGTGACAGTAAAATCCTCGGTCCTGCCTCGGTATTTTATGATAAAACTACAGGATTAGCTTATATTTTTTGCTCATTAAAGAGAAATCGTTTGGATATTTCTCATAACGCAGAAAATTGTAGGATGTCCGCCCGGAAGATCCCCTGTCATATCATCATCCTTTCTCAGTCTCAACGAACACTAAACTCTCTACTTCAAGATGGAACGTTATCAAGCATAGCTGTTCCTCCAAAGCTTCGGTCTGCGAGGTATGTATAATTTCGGTGGTAGATATGCAAGCCATCGTTTATATCTCGCGTAGCATTTTCTAGCAAAGCTATAAAGCTTGGTTCCAAGTTACCGCACTAAGTACCTGTATGGCGCTTATGAAGACCCCATCTGTATTGACAGCTTTTGTGGCAAGATTGCATCGTGCCCCATCAGATTGACAATGTTCTGACACTAATTGGGACCTTATGTCACCCTTAAATATTTGGCGGGCTTGGATGGCGTTGAAGTGGTGCTTCCAGCTTCACCAGTTACCACAATTACTGCTGTGCGCCCTTGTATGAAGAAGTTTTAGGCACAGGCTAGTTCTAGGATTATATCCACTACAAATCACCGCACGATGTAAATATCGCTAAAGCCGCAATGGTGCGCACTCTAGATTGATTCTGCAATAAAGGCCAGCTTTACCTTACAAGTTCGAATGATGACACAAGTGAAACTCTACTAGCTAGAATGGCCTTGTGGCAAAATTGAGGTCTTTCATTTAACGAGTATCCATCGTTTTCGAAGTTGAACTAATTTCACACAGATGGCACACCCTTTCAGCCCAAGACACAAACCGCAAAAGTTTCCTCCCAAGACTTGAACAAAAAGCTCGAGGGTGAAGTAATGTGGTATGGTTGGTCCTGCACGCCTATAGCTATACTATTCAAAACGGCACGGAAGAAGGAAAACTTAATCCTCTACAGCAAAGACCAACTTCTTTCGAACAGCACGACTCATTGTACAAATCCGAATTAAATTTATTTTCTCCACCATGAATAAAACTTTCAATCAAGATTATAACCACATTAACTACAAGCCAGACTACACCTAAACGAAACAAATCCACAACCATTTATTTTCATCAACCTAAAGCGCAACATATAGACATACAAACAAGATAAAACACTTTTTTTAATAAAATTGTTGTTCCCGTAACAAAATAATACAATATTTATGCAAATTCAACAAGTCCTTAAAGTTCCCTTTCCATGAAACCTAAAGAACAAAAAATCCTTGCCAGAGAGAGAGTGCAATTAAAATAGCATAGGGACGACGACAGACAAAACACTACACGTGCGTTTTGCTACAAAGGATAAAATATAAACTTCAAATTTTAGGATAAGCCCTGGCATGTGAGCAGAATTATTATGTAACCTCTGAAACAACGACGTTGTCTATAAGACCGACGACATATAGTGTGTGTTTATATGGAGTAGGGAAAGAGAGGATGATAAATGGGATAACAACAACGACAACAGCAATTTACTTACCCGTACTTGATCCTGTTCTCCTGCATATTCTATGCTTTGAAATATGGTCCAGGTGTACCGGCGGCGTACCTCCATTCGGGCTAAGTAACGTCTGTACCATCTCTGGATAAGCAGAGCGGCTTTCATAGCTGAAATTTATAAAAGAGAAAAAAAGGGTTTTAGTTGTAGAATGATGAAGGTACATATATCAAGTGTTTAGGGAACATTTTAGTAGATAATTGGCAATTAATGCTTACTAAATGGTATTTAGATATTGTTTTGAGATATTTAGTCCTATGGAGATTTTAATTTTAATTTTTGTTTAGTATTTTAATTTAACATATTCAAAGGTTGAAAGATTGCATATAGTAGTTACGACTACACGTACAATTAATTCCATCAACACCCTTCTACCTCCACGTCATATTTTTTCCAAGAAACCCAAGACTAGCTGACTCCAACAGACTGCAGCATCCCTTTTAACAAAGAATGCAGTCTAGACATTTGTTTATAAACATTATTACTACTCAACTGTGGAACAATCTTTCACAATGAGTATTTCCGAAGTCGTACAACATTAAAGAGTGAAAATGCAAGGATCATCACCTCCTGCTTCAACCCCTTAGTTTTTCCACTATTCTATTCTTTATTACTTTTTCCATTTAAGCTTACTAGATATTGCACCATGCATGACTGACTAAAAAAGCACGGGGTGATCCCTAAGCCTAGCTATTGCACATAAAATAAATTACCCTCTCCTCAATTCCTTGCCATTCGGGCATCTTCTATCAAATTCAATCAATTTTTAAGTTCGTGTCTTTAATATGAAAATTGATAGGTTCGTGTCTCCGCTAGAGGGAAAGCTTTTTGGTGATTTTTTGTATTTTTCTTCATACTTTTAGGATAATTTTTATTGCATACTTTTAGGATAATTTGTCTGCATACTTTCAGGATCATTTTTCATGGTATGCAGACCTATTCTGAACTCCACTGGATTTTTCATACATTCACAGCACACGAGTGTAAGAAAACTCCAGCGGAATCGATTCCAGCGGAGTTTAGAACAGGTCTGAATGCGTCAATCCATAAATAATGCAATTTTTCCAAATGTATGAACTGTTGGTCCGTTGAAGAGAGAACTACTTGCGTCAAGCTGTTATAAAAACAGGTAGTAATTAGGTGCAGTAAGAGCTATGGAGTGCGTCAGCGAGGGAGATCCAACCTCCGCTGGAAGGATGGCGTAGATCAGGACGCTCAGAGCTTAGGACTGGATGGCATCGCTTCAGAATCGATAGCGTTGAAGAGAGGCCATGACCGGATCCCGGTTGTAGAGCCGTTAAAGAAGAAGAAGAAGTAAAAAGTAAAGTTTAAAGTGTGTAGAGCAGTTTTAACGGTAGTTCGTTCTACGACCAAATTAATGGAACCGACAAAAGCGCATATTCGGCCTTGTTTACAATATTCGGGCAACAATGCAACCAATGTTACTGCAGCGTGAAGAGAATGAAAACTAGGCTTGGGGCAGTACCAATGGTGGTACAAGAAACTCCTAGCCGGAAACTACAGACTGTGCAAATCGAGCCTTTGAAGAACTGTGAACCTTTACAAGGAGATCGCGTCGAACAAAACCTAATAGTAACTATTGACGAACTAGCGGAGAAGTTAAGATTTGGCAACTTAACCGTTCATCGACACATTCGTGCCATCGGGAAAGTCAGGAAGATGAGTGAATGGGTTCCTCACCTACCTTAACTGAATGTTTGCTCATCCTAGCTTCCTCAGCTGAAGACCAGTTCAAGCCCTTCTTGCATGGGCCCTTAAGAAATGCAACCTGTTTCATTGGTAACCACAATTAGAACATGGTCTGTAATATCTGTGGTAAAGAAGTTTTTGGCACCAAGTAGCTCTAAGAGTTCATCCGGAACAACGCACCGCGGAAGAGGAGATTTAAATTCTCCATTCTTTTGCCATGACGTTCTCTAGAGACTTCTCGGAATAAGTGATCATTAATCTAACGATTTAATTGATTTCGACAAAAAAGATCCTTTTACTAGTTCGTCTTGTTAGAGCCCTTGTTATTGTTTATTAATATGGAAGTGGTGAGAATCTAGTTTAGCACTGGCTCCAAATGGGAAAGATGCCGTTTGCTTGAGGAGGCATGTGTGGTTTCCAAGCTTTTACATTAACTCTGATTTTATTCAGGAAATCGCCTTCCGTGAGGCTACAATCGGTGCGAGCGTATTCCACATGCTGTGATTCGTCAGGCACCCTATTTGAATTTCTTACTTTTGACAATTCTATACAGGCTCAACACGCCAAATATCACGGTATGGGGCTTATTTAGTAGCATACCGATTGTTCACAAGTTTTTGGCCGTCGATCCCACAACTATCTCACGCCAACTTATTAACCGGATTACGTGGAGCATGCGGAGGGCATAACTCCCGAACCCTTTGGTATTTTGGCAAGCTCAACTAGTGTGGATTCAGGAGGGCGAGCCCTTTCGAATGGATTCCTTATTCGTCCAAATCGGAGCACCTTCGAAAAATCGGTCAAAAAATGCCCCTTTGCAGATTTTTCAGTTTTGGGAAATTTCTGAAGCGCTCCTCTTTCGAATGGGAAATTGTTAGGGACCTCCCAGGGAGTCTGTGAATTAAATTCCACCCCGGGCTGACAACTATTTCCCGAGATATTGGGTATTTTGGGGGTAGCCCTAATAAGGCATCCCGACAGTTAATAATCAGTTACCAAGTTACCAGCTTAACCAGTTAATAATCAGGTACCAAATTTCCGCTTAAGTCGGGTCTTCACCCAGCGGTCGATGCACCTCCTTGTAAACCCGGTAGTCTGGTTCCGTTGGGGTCACAGCCTTTGTCGGCTGGTTAGTGGGATTCACTTGTTTCAGGCATAACACTCCAACAAGATTGTCTCCCGCTAGCCCTGACTATTGTGACTTACCCGGCTGCTTAAAAAATGAACACTCATATAACATACAAGAGTGCCCACGCGAGGCTCACTGCCTCCTGCTTATGTATCCCTCAGGCTACCCTTAACCTTTCATATTCTTTTTCTCTCTTCAGGTCAAGCTTACTACTAGACATTGCACCATGAGTTGAACGACATGACGGATTAGTGGTATAAAGCGTAATTCCTGAGCTTGACCTTGCCACATAAAAAAAAATGCAGGCCCTTCTTGTGGAATCACGAAAGAGGGCATAGCTCGCGAACCCCTCGGCATTTTTTTTGGCAAACTCAACTATTTTGGATTCAGGAGGGCGAGCCTTTTGCAACGGTGCCCCATTCATCCAAATCGAAGCACTTTCGAAAAATCGGCCAAAAAATGCCAAGCGGTACCCCTTGGCATATTTTGCGGTTTTGGGAAATTTCTGGAGCGGCCATTTTTTGATTGGGAAATTGTTAGGGATACCTGATAATTGGTTTGACCTGTGATTAATGGTTTTGACCATAGGTCCTGATCAAGGTCAAATTTGGTTCCCATGCCCAATAGCCCCAATACCCACTTAAATGTTTTTTCTTTCTTCTCACTCAGATTTATTTTGTGCAAGCTTATTACAACGAAAGAACTTTGATCTCCCTTTTTCTTCCTTTTTCTTCCATTTCAGAGACATTCGTGCTCTGCCGGCTCAGAGTTGACACAATGTTTTCTCTACTTAAATTTATTACAATACTTAGCACAGGTTATGTAAGTAAATTCATCAACTCCGTTTACTTCATTGTTAACAAACCACTTACTGACCTTTAAGTTTTTAATTCGTTCACCCCCCCCCCCCCCACCGAACCCCTGAAGACAAAAGGTCAAGTTAAATGTAAAGAATTTGTGATATCTTAAACAGTCCCGTCAACATGGCCCCATCGTCCCTCGACTTCGCCTCTGATTATCCTTGGTTAAATACAAACATCAACAACACAAGGGAAGATGTCCCCATTTATCAAATAGCAAAAAAGGTTCGCTTCAATACATAGTAGATCTTTTTGGATTTTCTGCTGTGGAACTTATAGAAACCCAGGAAGAGGGGGGTAGGGGTAAGAGTAGTGAATTCGGTTGGGGCTAGAGAGAGGAGTAGGAAATATTTTGTGGGGAAGACATTTCGGCTTGCTTCTCGGCCTTTGTATTGTGGGATGAACGGTTAAGTCCCTTTTATTTGCCAGGATTCAAGGAATCAACAGTGCCTCTCTATTCACTAAAGTCCTGTCTGCGTGTGTGTGTGTGTATGGGCAAGGGTGGGCCTCGGCCTCAAATATAACTTATTTTTGTTCAACTGTTTCCCTGTTTGCCATTCATCTGCAGGAAATTAGGGTTGATTTTGGCTTGAGCAAGGATTTATATTTGACATTTTAATATGCCCCATAAAATATAGCCCAATTTATAGAGGGGATGAACAGTCGTTTCTGTATATTTTAATAAAGACTTTTCTAAGTCTTTTTATTACTTTATTAAATACCTTTTTTCCTCCCTACCAGGTAGGTTATACCTACACCGGTTTGAGCTGTGGATGAATCTATACAAGGTTAAGTTAAAAGCTGATTTAATTTAATTAAGAACTTTTTATGGGGCGAAACAAAAGTATGAAAGGTAGAAAACGGTAGAACAACCACTCTCACCCAGAACAGGTGGCGTTTGACCTACTTATACAATTGACGTGGTGTTGCCAGGGATTAAATTGCAAGTGAAAATGTCTTTTAATTAACTGCAGCACTCTTGACATTGATTTACCTGTATTCCTGCAATTGTCGTGTTAATTAAGTGTGCAGCCGTTTTTGTTTGCCGTTCGTTATGTGGAGAAACTACGGAAAGCTAGAAGAGGAAGGAATTTTTGTGCTAACTACGTCGGAACCAATTTTCCTACTTCTTTTGATGGAATTAGTCTTTCGATTTGTTGCTTCTTCTTAATTTGTTACCTCGACATTCTTAAGTCGACTTCTTGACTTTCAGCGTTCTTTTTAATAAGAGTTTTGGAGAGTTAAATGAAATACTAAACAATGTTTCCAGGAACCAATTAAAATCCACCTGGTTTTTGGGTTTTTCCATTTTAATTAATCATTTTCAAGAATTTCATATTTAAATTATTTTAAAAAGGGTCCAAATTTAGGGTATCTGTCATTACGCCTCAGCATGGTGCTCCTGGTATGACCAACAAGGCGGTGGTGGCCATACACAGTAATATAGCCGTGCAACATCTGTCTAATGGATGAGGTGCCAGAACATGAAATTAATTAAATTAAATTAAATTAAATTCTGGAGAGATTAGAAGACTCACGTCCGGGCTAGAATGACAAATGTCAACAGGGCCGGCGTTTGATTTTTTTTGCGCCCGGTGCAGTATGCCATAATTGCGCCCCCATCATTTCTGTTCATTTTTTGATCGCAGTGAAGGACAATGGAAAAAGATACAAACATTTTGTGGAGTTCTTTTAATAAATAGAAGTCTTGATATCGTTTTCCAAGCATGAATTAGTTTCTACTGTGGAATCTTGCATAGAACTACAAACAGTCCGCTTAACAGCCTTCCTGGACTTAAAAGGTGCTTTCAACGACTTCAGAACAGAGTACAGAGGCACTCCAGGTGTTTCTCGCCAAATTAGGGATCTATAATAGTACGTCTAGTACGAATTACAAATCAAGAATTAGGGCACCGTGTCAGCCAAGAAAGGATAGACGACGAAATCAGGCGAACGAAACGGAATTGGATTGGCCACACGTTGCAGAAGACAATTGAAAAAGGCTCTGTGCATTCCTTTAATATATGATAGTTTTGATTTTTTTTTTTCAATTTTAATTCTTGAAATTGCGCCCGATGCAAGTGCACCATTTGCACCTATGAAAGCGCCGCTCCTGAATGTCAACCCAATCAATAGAGCTAGGTGACTGAAGGCGAATTACCCGAGCAAAAATAATTTAGTTGGCTAATTTTTTGAAAAGCATATACACGCCGGCAACTAGGACGCGTAGTGTACAAATGCGTCTGCCAAACTGGTTTGCACGCTCCCGCTGTAGGCATGAAAATCTAAAGATGCATCCCAGTTACAGATATGACTGTATTCGTAATCCACCATTCCAAACGGGCGTTTTGTTTTACCATGCAGTCCCCCAACTAAGTACTAATCCCGTCCAATGCTGCTTGACCTACGCAATTGACTCATAACCGGTCTACTGAGTATACTAATGTGCACCCTCTATGGTCACCAGCATAATTGGCCGTTTTCTTCGTATTATATAATTTTTTGAAGTTCCAATTTTGCTCTATTTTGTCTAAAACAACTATGCTATGTACCGTGCTATGTTTGGACTATCCTGTTTTTCTTTTATCGCACCGTGCTTGTAGCAGACTGCATTGGGAAAAGTAGAATTTGTAGCACTAAATGCATAGTGAAATGGAGCAATTCCGTCGAAGTCCTCCAAACAAAGGCAGAAGAAATCGCCTAAAAGGAGTGATGAAAAACGGCCAGGCAAAGAGAGAGCCTAGTAGAGGAAGAGCGGATCCCTCGAATGCACTAAAGTAGAACGGACGAAAAATCCAAACTAGTGTAAAAATCAGGAAAAGAAGTGACCGGGGAATAGCAAAAGCCGCAAAAAAGATAAGACAGGATGGTTTTGTCATAACAACAGCCAGCAGAATATCGTACGCGGAGATCCTAAGGAAAGTCATATCGGATACTTCCTTAACGCAGTTTGGGTTTTATATGTTAGGCGCATCAGACGAACACAAAATGGAGCCAAGCGAAAGTAAAGAGATGGACCTCCAGCAGAAAATCAAATCCTCGACATGAGAAGCAGCACAGTTATGGGCAAGCATCAACCAAGTTGTGATCTAGGTTAGAGACAGCGTCGCAATTGTAAGTGAGCAGTGCAAGGACCTACACAATTGAATATGAGCGTTTGGCAATTGAGCCATCCAGGAGACGATGGGGAACTCGAAAGATGGTTATAGTAATGGAACTAGCAAAACGTGTTTTAGCCAGCAGATTAATGATCACTTATTCCGAGAAGGCGACATAGCGAAAAGTTATAGTGGCTCCTGTGGTAAAAGACGAAAGTTGAAGAAGGTGACGTTTCAGTCGAATCATGACTATCAATACAGGGGCTTAAACTCAATTTAGCATTTCCACTCAGGGCCCCTGCGGTGAAAGATAATTCAACTGAAACATGACTTTCTTTAACTTAAACGACTTGTCACGAAACACGACTCGACTTTCAGGACAGGGGCCAATTTCTCCACTGTTGTGGTGCGTTGTTGCGGATGAACTCATAATGTTACTAGATGCCCAAAACTTCTTTACCAAAAGTCATATTCAGCACGATCAATAGATCGTTGATCCTACTTGATACGACTCCAGTCTGCCGGACGGTCTCGGCAGAGCAGTTTACGTGGCAAACGATTATCATCCATTCGGCAAACATGTCCAAAACATCGTAGTCGACGTTTCTGATTAGTGTCTGTTGATCACATCTTTTTCTAACTCTCTCGTTTCGAAGGCGATCGCGAGGTGAGACACTGAGAATCTGCCTCAAGTATCGCATTTGGAAGACCTCGAGCTTGTCTATGTCCGGCTTGAGCAGTGTCCACGGTTCCGATCCATAAAGAAGAATCGGAAGGTTCAACGTTCGGTAAAAGCGTACTTTCGTTTTGATGGTAATATTTGTCCACTTCGATATGCACCACTTGAGCGAGGCGAATGCTGCTGTTGGCTAGCCGACGCGGCTGTAAACGTCGGCCGTTGATGCCACTTTATATTCTTGAACCAATGATTCCAAATAATTCAACATAGGAACCTGTTCGATTTAGGTTCGATCGAGGTGAAGACTTGCTTTCGAGGCGATAGGTCACGACAGTTCCATCCGATTTTTTGATGTTGTCATTTGTTGATGTTGCTTTTCCGCCTAACCGCCGGATTGTCGGGTACAGCGTCCGTAACGCGCGCCTCGACGCCGCTTCTTCCACGTCAACCGCAACATTATTCCAGTACAATTCCCGTTCCGATATCATTTTCTGTCGAACTTCTTTGTTCAATCTTTGGTATTGCTCGAAATCGACGTGTTTCATTTGTCTCCGCTGATCGACAATGTCCAAACTGTCCGAGATCCATAGCGTCCGTTTACGGATAGGTGGACACAACTCCATTGCACACCCCACAATGGACTTCGATATTTACCTTTCTTCTACATCGATATCGTCCGGTATTGCATCTGTAATTTCGCTGCACAAGAGCCGATCCGCAATCGGACCGACGCATTGCACGTAGATCTTTGAGAGTCCATCGGAATCTTGCGTTGATGAAAACGTCGAGTCTTTGCCGGATGGATTTCGCCAGGTGAGTTGGTATTTGCGTTGATGGCGAAAGATGCTGTTGCAAACGATCAAATTGTGAAACGCTGGATATCGGTTGGAATGCAATAATGCTGCTGGCACCCCGTCGATCGATTATAAACCCGACGCCGGTCTCTCGCTACTAGAATAGTAAAGCGTCATCGTTTCGTCTATTGTTGGCGGAACGGTCGTCAATATCCCGGATCCGGAAAGTCGTAGTTCCGATATTTAAGCATTTTCATTTTATGCCGACATTAGTTTGCAGGATTAAAGGATAAATCCACCAATCTCCGGTTTTAAATTTAAAAATTCAACACCTTTCCCAATAAATCCAGCGGAGTTGGATCTTGCTTCGGCTTAACTCGAGTAAAATCCTGATGATGAAGAACATAATTCCGGAGTAATTCTTTCCTTTTCTTGGTTATTATTGAAAAGAATCTCGTCCTTTATCTCCTTAAAAAAGTTCCGCCTTGAATAATATAAAAAGGACTTCGCTTTAAATTCTCATACAAAAACGAAATCCTTGAATATTGGGAATAAAAAAAAAACTGAAAAGTAATTTATTGAAGGGAAATAATACAAAAAGTGTGTAGGCGCATTCTCGATCTTTAATTATTACTGGCATCCACATTCCACAAAATGTTGAGGAGAGTGGAATTCCCTACTAAATAAATTCAAATGCTTAACTTTTTCGCGATTTTGTTTCTGGGCGAAACTTTTATTTCGTTACAAAATTCGTCGTCCTCGTCAATAACAAAAAATAACCTTCGTCCTTTTAGCAGGAATAAAACAAACAAGGGAAAAACTCATTTTTTATTCAGTAATCGTGAATAATTTTCCTTTTTTTCGCTGAATTTTAAAAAACACGGAAACAATAAAAAACAAAACAAAAAATAAAATTAAAACACCACGAAAACAATTTCACAAGTCGCATTTACAAATCGATTAAATCGAACTTTTGTCCTTAAAGGAACACGCGAAAATCAGGAGATTTTCAATTCCGCCTACGGCGAATGGCGCGAGTATCAATATCGAGTCGAGTCGAGTTAAGGTCAAGAGTAATTACGAATTCTGGTGGGGGATAAAGTAGTATTGATGCTACGAAGGATCTAAATAAATAATAAAAATTAAACACAATAAAGTATTCACACCATCTGGAAGCTCCTTGCACAATGGGTGTCCTTTTTCGTCCCTTTACACTTTGATGATTGGATTTAAACGGTTTCTTTTTGTCCCCAGGAGTAATTAAGGCGACAATCATTCTAATTAGGGCTTAATGAATGCCGATAAATTTTGTAATTAAAAAAAGTCCAGTCTCTCTCCTGTTTATCAAGGACACAAAAAAAGGGATTTTGTGGACTTTATTCGGGATTTGTGAGTGTTTACAGGAAAACAAAAAAAAAAGGAAAAAAGGAACGGGAAGCAATAAATAATTAAAAATAAAGTTAGTGGCGCGTTAAGTAAATTTTTGGATTAACAAAAATGTTTACTCTGCTTTGTTACCACTATTTTTTAGTATTATGGATGGTATAAATTAATCTCAGGATAAGAACTAATTGCGTAGGAATAGGGAAGTGGAAGGCTGCATTGTAATTTTTGGCCCGCATTTCAAAGACTCTTTTTCACTAATTAATCTGTACTTCTTCGCGTCTTTAGTTCTTTACTTAAGCATAGTTTTTCAGAACAGCCGAACTTCTGTTAATCAACTTTTGGGCTATATTTCCCTTCTTTTATGGTGCGGGCTCTACAAACCTATGATGTTCAGTTAAAATGTGACCTCAGACGAGAGATTTATGAGTTTTCCAGAACGCAGTCTCCTAGTGTGCGCTGCCTGCCTGTGGCTATAGAGCCAAGCATATATCCAGAGAGTATACGAATGGTCTCTCTCGTTCGCCTCTTGCATCTACCTGCCAATCGCCTTAAGATGAATGCCAGTAATTCAGCGAATATCTCTTCCAACAAGTCTGTTTAGGCAAGTAGGTATTGGGTCACTTGAGGCTGGGAAATTTTTTTCAAGACCATGACCTCGAAACTAAGACACACAAGGCCTCAAAACTGGATCAAAGTCATCTGTCACCTGTCAGCCAATCCCTAATTATTATTTTCAGCCTTTCATCATTGTTCTGCTTTTGTTTCCACCCTACTACAGAACGACAGTAAGGGACCTAAGCCGTTCTGGAAAAAGTCGGCAATTTTTTCTGAAAAATAGTTCTGTAGTATCGAGGAGTGTGCAAGATCGATTTGAGGGCCCAGGCAAAACGGGGGACTATATGGGCCCAGGTATATAAGTCACACAGCCCGAGCGCCGTTAGTGATTTTGGCTATTGCAGGCTGCAGCTCTGGATATCTTATTCTTCTGTGTGTCGAGGGCCTCCTCCGTTGTTTGAGTTGCTTTCAGGCAAGCAAATTGCTGCTCGTTGATATTATGTTCAGGGCTCAGATGTTACCCTTTGTACTACCAGTCCGTCATGTCGTAAACGTCATCGTCAGATTTTTGGTAGCAAGCTTAGCTCGAATGATAGAGAAAGAATAAGACAGATTAAAGGAGGAGTGCATGAGGAGATGGAAATTAACTTTTCGTTTGAGCTCTTCGATGTTGTATGAATTCCGGAATACCGTCTGGGGGAGGTTGTTCCATAGTCGAGTTGTTCTCGAAAAAAAAAACCAATTTCTAAATTGATGAGTACGTAAAAATAAGAGCTGTAGCCAATGAAGATGAGCCGAAAGGGCTAGTATTGTGCTGCGGGAAAAACATTGCCGTGAAGGCAGAAGGTTATATATTTCAGTGGAACAGTGGCCGTGGTAGATGCGGTAGAATTTCACCAAAGCCGCTACATTTCTGCGGTGGTTTAATGAATCAATTGTGGAGTGGCCGACGGCTGAAGGAGGAAATTGCATCGTTTAAAGAATCGCTTTCTACGTAGTAACGATATCTCGCATAAAGGAAGCATAAAGGCAATATATATGGGATGCCCAATAATTCTCGGAAGTACTTTACTCTAGAATACGGCTGAGCTTTTTAGTAAGCACCCAAGTTTCAGAACGATACTGCAATAACCCGGAGACAGAACGGATGCTTTTCACCATTGGAATCAAAATTACTGATTTCAGTCCGGCTATAACTATTGGTTGAAGATTTAGCCTATTTCTATCATCTAAGTACTTGTGTCTTATTCTGAACTCGATCGTGCTGGCGCGCTCTTTCAAAACAATATAATAAATCCAGACTATACCAATTCCAAATTATAACATGTCTCAGACCGGAGTAAAAATAAAACTCACTTGCTTCTAGTCAGCAACAGGCATACACCGCATCAAAACGACAGCACGTAACCCGAAGCAGGCCCGTTATGCCCGAGTAAAAAAGACTTGCCCGGACCCATCATGGAACAGGCATGGTACGCCAAATTAAAAATTCCACCCCTCCATATCCTGGCCGTTACAGGCACGTACCAAAAAAATACGCACGTAATAGTCCAAACGAAGCACGGTACGTTCTCACTTGTTTAGACTAAATGGGGCAAAATTGGGACTCTAACAAAAATTTTAGTACGAAGAAAACGGGCAATTATCTTTGTGACCATAAAGGGTGCCATTAGCATACTCAAAAGACCGGTTCTAGTTCAATTGCCTAGGTCAAGCAGCATTGAAAGTGTTGAGTACTTAGTTGGGGGACCACAGAGTAAAACAACACGCGCGTTTGGAATGGTCTATGTCGATGCGAGTGTATTTATAGATTTTTCATGCTTGTAGCAAGACCGTGGTAGCCTCTGGCGGGCTCATTTTTCGGGACTTACCACCTCACGCATCTCTTTAGTGGACATGGAGAATATAGGTCGATAAAGAGTACGCGGAGCATGAACTCTTTTAATACCCGAGGTTTGCGAAGGAGTCACCTTTTGCCTTACCAGTCGGTGTGCCATACTCATCTTGGTGCGAAGAAAGGAATAGAAGACAAGATAGGTTTAAAGGACTTTTGGATGGTGCTGAAAATGAGGCGCTTGAACCTTGCGTTTGATTTGAACCACCGGATGTTGTAGGAATTTACACCGAAGAGAAAAAATTTGCACTAGACTTCCTCGATAGCAGCCGACTGAGCCAGAGACGCAACCGTCAGGGTTAGTGAGAAGTTAGTGAGAAAAATTCTCGTCTGAATGTTATGCCTCGTGAAACAAGTGAATCCTTCTAACCAACCGACAGAGGTTGTGACGCCGACGACAGTACCAGACTACCAGGTGAATAAGGAGGTGTACCGTCCGCTAGGTGGAGATCTGACCTAACCCTAACTTTGGCTAATCGGTGGAGACGGCGAAATGGCTTATTAGGGCTACTCTGGATTGAAAGAAAGAGTTTGGTGAGTTTAGTCAGTAGGAATCTGGCACTATCGTCTAAGTGCAGATGCGCGGTGGTGTCTTCTGTTTGGACATGAGCCTTACAGGCGGTCCAGAACAAAGAAGATTGGAATGTTGTCCAGGTTACACACTGCTAGGTTTAAATTAATGATAAAATCGAGTAGAGTATTTCCTCGCTCCTTACTTGGCACTTCCAAAGCGTAACAACGCTTTAGCTCCACTTGATTTTAGGGCTACTGCCATCAGCATTAATTCCTCCGGTAGTGTAGGCAGGCGGTAAGACAGCGAGGGAGGCCCAACCTTCGCTGGAAGGATGGCGTGGACCAGGATGCTCGGAGCTTAGGGATGCCAAACTGGATGACATCGGTTCAGAATCGGGACCGGTGGAGAGAACAGTAGCGAGAGGCCAGGACCGGATCCCGGTTGTAGAGCTGATAAAGAAAAAAAAGAAGTGTAGGCAGGTCATTAGCCTAACCTAGGCTACAGATAAATAAAGGTAAGCACCTAAAGTAAGTAGGATTTGTAGATTTTTAAAAAGGTCTCAAATTAATTTAAATCCTTCCCCCCCCCCCTCCCCTCGTTAAATTGAACTAGCTTTAATCAATTTGCCCCTTTACATTTCAGCGATATCACACCCTAAAATATAAAATATTCCCCTTATCAATTTATCAACCCGAAATTGTAAAGTTTAAGGACTTACTTGCCTTCTTCCACCCCTAAAAATCGAGTTATATCTAATAAAATGCTCCACTGGAATCCTTTTTCCCAGAGATTGAACTTAGATTAAAGTCAAACCCTTTTCAGTTCCGTTCTGTTCCTGTTAATTTTATAAAACTAGAACTTGTGTGTAAAAGGTGTGTCACCCCTGCACCCACCGTTTTTTTGGAAATTACTCCAGGTTATGAATACCATTATAAATGTCAGAATGACTTTTCAGGTGAGAGATTATGCAAAATTCCTGGGGAAAGCTCCTTGTAAATTATGGGGATAAAAGTAGAGTTTACATAGGGGATAAAAAAAGGTTTTATAGGGTAGAAGGAAGATATCTGCACACGTTCTACAAATTCTAAGGGAAAATGTGATTTTTTTTTTGTGAATTTGAACAGAGGGGTAGAGATGGGAGATGGCAGAGGTATATTTTTAGTACTTTATAGCTGCTAAGTACGTGTCGGAAAAATTTTCAATTTTAAGGAGTTATGGAATCGAAAAGATAATGTTGGTTTAAGGTTTTAATGGTTTAAGGATATTGTAGATTGCGCGAAATGGTACTTGAATGTTGGGATTTTGAGTGGAAGGGTAAAGGTAAGACACACTTTGGAATGGTACTTTGTAACAGCATCATTAAGTATTCACGCCACGTCACGAGATATCATTGAGAAATACTTCTGGCCGGCATTTAATAAAGACTGTAATGACTGGTCTCGTTCTTGCCTCGGTTTCCAAAAATTCAAAGTGGCGAAACGCACGAAGTCTCCACTCGAAGCCGAATAATAGATTTGGACATATCCGCATGAATATAGTGACACCGGTACCGTCTTAAGGATATTTGAACATTCTTACGATCGCAGACCATTTTACGAGAATGGCAGAAGCCTACTCTATACGGACTATTAACGCTTCACCAGTTACAACGTATTTTGTCACCGAATACATCCCATAATTCGAGCCACCTTTCCAAAATTTTCCCAGCCACAAGTGACCCAATACCTGCTGACTACCTAAACACGAGATCACTCACTACAAATCAGGGTACCCAATTCGAATCCAAACTATTTAATGAAGTTGACAAACTAATCGGTAGTCACCGAATTTGGAAGACGGCCATCCATGAGTAGGCAAACGGTTGAACGGTTCCATCGACAAATTAACCTCGCCAAACTGCCCCAGTACCTACTCCCTTCATTGGCCTATCAACTAACAATTCACAATTAGAATTGATCAAGCATTGAATCGTGTATCCTGAAGCTTAGTCCTCCACCTTCCGGCGGTGCCCTCCGTACTTCTTCGGAAGAAACTAACGAGAGCAATGGCGAGTAAAGTAGAGTTTTAAGTTGGTTGAGCTGAGGGTTAGCAAATGCTCTCTCGAAAACCCTCTTGCTTCGAATCGGCAAACAATGCCGCGGAGCCGGATGAAGAATAGAACGACATAGAATCTAAGAACGCTGCTTTCTGATGGACGGCCTTATAACCTCGTCACCAGTTTCTTCTCTTGGTCTTATCGTGCACCTGCGTACCATACTTAGAAGTACTGCGGTAGTCCAATGCTGCGCCACAACTGGAGAAGGAGACGAGACATCAAGTACGAGAATTTATGCGAGACTGAATGAGGTTTTTCGCTCTATTCCAAGGGGAGACATCATTGTTTTGATGGGTGACTTAATCGCACAGATCGCCCGTAGCAACACCGGCCTTGAACACATAATTGGAGACCAAGGAATAAGCTAGGTGGGGCTTACTTTTGTCACAAGCAGATACAAAAGGAGACCTAAGTATCGCCTGATGGTAGAACGAAAAATCAGACAGCCCATGTGTCTTCATCCGTAGATAGAGAACTATGACACAAACACGGCACAAGCAGGAAGCGCTGACTCGAAGAAGGCTAACTGTACGTACACTGCTGTTTGGGTAGGTGAGAGCAGACCATCAAGCCTATATGGCTATACATACTCGATAAAATCCGCAATCCTAAGGAGGTGAAGGAAATAATGGTGCTGCGTGAGTATCCTACTAATGATGCACTCTGGATACCAGGCGACACATTCGGTTTAAACTAGCCTTCACATGGTAATGCGGAGCTCATTTGATCAATACCTAGAAAAAAAACTTACGCTCAAACCAATTATGTTGCTTCCCTAACCCCGCAATCGGTCGACCTGCAAAGCCTATTGAATATTTCTGAACCCCTACAGAGGGGTGCCGAAAGTGCCCCAGAGCAGTCTGAGCTTTCAAACCGCGGTGGAACACGCTGAGATCACTCCTTGATTTCAACAAGATATCCCTAGTAGCCCACATGCGAAAGCGTGGACACTTTCTGCTTCATCAGAAAAGCGACCCGAAAAAGCGATCGCGATCTTCTCAAAAGACGGGGTGGTGCAACCCTAAAACGTTTTAGGCGATTTCCGGAAGCTGGCTACTTCCGTATAGAGGATGCTAGGAGTAGAGGGATACCGATCTTCTCAATAAGAAGAGGACTGCATTACCAGACCACAATAACCCGGTGTAGCTTAGGTTCCAGCCACACGATTTGAAAAGTGGTTGAAAACCCGTAAGCAAAGAAGTCTGATGCACCCATAATGAAACCTAAAACGACTCCAAAGCCTGCCTTCTAATAGATGTCAGAAAAAATGAGAATAGGCGTGCGTGACTGACTATCTGCAAAGTGTCCTGACCACGGAGCAACTAGTTAAGGAGTCTTTTGAAGGCGTTAGCCGAGTTGGGACAGATCTCTTATCCTGCCGCTTAGTCATGTTGTGGTCGGCTGCAACAGAAGACTCCACTAGAATAATAGGAAAGGTGTTGTTTTTCATCACGGCCGACCACACACTTCTTAGACGACCCGACATAGCACCATCTGCACACTATAAGCTTTTCCTTAGGTGATAGCTAGGCTATAATAGTTTTTCAGAGCCAAAGCAGGAGCTCCCTATAGTTCCGGAGCCTTCCTCTCCTGCTTGCCAATACGAGTGACAAAGGTATACCTAAAAGCTTTGGTTTCTAGTGAGAGGAGGTATAAGCAAAAATTTTGACAACTATTTAATTGCTGCTGAGTTTGCCAACCTTATTAAAAGGCACTCTCTCTACTATGAAAACTTAATTGTTGCTGTTGATTTTAATGATAACCTTCTGCAAGCCAATAATCGTTGGACTTCACTTAGGCAATTCCTTGTATCACTGGATTTACATATATTGAATCAACTATCAACATTTTCGAACAGCCTATCAGAGTTCCCAGACGTATATACTACATAAGGAATATACGCTACCGCCCGCCGCGGACGCGGTTCACTCGAACGTTGATATAAATACAGGCCGCCGGCAGGCCGTAGTCTGAAAGTGTCTCGCCTTGAGCTCGAGTATCGTCACGCACTCACTGGCAGCTAACTGAATGGCGCCTGCAGTCCTAACAAACTAACAAAAATCTTTATGTCTGTGGGTATTTATCGTCAGTCCGGGCTTGAAGATCTGAACTTCTATGCAATCTGAAGTTTTCGTTGAGGCTATGAAGATGTTTTCACTTGAATTACCAACCTGCCACGCTAAACTGTCGTCTTCGAATATGTGTATGTAGGGAATCATGAGGTCACTTGCAGTCCACGGATGTCAGGCATATGCCCCAAGGTCCCATCCTTCAGTCAGTCTAAGTAATGTGTGGTCTTGATGTGTGGTCTTGCTGAGTGTGAGTATGGTGTGATCGACCTGGTCTGAAAGATCACGGGCTGCCGACGGTCTGTAAATGAATGGGGGTCCTAAGGTTGCTTTGTGAAAAGCTTTTACTACACAAATAAAATTATCTTTATATACAATGGTTTTTTTGGCACGCTTAATGTGCAGGACTTTTAATTATCTGTTTTATGGCACGCCAATGCCTTTAGGTTACCGACCACTGCCCTAGATCAATATTATTCAATATAACTAAAAAAAAAACAACGAATAGATCAACAAACGAGCATCTTGCAGCTGGTTAAAAGTCTTTGCAAATAAAAATCCTATACACAAATTTCCATGAAACAAAACAAAAAAATGAGTCATAGAAGGGTAATAATTTTTTTATTACCCCTGCGTTAATTACTCTTAAGCAAAGTACACCTATGAAAAATTATCGCGCGTTTTGAATTTAAGTGGAAATAGATCACGATTTCAGGTGCTGAAGATCGTTAAAGACAAGTTTTAATTGCAGCTTGGAAAAAATCATAAAATATGTGGAAATATGTGCTTGAAGGTTGTAGCTTTGTTTAGTTTTTTAGAAAATATTTAGCATTTACCTTAGGCAAGTTATGGAGAGTGCATCGATTGCATAAGTGATTAAATAATTTTATAAAAGTGAATTTTGTGAAAAAAAAAATTTAAAGAACATTCCATTATGATAATAACAAATATTTTATTAGTATTATTTTCTGAAGTTATTACCGGGATCATTTCGACCACAATCATTTCTACACGATCATCTAGAAATCCAGTGATCACTAGAGTTGGACGTAAGGAGATTAATAAATATTATTTTACTATTATAATTTTATCTTCCAGCAAATATAGTTTGTGATGAATTAATTTGTCCCGAAGATGCTATAAAATGTATTTATGATCGGAGAACTGATGAAAGTAAACAAAATATAAAGACGACTTGGAAGTGCATTGATCAATCAAATGAAGTTGTTGCCGATAAAGAATTATCGGAAATCAATGAAAATCCTGGACAATCTGTTAATGTGCATATGGAAGTTGGTTCAAATGGTAGTAGTATTCTATATTCAAAGGAGAAATATAAAGATAAAATTAAAAAAATTAAAAAAATTAAGAAAAATATTGAAGAGTTTTGGGAGAGGTGGTAATGAAATGATTCAATGTTATACAGATCGTACTTATTGTGTAAAAATAAAATAAAATACGAAAACTTTTTCTGTACATAGTGGAACGCCGGAATTTTGTTTTGCCCATGCTTTTTTACATTTAAGTAAGTGGATGCAGCAATAAAAACTTTACACTCAAAATTATTTTTTAATTTTTGTTTCAATTTAAAATAGAAGCAGACTTTTAAGTTTTTTAAACTATTTTTATTTTCTACTTTTTAGTCTATTACAGTCTTCCGCATATTTTGTTGTGGCGGCCATATTAGATTTATAATTCCATCACACAACTTACTTTATTCTACCCATGGCTTGGAACATAATCGCAAAAATTGGCGGCCATCTTGGAACCGCCTTCTTGATTTTTTTACAAAATGGTAAGATTGCATTTGGTACTTATACATTAAGACTTGAAACTCAGCGCTTGAGCCCAACTTCAACTAGTTCTTGACGGGAGTCGAGTTGAGTTAGGGTCGTCTCAACTCGGTCAACTAGGTCGACTGAACTCTGCTACCTGGCTTGAGTTGAAACTATGCATACAGGCGTAAGTTCAGTAGTTGAATTTAGTTGACAGTAGCATATCTGTGTTTTGTTTGTGAATTTTGTAACGTGTGTGGTGCTTTTTTATTTTTAACTCAACCTCAATTCAACTATTCAAAGACCCAAAATAGCGGAAGACTTATAATAGACTAAAAAGTAAAAAATATATAACCGAACAACTTCCAATTTTCCACACATTCGTATTTCGCGTGATAATTAGTATGTATACATAATGATTTGAATAGTTGAATTGAGGTTGAGTTAAAAATAAAAAAAAAATCAACAGACTAAGACTAGCCGGCCACGTAATCAGGATGAATGATAACCGTATCCCAAAACGGCTTATGGTGGCCGAAATTCCAGGAAACAGACCAGTAGGTAGACCCAGGAGAAGATGGATGGACTCTGTGACGGCTGACGCAGAGACAATGCTGAACATTCGGAACTGGAGAACTGCTGCAAGGAACCGTCAGACTTGGAGAAATGCCCTAGAGGAGGCCAAGGCTCGATTTGGGCTGTAGCGCCATTGGATGGATGGATGGGCTATTTTGGGTTGGCCGCCATTTTAAATTTTGAATGACGCCACACAGTTAATTGTATTCTACTGGTCATATCTTTTCATTTGATACCCTTGTCAGAGAGCCCCCGGAGCATAATTGCAAAAATCGGCCGCCATTTTGGAACCGCCATCTGGATTTTTTTTACAAAACTGTCAGATTGCATTGTCATCGAAACTAAACGTGTATGCCAAATTTAAGGGTCAGTAGGAAACCGGGAAGTGGGTCTTTAACGTCCAAGATTTTATTACATAGTTACAAGTGAAGCTAATTAAAGCGTATTAAAAAGAAGCAAAATTGAATAAAGAATAGAAAGGTACTCCCGCAGATACCGATATTCATTGCAATCGGAGTACAATTGAAAAATTTCGTCCGCCATTTTGAATTTATAAGTTTTGATTATAAATTCGTTAATCTGTACATATTAATCGCCCAAATTTCGATTTTCATTGGAATCCGAACAAAATCGACAAACTCATCGGCCATATTGGTGCGACCATTTTGAATATATAAACTTTGATCATACATTCGTTATTTGCAACCTTTCATTTGGGATCGGAACACAATTGGCAAATTCGTCGGCCATATTGATGCGGACATTTTGAATTTATAAGTTTTGACCACAAATTCGTTATTAGCGAACTTTAGAAACCTCTATATACCAACTTTCATTGAAATCGGAATACAATTGGCCAATTCATATTTGGGTGGCCATTTTGAATATCACGTAATTCTTTTTCCTCAATAAAATTGCTGTAAAACTGTGTAAAATTGCTAGAAAACTGGGTTAAATTAAGTAAAACATGTTTCTCCACTAAAGACCCACATTCACTTACAGGCGGCCGGCAGGCCAGGATGGCAGTCCGACGACCCGATGAAGGCCACACAATACTCAGTTTAATTGAGGGATGAGGACTTCAGGTATCCACTAAACAGACCGTGGATGAGTATTGGTATTGAGGACTTTACTCCAACTGAGGTCTGACTGGGGATGAGGACTTCAGGTATCCGCCTGACAGGCCGTGGCGTGCAGGTAACGGCATTATTCCCTGCAGACACACAGGCAAAGATGACAGTTTAGCATAGCAGGTTGTTAATACAAGTGCATGGCCTCAACGAAAACTTTAAAGGCACAAACAGATTGATGAATGGAAAAAATCTTTAAAATACACAGACCACCATATTTGCTGACAAGCGGCGCGGAGAAATTAAATATATGAGAAATTCTCTTGTAGGCGGCCGCCGTCACTGGCTTAGCGCTAATATGTTTGTGCCTTACGGCGACTCCAGTTTCACGCCGTGAACACTCGTGACCAAGCGCGAATGCGCGTGTTAATGGTTTTTGCGGCTAGCTACCGCCTGGCTTTCAAGTCCGACTAGATACGGCTGTAATTCATGCGGTAAATTCGTGGCTTGACTGAATAGAAGTTGTTTGAAAACGAAGTTGTTTCAGTCGACCTCATGATACAAGTATTTCAAAAAGTTTTTTTTTTTAAATTTCCGAGTATTACTACGTGAAATCCATCATACAAAACAAAAATCAGAAAAATTCTGGGTCTAGTGGATATGAATGACTTTTTTTGGTTTACCCCGCACCTATGTATTTCATTAATTAAGTGAACCTGCCATCTACACCTCTACATTTACGATGATGCCTCCTTATCAGAATATTCTGAGAGGTATCCCTAGAGAGATTCACAATGCAAACTATCAACACTCCTGCATAAAAATACCAATCGATATTGGAAGTTTGCATAAAATTCTCCCAAAAGTAATTAAATATGATTTTCATAAAAAATTTTCACTGAGCAGAAAAAAAACACGAAAAACCGTCGTTAATTAACAACTTAGAACGTGGTGGTGGGTTGTTGAAAACTACATGGCGTTAAGTTATCCTCTCTCTCCATTTTCATTAATTTATAAAAAAAATGTTCAAAGTTTTTCTATGCTCACCTCATCTCGAAAAAGGTGTACACACCAAGCTCAAATCGAATTATTAAGCACCTTCCTCCACGCCAAAAACAAAATCCATTTGCTTTCGCCTATCTACAGAAAGGAAAAATGCTTTCTCCGGTCTAAGGTGAAAAGTTCAATTAAAAATAAATTAGGCCTCAATTATGGCCGCGAGTGTTTCGGTGTTGATTTTATGTTTGCGGAAATATTGATTTTTTTGTTGAGAATATTAAAGGTAGTAAGTTGAAGCAGATATCTGGTGAGGCATTCCTCTTTAGTGGATGATTTGTCAGGCATTCAAGACAATCCATATTTGGTCTACAGTGGCTCAGAAGCATATCGGAATCACTACAGAAGTAAATCGGCTGCATTTCTTAGCTTTGGTGTTCTTCTTGTCCTAATACGGCAAAGCTAGAGAGGAAAACTCGATCAAGTTTTAACTATTATGCTGTGGGTTGACACTACGCGAGCGGATCCAGTCAATACTCATTTGGACCAGTTTCAATTAGCCTTTCATATAGTGCTTTAGTGTTTCAGAAGCCAGAGGTAAGAAGAAGCGGCGAAGCTTATGGAACTTGTACTTGACTTAGAGACGGAGAATCAATCGAGGATCAGTGCGCTGGCATTGGTTCCACATCAGAAACTGAAATTGAAGACCAATTCAATAAAGAAATACGTAGAATTGACAAAGATGAGTAATGCTTCCAGAAAGCTTCTAATCGAAACAATAATAATTCTCAAAGAAGCGTTGTTCAAGGTAACGAACTCCAGTACGAAAAGAGCTAGGCGAGCGACACCAAGCATCCCGAAAGAGAACGATAGGAATAATGGAGGCCCCACCCAAGGTACAAGTTTCTTCTAACCGTTTCGACATCTGGGCAGCATAGCTAGTAATTACCTTGAGGTCGTTTTAACTATGAACCAAACGGAGAAGCTGCTAGGTGACCTCTTTTTAGAAGGAAGGAAGCGAACACAGCGGTTAAACCAAATGAGGGAGTTGGCAGCTGATAGTATCTCTGCAGAAGTTTTGAAGAACCTTTGGCTGCACAGGCGTTTTTGGCAACCAACGTGGATCAAGACATTGGTAGGTTTGCAAAGATGGCGGATAAGGCAGCGGAGATGGCTATAGAACCTATAGGTCACAGCTAGTTCTTCACCCGAAGCTCCCTCTACTGCGGAAGAAACTAGCGGCGTTGAGGAAGCGGGTTGAACAGTTGAAGTTTAATAGAGGACGAAGTACTTCTAGGCAACGCGATTGCAATCGCAGGTGTTACCGAGAAGGCACAATAGGAGATACACTATTTTGCAGGTTTGGTGGTAGTAAGGCTAGGCGATGTCGGCAGCCATGTTCATACAAAGCAAAAAACTAATTGGTTGGCAGCGACAGACGACTGACCAGCCCATCGAATTTATTAGTCGCTTATACCTAACAGAGAGGACAAGAAGTAAGCGACTCCTAATTGACACTGGAGCTGAGGTTTCCGTGGTTCCCCCAAGAGCAGAGGAAACCCGAAATCAACCCTCGGCACGACTATTGTATGCAGTCAACGGTACGAATTTTCCCACTGCATTTGATTCAACTCGACTTGGCACTCCGCAGGGCTTTTATGTAGCTAGATGTAAGCTGAGGGGATTCGAAGACATCACAAAACCCAACCCAGTCACAGAGGTTAAGCATCGTTTGGTTCACTTCATCCGGACCAGTGACCCGCCAGTTCATTCGAGGCCCAGACAACTTTCGCCGGAGAAGCTGAAGATCACAAAGCAGAAATTTCAACACATGCTCAGTTTAGGTACCTGCGTTTGTCAACAAGTAAAGATCCGTTTATATCTACAGACATCGAACGTACCAGACACGCGCCGCGCCAGTCAAAATAATATTCTTCTATACAGTGTGCATGAACGTATTTACATCTACCGTGAGATGATCGCGTAGACGTGGACAGACACAGGCCGTACCCGGCACGGAAAGAATATTTTGTATGCGCGGTTCTTGTCTGTACGTGTCTGTGGGTGTCTGCGGGAAGTATGAATGGAGCATCTGAATCGTGCAGACATTTTTTCTTGGATACTTTCCACGGAGAAGTGTTTGAACATACTTAACAAAAATATAACTATGGTCTGCGGTCTGATACGGCAAGCTAGATGTGAATAAACGGCGTCTAACGGTAACGCATCCGAGCGTAAGAACGATAACTAGCTTGGTAGTGGAAAGGTTCGTGTGGCCGAGCATGAAGAAGGACTGCCGGATCTGGTCGCAGTTTTGTTTAAACTCACTAAGGAGCAAGGAGCTTCCAAGGAGATGCCCGATGTTCTCGCTGTTACATATGTCGGCTCAGTGATGAGGCACAATATCTCCTCCGAGTTGTTTTCTTGACCATGAAATCCTTTTTCTGTCTTTTTATTTCCCATTCCTTCCTTCTTCTTCTTCGTCTTTTTTACTCTCCTACAGTGACTTCAGCAACATAAATCCTGAGCTGCTTTTAAGAGCTGTTTCTTCTTTACCCTGGTATGACATCTACATCTCTACCTCTCTGTCGACGATAAGGTCGTTATCTAGTCCTCCTTCATTCAGACGTTGTATAATCAATGTGTGCCACTAGTCATGGAACTTCTTCTCGTTGTCCATGGTGCTCTCGCGAGATCCGGGATCTGATAATCCATCGTGTAAGTCTATGTATCGGCGTTACCGAAGAACTAAAATGCGCAGTTACTTAATTGACTACAAAGTGCTTCGTAACTGCGTCAACTTCAAAGTCAAAGCTACTAAACGTGAGTTCTATGCACGCAAGCTTAATCCTGACTTAGATTCGAAACGATTTTGGTCTAACCTTCGATCACTTGGTCTTCACCCTTCCTTATCTGAGCCTTTTGATGATCATGCTAAGCTTCTCAACTGATCATTCATCCTCTCACCTCCAAGTTATGATCGCCGCTCTTTCTCTAATTCCCCCTCTCCTATGACTCGCTTAGTCTCTATTCTCCATTTATCAATCTGGCTCTCGTAAATCGCATAGTTGTTAAACTGCTATGTTAAGGGTTACAACTGATCTTAGGGCTGTGATTGATCAGGGTAATCTGGACCAAACTTAATCAACTTTACCATATCTCTTCCTCTCCTTCGCGTCTTTTCTCCTCTCTTCTTTCTGTTAGATTTCAACGTGTTCGTCACAATGGCATCACATTCTCTCTTCTGCTTGTGCGTTTGGGTGTTCTTCAAGGCTCGATTCTAGGCCCACTTCTTTTTTTCCTGTAAATCAATGATCTTCTTGATCATCTTTGATCGTATTAATCTCTCCAATCCTCTATTACTTCTTTCGAATCAAGCTTACTACCAGGAAATGTCCCATGACATGACCAACAACATGACAGACAGACAAGCACACCAAGGGTCCAGGGCCCTGTTTCTATAGAAGAGTAATTGGTTATTTTTCAGTGCTAGAGTCTTCTTTTCGTCGTATATTTCGTTCCATTAAGATGTGCTTTAACTGCTATTGCACTCAAGGACATGATCAAGAACAAGGATATGATCTAGTCCTCATTGAAATCTATATCCTTATTGGACAAGAACTCCCTTAATGACTCTTATTGCGTTGTTAAGTGTTGTATCAAGTTTCCTCAAGTCATCTTTAAATCAAATTATTAAATGCTTACGGCACAAATCATCTAGAACTCATCTAATAACTGGAGAACTGAGGAGACCATCCCCCATGGAATTAATGCTTGACTTCAGTTTTAACGAACTTAGAAGAAATTTGCCAAAAAAAAAGATCGAAGAGAAATGTTCCCTTCCACTTTCCCCGGAAAAGATTTGATCAAGTCAAAAATCAAATTAAAATCAAAAAATCAATTTGCCACTGGTAGCGATTCCTCGGAGGAGGGAGAGTGTGACTTCTTGTGATTTCATTAACAGGACTTCAAAGGGAATTTTCTTAATATTTTCCTAGGACTTCCCTTAAACAAGCAGAATTCAGCCTCAGCGGGGGGTGAATGGAGCCAGAAGAAATTGGGGATGTGCACGACACAAGGGTGGACCTCAAATTGAGCGCGGCAATTGCTTTTTAATCTACTCCTATATCGGGGCGCATTTTGACGTTCCTCGATGGATTGATGATGTCCTTCGATGGTTCGTCCTTCTTCAGTCAATTAAAATCGGTATGGTACAATCACTTATACATACTTATATCCACGTCACATACACCCACATACAGTGCACGTAACATGATTAAGACATATTCAAACAGTAAATTGCTCTGGGGGTTTTTGGGTGTGGGTGAAGACTTGGGGGAGAACTTCTTAAAGAATTTTCACAAGAGACAAATTACCGAATGATCCGCAGAGGAGGGGACAGGAGCGTGCAGACATTAGAAGGGAATAATTCCCTTCGGGGTGGATGTCTTCGAGGGTTTCTTTTTCATCTTCTTACGTTCTTTTGTCTCTGGTGTTTTTGGGAAATTATATATGGTCCTTATCCAAGGGTTACACAGAAGTCAAAAAAAGACATTCGGCGGCTGCCTCCTTGCGGGGTTGTGGTGGAGAAAAGTGTTAAAGTCATGCAAACTGACTTCGGGGGTTTATGTTTTTTTTTTTTTTTTTCAATTTGAACTTTTTAAGTTACGTTTTCCCTTTATTTTTTGTCTGTGTATGCCGCCGTCGTCGCTTTGTTTGCTGAATGCCTTGAAGGTCCTTTTTTGTGTATGGTTTGAAGAAAGAAGAAGAAAAAAAATTATACTTGTCTTAAAAAACAGCGAAAGTTCAGAGAAAAGGTATATACAATATAAAATGAGTTTTTAACAAGTTAAAACAGTTTTTTTTTGGTATACAAACCAACCAAAATGTAAATACGAATAAAGAAAGTTTGTTTACCGCAGACATTCCTTCACTTTTTCTTACTTTTGTTGAATTGATTTGTTCTTTTGCATGTTATAGGTTAGAGTGCAAGGCATTTAAGTAGCTCTGGAGAGTTTGAAATTATATTTATTAAGTTCAACGAGCTTTTGGGTAAGGTAGACCTGCAGGGTTGAAACGAAGTTAGCTCGAACATCATACGAATATTGCCTAGAAAATATCTTTTTCTTCTTTCATCCGTTAGCTCGCGGTCCGAGCGGGACGTTCCCGCAACGAATACGCTGCTGTCGGAGCCGCGTTAAAAAATTCTTGCCTAGGTTCTTCAGTCAATTCGGCAGGTCGACCACCCTCCTCTTTTTACACCCGGGACTTGGGACCAGACGATGACGGATTTCAGATCACTATAGATCTCAAGTTTGCGGCTTAAATCCTTTTGGAAGTAGTAAGGTCAGGAATGAAAAGCGATCGCGCACGGTTAGTCTGCATCCCCACAAGATCGTGATCTAAATTTCGATTTATTCGAAATCGAACATCCCAAAACGCAAGGATCGTTTTACCTACCAAGCGGTTCCCCAACTTAGTACTAACCACGACTAATGCTGCTTGACCTACGCAATTGAACGAAAACCGGTCTACTCAGTATGATAATGCAACCGTTTATCGGCACCAGGATAATTGCCCGTTTTCTTCGACCTAACAGGCCGGATACCTACATCTTGCCGTGGTGGTGGGAAAAAGGACAGACAAAGCTAGATCCTTCCTCTTCCCCTCCTCATTCTCTTTTTCCTATTTTCACATGGGAAGTGAATTTCCACTTATAAACCAAGGTGTTTATCATGCTGCATGGCCAGCCAGTGGTAAAGAGTGCTGATCACAAACGATTACCTCCGATGCTGGGCAAGGAGTGTACAAGTGTCTTTTTCTGGTAACCGACTCTGGACTATCTTTTCCCCACTATTCGTAGAACCTTTTATGAAAAAACCCCAAAATAAAAAAACCTCTTGTCTCCAGTAGGTTGGTAACAGGAAAAAGGGAAATCTCTATCTAATCCGAAGCCCCCAATCCCCTAAGCCAGTTTCTTCGACAGATGTAGGTCCTTTAACTGCATACGTGCATATACCCAGTGCCTCTAAGGAGGCTAACAGAATTACCATGCCTTCCACCTCTAAATGTGTTCCACCATTAAAAGTGAAGTACCAAAAGCAACGTAGCGCCTAAGTATCTTTGCTCGATTCGAGGGAGTTACCAAGGTTGAAATTACCAAAAGGCAATAAGCCTCAATAAGGTGGGCGACGCAGGTTGTCAGCTGGCATACTTCGCAAACTGGCAACCCAAAGCGTCAGAGGTCCCTAGAGGAACCAAATCACCCTGCGGCTAAGCGCAGCAGTAAAAGTAACATTCTACTTTCTCCTAATACTAAGACTTATAGCCATGTGCTGAAACGTCAAATCGTGATCGCCGTTATCGACGAAAGCGATCCAGACAGCACCATTCTGCCTGATAAATATAGGAAAATTGAGATGAAGTTTGCAAAAATTCCCCCCCCCCCCCCCCAATTTTTCAGGAGCATCCTGGCACTGCTCCTTACTGTCGCGAAGGCGGATGGCATCAGAGCCGCCTGAAGCTTATCGCATGTGTCAATCAAAGATCTGTCGATCTCTATAAAATAGCCATATCCAGAATCGGTGAAGCATGGTCAGGAGCTAAACTCAAGGTCGTTATGAGGAAGGACATCCGGAGTCGACCGAGAGTGTGTTCCTGGATCCCAGCGGAACAAGCCGAGCCTCAGGTTATTCTCGATATTTTTCGGTTGGGCAACGCACAGCTACAGGGTTATCGTGAAAGATTAAGAAACTGGAGGATTCGAAAGGTGACGGCCGAGCGGTCTCGCTTGTAATTAGCAAGGAGTCGCTAAGACCTTTGGCGAAATCTAGTAGCGTCATAAGTAACAGCCTTTCAAAAAAGATATCTTGCCCCTCATGCAAAGTGCAGTGGCTTCAACTGCTCCACCTGCGGCTGCAGATACTGAGCCCTCCGGCCCTGCAGATTATACAGTTACGCAAGTAGCTGAACCCAATGTGCCTGGGTGGCACAAGAATGGAAGTAGTTGATCCTAAGGTGCCTGAGAGTACTCATCTACCAACCGTGGGTCCAAAAGATCCTCTTTTCTTATCTAAAGAGGATATCAAAATTTCAGGCGTTCCTTCGCCATCAATGAAGGAGGCCTGACTTCTTCCAGTGGGAGATGATGATGTTACTCTCACACTGGAGGAGGACGAAGATTTAGGAAGTTTAGGAAGCAAGCTACTGGATTGCATTTTCGCAGATATCTCAAAATCCCCTTCATGAACGTAGAAGATATGGTAAACTCGGTTCTTTCTTTCTCTCCCTCTGAGTATCCCAACATAAACTCATATCATACACAGATGACTACAAAGCAGAGGCGTCATGCTCTATCTGCGAATCCAAGCTATTTTCGTTAACGCAAAAATGTATGCTATACTGGCATGCACCTCAACAATCGCCTACGCTTTTAAGCAAATTATCTGTTTTGACAGCCAATCAACACTCAGTGCCATAACGTCCAGTAAGACCTCATCAAAAATGTTCTGGGAATGTTAATGTGTCGTGGGCTATTTTAAATCGACATTCGGTTAGGTTACCTACCATAATAGGAATAAAACTTCAGACGATAGAAAGTCGAAAGCTAAGATTGACACCCGAATTTTTTTATGGGAAAGTTTAAGCTCAGGTGTCACCCTTCATACTACCAGTAAACTTAGCTCGGATGTAGCTGGTATCGTAACGAAAAGCCCCTTGTTGGAGTGTTGTGCCTCGTAAAGGAACCGGAGTTCTGTTAACTGACAAATATAGACTGTGAGACCGGTGGAATCCAGATGGGCGTGCGGGAGGAGAGTAAAGATTATTTGTTCTGCCTGCTGTTCCAATTAACTTTTGTTCCAGATGTTGGTTCCTTCATTAGCTTTAAACACAATCTGATACAGGTACTACAAAAGACTTTTTTGTAACTTCTAATAAAAGTTTCAGAAAGCTAAAGCACACTAGTAACGATGTCACTTACACCACTGGACACTAGGCCTTAAATATCTATCGATAGAAGATGTGAAGAGGAGAGGACTCAAGTTGGTATTCTGATAAGTTGCCTTAAATAAGATTGATATCAATCAGCCGCAAGCATTTTTTCCCAGGTGGAGTCGTCACAATACCTACTGACTCCGAGGTTCTGTCTCGAGAAGGAGGAGTATATCCTTGGGGCTCTTTGCCGCAGTTCGGGTATATCAGAGAGCGAAATCGGAGTTATTTGGAGTCATCTCTCTCTAAAGTCTAAGCGACTAATCTCTGTATAGATTTTCTACGTTTTTCCCAGACCGAAGCGTCACAACACCTACTGAGCCGACGTACGGGTATTGATTGCTTCAAGCTGTTCTTTGTCACTGTTCTGGTATATAAAAGATCAAAGAATTGTTGTTTTGCGTCATCTTACTGTCAAGACTAACCTACACATCTCTGTATAGACTGGTGAGTTTGTTCATGCGATCTGGCTTACAAGACTGAGGTATTGGAGATGTCAAGAGTATAAAAAGTGGTGGAGTGGTACGAAATAAACAGAAAGGAACTGGTTACGTATCAAAAAACAAACAAGACGAAAAAAAGAAATACAAATAAAATAAGAACAAATAAATAAATAAAGCAACATAAAATAAATTGAGAAAATTTCATATTTACAATTTTCAATTCTTGAATTTTTCAGATATCTTCGAAGTTCTTTTTTCTTACCTAAAATATAAATACGACGTTTTAGATTTACAAATAAACTGAAAATTAATCTTAATAAAAATCAAAACAATAGAGGATTCCTAATCCCAAAATCACATCATAGAAGCTTGAAGCTTTAATCTCATCAAGGTACACTTATCAAGATACAAAATCTCACCAGCAGACACAGAAATCGTTACTAAATGAACAATTTTATGCGAAAAGTTTCCAGGTTAAAGGGTTTTGCGTAATTAATTATTCCACCTGCTCAATAGTGTGTCTATCTTAATCTCTTATCACAACCACCTTAAGGGCATCTACAACTATCTCTAAACAAACCTTCTCTAAACCCCTAAACTCACCCCCTTGACCCTGGGGTTAGGAAAAAAGTTAATCCATTAAAATTTCTGATTTAGTTTTTTTTGTGGTTTAACTACTTTAAATTTATCACAGTTTTTTATCCTTAGTCCACGTCTATTTTTTGTTACACCCAAAAATAGGCAATAATTTCCCGACCGTTCACACAAAAATATCCTTGCTGTTCTGTCCTGTGCACCCTTAAATATCTCGATACTACGATGTGCGAGCCTTCAATAAAATTTAGCCTTTCATAATTGAAAATTTTGTATCTAGGGTCACAAACAGGGTGGGTGTAGGTATTTTATGGATATACAAACAATGCCCCCCTCTCTCTCAAAAAAAAAAAAAAAACTAGATAAAATCGATAAAAAGGCCGCACACCTTTCCAACCCCTAAAAATAGTCGATTAATGCAGGTGTGCGTGTACAGAGTGTGTATGTCGATATAATTATTTATCCTGGGTAGTTTTTGGGTTGCTTAAGGTAAACAGGATTCCTTAATGAATAGGCACAGCCCTAGTAGGAAAAACGAACTTCACTAACTTATCAATCATATAGTGGATGACGTTGGCCAAGAGGGAAAACAATCGGGGTGTGGAAAATTGTTCCATGTTATTTCTTGTGTATTTAGTAGACTACCGAAAGATGGGGCTGGTGTATAGTAAAGAGCTGCTAAACTTTGTGCACGATATGCTTCGTTGGTGTTTTATTGTTTTTTTTGGTTGGTCAAAGAGAGAGAGAGAGAGCAAGTGAAATGATGGTCTCAAATGATTCGGCAAGATGGTAACTATAACTTAATTACACTTCCCGACTTCATCAGAAGAAGTATTGTTGAACTTTTTGATGGGCTGTGGACGATGTAGAGAGAGAGAGAGAAAATCTATGCTTTATCGAGCGTGTGAATGGGCGGGCTGATTGATGTGAAGGTTTATTAAGGATTTTGTTGAAATCCTTGAAACAATTTGGGTCGTTTTTCTGAGGATTTTGTGTTGTTTATCTTTTAATCCTTAATTATTTTTTTCTTAACAAAAAACCGTGCTAACAGTTTTTCTATTTCTTTGTTGACTTTATTTATTAAAACGTCTGAAAGTGTATATGTCAGATGGAAGAAGTATATACCCTGATACTGATTGTAAACATCGTCTACTATTTAACTGAAGCTTTGGTTTAGAATTACAATGAGAAGAATCTTGATGTTTGGAGTCATCTCTCTCTAAGGTCTAAGCGACAAATCTCTATAGTAGTATTTTTAAGTTTTTCCCAGGTCGTAGCGTCACAATACCTACTGAGTCGACTTATGAGTATTGCTTCTAAGAGGACCGGTTTTTCGTTTTCACTGTTCTGGTATAGAAGAAAATAGCAAAGCCTTGTTGTTTGTCGTCTTTTACTCTCAAGTCTAAGCGTCTATTAAAGCGTTTGAAGGTAAATGTCAGATGGAAGAAGCGTATAGCCTGATTTTGATTTTAAAAATTGCCTACTATTAAACTGGAGCTTTAGATTGAGAATTGCACAACCCCATTAAAGCAATATAGCATAAGCGAAAGTAACGAATGTAATTCTCGATCTACTACTACCTGATCTAAACCAGCCGACGCAGATCGTCATGAGGTGTCTGGGTATACCTTATTGCACATCTTTCTGCACATTAGGGAAAACATAATTTATATTATTCTTCGGTCACGTCATCCTTCTCTGTTTTCTAATATAAGTAATGAAGCTTCCAGTTAAGCTTAGTCTGTAACGTTGGTGAAGCTCGTTCCCTCAATATACGGCTGCAACTTTTCGATCGTTCACAGTACTGCAAGGGACCAGCGCTCCGTAGATGAATAGTTCCTCTCTGTCCGATTCAACGACCTACTAAGGCAACCAATTACTTTCTCCTGCTCCTCAATATGTGAGAACTGTGCCTATTCTATAGCTAGAGGCATCGGTATGGATCACAAAAAGACATTCGAAGTTTGGGCCAAGTGCTTTCTAAAAGGTTTCTTCCCACTGTCATGACCAACCGGACTTAGTCTTCTTCTTCAGCAACTCCGTGATCGGGACAATTAAGATGGTGAGGTTAGGGATCAATCCCCTTTGTACCTTTTCTGGGTCTACCTGCAGTCGATCCTTTCCCACAACGTATCCCAGGAATTTTAATTTCGCTTTTCAGAATTCGCATTTGTCGAAGTTGATGACGGAAAGCGAGTGTTCCTTAGCCAAGGTGAACTGCATGAAGGTCGAAATGAAAAGACTCTCATTAAGTACATCGAGTCCTTAGGAACCTTATATAGGATGGCTTTGACGACGCATCGTCCGAAGCGGCCACTGAGTTATGGCTTCCCGCGGCAGTAAAGACTGCAAACAGGGCTCGGGTCCAGATACATAAATGGGAGATCAAATTCAAACGGCAATCGGTAGTTTCCTTTCTGGAAAGAGTGAATGAAATGGCGGAGGCGAGAGAGGCTAGCAATACCACCCACCGCTGGATTTATTTGACTCGCGCTAAATGGAGCTATGAGCTTAATGGACCAGTCAATGTTGCATCGGTTGTGGGCTCATGTCTGAGCTTTATTCGGGACCCTCTCCTTCTCCTCTATATCTGCCCAAGACACACCAGCCCCACAAGAGATTCCACTCAAGCTACCCTGCATGAAAACCCATCCAAGACACCCTAAACCAACTCAGGGAGGTTCAACTAACCAGGAAGAAAGTGAACTTGTTCTAAGACTAGTAGACTAACTACATTCTTAGGAGGGAGTACCCAGTTGGATACCTCTTATATGGAAACAACGCGCTACTTTTGTACAGCGTTGTCCTACGATGGAGTTAATTGACAATCCCCTTTCGAAGAAGGAGCAGCTAAGAATCCTTAGAAGGACCAGACTTCTGGGACCAGACCTGGCCTATATTGACGACGAACCTGAAGTTGCTGTTAGCTGCAGTAGACAATTACAACCAACCCAGGAAGGCCAGTATGGCAGGAAATGGGAGGAGGTGCTTCTGATGTGGTAGTGCGGGACACTTTGCAGGAATTCTCGAGGATTGAGATTCTTGTGTTATGGAGACGTAACCATCGAATAACAAAAAGAGATTCAGCAACCAAGCCCCTCCGTGAAGGTAGAGGTAGCACGGCACGCGAATGTAGGTTAGGTTTACTGTAGTCAAGAGAAGCACGTGTGACCTTACCTTTCGGTGGAAGTTGTGGGTTACTCGGCTCGGCTTTGAGGCATCAACAACTATGGGCAACTATCACAACCGCAGCCCAGGCTGTTAGAAGTTGGAGAAAATGAATTAAGGATCAGTAATATTGCGAGAAAGATGGTTAGTTTGGCGAACAGAACGACGACTGAGGATCTAGGAAATATGGATATACCCATTGCAGTACAGGAGAAAGTGAAGATTACGGAGGTGCCGATAATTCCCGAGTTGCCGTACACTGTTATATTGGAGATCGATTTCTGGAGGGAGATAAACATTGCGGCAGATTTCAGTGATAACAGCTGGCAATTGAGGGAAGAGGAAACAGAGGTCCAAGTGCACGCCTTGGAGAGCAACTTGGAGCTTTCCAGCAAAAGGAACTGGATGAAGTTATCGAGAAGGCAAAGCATAACATCACCAAGCTGCGATGCACACATATTGTAGAACATGCGATTGAAGCGGAAACACCATCCACCAAGCAACGTTATTATTCCATCTCTGCAGCAATGCAGAGAGAGAGTGAACAGTTAGAATATAATGTGGAAAGTGGTTGCACCTTACACAGAACTATTTTTTTTTTACTTCACAACCAAAAGCTGTCGATGTTGATTCATCTCCCAGCAACTTAGGCCACTGCTAGTTAGTGCTAGATTCATACATTCATATTCTCCTACAACCATTTCATGTCCTGATCGCACCATCCGGAAACACAAGAAAATCAACTGGTTTGGTTGGTTCGTTCCTCTTAAGGTACTAACTGGGACTTGTGTTTTTTTAGTAAGAACTATAAAATCTGCCACTTTATGTAACACCAGATTAATAATGGCAGAAATACTTTTGTTCTTTCCTCATTGAATGAAGTTCTACAAAATCTAGGCCGAATAGATCATCAAAATAAATAGGGTCGTCCTAATAAGTTTTTTCTATTAATCATCGGCCTGATAATGAAATTAACCAGTACAAGTTAACTCACATATGCCCATGAATTTTCAAATAGTCGCAATTTGTACGTGGTTAGCATCTCTAGTTTCAGTTAGTTATAAAAAAAACTTTATTAAGAAGTTAGCCAAAATATACCCTAACGATGGTGGAGGTACCCAAATTTAAGAGTGATGCATTCCAGAGTTTGACCAGAAAAAATGAGGTCTCACTTTGCCGGGTTCCTGGACACTTGGGTACCGAAAGGCAATGATGAAGTTGCAGACAAGCTCACGAAGAAGGGTGTTTGATACGTTTGTCCAGGGCCCAGAACACTTCTTTGGCATATCATGGTGTACCTCCACGTTCCTGATAAAGCACTGGGTTATGGAAGTGAGTGTAGCCTAGTAGAAATCAGTTCCAGGACTTAGGACAGGCTAAAAATCGAATGAGATCTTTTGCCAAGAGGTCGAACTCCCAAAAACTTTCATCCTGATAAGAAATGTGGCATAGTTTTATCTAAACTATCTGTTCCCAAACTAGACTTGGGCGTATGCGATGAAGTTTACCTTCTCGCTGAACCGCTAAAAATAAAGTGGGTGGACTGGGAGCAACTCTTGTAGTTGGAAAATATACAGAAACCACCCCAGATGCAGGAGGTTGAACAAAACGCATTCCCGCTCCTATAAGCTTAGTCACATAAAAAAGACCGACCGAGGTGATGTTCGTACTACAGAAACACAAGTCCCAGTTAGTGGCTTGAAAGAAGTGACAATTGGCCTTTCCCAGACAGTTTCAGGCAGGTTGTTTTGGAGCTGTGTTGGTTAAGGCGGAAGATCCATATGAGAAATCAACAGCGACCCAAGCTGCCGAGAGGTGAAAAAGTGTCGAGGAAGTACCGCGATGGATGTTACGGATACTGAACATTCGCTGAATGATACCGTTCACATTTTTTTTATTTAGAGCCCTTTTAATCCTGTTAAGTTATCCAATACTGTCATATTGAAGTGACTAACCAAAATAGTTAAGGTTTAAAGTGTATTTTGGTTTCACACAAGGTTTAAGTCTAGAACCTTTGCTCTTTTGAATAATTAGCTCTTATCTCTCATATCCTTTCCATGCCGACGATCTGTAAATACTCCATCCTAGTTAATCTACTACACTTTGCAGGCACTTGACTCTTAAGTTCAATTTTACGCTCAACTAACTTAATGCTCATCCAATAATGTTTCACTAAGAGCGAATTCATAAATGAAAAGGGCAGACAACCGTGCTAGGAGCAAGCAAACAAAATTAAACAAAGGCTTGGTTTGAGATATTATCGCCAGCTCTTAATCATGTGCGTTTCCACAAAACACTTTTATCGACCTTAGTTTATCATAATTACAACTCCACATTCCAGCTACGACGAAAAAAAATTTGCTCATCCTTAAGTTCATTCCACAATTACAAAGTTGATATCATTAGAGAATAAAAAATAATTAATAGCACGAAACTCATTAGATTGTTCACCAGGTGACACCTTCGCATACATGTGAGCCAGCCAGCCAGCCAACACCATAGAGTCACCAGATAACCAGGCAGGTACCGGCAGCTGTGCCAGGCGTGTTTCTGCGTCTCCATTCTCTCCCCTGGCAATATAGTCGTTATTGTTAAAGGGTATATCCTATTAAAGTCCTCAAACTCTGACATAGAGTATAATTGCACAGCGATATCCTGTTCGCGTTAATGAAGTCACACTTAAATACCTGTGCTTATCGATTTCAGGTGGAAAACGGTGCGCGATGGGTTGACGATTGCTTTTGCAATATACAATTACTACACAAGTTCGATATTATCCTGGATAAGAAACACATTATCATAATCAAGGCGAAACATCATCAGGGGGGGAATGGGAAAAAGTATAAATGAACTAGTAGAGGAGAATACCTGGGAATAATTACAGAAGAAGGAATCTAGCGACTTGAATTAGGTTAATTGAGAAGTAAAATGGTCGTTTTCGTAATGCACGCTGCTTGTGACAATGGAAGACAATTTTTTTACTGTCATAACATATAAAAAATGTGGTAGATTGAAATGGATTATGCACAGACGAGTTTTCGAAGACGTAGTGAAAGTTCATCAATGCAAGTAAGTTTAGTAATTAAAACTCGGGCAACGAGGTGAAATTAACCTGAATATGCATTCAAGACCCGTTGATCTGCCAAGGTAATATCAGAGGTGTATCCTGGAGCCTTGGCACTTTTTAGATTCAATATAAGCCGGACAATCAAAGCTTAGTAGGTATTGGGACAGTTGGGCATGGGAACAAAATTATGAAAATTAGGTGCTCTAATTATTATGTTAATTAGGTCAATTAGTGTAGTTAGATCAATTACCAAAGTGGTAACAAGTCAGAAAAGGTTTGAGTCTAAACTCATCAGAATATTCTGGTACTTTAATGATATCCGGCCACCATCAACCTTAAAAGAATACGTGGAAAGGGGATTGGCGTGAACGATCCACCGGCCACTCATATTATATATATGTACGTTCGCGACACACTATCGTATTGATTTTCTGATCTATTCTGGCGCGGATATATACCTTTTTCTTGCCAAGGTGTTTCAAACCCACAACAGTAGTAATTCTGAACGATCTGATGATCTGTGCTGACCAGACTGTAACCAGAATGTCAGGCTGTATACCTCAAGTTGAAAACCTAGATAGCAGAAGCAAAATTATACTGAGCCAAACCATCGAGGATGCAAAACAAAAATACAGTCTAGGGACTTACGCACTGTTGCAGGAGGCGATCATGTATGTCGTTATCAAAAATTAAGGGGCGAAGTCAAGCAATCTTTCAAGGGGAGCTTCTAAAGAAGAGGCTGGATATTGTTAGTCTGCTCAAACCCTGACACAGCAGTATGGGTGAGAAGTAACGTCTCCTTCATTAAGAGCAAGAATGCCCTTGATATCACTCTCTTGAAAGAGGGTAATGTCCTTCAGACTCACGTCATACGAAGTTACTACTACTATCGGCTATCGATTCTCCCGCACCAGGCTAATTCTTAAGGATAAAGATCCTCCAACGAAGCAGCCACAAGGGCAGGGATCGTCGTGTGACGCTCAGACCATAGGGTCTGAATTGGAATAGTGCTATCCCAGGAGATTCAAAAACTGATTGTCGCAAGACGAACCGGCAATTCGTCATCGGTTCTATGATGCAAATGCTTACCACTCCATTTGGGGGATTATCGTTGTAAACGAAAGGGGTGAGTGTCTCCTAGAATTTTTTGTTATGAACAACATAGATACTGCAAATAGGGAATCCAAAGCCAATTTTATCACTGCTACTAAAACGAGTTGCTGGACCTCACCTTCTCTCCGACAGGATTGCAAACTGGCGTGTTCTGGAAGAAGCCTCCTTGTCGAACCATCTGCACATTAGATTCGACATTGTGTGCCTGCCACATATCCGCGCAAGTCAACACTGTCCTCGTGTGAAATATCCTGGTCTTCGCGTGTAATGCCCTGGTGAAACGACAGGTTAGCTGCAATGCATAGCGATGTTAGGAGATTGTTCAATAGGGCAAAACATACCGGGAATTGGGATGAGTATAGGTTCACGCTAACAGCCTACAACAAGGAGTTGAGACATTTCAAAAGGAATGCCAGGAGGAAACACTGTGAGAACCTTCAGATTCTACCAGAGACGACAAGACTCCAAAAGCTACTTCTCAAACACTCCTGCAACGAAGTGGGCCTTCTCAAAACGGAGGATGGCTCCTACACCATGAAGAAACCTTGGATACCTGCTCAGCGAGCACTTTCCAGCGTCAATCCTCCAGGTCGCTTATCCATTGTAGTCATAGGAACATTCCAGCCCTTATTTCCGGAGTCTTTCTGGGAACATCTTCGACCGTGACAGGGTTAAATGCGCAGTGACCTCTTTTCAACCCTCTAAATCCCCGGGAGGAGATGGAGTTTTTCCAACACTCCTTCAGCAGTGCCTCGATCTGATTCTTGACAACCTGGTCTGTCTCTTGAATGTACTGCACTGATCTTTTTTTTTATATGACAGACTAGAGGCTTAGGGAAAGTTCCTTTGTACTGTCGACAATCTATTTTGTTCGTATACAATGTCGAACAGCAGCTCTTGCCGGAAGATAGAGAGAAGAGAGATAGAAGATAAGGACGGAACTGTCACAACCTAGCCGCAATATTTTTTTTTTATTCCACTTACTCGCAACCAATTCGCGACTCTGACATAGGGGCATCGAGAACAACTCGCTGGAGTGTTGTGTCTCCGGAAACGAGTTGAATCTCATCAACCAACCGATTGGTGGAGCGGCGAAAGACTAGGGAAGGCTATGACAGAAGGAATCAGGAATGTAAAGAGGGAAGAAGAAAAAGAAGGAAAGTTATGTAGGTGGGAAAGTGGAAAAGGCGAAGGACCATCTGGCTGGCCGGGATTCGAATCCGAGACCTCTGGGATGGTAGGCAGACGCCTAACTCTCTAGGCTACCGAGACCCCAGATGTTCTGTACCGATCTGGATTAGAAGAAGAACGTTTATCAGAGAGTTTATGAGCCCCGCTCAAGTCCGATCCTCTGCAATTCAAGGCTTTCTTGCCTTCGTCCCCCGAAGGCTGATAATCTGTTCCGTTAGTGTGGTCCGTACACAATAGGCTCCCTCATTTCTTTAAAAAAAATCACTCTTTGTACTACTAGTCCGTCACGTGGTACAAGTCATGCAACTCATGGTGCAATGTAGTCTAGTAAAGCTTGGTTTGAAAGATAGAAGAGAATACGAGAGATCAAGGGAGATCTGGCGGATTTTGGAGCAGGTAACGATGAACCTTACGTTTTAACTGTTGGATGTTGTACGAATTCTGGAAAACTGATTGTGGGAGATTATTCCACTACCAAATTGATCTATTTAAAAACGAACATTTAGACGTTAGTATGCGCGAAAAAGAGGATTGCTGAGTATGAGAATGAGCCGAGTGGGCTAGTTTTGTGTTGCGGGAAAATAATATGGTTTTTGAGGCATGCCTCACTTCAGTATCCCCGATTTTTTCTTGTGTAGTGCAAATGAGATTCTAATGGGAAACCCCTCTTTCGGCTTGCCCCACATTTCCCACATGAGCCGCACAAGCTGCATGAGGCATGCATCCTTTAAATACTAGCCGGGTTCTAGTCAAGTTATCAACTCATGACAATAACAAAAATCTAAAATCTTTCACGAATGGTGTGACTCTCGACTCCATAACACTTTTCCACAAAATCCCATACAAAAATCATGTTCTCATTTCCATACAAAAAACATTTTCCCATCATCAACCTTTCAGCCATATATAAAATCCATTAGAACCTTTCAATAAAGCCACAAAGCACTTCTCATCATACATGGATGTGTGTAGAAATTTCCATTCATAGAAAACCACATCAAGCGCATAAATTTTGACAACTATAATTAAAATCTGACAGCCGCGAAAGTAAACTTAATTAATTAAGTACCTGCGATGCGCATATTTGTATGCTAGGTACATGTACGTATGTATATATGTGAACTAAGAATGTACATAAACTACACGAAAAGTCAAAACCAACACCCTTCAGAAGTGGGCCCTTTACACTGAAATCCTTTCATTTCATTCTTATTACACACCCTCACCTTTTCAGGTACTCCACAGCTTTCATGAATTTCCAAGTGATGATTTAATTACCGCCAGCACCTGTGTACATTTGCGCAAAGAAAATAATATAATTTTTCCCCCTCCACAAAGAAGAGGTCTCCCTATTCCAGGAAAAACTATGAATTTTCAGAAAGGTGAAATTAGTGAAATTAAATATATTTTAAATCATGGTTGTATGAGTGTGAGGAGGGGGGAGAGAAAAAATTCCCAATGCCTTTAGACATGGAGTTTGTACATTTGTCAGATTTCATCGAACATGACTCAAACCCAGCAAACAAACGGGTCCCAATTAAAAGTTTGTTTTAGGAAGTTCTGATTCAGAGTTGGCTGGCGGGGACACGAGGGAACGGGGGGAATGGGCTGGACCTTCTATTTGCACAAATTGATGCCAAATTCCCTTTGATTAATCGGTATTGACCTGACAGTTTTCGGGATTTGATTCAGATTTAAATGGAACGAAATCCGACACAAATAATGATGATCTCAGGATTTTGGGGAAATCATGTCGACGTTGGCATGGTTACTTTTTCAGTATCGCAGATCCCAGTGGTGTTGACAATGAACGTATCGGAATTGTTGATTCTCTATCTCTTTGATGGTCCAATTTCCATGCTGGTACGGGGAAGATTGAACAGATTTGTTAAATTAAAAATGATTAGGAAAGTTCATGGAATATGGGTTTATTGATTTTAATTGTTAGGATAGGATACGGTCGGCCATATTGACATTTTCGTTTTGGATAAATTCTACTAATCCTAACAAGCGGGACTGAGATCACTTCGAGGATGCATTGATCAAATATTCGCACTCCGGCAGCTAATGGAAGAAAGAATTCGTTTCGGCAAAGGTCGTTTTCATCGATTTCAAATCCGCTTTCGATTGCATCGATTGGAACAGCTTGTGGAGAGTCTTGGAAACCGAACACGTGCCATTGAATCATACAACTTCTCCAAGCGTCGTACGATGGCTCAACCAGCAGCGTTCCTATTCGAAGCGACTTATCCTAGGAGCTCCCGATTCGAACCGGTGTCCGACAGGGGGACGTCGCTTCGCCACTACTCTTCAATGTTGTGATCGACGCGATTATGCGTGAAGCATTCGATGGACGACTCGGTGTTCGATACGACGACAACAACTACGTAACCGATTTAATGTTCGCCGACGATAGTTCCGTCTTCGCCGACACGGATGCCGAAGCAACGGACCTCTTATACGACATTTCCCGTATCGCCCAGTCATACTGGTTAAAAATCAATGCGGACAAGACCACAGTGCTCACAACGGACGGATCGAGGGCCAGTGTTCAGCTCGATGGAATCGAATAGGTTCCGAAATATTTGGGATCATTGGTTGAGGAAACGAAAGTAGCATCGACGTCCGACATTCACAGCTGCATCGGTCAGGCAACAGCAACCTTCGCCTCGTTCAAGTGGTGCATATGGAAACGAACAAATATTTCCATCGGAACAGAAGTACGCCTTTATCGAACGTTCATCCTACCGATTCTCCTTTACGGATCTGAAACGTGGACACTGTTCAAACTGGACGTTAAGAAGCTAGAGGTCTGCCAAATGCGATGGTTGAGGCAGATCCTCGGTGTTTCACTACGACAAAGATGTGATCAGCAGACACTGATCGAAGAAGAAATGCAAAAACCTCGACTACGTTGGTTTGGACATGTTTGCCGAATGGGTGATGACCGCTTGCCACGTAAACTTCTCTGGCGAGACCGTCCCGCAGGCTGGAGAAACCAGCGATGGCCACCGAAGAATACCTGACTAAAGAATGTCGAGGGTGACCTAAATAACCAACGGTTATCAGTTACCGAGGCTCGAGACGTCGCCAAAAACCGGCAAGAATGGAAACGAATCGTGAATAGAGTTCGAGTCCCAGTCGCACCGACAGCAGCGTATCCATTGCGCGGACGTCCCGCTCGGACCTGGGTTTTTTGCTTAAGCTACCCCATGGTAAACGCATATAGTACATGGCTGACATCAAGATCGAACCAAGTGTGGTCGGTGGAATTTGAGGTAAAAGCCCCAGATTCAGTAGATTGATATGCCTAGGCACCCGTCTTTCAAGTAGAGGTGTATGCCATATTGGCGCGTACCTATGAAAATTTAAGAAGGACCTATGCTAACAACTCGATTATTTTCTATCCAGAGTAAAAATAAAAGATGGCCACCAGAGTAAAAATAAAAGATGGCCTTTCAACGGGCGAACACAGGCCGCTTGGCTTTTTAAGGGGCATAGAGTTTTTAACCATTTTTAACGGGCGCACATACGGGCCCACGATGGCCAAATTGGACCCTAAAGATGGCCTTATAGGCGGGCATATAAAGGCCAAGTGCATACCGTTTTCGTTATATACACAATCGGGCTTTGGGATTATCATAGAGAAACAAGATCGCTACTCATCGGTTTGTTGTACGTGCACTGAATACTGGAGGTTTACGAAGCTGAGTAACAATGGGGGCAGTAGAAAGGATATAGAACACTGGTTAACCTGGTTATCGGACACTTGGTAAATTAATACATATGGAAGATCCGCAGGGTGGAAGACGCGATCAGCAGGTTCTGCCACGGAGTAAATGACTCTTCCCTCAGAGGTTTTGTTTGCACTCAATGACAAACAACAAGCTCTGGTTGGAAAGATAATAGAGATACGAACAGCCAACCTATATTCAAATACCAGATTTTCTGGCAATAGATGATCGGTTGATTGAGAACAATCCCGGTAAATAGATCCTGAAATTGCCACCACTTCAGGCAGACTCTCGTCAAATTTACTTTTGTTTCAAAAAAGTCTATGGACTAATCCTCCTAAGTCATTCCAGATTGTTTCTCAGTGATCGCTGCCTACCTTGGATGCACCTGATTAGTTCTTTCGGTCTGGCTCCCATGGAGGATTTATCATCAACGGTGCTGAGTATAATGGACTTTTAAGTTAACTCTCGTAGAAATAATGACACTAGACGTGAAGTTGGATCTTTGGTGTCTCGTGAATTAATTGCCGACACTCGGCAACTGCAATGATTCATGCCGTGTGCGCGTGGTGGCTGAGGCTGTATCCTCTGAAGAACGAACGCTCAAATCCACTAAAAGATATGTTATAGTAGTTCTTAGTAAAGCAGTGTTACTGATGCTGGTGGAATAATGTACACGAGACGATTTGTCGGTTCTCTCGACGCCGTTCAATTGGAGGTTGGTCTTCTTAACTTATGATTTACAACGCCAAAGAAAAATATCAAAAAATTTTTTTTTTTTTGAAGAACGGAGGTAATCCATATGGTGGGCACTGCGGCGCCTATCTCACTAACAGAGAAGTATAAGTCGGCCCTTCGGACGAAATCAAGAAAGTCTTCAATTGAAGAAGACCGGACCTCAGCGGGACTTGAAGCTGTCTGACAATCGTTATTCTTCTAAGCCAGATAGATCAAACCAGTACCTTTACAGGTCTCGTCGCCTTCCATACACAGTCGGCATTCTCTCTTCAGGCAGTCCTATTTTGTGTACCGCAGCCCCACATAGCCAGCCAGATATAAGATCAACAGCCCAAGGTCCGTCCTATTTAGTAGAATGATAACGCCTCTTAACGCAAAGGTTCTTATGAGTTCTTTAGCTTGTCTAAGACCTGTGACCGATTCGCTGGGACGTTCCTTAACCCAATCCTCTGTCTGTGACTAGCGGACCATGAGATGCTACAGAAAGATTCGGGTTCTGGAGCAACGTCTCAGACCTCTCCCTTGCGAGCTTTCCTGCAATCTCATTAGCCTCGATATCCCAGGGTCTGGAACGAGACCCAATTTGTCCTAGCCAGGTTCGGCAGTACGTTAAAGCACCCAGCAATTTTTTTGAAGGAAATCTTTGCGATGAGAATGGCTTGATGGCAGCTTAACGATCCGAAAAGAATGTAATGTTCAACCAATGGCAATTGAGACTATGGAATTGGATCTTGCCACACCAGCCCCTATACCATGTCTTACCTTTGACGAATCGGTAAACCAGATCGGGTTTCTTGGACCCATACGATCTGGAACAAACGCCCTGAATTTCCTTTGAAACCCCTGTTGGAATACCATCCTTTGACCGGATTTTGACCAATTCGACTAGATCTGAAGAGTAAAGGCACTTATGGCGGCAGATTTCCACATGGAGATGTATAGTAGAATAAGCAGCGGCTATGCGACAAGTCCGTATAGATCCAGTAACTTGAGGATCACCGGGACCAGTTGGATCTTTGGCAACCAAACCAAAAGATCAAGTTGTACATCCACTACCCGATGTCTTACCCAAAATTCCGCTTCAGTCTCTTATTCAGCATGCGTTTGGAAAAAAAGGACCACGACGGCTTTATCTAGACTAATTGATAGGCCCTTCATGGCAACTAAATCGAAAAGTCGTATGATGACTTATATGCAGTGGCAATGGTTACGTGACCAATTGGTACTGACGGCTCTACTTGCATTACGTTCAATATCAGTTGGTCGTACGTGCACTTGAAGTGCATTTAACATATTGTACCCCATTTTGATTTGCTTGCACGTCTCTAATTGGAAACTGCTTGGAAACGGAGCCCCAAAAAGCTTTTAGAAAAAACACAAAGCTTTTTACAACGTCCCTACAAAAAAGCTTCATAACAAATCGCATGAGCAAGCTCAAACGATAACAAAGTTTCCCCAATCAAGCTTTCACCCTAGCGAAGACACATAACTTGTTCTCAGAAACTTATGTTGCGGAATTGCAAAAGTGATAGGTTTGGTGCCACTAACGGGAAACACAAATATGATTGAGGGGGTATCAGAATCGCTACAACTTATCTACTAGGACCGGGAAAATCCCATCTCCTCAGTGGGATTTGTATGATTACAAAGATGTCACTGCTCATTTACCCTTGTCCCAGTCAAAGATGTTCCCATAAAGACCCCGGAAGTATCGGTCAGGGAATAAGCGGTCTGGATAATTTAACTTGGAAAGTGCTCACCGACCAGGCATCTCAGGATTTCTTTCTGGTAGCGGGTATATAAGCCCTTTTTAAGAAGATCCACTCTATTGAAAGAGTTTTTACAAAGGAGCTGTTAGAGTCTAGTTGCTTCTGGTAGAGGCTGCCTCCAAGCAATCCTTTTGGAGCGCCTCAGGTCTTTATTGTAGGCTATATGGGTGAACCTGTATTCTCCCTTGCTCGTAAGTAGCAGTATAGCTATAGAAGCACGAGGCAATGACGTTATCAGTTGAGACCACGGGTGTGAGCTTTATCCGAGACAAGAACCTATGTGATGAGATTTTTTTAATCCTGATATTTGGATGTGAGCGCTATCTGGGTGAAACTAGTCGAACTTCACTATAATGTGTCTTGGGTGGAAATTGTCGGTCTTGGGTGGGGTCTCGTGGGGGAATACATATAATCCAGGTTCCAACTCTTGTTTGTGCCTTGGATGACCTTCACCTTCGACACTGGGGATATCTCGTGCCTCTATAGCACTACTACTCTAAGGGTTTCTCGACCTTGAAAACGAAATTTCTAAGAACCCCAGCATTTCATATTTTCCAGTCTAGCCATATGACTCCAAAACTTCATTAAAGAAAGCCAATTTGTCTTTTTTCACAAATTCCCTGCAAAATTCCTTCATTTTCACAAAATTAAATCGCATCTAGGGTTATACAAAATTTCGAATTAGGAACTTCCTTCAGCTTATTCTCATATCTCTCCTTAAAACTCGCGCTATTTTTCTGGAATTTCAATTTAAAACGAAAAAATCAGTGAAAAAGTTACTTTCGAAGGGAAATTCCGCCTTGGTTCGTGAAAATACCATTTTCTGTGTTTTTTTTTTGTGTTTGTTCTGGGGAAAGGTTGAGAAATATAATTACCGGTTCGTATTAAAAATTTAAAAAGGGACCCTAAAAAATGTTCAACTGCCTAAATATTTCCCCATTTCAATTAAGATACCAACAAAGTTTTAAGGACGATAAGAATTCCTTCGCATCGGTGGTGTATAAAGAGATTTGGGTTGAGAATTTTATTTTTCTATGCAAAATCTTCGAGGGAACTTAAGGAGATAAAACAAAGAAATGACAAAGAAAACAAAAAGAAAATATTTTCTTTTCTCCTTAAAGGATATTTTTAATTTTATCTCTTAAAGTGGTTTAGTTAAAGGGGAAAGGATCACGATGTTTAATGGTTTGCATTTAATTGTTTTGTGTATTTTGTTTATCTTCGAGTTAACGTCCTAATTTTAGACTGAATGAAGGATTTTATAATGAGGAAGAAATGAATCAAGTCAAGTCCTTTGTACGTAGTTAGCATACCGGGCATAAGCAGCAGAGGTGGAGAGATAAATTTGCTTAATCGTATAATATTAAGTTATCGCTTAAAAATCAATGATCGAGTTTAGTTAGTGTAAAGTGAAGGTCACAAAAGAGTTAGTAGACCCTAGGTTAGGTTAGGTTAGGTTAGGTTAGGGTAGGTTAGGTTAGGTTAGGTTAGGTTAGGTTAGATATGCCTGAGCTGCTAGTGCACAGCCCACAAACACTTGGGCTAAAGGGATAGGCCCGTTGTAATGCCATAATGATCCCCACCTTAAACCCAATGTTAAAGTGTCGTTTCTTCGCTAAACCACCTCGAGGACGCAATGAATCTTCTTAGTTGCGGGATCCCAAACTTCAGGATTTCCGCAAGCGTGCTTAGGAAGGGGTCAACAAAAGCGGTAAGTCTCCTTCTGCTTAGGGCTGGGCAGTGACAAAGAAGGTGTGTTACACTTTCCTCTTCGTCTATATTCTGACAGTTTCTGCATAAATCGTAGATTTCGAGAACTAAGCGGGCGGCATGCGTCCCTATAAGACAGGATCCGGTCAGCACTTCCACTGCAACTGAAAGCTCTCGTCTATCGAGGCTCATCAGTGAGGTGGTCCGCCTGAGATCGTAAGAGGGCCAAGTCATTTTGGCCAAGGTACATTTGTTAAGATCTCATCAATGCTTTTCTGCTAGTTGCATTGTGTGGTGTTTGCATCGGAGTTTAAAGGTGGCCCAAGGCATACCAACCCTTTCTTTTCCAGGAAGGAGAGTGGCGGTCGTGCCTTTCCTAGCCAGTTCGTCAGCTTACAGTTTCCCTTTATATTTCGGTGACAAGGCACCCATGTGAGGAGGGTCCTGAACTGCTGAGCCATCTAGTTAAGAGATCTGCGGCATTCAGAGACAGTTCTGGAGTTATTAGTGCAAGAGCGCAGGGCCTTCAGAGCCGACTAAGTATCTGAGAAGATATAGACAGTTCGGTTCCTGTCGCCTTGCTGGTTGTTTTGCAAAACAGCCTCATGTATAGCTAAAACCTCCACTTGGTATACACTGCAGTCATCGGGTAGTCGAAAGAAGACTTCAATCCCAAGTTCCGGCAAGAAGACTCCGCCTCCCACTCGACCCTCGAACTAAGAGCCATCAGTGAAGAAGTTTATGGCATCTTGAATACTATGTGGTCTATTACTCCATTCACGACGTGACGGGATGTAGACTTCGTAGTTCTTCGTAAAGTTCGGATTTTCGAAAATCGGTTTCTGTAGGAGTATTGACAGAGTCTAGCACCTTAAAGTGTCCTCCTCTAATTCCGCTCCAAGATCCAAGATTCTTTTATTCTGAGCGCTGCAATATTCGTACTTTCCCTTGCCACAAGGTTCAACGGAGGGAGGTATAACATAATGTTTAGGGTATCTGTAGGTGTGGAGCGAAGTGCGCCTGTTACGCATAGCTCCGCACATCTTTGCACTTTCTGTGGTTTGTTTAGCACAGTGGACTTATTCAACTTTGGTCACCATACTAAGACCCCGTATAGGAGTATTGGACGGCCAATCGCTGTATAGATCAGATCCATCATACATCCTATGTTAGGGAAGAAGCCCCATTTCTAGCGCTATGTTCGCTTTCTTAATGCGCTCTTCTATGTTCTCATTCTAGAGCAGCTTCTTGTCCAGGGTTATTATTATTATTATTATTATTATTTATTGGATAGAGTACACAAGATTACAATCTTTTAGAGTACAAAGCAAAACGGTAAATAATCCATAAATTCTTACAACTAGTTTAATATGTATAGAGAAGTGAAGAAAGAAAAGAAAGAAGTATGAGATTAAGAAAATACGATAGAGCTAGGTAAGCTAAGAACAGTAGAGTAGTAGTACTACTGCGAAGGTGGAAGAGAGCTTAGAAATAGAGAAGCCTGCTTTTTGAACATTGTGGCTGTGCTGATTTTTTGGATAGATATAGGAAGTCTATTCCAAAGTCTAATCGCATGCACAAAGAAAGAACGACTGCCAACCATGGAACGATGAAAAGGGATAAGCAACTTACATGATCTCAAGGACTGCATCGGGACAAGGAAATCAGAGAGGTAGCAAGGACGCTTAGAGTAAAATATTTTATATAGGAGAGTTAGTGCCATGACATTGAGAAAATGAAAGAGCCCACATCCGAGTAGTGAATTTTGCACGCCTGACACATGATCGGATCTACGAAGGTGAAAAACAAATCTCAAACAATCATAGAATGCGACCCTGAGTCGTTGATGACAAGACGAATCAAGAGATATAAAAACAAGGGCGCCATAGAGAAAATGCGGCAGAATTAGGGATTTCACAAGCTTGGCACGGATAGAGGGTGATAGCAGATCCGCGAACAGCCACAGTTTTCGCAAGGTACCATATATCTTAGACAGCATGAAGGAAACATGATTGCAACAGGAAAGCTTCGAATTAATAAATATCCCAAGGCTCTTGACACAATCAACGACAGGAATAGGAACACCACCTACTAATAAATTAGGAGTATATTCAGAGGACATAGGACGCTGACTGATAAGCAGTACTTGGGATTTAATTGGATTAAGTTTGAGGAAATTATTAGTGCTCCATTCACTGATACGATTTAAAATATTATTCATAATTGCTGTACCGGAAACAATATCACTAGGAGGAAAAGAATTGTACAGCTGAAGATCATCAGCATACATATGAAAAGAACAACCGTCAATGACAGAGGGAAGATCATTAATATACAGGGAGAAAAGAAGAGGACCCAGTATCGAGCCTTGAGGGACACCCAGACGCACCGGCAGAAGAGAGGATATTCTACCGTTGTGCCGAACACATTGAAATCTATCAGAAAGAAGAGAGGAGAAAAGACGCGTGGCAGAGGAAGAGAACTGATAGAGTTGATTAAGTTTGGACAACAGGAGCGGATGGACTACCGAGTCAAAAGCCTTAGAAAAGTCGAGCACGGCTAGAAATGCAATATTACCCTGATCAATGGTAGCCCTTAAATCAGTTGTAACCCTTAACATAGCAGTCTCACAACTGTGCGATTTACGAAATCCAGATTGAAAGATAGATAGAAAATTGTTACGTTCAAGATGGCTCATCACTTGAGTAAAAATAATTTTTTCAAAAGCTTTAGCAAGAAAGGGAAGGATGCTAATAGGACGAAAATCAGATATATCAGACGGAGACGGTCTTTTGGGTAAAGGAATCACAATGGCCTTTTTCCAGAGCGAAGGGAATTCAGATGCAGTAAGACAATAGTTAAAAACATGAGTGATAGGATCAGCAATTAGGGGAGACAGGATTTTGAGAAAACGTGGAGAGATTCCATCAAAGCCGATACTGTTCGAGGAGATAGACAGTAGAGATTCAAGAACTTCTAAAGAATCAACACAGCGGAAGTAAAAGCTACCAGGACTGAGTGAGTCAGAGGAGGAGGAATTAGTGAAGGAGATACCATCATATCTCGGAGGAGAGAGGATAAATGATGAGTTTATGAGCTCAACATCAACATCAAAAGGGTCAGATGCAGAAGAATGAACACCAAGCGAGCGAAGGTTAGACCAAAGTCGTTTTGGATCTAGGTTAGGATTAAGCTTGCGAGCATAGAACACACGTTTGGCAGCTTTGACTTTGAGGTTGATGCGATTGCGAAGCACTTTGTACTCAATTAGGTAGCTGCGAATTTTAGTTCTACGGTAACGCCGGTACATATACTCGCGCTGGATTATCAAATCCCGAATCTCGCGTGAAAACCATGGACAATGGGAAGGAGTTTTAAGTCTACGGGTAACAAGCGGTACACATTGATCATACACTGATTGGATGAAGGAAGACAAGATAGCTACCTTATCATCGACAGAGGTAGAAAAATAGATGTCGTACCAAGGTAGAGAAGAAACAGAAGTTAGAAGCCGCTCAGGATTGATGTTGCTGTAATCACGGTAAGAGAGGGAAGGAGGCGAAGAAGAAGGTAGGAATGAGAAAGAGATAGAGAGAAAAAGGATGTCACTTCCAGATATTTGGCACTGCTAGTAAATTTTAGCCTGACATTGTTAAACGGGGAGGAATTAGGGGTGGGGTTTTGTGAAGAGGACTAATTCTGTTTTTTTCAAGGCTAACGCTGAGTCCGCGGGTGACAGCCTAGTTTGAAAGAGCTAGTAGCGTTGCCTCCATGATATCACAGAGGACTTGTGGAAATTTTGCTTTTATGATGATAATAATGGCTTCCGCGTACGCCAGTGCATGGTGTCCCACTGCCTCCATGGGTTGCAGCAGCTGGTTCATAGTCATGACCCATAGAATTGGAGAAAGTACTCCAACTTGCGGGGTACCTCTGTTGACGGTCCTTCGGACCGAGCAGTCGCCAAGGTTTGAGCTCAGCGGTAAGCATTTGATGTATAAGAGACACCAGCGGCGCCTCGATCCTCAGCTTCACCAAGGCCAGGGTAATGGCGTCGGGGAGGACGTTGTTAAAAGCTCCCTCTATGTCAAGGAAAGCTACTAATGTGTATTCTTTGACTTGGAGTGAATTTTCTGTGGTTGAAACGAGTGAATGAGTGAAGAGCAGTATCCGTGGATCTACCCTTTGTATAGGCGTGCTGCGCACCAGAGAGTTCCGAGGTTGGTATGGTCTGCCTCAGATGTAGTTCAATTAGTCTTTCTAGAGTCTTCAATAAAAAGGATGATAGGCTGATTGGCCTGTAGTTTTTGGGTGTTGTATGGGAGGCTTTCCCTGCCTTAGGTATAAAGACCACTTTTACCTTTTCCAGCTACAAGCACTACAGTTGATCTGAAGACACCCGGAAAACATGGCCTGCAACCTGGGCAGGATATGACTAAGGGTGCGTTGTAGTTGTGCCGCCACTATGCCGTCAGGGTCTGGTGATTTATAGGGCTGGAAGGTGCTTACAGCCCATTCAATTCTCGCTCTGTTTATGATGGATTTGACTAGCTGAGGTGAGGCCAGAGGGTTAAAGGCGATGGTTATCTCAGTCGTGCTACTACTCGGGAAGTGGGTGTCCATGAGTAGTGTGAGAAATTCTCTGCTTGAGTCTATCCAATCGCCGTTTTCTTTGCGTAAGTAACTAAGCATTATTGGCGCTTTAGTTAGTATTTTCCGTAGTCTTGAGGCTTCCCATGTGGGCTCTATATTGCTGCAAAAGGTGGTCCAGGAAGGAGCCATTTTGAATCTATTCAGCTTCGACTTATAGCAGCCCCAGGAGGTTACGCTGTTGCAGCATCTAGCTGAATTAAATGCCTTTCTACACTCTTTGCGAAGTGTTTCAAGTTCTGGAGACCACCATGGTGGTTTGGAAGTCTCTTTATGCGGTCTGTTCGGACAAGCTTTATTTAAGGCAAAGGAGCATTGTTCTGTCCACAATGCTGTCGAGTTGTTCCCGGTTTTTGGGAATACAGGGAGGCTTACGCCGTAGACCCTAAGGTCTATAAATTGACGAGGAATAAACATAAGGAGAGCTGCTGCAGGAAATAGGCTCAAATGTGCGAAGGGGTAGTAGTAGTTAAAGAAATTATTATCGTTATTTTGTTGAATACTGCATGAGAATATCGTCCAGCGTCTTTCAGTGTTAAACGAAGCCACCACCGCTGCCACCAAAAAAATTCCAAACCGCTGCCACCAAAAAAAAAACTTCAAAACGAGAAAAGTTCACAAATAAAAACAAAAGATTTAAATACATTCCCACCAACACAAATCAGATCCAAAAAGAAAACTTAATCCTTATCTTAAGGCAAAAATCCCTTAATCCTATTAAATTTATTAACCCTACAAAAAGGATTCATTTGCAAAGAATGAATTTGATTAAATTTTACCTCAACTTTCGAGAGCATTTGTTAATTCAACTTTTCTGTGGTAGCAAAAAAATGTGTGCGTAGAAATAGAAAGCCCGACGCGGGGGAGGAAGCTAGAGCGGCGTATTCTTAGACTTCGGGGAATAAATACATAAATTATGATATTCTATGCTAATTAATCCTAGTCCTGACCTACTCCTAAGGATATGCTTTTAATTAAGGTCAACCACGCACATAATAGGGGTTTATGGTTAAATAAGTGAAAATTAATGTTATTAAAATATAAGTAAGTGTGGTAAGCACACACATTTTTGAGAGAGAGGGGGTAATAATTCAAGAAAATTAAGAGATAGGATAGTGGGGATCAAAGGGAGTTGTGCCTGTTGTGCTGTGAAAAACTATATCCTTTTTAAATGTGAAGGGGTGGAAATATGTTGGAAAGGTTAAACTACTTTAATTTCATATACCACTCGACTCTCTCAGGAGAGCTAGTTTTAATGGATACACGAAGAATTCAGGGAATTTTATTTAATTGAAATTAGGCACTGGTAAAGAAATGAAAGTAGAAAATGATAAAGCTTCTAAAATATTTGGAAATGCAAAGAGGAAAAAGTTTAATAATGCCCCGGTTTCACCGACCTCAGTTCAATAATGTCCAGTTCAATTCACATAAGTAGCTTCATCGGTTAAAGTCCAGTTCATGTTCAGTTTGTGCTTAAAATTGTTGTTGCTTTTACGCCAAACGTCCGAAATGAAAAAGCCCACTGAAATAGCATTCCACTATTCCATTTGATTCATCCCTTTCAAACGAGCTTTTATCTTCAACTTCAGTTCGAGAACAATTGGTTTGTTTTATACTCAGTTGAATATGTGGAAATTGTATGCGAACTGAGGTTATTTTAAACTTCAGTTCAAATCTCCATTTGTTGAGTGGATTTATAAATTTTCGATAGAATGCTTTTGTCTTGATTTGATTACGTTGGTGAAATGCAATTTAAGATCACTATCAGGTATCTGGGTGAACCTTAGTATTCGATTAGAGCTAAAAGCCACTTAGATCGAAGAGGCACTTATATAAATAATCACGTGCCATTGACAATTTCCTCCAGAATAATGGAAAAAGTCGTCCATAAGGAGATAAGCAGTTCTCATATTGTCCAACTTTGCTCTACTTAGGAGCCCTACCATACCATGAGGAGAAATAGGCAGAGTTAAACAAAGGAACATCTCCGGAAACTTTCTCTGTATCGAGCCTTCGCCAACACACATTCTTTGACAATACAGCAACAGCTCTAAAAATATGAACTGTAGGTAAAACTTTTTACCATTAGATGGACTCTATGTTAAGCACTCGCAGATTGATGGTCACTCATTTTAAGAAGTATCTAGAAGGCACCATAGCAAAAAATGTTAACAGGGCGGAGTAATATCTTCTCTTCTGTGATTCCTATCATGGATGAATTCCGAAGGATAATCCTGATTCAAGACTGCTTTATCCTGGTAACCGAGCACTTAATAAGTTTTGTTTGTTTGTTTGCTTAACCGACACCAGCACCGCTTCAAGCTCTTATTGAATAGGTACCTGGGCGATTGTCTTCCGAGGGGACGTTATGAAGAAGATCCCAGAAGCTGTAATGCTATTAGTCTGCATAACTTCGTAGATCCCAACATTTGAACCATATTCCCGTGTAAAAATAATTTAGTTGATTAATTGATTAAAGCATAGGGAATAAATGCAGCTGTTACACGGGTGTATTCCCGCTCACGCTGCAAACATGACAATCTACAAATTCGCTCGCCATAGAAACATGCATATCAGGGCAGATACAAATTTATTCGTAATTGACCATTCCAAGCGCGAGTGTCGTTTTACCAAGTGGTCCCCCAACTAAGTACTAACCATCTCAACTGCTGCTTGACCTTCGCAATAGAACAAGAACCGATCTATTGAGTATACTAATGGTCACCAAGATAATTATCCGTCATAAACAATTTCTTAAAGCCCCAATTTTGCTTCCTTTAATCTAAAAGAGTGTGAGCATATCTTGATTCGTTTGGACTATTCCATGCATCTTTTATTGGTACGTGCTTGTAGCGGTCTGCATTTGGAAAAGTAGAGTTTTTACTCAAACGTAGAGTGTCTGTTTTGGGTACCATGCATGCATTTTGACATTGTGCGAGGCTGAGAATGGGTGAGGCTTATTTTTACTCAGGTTCTTCGTACAAAGAAGAAAGTCGACTATCGCAATGATACCAGAGAACAGGCTTGTAGTGTACACGCATGGATCCAAAGCAGAGGCAGCGGTAGTGCCGGGATTTGGGACAAACGATCTAGGCTTAGTAAGGCTTTCAGCTTGGGTAACCTAGATATTATCTGCCAAGCAGAAGGTGTACGCTGTAGTGGCATGCACTTATGAAAACTTAAGAAGACGTTTATTCTTTAGGACTAAGTTCAGACTAGTTTGGGTTAGCCAAGGTGACCGTGATGTGTTAGATACTATCAATAGTGAGGGCTTCGAGGCTAACCTTCACCTTAGCCAGACAGGGCTCTAACACTTTTTTCACTGATCCGGAACCGGCCGCCAATATTTTGTTGGAAATAGTATCGTAACGACACTCGCGTGCAGCAGGAAGAGTATCAGAACAATAATTGGGTTGACGACCTAATACTGCGCCTTAAATTATCGCTTATGGAAGATCGTAAGGGCGTAATTTTCCACCTACTGGGCGTACTGCGAGAACTAGTCTGCCTTTAATGTTCTCTGCCACTGTCCCGAGATAACAAGGAGCAATTTCACGTTGTTCAGCCTTATAATGATATGAAGGCTTTGTCAGAATGGGCCTTTTCTTTTCTACCTATACTCATCGGAGTCAAGTCTGCGCCTGGATTGGGCCACTCTAAGTGGTTCCTTCCTGTGCCGTCTTGTAACGGGGCTAAGGGATTGTTGGGACGCAGTAGAAAGGATTTCAGCACTCTTGTTGGCTTAATGTCAGGACATTTATCGGCAACACTTGTTGGCTTGATGTCAAAGGGAAGGACGGAGGGCCCCACCTGCGGGCTTTACTTTGAGGAGGATAAGTTCTTGTTTTCTCTAAGTACCCCTCGTTAGCTCCAACAGTCAAAACTAGCCGACAAGAAGACTGCAGAATCAATATGACATATAGCAGTATAGTACAATAGGCCAAGGAAGTAGAGTTGAGCTGGACTTACAAGAGGCAGTTCATTTGTCCCGTACACGATAGTAAATTGTACTGAGGCCTCAACTTTTTGAAATGTCCCGGCTTAAAAATAATGTAATACTGGGATATGAGAGTGTATCGTGCGATTGTAAATTACGAAGTTCTTATTTCTTTTACGACAGTAAAATATCCAATTCGAACTGCGGCGAGGTGAGATTGTAAACACGAACTCCAGAGACATTTACTTAATGCTTTTGCTGCAGTAAAATATCCTATTTAAACCGAGCCGTGGTGAGATTGTAAATACGAACTGGAGAGCAATTTCTTACATTTTTGGAGGAAGTGAAATTTTATACTAAAGAGACAATTCATACATTTTTTGAGGGAGTGAGTTTTGTTCTCGAGAGACATTTCTTACTTCTTTTTAGGCGAGGTGCGATTGTAAAATAGAAATATACTTTCTGGAGGCATAGCTTTCATACCTACTCTGGGTCAGTTTAATGCATAAGAGATTCAAACCCGTGATTCTGAAGCCATGCCAGTATCGACAGCTACATAATTGTTTCCGCTTTCGGAGCTGGAGTCTAGTATTTGGGATGATTTTGATAAGCAGGTGTGTGACTGAGTAAAAACCACAAATCAAACAACTGAAGCCATAGATAAATACCTTGTAGAACCACTGTTGCTAAAATATAAAGACCCAGCAAAGTGGTGGCATTAGAGAAAAGGTCAATATTCTAGACACTATCAACTTTTTAAACTAATGCCGGATTCATCGTTGCGGATGATTCGCGCCGCACTTATGTGCGCGCATACTTTTTGTATGAAAAATGGAACCTTTCTCAATTTTGGGAAATTTTTGGGATTTTTTTTTCTCTCTCAAAAAAAGTTGAACCAACTTCAACTTTTGTGCGGCGGATTTTAAAAGTTGTCAAAAAAATCATATGTTTTTGATGAAAATTGTCTGAAAAACTGTCAAATCAAACAAAATGTGCGGCACACTATGACTAACAATGAATCGAAGTTCAGCTGACTCTCTTTTTGGGAAATTTGTGCGACGCGACTCATCCGCAACGATGAATCCGGCATAAGACTGTGCAGCGTTGCAACTTTTGTACCTTCTGAACGCCTCTTTTCTAAAGCGGGTCAAGTTCTAGTAGAAAGAAGAAATGGATTAAGTGGCAACAAAGTGTCACAGATACTATTTTTAAATCTCTAAATAAAATATTTTCGTGCTATTTTAAATTTTAGGGAGTTTCATTTTAAATTTGTAAATATGTTTTTACTTATACAGTTAACAAAAATTTTAAAGAAAATTTTTGTAATTAACATTCATAGGCACGATAATTAATATTCCCATTTATTCATATATCATTTATCGTATCCCCTCTTTCGCAAACGCAATAGATCTACCCGCATCGCAACATTTGAGTCATTCATTACGTGACATGCTAGCAATACAATGGCACCTCGCCTCATTTGAAGTGAGACATTGTATGGGTTCAAAAGGAAAAAGAGGCTCCTCTTACAAACTCATTTTATAATCGTGTCCTACCCAACACTAAAGTGAAGTGGCCCCGGTACTTTTGGACCCAATACCTCACCATAAAAGAAAGGCCATAAATTTTGTATTTCTGAATGTATACTTATATGTGTGCGCTATGGCGGGCTCACCGGTTATCGCAGAGTTTTGAAATTTTGCATGAAGGTGCGTGTGATGGGTCTCTTATGACACCCCTCGAAGACCGCGAGCTCAAAATGGCCGCAAAAAAAGGCCAAATTTGCCAATTGTGCTCCGATTCCAATGAAAATGGGTATCGAGAGGTTTTTAAGGTCCTAAATAACGAATTTATGGCTAAAACTTATCAATTCAAAATGGCGCGACAATGTGGCCGACGCATTTTGCCAATTGTGTTCCTATTCCGATTCTCTTTACTAAATACAACCTGTATAAGTATAGGATAATGCAATATAAGAAACGGGAAGGAGCTGACATCTGGGTAAAATCTGGGGCATCGATATTGCAGATGAGAATCCAGGGGCAATTGTGAGACATGTAATTTTTCTACATTATAATATAACATATGGGTAATTTCGCGTAACCGTTCTGCGTCGAGAAGAATATTTCAATTTTTTCTTTAAGTCGCGACACCCCTGAAATCGATATCAGTATAAACCGAGATCAGTAGAGGTCCAGGGAAGTCATTTTCGCAAGTGAACAATAATTTTGAGGTCAGGTATTTTTCCGGTGGAGGTTTGAAGGATTAAAAAAATGAACTGAATATCACTAAATATCGAAAAATTGCCACAAAAACGACCCCTCAGCTCCAAATTATTTGTACAAGTAGTCAAATTGTAGATTTTTGAGCATAGAATCTAGAGAAATGATGTGCGGGAATGAAATGACTTCCGATTGTTTACGTTTGGTTCTAGAAAGTTGGTTTTTTAGGGCGTATTCTGAGGAAATATTTAATAACTAAACATGACCACAGCTGAAATAACGAATTTTCAATTGGATAGTATAACAGCACAAAATGTAGGTATTTGAACACGGAATAACATGGCACAACTCGCTCGAATGTCGCTCTTTCTGTTTTCTATCTGTAAATCTTTGAAAATAGACATGTGTTTTGCTCTTTTCAATGGTTTTTCAGGAATGCAGATAACACACGCCCCTAGTTTTTGACGATTCCTTCCATCGAAAAGCTACTTGCCTGGTACGGAATTGAAGTGGAGAATAAGTTGGCAAAAATCGTGCAAGTATCACGACCATACCTCTCAAGTCACATTCTTTTGAAAATATCCATATTTTGTCTTTGTTTAAATGATTTTTTTGTAATAAAGAGCATTGCCCGGAAACGAATTTTCGGCCGTACCCATGATCAAAAAGCAAGGCAGAGGGTGTGAAACTGTAGATTTTTGAATGTAGAAGAAGTTGGTAAAGGGCGCGTGACTGTTGCTTTCTCTTAGTTCGAACGACATCACTTTTAAAATACACATTTTTTTAGTCTTTCCAGCTATTTTCCTGTAATGGCAAGGTACCCCCGGAAAGAAAGAGTATCTTATAGCATATGTCCGGTCTACTTACATCAAGATGAATCATGTCCACCCACTTTGAAACTGACACCCTCAGAGCAAAAGCGGGCTAAAATAACAAAGAGAGCGAAAACGGTTCGGGGTTTTTTTTTTAGCGCAAAAGAGGAATATCTTCGTATTCTTAGAGTAAAAATGGTATAACTATACTTCAGCGCGAAAACGGTGTATCAAAAAACCGAGAGCAAAAGCGGGTTAACTTTTTACTCCGCTTTTGCTCTTAATGAAAACTTATGCCGCTTTTGCGCTGAACAAAAATTTAAATCGCTTTTGCTCTCAATAAACGCGTCAAAATTGTTTTCAGCAGGGTTGAAAACGCTGCTTTAGATTTTATTTTTTGAATTCTGCTTTTTCTCCCTTGTAACGTAATATAGAAAGTTCGCCGTCGCCTGGTCCCAAGCCCAGGGTGTGAAAGGAGGCGGGTACTCGATCTGCTGAATTGACCAGAATCGGGAAACCGAAGAAACAGGGCAAGAGACCGTATTTTTCGAAGCGGCACCGACAGCAGCGTATCCATTGCTGGGACGTCCCGCTCGGCCGAAAATACTGTGGAAGAAGATGCTCGCCCTTTCACGCCAACTAACTATTCCTATTGAAACCCACCTGTTTTACTATCTAAAGCGCCGCCAAGGATATAGTTTAGTTTATTACTATAAGAAAGAGTAACGGCGAAAGTAAACATCCTTGTCGTACTCCTGAGTTTATCTCAAAGGTTTCGGTTAATTTTAACTATATTAACACATTTTTGCTATTTTTGAAATTTTCGTTTTTGAATACCTCCGGTTACCCGATCACCTTGAAATTTTGCACACAGCTTCAGCTCCGATGACAATGCAATATGGTATACTCATTACACCGTTAGATCCATGGCGGAGGTCTCCAGAGGACGGCTTACTGTTTTCTTCACGGAACAAATTTTGCAATCGATTTTTCAAATACTTCCGGATATCCTATCATTCTGAAATTTTGCACACAGCTTTAGCTCCGAAGACAATGCAATATGGTATATACCTTTAGATCCATGGAGGCCGTCTCAGGAGGGCGTGTTGAAATATTCTTCACAACCCCTTCGACATGGGTATCAAATGAAAGGATTTGACAAGTATAACACCATAACCAATATAGTATGCTCAATATATCGTTTGGTCCATGGCGGCCATCTCAAGAGGGCGGATTACCATTTTCTTCACTGCCCCCGAAACATGGGTATCAAATGAAATGGTATGATAAGTAGAACACCATAAGAAATATAGTATACTCAATTTATCGTTTGGTCCATCGCGGCCATCTCAAGAGGGCGAGTTACCATTTTCTTCACAACCCCTTTGACATGGGTATCAAATGAAAGAGTGTCATAAGTAGAATACCATAAGCAATATAGTATACTTAATATTTCGTTTGGTCCATTGCGGCCATCTCAGGAGGGCGGATTACCATTTTCTTCCACAACCCCCTCGACATGGGTATCAAATGAAAGGGCATCATAAGTCGAATGCAATGAGCTATGTCTTTAGATCCATGGCGGTCTCCTCAGGAATGCTGGTTACCATTCTCTTCAGAACCCTTTCGACATGGATATCAAATGAAAGCGTATGCGTAGTATGCTCAATATATTGTTTGGTCTATGGCGACCATCTCAACAGGGCGGATTACCATTTTGTTCACAACACCCGAAACATGGCATTCACATGAAATGGTGTAATAAGTAAAACACCATAAGCAATAAAGGGTACTCAATTTATCGTTTGGTCCATGGCGGCCATCTCAAGAGAGCGGATTAACATTTTCTTCACAACCACCGCGACGTGGGTACTACAGGAAAGGGTGTGATAAGTGGAATACAATAAGCTATATGATGGCATCATTATAAATTTAACTTGGCGGCTAACATAAACTGGTGGATTGCCTAACTTTACAACAACCTCGAAATGGGAATCAAATGAAAGGACATGCCATGTAGAACAAAATAAGCTATGTGACGTAATTCAAAATTTAATATGCACACCAGTTACATAATGGAAATTAATACGGTAAATTATTTAAAGTAAAATAAAAGATAAAAGTTTCAGATAATGAAATATAATTTATGGGGGTCATGCTATAGACAATAGTAGGAGTGTAGAGTAGCTGGGTTGAGAAGTCATTCGCATCAATCATGTATGCGCCCCACGTTTTTTCGTTTAAAATCTTACAAATATTTTCAAAGCTATTACAAAAACACAATCACAAATTTTCAGGACTATCTGTATGGGGTTAGGAATATGTTTGCGGTTCTAAATCTGTATGGGGCTAGGAGAAATTATTTTATTCTTTTTAGCTCGTTATAAAAACGTGCTATATTAAAAAGTTTTTTTTTTATCTAATAATTATTTTCCGTTCAGTCATGTCTTTATTGTGTAGTTAGAAATTGGCCTTTAATTATTAAAAAAATTCAATTTTATTTAATATTTGGATTTCACAATTTCAGTTTCAAAATGAGTGCTCTTTTCATTTTAATATTATTAAGTTTCTTTTTTGACAATAATATCTCCAATTCTTCAGTTTTATGTTTGCAATTCTGAATTTTTGAACAAATTTAAATTTTTTTTACAAAATACAAAAAATTACTAAGTAAAAAAAGTAAATTGAAAAAAATCATAAATTGCAAACATTATAAAAATTGAAGTTAGTAATAAAGATAAAAGATAAACATGTGAAAAATTTATGTCAGAAATGTAAAATTCCCCAAATATGTATGTAGTCAAAAATGGGAAAATGGCAAAAACTTAAAATTTATCATAAACAATTACAAAGACTTCACACATTCAAAGTCAAATCTTACAAACGCGAAAATTCCAAAAATTCCAATATTATGAATAGAGTTGCATTGTATTTCTAGGAAAATGAAGAAAATGTGGTCTAAAAATAGATTTCGAAGTAATAATGTGAGCGACGGAGGTATAAATAAAAACTGAGGGCAAAAGCGGTTTAAGTTTTCGTAGAGGGCAAAAACGGTTTAGAGAGTTAATCCGCTTTTGCTCTAAGACTTTTGCCGTTCCGTTCTTGCTCTGAATAATAGTTGAACCATTTTTGCGCTGAAATATTTTTATTCCTCTTTTGCTGCAACATCAAATATAACCCGCTTTTGCTCTGAGGGTGACAACTAATCCAGAGAAACCTGTGTTTTTGTAGTCCAGTTAAAGAAAAAAAGAGCTTTGTGTTCGCACAAAAATTTCATGTTCTAAGTGATCTCACTGTTCCCCTTACAAAAGAGCATACATTCTAACCTTAGCTCTACTTCTTAACCATGAAAGGAGGCACTTTTCAAGCCCATGGTTGCTTAGTTTCACGAAGGGTGTTTTTTTATAAATGGAATTTTTCAAAATTAGTGGAAAATCGATAAATGTGAGTCTATAACTTGTGACCCCTGTCCACAACGCTTGAAAAGTTTTATACTTTTGCTGATGTTGACAGATGTAGTAAATTCCCCTCGATGGCGACACCTCCAAATAATGTAGGCTCATCGTTTTTTCGCAAAAATCTATCATTCAGAAAAAAATCCGAGGTAGAAACAAATATAGGTATCCGAGAAACACCTATAGGTATCCCAGTTTATGAGGGCGGAACGGTTAGGTGAAATTGCCCATATGTCTGATAATGGGCAATAACCAGTCTGAAGTAATACTCCATGAGCACGTGGTTCCAAGCATATATAGGTACTGTCCATCACTATCAAAAGCCCATTTTTATATCTTAAGTCAGTATAATCTTTTTATTTATTTTGTTTTTGTTTTTTTTATTTTTTTTTCACAATGTAATATCACCAATAATCTCAATATGAATATTTTAAGGTATGTACATCACTACAAAAACAATGACAATGGGGCCATTTCAACTCAGAGCACGTTTAAGAAAACTATTAAACTATTAACTATTAAAATTTTCATAACTTGAAAGTGTTATCAGCTTGACTAGCTTACAACAAAATAGAACCACTCACTTGTAGCCGCATCAGCTTTTACATAAATAGGCATTTTAGTTTTGCAGCAGATTTGCCCCATATGGATTAAAAGTAACTTTGTAACTTTATTAGCAGTTTTGGCTTAAGCTCGAACATAATCGTTGCTATTTGGATAAAATCATATTTACACTTTATACTATAAAATATTTTACTTTAACTATTAAAATTAACAATTTTAAAGTGAATTTATCACTTTTTTTAATTTTTACTCTAAAAATTGTTTAAAATATGTTTAGTAACTTATTTTTTGGTATCACTTATTTTCTTACTATAATTATAATTAAATTAAACTATTTCCGTTTTTATTAATATTACGAGAGCTTGTACCGACACAACCTTTAACAAAAACCATTTACTTTCAATTATCACAAATTCCACGTACACAAAAACTGACAAATTGTATTTTGTTCACCAACCCACCAATGGGCGAAAGGTAACCTCACATCGATTTTAATCCAATTTGTATTGTGAACGCTGTCTATCTCCACACGCGTTTAAAGTATAAACGAAAAAATAAAATAAAATAAAAATAAAAAACTAAAAAAATAAAATAAAAATTAATTAATTAATTATAAAAGTTTGGAATATATTAAGTGCGATGTTCACAGTAGCTTAGTGAGTCTCAAACAAACAGAAAAACAATATATAGGTTTGTTAATTGCACACGCTACGACGAACTCTCTAAAACTGGCATAAATTTAACAGCCAGAGCACATATGCTAAATGGCTTAAGAATTTAGTAAAAAAAAAAACATGGAGGTGAAAAGAATATAAAAAAAATCAATTTTTTGTTTTTGGCTTTTGTTGAAGTTTACGCAATTGTCAACAATCGATATTGTATTATGTTGAATTATACATTGTTAAGCACATATGGTTTGGCTGTTTTGAAGCACGCCACCATATGGGGGTGTGTGCTCTTCAACTTAAAATACAATTGGATAATCTGTATTTGACGAATTGCGAAATAGAAACACATTCAATATGGGTTTAAGTTGTGAAATTTGTAATGGTTTTTGTTAAACTAATGTGTGGATCGTATTTTATAAGTTAGAGAATTCAAATTTAGGATATCAATGAGGTGGGTATTGTCTGACCTAATGAACTAGTTGAGTCAACGCCTTAACGCCTTTTACTAAAAGACTTAACTAAACTAGGTGTCCAAATTTGGTTTACTTTGTTTACCAAGATTCAATTGATAGAAAAAATGAAAAAAAAAAAAATATTCGGTCCCCCATCCAAGTATAACCTCAACTAATGCTGCTTGACTTCGCTGAATGCTAATTTCCTTTTATACTAGAAATGAAAATAGACAATTGTCGAGGAATTGTAAGTAGTATAGGATTTTCTCTAACTATTCTGCAATTACTATAAAAAAAATTAAAACTAGCAAATTTTTGGATAGGTGTAGCTAGTGGGAGTAGTAATCGATAATTTTGAACGATGTACAGGACAACAAGCGGCATTTCGCAGGGATCCGACCTGGACCTCTCTCATGCGGATCGCAAATTATAATAATGTGCAAAAGCTACGTTCCCAAAAGAAGCAGTAACGATCGGGTTCGCTGATGATATCGGGGTAGTAGTTGTCGGGTCCCCCTTCTGGATAAGATCGAAATGTGCTCATACGTAGGGATCTGAGTGATTAAAACATGACTAGAAGGAGTACGATTTCTGAGTACTAGATAGAAGCGCTGCCGATAAGTAAACGGAGAAGGTCAGCGTCCGTAAGAATCAAGGTAGAGGTACTGATCATTCACTCACTCACAGCTCAGATGGAGAGATGATCGAAGCGGAGGCTAAATTTTAAAGCGCACTTGACGGGCGTGGTGGAGGACGCGTCCGCTATTTGTTCAGTACTGGTGATCATCGCGAGGCGAGGGTGATTAGCTAAGTGCAATTGAAGAGCGATATTCCAAAACGTGCTAAGTTCTTATGATGTAATTAGTGGGAAATAAAAAAAAACTGAATATCACTTTCACTCTCGCCTAAAGGGCTGTAATATTATTTCCTTTCTCAAAAAACCGATAAAAGAAACTATTATTTATAAAAATATAAATAAATTTTCTACATTTTATATGAAAAAAATGGTTTTATTTATGGTGGTACATTTTCATAATGTACTAAGTCAATTACTTAGTACATTTTGAAATGAAATTTCATAGTAAAATTATGATACTATGGTAAATGTTTTCAGTCCTCAGAAAGTTCAGCCCAGCAAAAGAAAGAATAGTATTTTTCAAATCTTTATTTTTAATATAAAAAAAACATTAAAAAATTCAATATGAATACTAGCTATTGAAATTGATGGAAAATTCATTTGTATGACCCATTATACATCGGAATGAGTATGATTTGTGATAAATGTTTATGTGGATGCATAACTACTACGTCATAGATTGGAAAGCAATACAATATTAAAATTAAACAAAAATTGACTTAGTACGTTTTGGAATATCGCTCTTCAATTGTATGCACCGTCAATGTGGGTTGCAGCGTTGAACAGGGCAATTAACAGTAGAAAATTGAGAGATGCATACAGACTAAGCGCCCTTCATGCGTGCCGCGCAAACAGGATCCCATCTGCCAATGCGGCATTCGTGAAAGCAGGGATGATCTCCATAGACAATGTTTAGACGCTTCGCTCCCAAGAATGATCCTCGAAAGCTTTGTAGATGAAGGGAAAAGTGCAGTGGTACCTCTCATCATCCGCACTCATAGACAAAGTTCATGAGGACCATTCCTGGAAGCCAACCGTCTAAACACCGTCATAGAGATACTGGCGACATGACGCATGCGTGTCTATGATCCAGAATATGTTAGAGGGGAGCCTAAAAAGGTACAGCGACAGATGGCGCGCTGCGAGTCCGTAATAAAATGGCAAAGGGAGTGGAGCGACTGGGCAGTGGGCAGCTCTTAAGTGGGAATGTAGGATTAAGGAAATACTTTCATTGTTGCGGACACGATGGCTGTATGCCCAGTGGGTCCAGAGATCGGTCTTCTTTTATTGTGCGAGATTCGATGAGCACAGGGCTGAACTGGAAGCAATGGTCGAGACGCCACTAGTACCGGAATACTGCCTAGGATGCATGATATAGAACAAGGATGAGTGGAGGAAAGTGGAAGGGATCCTGAAAGCTGAGACTACAAGAAGCCCAGAGAAAGGCAAAGAAACGCCAGGAGTAATAGCGGCTAGATAAAATCAATCCCCACGATTCAATGCTAAAAAGCCATTCCGGCCGAGAACAGTGGAAGTCTAAGTTGAAAATTTATAAGACTATCAGAACGATCAATATTCCTTCCTCCATGTCCAATGAATACCATTAGGCCCAGTTCTTCAATGTTCCACTTATATCTGCGAAGTCCTTCCACACGAAGAGAAGTGTTCCTTCTATGCTAGAATTTTGAGAAATATTCCGGTTGTTACGTTGAGCTTCATGGAGTTCCTGGTCCTCCTATCCTGTTGTTACCTCAGTATTTATCCTTTGGCACTTTTCCTCAGTGTTCGTTATTCGGGACTTTCCTCCGGACGTTATTTATGGTAGTATGATCAGCTAGAGATCAGGCGAGAGTACCACATCCATTATCATCTCCCAGTATAGTTTCCCTGAATCTCCTGTTACAGATGTGTCAGTCTGTATCGGTTGGTTTTTTTAGCCATTTTCTACCGATCAAGTCAGCTCGGATGACAGATCTTGAGGCACCATCAGGTACTTGTGCATTTTAGGCTCTAATTTTCCATTGATGACAAGGCTGCCTCGTTTCAGTTGATTGATGTTGAAGATGGGTGGGTAAAATCGAACCGTCACCTCCACGTGGTGCCCACTGGATAACCAACCAACGACGGTAGTAGCGAGTGTGGGACGCTATAATCCCGCCTACCAGCGAAGGACTAGCAATCCTCCCTGGCAATATCAATTGCTATGAACCCGACAGCAGAGCCGCGGACCGGACGGATAACTCAACGACGAACTGGCAAACGGAAAAAGGACAATGATTTCGGAATATTTACATGGAACGTGCGAACTCTATACCAACCTGGTAAGTTAAGAGTACTATTGGACCAGCTTGAAAAATGCAAGGCCGATATAACGGCGATTCAAGAAGTTAGATGGTTGGGGAAAGGCATAATGGAGAAAAGGAATTACACAATATACTACAGCTGCAGAGATAAAGAGCACACTCTAGGTACGGCATTTATCGTTAGAAAAAGCTTAAAACACGCTGTAATAGGATTCGAAGCAATAAGCGAAAGAATGTGCAAAATTCGAATTAAAGGCAAATTCCACAATTACTCCCTCATTAATATACATGCTCCAACCGAAGATAAGTCTGATGAAGAAAAGGAGGCCTTCTATGAAAACCTTGAGAGAAATCTCAGAAAATGTCCCAGGTATGATGTAAAAGTAATTATAGGAGACGCTAACGCAAATGTAGGGCAGGAACGAATCTATTACCCAACCATTGGAAAGCACAGTATACATCCTGAGTGCAATGATAATGGTCGTAGACTGGTGGACTTCGCTGCTGGAGCTAACATGATAGTGGCTAGCACGAAATTCGAGCACAGAAGAATACATAGAGTAACCTGGAAATCTCCTAATGAGGAGACGGTAAATGCTATAGACCATATGCTTATTAGTACAAGGTACAGCTCCAGCATAATAGATGTTAGAACGTTCCGTGGAGCAAACGTGGACTCAGACCATTTTCTGGTGGGTGCTAAGATAAGAGATAGGATTTCGTGCGTTAGGACAGGAGGAAGGGTACAACAAAGCGAGCGAAAATATAATACCGCGGCCCTCAACGAAGAACAAATTAGGGAAGAATATGTAGCAGAGCTAAATAGAAGGTTCGGTGCATCGAATAACGAAGCTACAAGTATCGATGCCAATATTGATGAGGAATGGGCAAAACTAAGTACCATAATAAAGGAAGCCGCTGCAACCAAGCTAGGCTATGAAAGACGAGCAAGACGTCAAGACTGGTTCGACGAAGAGTGCGCTAGAGTAACGAAAGATAAGAATGAAGCATATACTAATATGTTGCAAAGATATAGAACTAGAAATTCCGTAGCGACCTATAAGGAAAAACGACGACTTGAAAAACGTACGCACAAAAGAAAAAAGAAGACGTGGCTGGAGGAACAATTTGTAGAGATAAACGAACTCGGGAATAATAACGAAGTGAGGAAGTTATATGAGAAAGTGAACAAGCAACGTAAAGAGTTTAAACCCAGAGTATCGATGTGTAAGGACAAAAACGGTAATATCCTGAGCCAAAAACAAGAGGTTTTAGAAAGATGGGGGGAGTATTTTAATGAGCTACTGAATAGAGGCGACGAAAATGAGAGTGAAAGTGATGTGAATCAAACAAATAGAAACGCACCAACCAATAATGATAGTGATACTGGTGCTGCTAATGAAAGTGATGTCCCTACAATGGACGACGTACAAGAAGCTATGACGAATCTCAAAAACAATAAAGCCCCAGGAAAAGATAGCATAGCAATTGAGATGTGGAAATATGGGGGCCAAGAATTAAGGAATGGATTACATAAACTTATAGAATCGATCTGGCGTCAGAAAAAGATCCCACTTGAATGGACGGAAGGTGTGATATGCCCCCTGCATAAAAAAGGAGATCAACTCGTTTGTGAGAACTATAGAGGTATTACCCTCCTCAACTCAGCGTATAAAGTACTGTCCACTATTTTATACAAAAAACTTCTACCCATCGCAGAAGGCATAATAGGTAGTTATCAATGTGGCTTTCGACCAGGTAGGTCCACTACAAACCATATTTCCACTCTAAGAAGAATTTTGGAAAAATCATGGGAGTTCAACATCAATATTCACGTACTGTTTATAGACTTCAAGCAAGCATAAGACAGCGTCAAGCGTGAGGAGTTATTTAAAGCTATGGAGTGCTTCCGATTTCCAAAACACCTAATCGAAGTAACAAAAGCTACAATCGAGGTAGTACGAGTTGAATGACACCTCTCAAATAGTTTCACATCACAGAGAGGCCTGAGACAAGGTGACGCGCTGTCATGCCTCCTATTTAACATAGTGTTGGAGAAGGTGGTGAGAGACGCTGGGGTAGAAACAACGGGATCCATCTTTAACAAGTCAACACAAACGATGGCTTATGCTGATGATGTCGCTCTAATAGATAGGTCGTTTGCGAGTGTGAAAGAAACCTTCATCAAACTGGAAGCAGCTGCGAAAAAGATGGGATTGCTCATCAACGAAGCAAAAACTAAGTATCTTTGTACTTCAAAAAGATATGCAACTCCAAGACAAAATATCACCATAGATGCATATAATATAGAAACCGTTAAAGAATTTACGTATCTTGGAACCGTATTGCAAGCTGACAGTGGTGAGACAACGGAGATCAGAAGGAGAATAAACGTTGCTAACAGATGCTATTTTGGACTTCGACAACATCTTACATCACGCATTTTGTCTAGAGGAATGAAGTGTAAACTATATACCACGCTAATCAAGCCCGTTCTGATGTTTGGATAAGAGGCATGGACTTTGAAAGTGGCTGATGAAACTCTTCTAGGCACTTTTGAAAGAAAAATTCTACGTACAATATTTGGCGGTGTCTGCGAAAACGGTGAATGGAGAGGGAGATATAATCACGAATTATACCAACTGTACCGGGGACCCGACAAAGTATAAAATTAAGTAGGTTGCGATGGGTGGCACACGTACAAAGGCTTGACGATAGCGACCCCGCAAAAATAGCGTTGAATCGAATTCCTGATGGAAAGCGAAATTCAGGTCGACCAAAAAAGCGTTACATGGACTCCGTTGAGGAAGATTTAGTAAAGTTAGGCGTACGCAACTGGAAGGCATTAGCCAGGAACCGAACGGCATGGAGAGAAATGTTGGAGGAAGCCAAGGCCAATAATAGGCTGTAGTGCTACAGATGATGATGATGATGTTGAAGATGACACCAGGGACTGTAATCGTTCGACCTCCCTGCATTTCAACACCAATTTGTACCACTCCTACTCTCTGTAGATTCCGCTGTCGTTCGTTTTTGACCACTCTTTTCTGTATAACCCAACTCACCACGGTTCCAGCATCAGAGTCGCCCGTCTGAGGCATTGATTCGGTGGCACGTATTGATTCTCATGATGTGTACTGTAAAGCTTGTTCACAGGCCCAAGTGTCCCATTACCTACTCTAGTATGCAAGAGCATATGCCAACACTTCCGCAATAGAATTCTGTTGTCTGTCTGGCCAAACTGGTATCTTGTTGAGTTAAGATAAGTCTCTCTTGCTACCTCGTTCATGTAATCTTTACAGAAAGTAGAATATGCCAAATGCACCAGCCTTTCTATATGGGTATACAGTTGCTGCAACGTCCCTCCTGGCCTTTGAAGCCTATTTCATAGTTGAAGTCTTATGAAATGGGGTTTATGTGCACGATGTGGTGAGAGTTTTGGTGCCTGGAGGTATGCAATAGGGTTTAGGTGCGTTGATATGCACGCTTATGAGTTTGTAATGGGTTTAAGTGCTTCCTGGGATTGTGAGCTTTTTGGTGCCACATCATGTTTGAACTTGTTTATCAGGATGAGCCATATACAGCTTGTAGGCACGGACCTCTGAAATAAAAGTCGACGCGCCTTGAGACCTTGTCTACGGATTCCGGCATGTTGTAGGTACTTTGTTCCTTGTTTATGGTTTTATGCTATCATCTACTATCTTATTGTTAATTTGGCCAAATGTGATATCCCATTATCCTTTTTATCTTCGATGTTACAGGAACTCATTTCACAAACGTACCTTGCCTCCGGAAAAAAACAAATAAATCCCCTTTTCATTATCTTTGCACACATCTAAGCAGTAATATCTCAAACACTCGTAAGATGGCACCTCATCACCCAGCGTTTTTCTCGCTATCAGACGATGAAAGTTATTAGCAAGAAAAAGGCGCCACAATTCAGCTCGGCACAGCAGCCCCAATGACGCTGCCGCCGCCATACATCTAAGTGTAATTCGTTGGTTTCTAATTCAATTTACCGCGTTCACGTCTTTTCGTCCTTTCTATGCCCCCATATTGTACTAGGAGCACCAGGAAGACTTTATACACACGTACACTCAGGCCCCCCAAAAAAAACTTTCATATACTAAGTAGCAAGCCTTATGTTATCCTTGTTGCCGCCGCATCTTCATGTTAATTTGCTTTTGCTATCTTTTGTTCAGTGTGGGGGTGTGAGATGGAGGTCCTGGCAAGGATGGCGTTCTTTATTTTATTCATTTTTTTCGGAGGGTTTTGCTCCTAGCTAGTAAAGTTCAAGGTCTTACAGTCATAGGGCGGCAATTGGATATGCATGAGTGTGTGTGTGTGTGTGCAGGAAGCGGAAGGAAAATTCAGTATGTAAAATAGGACCTGTCCAGGATATTGTATCGTTATATTTTACGGCTGCAGGGCGCCAATCGTGGGCGACCCGACGAAACATACGAGCGATTACAGGATGTGTTATCAGGTGGCGCTCGACAAGGTGAACACGCTTCTAATGCTCGTAATTTTCGGCTTTTTCGAAGGAAGCAGGATGAAATTTGATATTTTTCATGGCTTTAAAAATCGATAAATTATTGTCACATTTTCGCCGATGGAGGACTAATTTGAAAGAATCTCCTTTTTTCGGTCTCCCCTATTTCCTAAGCCTACATTTCTGCTCCGTATTTTTTCTACGGTTGAATCCTTAATATTTTCGTTTTGGTACATATCGATTCTTGTCCTTATTGAACTGATAAAAAAAAACTTTTCTTCTGGATAAAACTTTTCTTCTGTAGGAAACGTTATGGACTCTTCTCTCGACTCGTCTCTCCTTGTTTCCTGTCGCTATTTCATGTCTCAATTTATATTTTCCTTCTTCAATTGTTTTTTTCTCTGATACTGTAAGGATAAATAGTCTAAACATGAACTTGTTTCACAAAATGATCCTTTCCCGAACTAAAAGCATCATTTCTGAACAAGCACACTGTATGTGGGGGCGGAGAAAGTGGGTGGAAATGAATAAGATAACGATTTATCTACTTCAAAATGATTGAAGACAAATGTATGTGTGCAAGACTCTCTCAGTATTTATTCATAACTTGGAGATGTATATAAAAGTTAGTAATTATGGAAAATAATGTCCTGCAGAAGGATGTGCCCAGCTTATGCTTTATTTATTGTTGGACATTTTTAAATGGAAATGAGAGAGAGAAAGAGCGCCAATGTTGGATTGAAACTATGTAGTTTTTCGGGGGGGAGATATTCTGATAAAATATTGCCAAGGCGAAAGGAGAAGGACGAGTTTTATTGTCGGGAGCAATAGTAACATTAAGGGAATCAGATTGTCTTAATTTATGTGGATATAGACGGCGATGAACTACATAGATAAAGGATACAATGACCTATTTTGTGTTGTTATTTTTTGTTATGTTGTACTCTATAATCGTTAACATAAAATCTCCGGAAAGAAGTATTGCTGCACTGGGCCTAGAAATATATTAAAATTAATCTTTCTGGGTATAAAAGTGTCGCCATTAGAAGAATAGAAAGTGGTGGCAAATACAGCAGCTACATCTCAGGAAGTCATCGTAGAGTAGGTGTTGGGTCGGTTGAGCATGGGAGCCAACGGTGACCTACATACGTCATTCTTGATTGACAGGTGTTCACACGTGCACATGTACTCTACAAATGATCTACGTCACTGAAGCGCAAGCCTTTGTACGAGGCCACCTGTCAATCAAAACTGACATATTTACTTCATCGCTGGTTCCCATGCTCAATCGACCTAATACCTACTGTAAAGCTTACAACTTTCTATGGGCAGAGCCCTTAGCCTGCGCTTACCAGTTCCAATTCGAAGCAGCAGCAGCGTGTAATTACTGGACTGAAGAAGAAAATGCAATGGGCTTAATACAACTAAAGTCCCCAGCACCTGAAATTTGACAGACGATACCTCCTGAACATCGCAACAATTACAGGTCCTTGGTACCAGCACTGGACAGTGCTGGAGCCAGAAAATTGGAGGCAACAGCTGCCACTTGGACTTTGTTTACTATTTAACCGTTCTTACACAACAAATTTGTAGACCATATTGCTTGAACAAGCTCACCAGTCTCAAGCAAAGTTCAAGTAATCTCAAGTTTGGTAGAGCGTTCAGCTTTATTATACTGGACAATATCTTTCGAGCAGAGATCTAGGCTATATTGTCATGTATCCTTAAAAAGGACCGATGCTAAAAAGCAACCGCTAGAGTGGCATTTAGAGGGATAAAGATCTTTAGGACTAAGTCCAAATATGTTTAGACTGATAACGCGCTCAGGAATCACCCTTTGTACTACTAGTCCGTCATGTCATTTGTCACGTCATGGTGCAATGTCTAGCAGTAAGCTTAGTACGGGGAGGGGGTTGGAGGGGTTATAAAGGAACGGGAGGGAATTGAAGAAGGTGGTGATGAACCCTGCGTTTGAACTCTTGGATGTTGTAGGAGCTCGGAAATACTGACTGCGAGAGATTACTATCAATATGGTGACCCTTACGTAGGTCGGTCCCTTCAAAGGTTCGACTGCAATGAAAACGCCAGGAAGGGCTTTACCATTATTTTCATTAGATCGAAAGTGTACTGAGATACCCTCCAATTTTGTGCATAGCGCCCTAAATGATGAAGAAATAATTGGACTCTGATGGAATACACCAAGCACTCCAAGTTCATATTTGGCCTTTTGAACTCGAAGCGTGTTTTTCTTTGGCGGCCTCGCAACGCTGTCAGAGAATTATTGAGGCACAAAAGAAAGGATATTGGGACACCGGGAAACTAGTTGCTTTGATCATCAAACACTACGCTCTAAATTAAAACCTATTGAAGAACGGAGGATCAGTGTAGCTTACCTGCAGACTCTGCTTCGAGGAGGACGAGTCTGGCGTTCACCCTCTCTGTCACTGGTCCGCGATATCGAGAAGCAAAGTATTGTTGTGTGGCGCGACTTTTCTTGACCAAATAAGTCTGTCGAATGCTTAGGTCGATTGATGTACCTGTTCAGGCAGCCTGTCCTAATTGAGTAATAGTGGCAGGCAAGAGTACCATTGGTCCCAGATGAAGCCGAAGTCTTCGTCTTAGGCCCAATACTTCATTGAAAGAAAGAAGAAACGCAAGATTGCCCCAATAACGAGACCCAGTTCATCGCTGTCGTCTCAGAGAACGTGCTGAGAACTGGTCCAGTTTTCCTTTTGGGAAGTGGGTTCACCATTCTGTATACTATGTAAAATACAGGATAATCTTAAAGCTCATCGCCCATATGGCAATGGCGAATTTCTCTACTTCAAGATAAATTGGTACGAAACTGAATATAATCTCCGTCAGCGATGCGCAAGTAGATGGAAAGGAGCCCCGAAAAGTTATCCCTAAATAGTTGGCTTGATCGTGAAATACTATAGGTAGGACTCCCCCAGAAAGGACCGGTTCTGTGCATCCCAGGGATATCTCTTTTCTGATTAAACCGAACCGCAAACTAATTTCTGCACGACCTCACTTAAACAGGGATGCAGTATATTAGGCAAAAACATGCATGTCATGCCAGAAAGCAAAAGTCATATACCATACGTAGTCGTAAATTGACAGTTCCAGGCACCATTTTAAGAAATCCACGTAGACTAGATAAGGCCACTTATAACCTCAAAAAAGCATTCTAACAATAGTCGATCGTTACACCCGATGGCCGGTAAATATCCATTGAAAAATTCACTAGATCGACTGAAGCCATGTTTCGAAATGGTAGAGACGAACCTCTGGCCCAAAGATATTAAAAAAATCAGTAAGATTTAGAGATTAATACAAAAGGGCGTTTCCATTGAACGAAGTTTCTTCACAAAAGCTTCTCGCGTTTCTCACCACTACCAGAAGAGAGATACGTATATTTTCACCTTAGCGATCAGCAACCTCGATCGGCTCTTGCTTAAACAACCGCCTAACCTGAGGTACAGTAGGAATTTGTGGCATCAAAAGCGCTAGCTGTGACTGCGGTTCCAACGGAGGTAGCCCTACACCAAACCTAACACCAAGGTTCAGAAATATTCACTGCAGCTCATGCTGAACACGTGTTTGTTTTGAGGTAGTGGTTTTGCTGACTGACTGACTCCAAAAGACAAATCCACTGGTACAACCATCAGATAGCCTATTCAGTAAAATCTCTAGGGGGCAAAGGGTGGCTCCATGTACTTTCATATACATATATAGAAGATGCCACGATGCTATACATGGATACGTTAGCATCTTTCAATGTAATAAAAGGTCTGTTCGTCGACCTGCTCCAAGTTAAGGTATCATCATCAGATCTATCAATGACGTAAAAGTTGAGTGAGCAGGTCACCGAGTAGATTTAAAGTAGAAAAGATGACAAACATATCAGGCAACTGAATGGAAATTGATAGCCCCAATATTCTCTGGCATATCCCAATGCAAGTGTAACGACTTAACTACGATTTAACAAAAATTTACCTCTTTCAATTTGAAGCTCTTCTTGTCGCTTTATTTTGCGTTTCGCAAACAACCCGCCCATTCTCTTAGCGTTAGTCCGGCCTTTTTTGATAACAATTTATAACACAAACAAATCACATTCTATTTATTTAGTTGCTTATGTCAAATAAAAAAAATAACATCGTTAGTTATGCCTGGCATTCATGTAAACTATCGCACAACTATACACAAAACTGGACTCGCATCCTTCTTTTTTCACTTTCAAACCCAATTTCACTATTTGTCTACTTTTTTCCAAATTGAACTTTTCATATTTCAACTTCAACTTCAACAGTTTATTCAAATAAAATACATAAGATTATTACATGTTAGTATATGTAAAAGTAAGAAAATGTTTCATATTGGATCTTGCAAAATTTGTGACATTGACAATCGTGTTTTGTCATTGCTTGCTTTTATGTCAAAAATCTGATTTTTTACAATTGACAAAAACGACACTAGATTTTTTTTTTAATTTTTATCATAGATTACTAGAAAAGAAAGGCTGAGGGTAGTTTAGCGGAGGGTCCTTAAAAAATTTATATTGATCAGCTTCCGGGTTTCTAACGGCAGCAAAGTTATTTGAAACTAGTTGATAAATAAGATCCCTTGGCATGTGATGAAAACCAAATGGACAAACTTTAACCGGAAATTGAAACGAGGGTTCAATGATACGACCAAAAAAGTTCGGCATGTGCTCTTGCCGAATCCGAGTGGAAGGAAAAATGGCTCATTGGTATAGTTCAACCTACGACACAGTAAGTCTGCAGCCAAAAAAATCAGCGACATGACTTTTTTATTAATCTAGACCAAATAAAGTTCGGCAACGGATCTTACTTCCAGCAATGATAGGAGATGAGAGGAGAGGGGCCCAATGTAAAAGATGTAGACAGCGCAGAGGAAAGGGAGGGGAAAATTAAGGAAACCGCCTGTCGTTGGAAAAATATACCTACTCTCGACGGTATACCGAACAATTAGGCTTCAGGAAGGCTAAATCAATAAGGGATGCTGTCAACGCGATGGTGCATTGCATGGCAGCACTTCCTGGCGCTGATTACTAAAGAACGGGTGTTTTCAATGATGCAGGATGCTTTTGCAGACTTGCACGAAAGCAAATGACGTTGACTGACAGCTTAAGCAACATGCAAAAGCAAACAACCATGCATCATTTGAACATAACTCATTATATGTCAAAATTTTCAGCTGACATACGTGAAATTAGTGCTTCCACTACTTACGTATTGCGAGAAACTGAAAACAAAATGGCTAAAAGAAATTTAAAAACATCAATTGGAATTGTTGAGAACAAAATTCTAGTAGAAAGTGCGGATACGAGTAATGTCTCCCATTTCGTGCAGAGAAAAATAAAAAAGAAATCATTATTGGTTAAATTAATAATGAAAAAGTGAGTAAAACAAAAATGTATGGCAGCATGACGTGTCTTCTTCTTCAAAATTACAACTGCAAGTATTTGAAAAAGCTGGCAAAGTATGCAATCATTTGCTTTTAAGTTTTAATCATTGAACACTGTGCTTTTGCAAGTTGCTTCATTGAACAACATGCAAAAGCAAATATGCCGCAAGTTTGAATCATTGAAAACGCCCAATGCCTTCAACTTCACGACGAATAAAGAAGAAGACGACATCTGTCACGTAGAAGCCCACGCTATTCAGAATCTAATGACTAGTTTGAAAAGTACAGGTGGATTCAAAGAGCCAGGTTTGCACAATAAGCCCGATGTGAGGTTATCTAGAACCTTGCGACGTGCCTAATGCCAAGAACTGGACATCGTATTGGTTTGAATACTTCCTCGAGGATATCTATCTTCTCTATGACAGGAAGGACGCAGTCTTTGTGACAATATGTGGAGAACCGCTCTTCGATTTGCTAAGATCACTCGTATCGCCCCGAAAAGCAGGTAATTTGCCCTTCCGGGGATTATGGAAAAACTTGATAATCATATCTTCCCCCGACCATCAGAAAGTGCCTGCCGACTGCCTTAGAACGCATGCTTCGGGATCGTTTAGTTTGCGAACTGCGCGACGAAGCACTCCAACTTTCCTTATTTGGGGGAAAAGACCTGACACTTCAAAAGGTCATCGATAGGGCTACAGTAGCAGAAACTGCCACAAAGAACCTGCTAGAGATTCTGCATCCAGAAGAAGTCAATTTGCACACACAATCGCAAACAAAACACAGAGCTGCTGCTGTCAACAACTCTGCCGTCGTCTGGTCCCTAATCCAGGGTGTGGAAGGAGGAGAGTAGTCGACCTGTCGGATTGACCAAAATCAGGAAGCCGAAGAAACTAGGCGAGAACTACATTTTTTTAAAGCGGCACCGACAGCAGCGTATCCGTTGCAAGGACGTCCCTCGACGCCAGCTAACGGATCAAAGAAGAAGAAGAAGAAGCTGCTGTCAACTAACTTCAACTACTGAACTACTGTACTCGCGTCTGAACTCAAATACATAATCTTCTCTGAACTCAGGTAGCAGAGCTGAGTCGAGTTCAGTCGACCTTAACTCAACGCGCGTCTATACATAATTGGACCCGGGTTCAACCTGAGTTCAACTCATCATGTATACGTACTATTTGAGGCCGAGATAGTCATTGAGTGGAAATGCTTGTGGCTTTGGCTCGAGTAAATTTAGTCTTTGAAGTAGCTTTGTCAAAGATGAATACTTCTTCAATAAATCATGGCTTGGAAGATCGGTTTTGACATGTAGATTAGTAAAGAACTCTCGGTGTCGTACTGTGGTGTCTTTGGTTCTTTGTCTGGCTGACGTCGTCAGTCTTCAGGTCGGAAACGTTATCAACCCTTTTTTCCATTTGCGTTGAGCTTCTGGTGAATTGATGTCATCCATCCTTACACCTGAAGAGGCTGTCGGTGACGTAGTGTTCGCATCGTGCCTTTTTTTGATCCATATAGGACTTGTGGAAAGTTCATCCAATTCCCTTTAGGCCGATCTCAGAGTTTACTTGGTTGGAGAAAGTCGCGAGATTTGCCTCATCCATGGTAGTGGAGCTATCCGCTCAAGATGATCCATCCAAGTATCGTGTTTTGAGCTACTGGGGTTTCAACTGGCCTATCTATTAAATAATTACAAAAAACTACCTCAAACCCCTTTCAAAGTCGATCCTGTTGGTCTATTTGTGTTTGTGAGGAATTTATCTTATTTTGAGTCACTATTCGGCTCGAAGGACCATCTTGGTGCTGCGAGTCAGACGAGGCAGTAAGGGAATACAGCACAACTTGCGGAGTCCTCCAGTACTCAGTGCTAGGCCCCTTCCTGAGGGATCATAATGTACGATGAAGTATTGTCGCTACGACTCCCGCAAAAAGCAGTCGCACCGCCATTGACCTGCGTGACCTCGAGTTTTCCGCAATTGAAATAGTCTTAAGGCTTTTGATTTCCTGATGCGTCACTGATCTTATCTTTCGTCTGGGATATCCATTGAGACCTTGTCTTCGCGTCGCTTGATTAGCCTGCAGTCGTAAAATGTCGATTCCTGATAATACCGGAGCACACTATTGATCTTGAGGTGGCTGTGTCTATCATCATTGCTGAGTTCATGACATTTTCTGACGTATGGTGATTATTGAAAGAGGCAAGAACTCTGTCTTTTCTTAATTTTTGGCAGCTCGACAATTTAGTGCTGCCAGTAGAGTTGATGCTTTAAGGCCTATGGGGTGCGACAGCGAGGGAGGCCCAACCTTCGCTGGAAGGATGGCGTGGACCAGGACGCTCAGAGTTTAGGGATGCCAAACTGGATGACATCGGCTCAGAATCGGGACCGGTGGAGAGAACAGTTGCGCGAGGCCAGGACCGGATCCCGGTTGTAGAGCCGTTAAAGAAGAAGAAGAAGAAGCAGAGTTGATCTGGACTTAGCCGAGGCAGTACATTTGTCCCTTACACCATGGTAAATTGTACTGTGGTATGATTGTAAATTCGACCTAGAGAGACATTTCTTATTTTTTTGAGGCATTGAAAATGCCAACTTGAAATTAGGCGAGGTGAGATTGTAAAATATAACAATAAACATACATTGTGGAGGCATAGCTTCCTTACTTACGCTGAGGCTGTTTAATGCATAGAATCAAATGCGTTAAAAAACTCCTCATAGGTATTTGTTTTTTGTTTCTTCTTTTAATTTGCTTGTTTTTGTCACTTTGGCATTACCATAGTACCTCGCCTCATTTGAGGTATGACATTGTACTGGCTCAAAAGATAAAAAGAGGCGCCTCTTACAAATTCATTTTATAATCGTGTCCTACCCAAGATTAGCTACCAGTCACTTTTATGCTGCTACACAGTCCCTAAACGTGTTCCCGATTGAAATATCACCTTCATACCATGGTATTCCTCTTCTGACTCACTCACTCATCTTTCGTACCAAAAAAGTTTGTGTTTTTTCAATCGATCTTAGTTCATTATTATTTTTTTTTTTTAATTAATTAAGAGTTTAACATTTTGGCGCCTTCAGCTGGTGCTCGCCCGTACCAATCTGCAGTGTAAATATCCAACCTCTTGGCACTACCTATAAAAGGTATATCTGCATCAAGCTTTCCCCAATGTCAATTTTCCTATGGAGTGTAATTTTCTTAATTAAATTTTCCACGAATTTCCACCCTTTCCATCGTGAGGTAAAACTTACAAAGTAATTACTTAACCGTAAAACTTTTCTGACATTTAATTTTCTTATAGGAAAATTTCCCTCAACATAGTTTTAAAACCCATAATGCAATTTAACCTTTTCCCTTTCGTTTTTCGTCCTGTCTACAAAAAAGGAAAAGTTTCCTCTTTCCGCATCAGGACGCACATAAATGTCAAATTTTTACAAGCAAAAAAGCTACAAGGACGAAATGATTCTATATATAAGACTAGATTAAATGACACTTATACAATATTTTCCGCCTCCGTACCTGTTCCACCTGTACTTACTTATCCATCAAGGTGTAGCAGGGAACTCGAAAAAAATTGAGGGATTCTTTTTTTATTATCCTGGTTGGTGCTTCGCAAAAATCCTTTTGTTTGTGGTTTTCATGTGGAAAAAATGCAGGAAGGATTTGCTTATTGTGTGGCTTGACGTAACTGTGAGACTGCATTGTGTTTTTTGGGGTAGTAGCTGGGTAGTTGGGAGTCGGGGCTGTATCCTTTTATTTGATATTCCTTTCAAGGAAGGATTTTTTTTAAATTAACTTTACTTCCTGGTTTTCTGGGGATATTTAGAATAGATAAAACATGACAAGCCACAAAAAAGGATCTCATTTCTTTTAGAGTTTTATACAAAAGGAAAAAATTGTTTTTTGTAATTAGTTTTTCTGGAATGAGTGAATTAGGAATAAAGAGTGAAAAAGTTGCGATTTTAGTACTGGTTTTCACACAAGCTTTAATTAATTAGTTACCTAGTTCAAGCTTAAAAAAAATAAAGCCGACAATTTAATTAACAGGACACGGCTTACCTTTCCCTTTCTGGAGCTATGCGGACCTATCCCACAGTTGCGATAAGGCAATTATTGGACTGACTCCTGTCTGTTCATATCAATATGGAAATCCGCCACCACAAGAACCTTGATGAGACTTCAGATCTTATCGAACTGGCCCTATACACTCAAAGGATACATGGATATCTTCAATAGTATCCCAAACACTCCAATTTGAAGAGTATCCGACCATAGTTGACCAGGTTGAGGAATGGCAGGCCCCAGACACTGTGGTATCGAATGCAAGGAGGCTGCCAACAAGATCACGAGGATGGGGTCTGATACAATTGTCCAGCAGCCTTTCGGTGGCATCGCATAGCCCAGCTCCAAATCCCTTATAGAGGACTGGGTTAACGGACTGAACCTGAACTATTGGGAATCGGTTCCATGTCTTGGAACACCTAAAAAACTAATAAGACCCTTTACCTTATGAGTCGTTAACTCTCTAAATAGGACGGAACTATTGGTGAGATATCTGACTAGCCATGTGGGGCTGCATTGTTACCTCCACAACCGTCTCAGAAGGCAGAATGTCGATTCTCCATAGAAGGTGACGAGACATCCGTACTTATTCTCTGTGAATGTCCTGGTCTGATTTGGCTTAAAAGTATAATGTTTATCAGAGCGCTTTTCAGTCCCGTTCTTCTTCCTGGAGGTCGACGGTCTGTTTCATTAGTGGGCCTAAATTGGGGCCTCACAGCTACTAGTGGGAAGCAGCAGAGCTGTGGGAAAAAATCCGCCAAGCTCTCACTGTAGAAAAGTTGCGATGAGCTGTATCTAGCTTCTCTCCAAGATTTGACATTAAAAAGGTTAAAAGATGTTAAAAGCTTAAAAGCTCAACAGCTTTTAAAAGCTTAAATCCTACAGAGCTTTTGAAAGCTCAAAAGCTTTTAAAAGCTCAAAAGCTTTTAAAAGCTTAATAAAGCTTTTAAAAGCCTGAAATTTCAAAAGCTTTTAAAAGGAATTAAAAGCTTGAAACCTCAAGAGATTTCGAAAGCTTAAGAGCCAGCCCCCGGCGATGAAATTTATCAGAAAGTGAGAACGAACCTCGGGTTTATCGATAGGATAGGACAAGACAGGATAGGCTCCTACTTCCAACCAACAGGTTAAGTAAGAAGGCAATAGAGGACTGGAATAATTTGTTATGTTAGACTGGAGATCAAATTTGCTCATTTTCTCTGGTGGGGCCGAAACCCTAGATATGGACATTGATATTTCTGTTGAAGTTTATTTTCACTGTTGTGTAGCCGGATGCTTCTTCTAACATTATCAATGCAATGTGCACACTGATCATGGAGAGTGACTGTCTAGAAAAGAAGATCACCAACTAGTCTATATAGGAGACTTCCATTACCCCTTTATTTATCTAAAATTTTCAGAGTATGTAGCCCAGAGGAACTCCCCTCAGAGATAAGCCACGATACATATAGTTCCTTTTTCTTAAATAGCGGTAGGACTCGGACATATTGAAGTCTCTTCTTCCAATTTTCTCCACGTCTTGCTAGCTAGTTTGTTATTTTAAGTTTTCGTCACCCATTCGCCCATTTCTTGGTTGTCTTGCGCTTCTTCTTCCTGATGTTGCCTTACTGAAACTCATGGCTTATTCGCCCTTTTCAAGACTAGAATTTGTGTTTCGGTAGTAGCAACGCCAACTCTCCGTTTGTGGGAGATTTAATCATGGGACCTGTTGCCCCTATGGTTACTGTCATCTATTCTCTTTCTAATTACAGGTCCTGTTCAACACTAGCAGGCAGCAAGACCAGGGGCCATACGTGAGGATTAGGTCTGTGTGAATCCAAACGTCTATCTTTGGCTTGAGAGCCCATATCTTCCCGCAGATGTTTTTGCAGGCGTATAAAGCTATAGATTTCCTTATTCTCTTCCAAGTTTTGGGTCCAAGATTTATTACACCTAAAAATTTCACCCTGGAGGATAGAGTAACGTTATGCCCATCAGCGCATGGGAGGCTCAAGGCAGGGATTTTCGATTCCCCAACACTTAGAAAGTAGGTAGTGCGGTAAATCACGTTTATATACTATCTACCTTGAAACAAAAAACTTTTGAATAATATCACAAAAGTTCCATTCTTTAAAAAAATCGAAAATCATAAATTCCGCGAACTTAAAAAAAAGAAATTAAAACCAAAATCGATCATCAATAAATGTTCAATTATTCATATTTGATTGAACTACAAAATACCCAAAAAAATTTATGTTTCGAAAATTTTAAACCACTTCCAATTTTCCAATTAAAATTTCTCGGTAAAGGATAATGTTGATAATAAAACCAAAAAAAAAAAAATTTATATTTTTTAAGACTTTATAGTCCTGCAAAATTTATGTATCCTTTCAGGCATTAACCGAATATTTTACGAACGATAACAACACAACCGGCTCTACTCCACATTTAGGGAGGCATTTCTTGCAAACATAGAAGACTTAACAGTCACAGCCACCAACCACAAAACAGAGAGAGTCCTTAAGGTTGCCTTTTGTAAATCAGTAAACGATATTGAAAAGGACTCTTTAAGCAAGAAACAACAACAACAACGCCAGAAAAATTGGTTCTTTTCTTGGTAAATTCATTAAAAACCATCAAAGAAGTATGAAAATAGCGACATTTTCTGTTTTGTGTGTGTACATGTATTTTTGTGTTAATATTGTTTCCTTATGTCCTTCTGTCGTTTTGGGTAAGAAGTATATATGTATCTACAAAAAAATGTCCTTCCGTTTTACGATCATGAACCTCCCACACCCAATCGGTTGTCAATCCTCTGCTTTCCTGCCTTAAAGGTGGAGAGAGAAGCTGTTGACTTTGAAGGAGATTTCAATCAAAACCCAATTTATCGTACCCTCTCTCCTCTCCTCAATACACAGACAAGATTTATTCGATATGTCGTTTACACGATATTTGAAGGATATTTTGGAATTGTCGATTATATTCAAAAGTGGAACTTCATCTTGTTTGATTAAGGATATAAAACAGGATCGTAAACTTTTAGTATCTTTCTGTCTCTCTCTCTCTTATTTTTTTTTGATATGTTAAATGTGATAAAGAAGATATTTTTTGGGCTTAAATAAAACGGAAAATAATAAAAAAATACCTTTTTGAAACATCCTTTAAAATCTGCATGGTTCTAAATCGATAACAACTCCTTCTGGTGGTGATATTGCGAAGTTATCATGGGTTTGTCAAAGCTTTCGTGAATGAGCTGCTTGTCTTAGGGATCGTCCATAAATTATGTGAGGCGTTTAGAGGGAGGAGAGGGAGGGGGTCGAGTCGAATCTCACCAAATCTCACGCGGGGGAGAGAGGGGGTCTCGCCAAATATCACGTAATTTTTTTTTCTCAAGAAACAGTGTAAATTTGGTAGAAAACTTAAGTAAAACATGTTTCTCCGCTAAAGACCCCCATTTACTTACTTTAGGTCGGCAGGCATGGCCCGATGAAGGCCACACAATACTATACAGAGAACTTCAGGCATCCGCCTGGCAGGCCGTGACATGCAGGTGACGTCGATTCCCTACAGACACTTTAGCGAAGGCGACAGTTTAGCATAGCAGGCTGTTAATTCAAGTGTAAAAATGTTCATGGCCTCAACGAAAACTTTAAATGCACAAACAGATCCATGACTAAAAAAAACCTTAAAAAATACACGGACCAACATATTTTCCGGGGCAGGCGGCGCGGAGAAATTAAATGTATGGGAAATTCTCTCGCAGGCGGTCGCCGTTTCCGCTTTCGTGCCAATATGTTTGTGCCTTAAGGCGGCTCCAGACTCACGCCGTGAACACCCGCGAACAAGCGTGAATGCGAGTGTACATGATTTTCGCGACTAGTTCGCGCCTTGCTTTCAGGTCCAACTGGATACGACGTGAATTCGAGCCGTAAATTCACAGCTTGAGACTGAATAGAAGTTCAGATATTCAGGCACAAACTGACGATAAATAGCCACATACACAAAAAGATTTTTGTCAGTATTCAGACTGCAGATGCTATCCAGTTGGCGGCCGGGGAGGTGTGTGGCGATACCTGGCTTCAAGGCGAGAACTTTCAGGCAATGGCCTGCCGTCGACTTCTGTCGATATGGCTAAATCAAGATACGGTTAAATCGTACACAAAAATTTGTATGGGGACGCCAGAAATTAGTATAGTAGTCCCGTATTATAGTAGTACAGCTGCCACCGGCCAGCGAAACGCGCGACCCTTCGAATGCTGCGGCGTACGAGCCAAGTAAAACTGACCCACGAAAAAGAATATAGAGCTACAGGAAGGGCCCTCGCCGAATTTTAGCGTAATGAAATTCTTGTTGAATCTGAATGCTCACGTTTTGGTAGTTTTGTGCCCACTAGAAGCGCGACAAGTACGAATTATCTTAGTTATCTTTAATTAAATCTGGTGTAATCTTAAATGCTAGAGAATTTTTAAAAACTGAAAAATCTCAAGTGACGGAAAGGGGGAGGGGGAGGGGTCGAGCTAAATCTCACGACATCTCACCAAGGGGGGCGGGGGGGTCGAAAAATCCCAAAAAATCCCCTTACAGCTGAAACTCTTTCGTTCTTCTACTCTCATCACTTACCCCGTTTATGACTAGGTTCAACCTAGGTCTAACTCGGGTTCAACCCAGTCATAAACGGATATCGAGTTGAAACTGGGTCCACTCAACCCAACTCAGCTCTCCTACCTGGATCGAGTTGATATATCGCTTCATATACGCGGGTTGAGTTGAAATTGGGTTGAAGTGACATTTGTTTTATTTGTTTACCATCCTGAAGTCTGCTTTCGACGTTAGTTTTGTGTTCGGTGTTTTTTTCTGGCACAGGAACAAAAAATTATTTCGTTTTGAAATTTTTCATATCAATAAATGAGAATTTCACACAAAAATTTGAGGTTATGTTTTGATATCAGTTCAACTCTATTTCAACTCAAAGTGAACTCAGCTCGACATCATATACGGTGGTCGAAATTTCAACTCAACCTGGACTCAACTTTTCAACCTAGTCATAAACGGGGTAACTAAATGCTTCGTAGAAGACTGCACAATGCTATATTTTGAAGTCGATAAAGCCCAATCGCTGGTTAAATGCCTGAGTAGGTAGGTCAGAGAGTCTATTGGTCGGGGTCAAAGCTGAACGTAAACTAGCAGACGAAACACCGGTCAATCACGAATCGCCAACTGCAGGACTCTCGATATCAACCACTCAGGAAGCACCATGCTCCCGAACCACAATAAATACGCTGGCGGCCACTTCGAAATGGCAAGACCCCGCGATCTGTAGTTATGATCTAGCTAAGCAATTGCGGGTTCCTGCATTTGAACACAGGGGCTGTATGGACAGATCTTGTATTTCTTGTGCAGAAGACCCTTGATTATCGATTATCCGACCGAGAGTATTGCACAAGAAGTAGGAAGTAGTCTTTCGCTCGGTAAACGACCTACAAAATATCAGAGGTAGAAAGACTAGGGTCTGTCATGTCATTCATGTTATAGTGCAATATTTAACAGTAAGTTTAGTTGAAAGGATAAGCGAGGTTTATTATCTGATAGGTTAAGAGAACACAATTTCCGGTGGGCAGCTAACAAACCCACTTTCTTTAGCTATATCTTATACATTAGCTAAGCTTGGTTTATTCATCTAAAAAATATCTCTGCAAGGCTCGGAATTGTAATGGTCGACAGCCCTTTAGGAGGGTGCAGCCAGCTTATTTAAGCCAGCCAACAAGCCTACATCCAACAAGAGCTATATAGTCCAGTTAAGTGCGGAACTTTACAAAAGTGAACCATTCCCTAGAGAGTGTTATAAATACGCAGTACAGGGGATTCTGCTAAGTCAAACACGGTGATACTTGCCGGCTTGGGGAGCAGTGGTCCCGGGCAGATGCCTAGCGGTATTATGGGAGGAAGTCTGGCAACCGTCACCAGTTTCTCACCTTTCAAGTGGGTCTTCGAGCCAATTTTTCATCCAGAACACGTCATTATTGATCAATAGTTTTTTTTTAAATCTAGAAGAACTGTCTACACCTCATCTGACAGCATCTTTGCTGGAAAAGGGTCCAAGTGATTTTCATTTGCAAGGCTAGATCTGGGCCCGAAATAGCTAACTAGTCGAAACGTGTCTTTCTAGCAAAATCCAGATGTATCACCAAGACTAGAAAGACCTTTTAAAGATGTCGTGAAAAGACATCGTTCATCACAGGCAACTGGCCAATGCCGAGCGCAATAGCTGTTGTAAAACGAAAGTCATTTAGCGCGAATTGTATCCTCGTCCTGGATTCTTGACCGAGTTACCTTCTTTACCTTCCTATCTTCAATAATTTTTTCTTGGCGTTTCCTATTTCAAAGAATCTTTTCCTTTGGTAGGTTCCGCTTTTAATTTGCATCTACTGACAACTTAGTTCCCAGGCCAAACTGCTGCTATACCTACTTTTTACATATCTGCTTATTCTCTTTGACTTAACATATTTCATGTTTGCTAGCTAGCACTTTTCTACTCGTTTACGAATTCTATATTATATCTGACGATTGTTATATTTTGGCATATGCTTCCTTTACTATTTCTATTAGGGATCGACATATGTTTCGGCCTTTTTTTGTTGATGTTAAGTGCGCCTTCGATGACTATGTCTCTAGCCAAATAGACTTGTTTAGTATTATACGTCCGGTTTCAACTCAATACATGCCTCTCGGACCGCTCATGAGGTCCATTTCTGGCTGAGCACATGAGCCATTTTGGGCTGAAGAGCAACTCGAAGAGGTTCAATTGCTGCCATTCGATTCAGACAAAACAATAGTTCGGTGAGGTTTGTGGGCTAGTAGTTCCATATTTTTGAAAAAATATAGCCGGCCGAAACGTAACTGCGAATGGCGATCGTTATGGCGGCAGCAGCCTAAAATTGAAGCCCCTGCCTGATCTCAACGATATTGGGTTCAAACAAAGCGGCCTTGCTTGGCCCACAGCCCGTGAAAGCCTGACTTTTTTGTGAGAACTGCTCACGTTAATTTTTCGCTCGCGATATTACGGCTCCTTTGAGCTACAGTTGAAAGTCTACGCATGCCACATGCTATAGTCGAAAGTCTACTCTGCCAAATACCAATCGAAGTGGGGTCGAACGCGTCATTGAAAATTGGAGTCTCTGAATAGACCATAATAATAAAAATATTCTTAAAAAAAATGTAACGAATGGTTCTTTTGTAGGATGATAAAGATTACCCGATAAAATTGAATCTTTTCAGATATTTTTATTTTTGAAAAAAGTACCTTTAAATGAATCACCCATGGGCGATCTTAACGGGCATAAATTTTACTTTTTGTCTGGGGTGACGTAACCACTAGAACGAGCGCTGGTTGATGATACAAGCTGGTTAAATAAATACTGACTTCGCACTTTTTTTAACTATCCAGTACACATTACTGTGGATGAGATGTCACTATCTATGTTTTTGGGGGTAGTTTCACTGGGAAAACATTTTGACGTCAAAAATTTTAATACATACTTTAATTAATAGCATCGCAAATGATTCCTGCCTTTAAAAAAAATCTCTAGATGATCCCCTCCAAAATCCCACCATTAAGTGTGCATCAGACAATGAAAATCTACCAAAATATCCAAGAGAGGAGTAGCATCCCCAACATTTTTACCCGCAGCTCTTAGAAGACAAGAGCGGACCCACTTCCGTTTAAAGAACAAAAACCAACAAAAGAACTTTAATCGGGTCAATGATCCAGAACAGCACAAAGAACTTCTTAATAACGTGGTTTTTGTCCGTGGATTTGGTACAAGAAAAGAATTAATTTCAACCCTCAAAGCCCCCCCGGTCAACCCCGGTTTTATGAGTTTTTGTTCTTATGGTTTATCTCTTGACATTTCACAACCCCCACAAAGGCGGGGGAAGGGGGTTGGTCGAATTATTATGAATATTTCAGAGCAATGTGACCTTTTTCATGGGGCGCGGGCCTTCATTAAAAATAATTTTTAATTCTCGTTGGTAACATATCGATTAACAGTTTTGATAGATTTTTACGTTTTCATTAAAATTTAATCACTTTTATTGATTTAAAGTAATTACCTGTATTTTTTTGTTGCAGATTTTTTATATGATTTCAGGTTATTAAAACGTCAATCTTCATTGCTAACAGATTTTGATGGCTAATCTATTTTTGTCATATCGTGGAAATGCTTATTGGAAGAATTTGCTGAACAACAGGCTCTAAACGAAAAATAATTGCAGAACTGCCAATGCCAAAACGTAATTTTACCTTGCTGCCATGTATAGGTCTTATGTAGGTTAAAGAAAAGACGCAGGGTAATATTGATTAAGGGACTCGAACCCAAACCTTTGTGGTGGTAGTCTTACGATGCCTTAATCTTTGAGCTACCAATTCGACATGGGTCAAAACAGATAGACTAACCAGACCAGACCATTGAAACTATAAATTTGGTTCGCGTTGCAGACCTAAGCTCGGGAGTATCACCCTGGTTACTACTAGTCTGTCATGTCGTTGGTCACGTTTGGTTGTACGATGGGTAGAATAGATTTTGGGTAATGAAGAGCAGGGAGGATGTTGAACCATGCGTTTCCACTCTTGGATCCTATAGGAGTTTGGAAACTCTAACTCTGAAATATTATTCCATTGAGAAGTTTTTTCTACTTACAAACGAATTCCTTATTAACTTCCCAGTATAGGAAGTTATTGTAATCGGTCCGAAAATCGAAATCGAAAATTTCGACGTATTTTCATCTTTCAAGGTCCCAGGAGCATTTTAAGCAAAAAATTGGGAGGAAGTATGTGTGTGTGTGTGTGTGTGTGTGTGTGCGTACGGATGTGGTCATTTTTTCCTGCACGATATCGCGCGAACCAAAACTGATATCGACTTCGTTGAGGTGTCGTTCGAAGCGTATTAACCGAAATATGATCTGAAAAGATTTTCATGAAATTCGGTCCAGCCGTTTTTTTGTTTAAGCGACGTAAGTGATTTTTGTACCTGCACGATATCGCCCTAACCACGAAAGATATTGACTTACTTGAGGTGCCGTTCGAAGCGTATTAGCGACAATATAATCGTAAAAGATTTTTATAATATTCGGTCGAGCGGTTTTTTGGTTTAAATGACTTAAGTGATTTTTGTACCTGCACGATATCGCGCGAACTATAAAAGAAGATATCGACTTAGTTGACGTGCCGTTCGAAGAGTATTAACCAAAATATGATCTGAAAAGATTTTCATAAAATTCGGTCGAACCGTTTTTTTTTGTTTAACCGACGTTTATGATTTTTGTACCTGCACAATACCACGCGAACTAAAAACTATATAGACTTGATTGAGGTGTCGAAAAAAGAATATTAACGAAGAAATGCTCTGAAAAAAATTTCATAATATTCGGTCGGGCCTTTTTTGTTTAAATAGAAAAACTTCGGCTAATTGTCAGAAACTCCTTAAATTGGATGGAATGAGACCCGTTCTAAACGAAGTGATCTTTTTTGGGTTCTGCACAGCGATAGCCTTCGAACAAAACATCATTTGTCAAAATCCGACAACCTTTCAAAACCGTCTAAAAATTTCGTTACCCTCTACAAACAGCGCGATTTTTTCAAACCTTGGATTATCACTTTTTGACAGGGAAATGTTTTCTACGCGTGATACAGTTTCAGGAAATTGCGGTTTATCCCGGGATTTCCAGTAGTTACCGCAAAATTTGTTCTTTTTGGTCAAGTCTGACAAGTAATTAACAGTTACAGTTTTGCTAATATCTCCGGAAAGCTTTGGAATTTCCAAATGAAGTCATTCGCTTCTCAGTTTGTCAACGGCGCTTCAGCACGCTCAATACGAATTTGAACACCCGTTTTAGTGCAGCGAACGAAATACGGAGGAAATGTTTGTTTGCTAACGTTCAGGAAAAACAAATTCCCTAGAAAAATCTTGTGGATTTACTTCTATTATAGTTATTTGAACTAGCTTCTCTCGGGATTGCTTTGTCATCAGTTCTGAAACTAGCCAATTTTCCACCAGTGCTAAACGTATAACTATTTTGTAAGAAGTTAGTTTATTCCATCTTCGTCCATCATACTGGGAAGTTAATCGTGTGGACCGAAGGGGTCAAACCCACATCCCAACTAGTTTTTATTCTGCATGATATGGGAGTTATACGCAAAACGAATGAGTCAACAATGGGTTTGAAGTGGGAGGAGCGACTCCTGAATGCGCTTTTAGAGTATAACGAAATTCCTCTCAACTTCATAAAAATTTGCAGTTAGGATAAATAAATTATGTTTTTATTTATTTTATTCTTTTATTACGATTTTCCCGGATTCTCTTATTTTTTTTAAACATTTATTTAAGTTTTAAATTTAACGACTTTATTTTAAAACGGCGGTTAAATTATATAACCGAAAGTTTTTTTATTTCATCAATGAAAACTTATACTACGACAATTAATGTATACTGACAATGAACACAATATAATAAGACTATTCAGTTAGACTATTAACGTAAAACTAATACATTTCTATTTTTTATTTTTCATGTCAATGAATCAGTGTATCTATGTTTGAATACATTTAATACTTGTACAGTGTAAGCGTACGTGATTGTGATTTCCCTAGAGTGTATTTCCAAAGTAGTAGTGAAAATGACGTAACGCACACTGTACTCCAAAATTGTAAGTACACGTATTTAAATTAGAAAATTAAACTCGCAATAAGATAACAACAAAATTAATGCGTAGCGACCGCTACAGGTTAACCTGGTGTTGTGGATTACCTACAGGTAGAAGGGTGTTTTTTTCGGTGGAACAAGCGATATGATAGTAGCAACCTCATTACTACAATGGCTCAACGGCTTAATTGCAAAATAAATTACAGGAGGAGTTTGCATCTCTTAGGTGTAGGAGAGTATAAGATCTCACCTAGGACCTAGGTCACCAGATCGTAACAAAAACTTCGGTGGTCTTGTGAACTAAGGCCACAATGGATGAAGTTTTGAAACAGACAGAGATTAATGCCTCATTTGTCTAATGATAACAAAGGTATGAATGGGAACAAGGCGGCTGACAACTTTCTAAAGCAGAGCAGACTTTGGTATTTTAGAGTTTGAAACAATACAGTCTGACATTAGTCGAGGACTGGCAAGGTATCGCGCATCTAGTAATGGTTTGCCGGGGAATACCAAAAACGATGAGATGCTACGAGATTGGAGCCATGCTGGACTAAAGACAAAAACTGACTATCAAACTTGACCTCTAATCCCGTCACGGTCAAACCCGTTCAAACCTGCCTAAAAAGAGGAGGTCTTCTCCTCTCGGGTGGTTGTTTTTGACGAACTTCAAGAGCAACTGACCTCGTAAAGATTCGGGGCAATGTTGATCAGATCATCTCTGATTGCAAAAGTAAGGTGCATCGTTAAGGAACCAGGTATAAACCCCGTCAAAACTATACTTCTATCAGTCGGCTATTACCTTGAACTGTATGATCTTAGAGCGAGATCAGGTGAAGTAAAATACTGTGTTACACATATAATAGGATCTTCACATCAAAGTAAGTGAAGAGGATCTATCGGGTGAATGCTCTGTCCATGATCTTCTGCTCTGGTATATTACGGGACAAGTTGTAAAAATGATAACTAATTTGTACTGAATATCAATAGTTCCGAAGAACGGAGGTCTAGCAAACTCCCAGATCTATCTATATGTATATCGATCGGTTCAAGCTCGTCATATTGTTCAGATCATATATGGAAGCACCGTTTGCAGGATAGAAAAGAATAGTATAGTTAGGGAAGGCCTGGAGGGTTTTCTAGGAGATGGCGATAGTAGTATAGCTAAGACAGTCCGAGCGCAGTGGCATCATCGGTTGTTGACTTAGGTAAGGATGTGGTCTTGGGTGTAGGTAAGCGCCGCCTGCGTCTTGAGTGATCTTTCGTTCTGATCAATTGGGTTGAACTTCCATGTGCCTCGGATGTGCTTTCGGGCCGGATGACCTGTGAACATCTGAGCTTGGGAATTATGGTAGAACTTCACTGTGTCTCGTATAAGCTTTCGAGGTGGGGGATCGAATCTGTAGATTTGAGTGCTCTACGTTCTAGATGGTGTTCACTAGGGTCCTAAAAAGGGTTTGAAATTAACTAGCGCTTCAACAGGGTGCTTCTGAAATTCCCTGCAGGACCATTTGAATTACTTTTTTAAGACTATCATAGGAAATTCTTTTATTCCATCTTTGGCCACATGCCAGGGCTGTGTAGGTAATGATAGCTGTGCGGATTGTAGTGTATCCCCAGTAGGTCAAGTTTTTCCCATTAGCGTTTGACAACAAATAATACTATGGAGGCTATTTTGACAACACTCCCAGTACTTATTTTGAGTCTTAATCTAGAGTTATCCTTTGGTGGTTGACCTCTTATAAAAATTCAATCGTTACTTTAGTAAATGTGGGAGCTTGAAGGTTGTGGTACCAAGCATAGAGTCTTTTTAAAAGACCAGATACAGTCATGTCACCCTTACCTCTTATTATGACAGCGAGAGCATTAGCGTATCCAATCCCATGCATTAAAGCGAAAACAAACAAGTCTTTCGAGGAGCTCATCAACCACTACTGACAGTAAGTAGTTACTGCGTCGGTTGCGCCTGGGAACTGACCTTTGTCATTTACTTTGACCCCCGAGGTCAGACCAAACGAGGTCAAATTAAAGTGTAAAGATCAGTCAGAACAGCTACTACAGTAAAAGAGGTGATAGCACCTTTCCTTTGGGACATCCTTTCGAGGTTGTCATTGCGATTTAAAATTCTCTGAGTTCAGCTGTAACTACTCTGCTTCTCAGCACAGATTTGATCACAAACGGATTTATTCTCTTTCTGTTATGGCCACCCCCTGTTCCATGAATTCGTAAGAGGTGTTATCAAGGGCACCCTCTACATCTATGAACCTATATGGAGCCAATTTCTTTCCCTAAAAAGACCTCTCAATTTTATTGGTAAGTTTATGTTTGGCTGTTTCCAATTGTTGTTCGACATTTTTCTTCCCAGGATACCCTTTCCAATTCACCTTACCATTTATTCTGCTATTAGGGATCACTATTAGCCTGACAGGTTGACAAAAGTGTCCTTTCATTCCAGGAAAACCGGTGTAGATCAAGGTCCTTAAAATGGGATCCGGGTCTTTGTTGGGTAATCAATTTTGCCCGAAGTTCTGTATCTACAATATCTTCGAGGAGGGCTCGCTTTTGTGCGTGAACATAGGCTTCAAGGGTCACCATTTTACTCTTGCTTTCCCAATTGAGTTTGTTACTAGTAACGAAGCTAGGCATTGCATAAATAATAAAAAAGCGACGCCGTAATTAGTTCCGGTCTACTGTTTGTATTCTGGTATTTTTGCTTGTACAATCATACTGCCATCAGCCCCAAAAATATTCCTTCAATACAAAATTCAAACTCTCAAAATATTTATACACAATATCACAATCGAACATTACAGGATAATAACATTTTCAATGGAGTAAACAACCCGTGAAATTTATCGATTTACACTTGAAATTGGTGAAAAGGCAACTCAATATCATAATGTGAACGAAAGTTTCTACTGCAATTTTCCAAAGTTTTCCATTAAACGACACAATTCCACTCAAAAATTGAGAGAAAAGAAAAACTAATCGATTCTCTTAGGTGGGGATACTGGATGGCTTCAGATAAAAATAAGAAAAGACAAAGGATTCCATTAAAAAAGGGAGAATGACAAAAGGAGCTTTTGATTCACGGTCCTTGCTTTAGAACTATGGAGACGAAAATAACATTAGGCGGAGATTTTAACCAGCGAGATTGAATGAATGGAGGAGGAGTGGTGGTGACCTTCTCCTCCCCTTCAACCTTTTGCAGTTCATTGTTTGTTCTTGCAAAAAATGTATATATATGAAATTCGGTTGGAGGATGCTATATAGGGTGACTTTTAAAGTGTATACTCGAGAAAAATTTAAATATTGTAGAGTAGAAAGGGATTTTCATTAATACATAATGAGTACGGCATCATGGCTATATTTCCATAAAGCTTCAACCAATCTATACGATTAAAACATTGAAAATTAATTTTCTATCAAAGGTATTAAGGATATTCCATTAAATTTCAATGGAGTATCAAATTCAGAAATTACAAAGAGAATAAGAAATGGATCATTAGTGTTTTTGAAAAATGTCGTCGTCCTTGATCGAAACACTAGACTCAATTAGGCACTTCAGATAAATTATTCGGTATATCGAAGCCAGCGACTGGGATTTGTGTTTCCGTAATACGAACGCACACTCTCGATGTGCGCAGAGTTATGCATTATACGTTTGTCTATACAATTCACAATATGAAGCAGGCTGAATAGATGGTTTATTTGGAAATATATGAACTAACGAAGCTTCCTACAATGTGAAGTGTAGAATTCCTGACGTCCATGACAGTAAACCGTTAATGGTCCTAATTAGTAGATATTTCTCATTTTTAGCTAAAACTTTTTTCAAACTATTCGCCGTGTTATGCTTCTCTGCAGTTTATCCTTATTCTTGGAAACTAGTTCATGTTTTGTAAGGTTCTATCATTGAATCCAATTCTTTAGTCAGAAAGATAGTAGGCAGAAAAGTGAAACAACACCATCAAGTAGTTTTATTCCGCAGGTTTCTATTCGATATTATCGCGCCAGAACGCTATCTTTGCGGAACGACCTCTGGGATGGTAGTCGTAACTCGTAGCCTACCAACAGGAATATTTTCAAGTCAACCAAATTGTGTAGATAAGAAGACAAGAATTACGATTTTAGACCAAAATTATGTACCTTCTTGTGTACTTGAGAGATCACCTCAACCAAAGTATTCATACGTTTGACAAGTTTGGTCTGTTCGTTCTAGATATGTCCAAGTCTTTTAACGAAGTATGACACTCAGCTATTGCTATAACGAGTTTATTCTAAAAAACTAGATTGAAAGTTTTCGCTCTGGCTGTTCAATCAAGGTACTCGTAGAATTGGATGGCGTCGAATCTAAATCAAACACAATCTTTGCCCGTGCTTCTGCATTACTCTTACGCCTTTGACAATATTATACGAGCACATGTCAGATCTTGTCTTGTCAGGGATGCCAAGCTCTTTGCTGAGACTAATAACCTGCGTGAGTGACTGGCGGGTATCAGATGAGCCATCGTGCTCAGACCATAGACACATTTACTTTATGGTGGGTGAGTCTTTGGAAAATGTGAGTACATACAGGAATCCTAGATATACGAACTGGACAGACTTTCGGGCCGAACTCAGTAGCATATTGAAGGGTTCCATGCACTCAATCAAATCTACGATGGATGTAGAACTATCCGCGGACTTCTTTACGGAGGCGGTTACTGCTGCTTACAACAATAACTGCCCTGTTCTGATGAGGACGCGTAAAAGGATGGTGGAATAACGAGCTCTCCAAGTTAAGATCCGCTACGAGGAAACTGTTCAACGCAGCTAAGAAGAGCGGCAACTGGGAGAGTTATAAAAGCTCGCTAACCAGCTATAACAGGGCGATCAGACGAGCAAAAATAAATAGCTGGAGGAATTTCTGCAAGAGTGTCGAAGACATTCGAGACTCAGCAAAAATCTATAAAGTTTTATCAAAGGGCTTGTCGGTAGATCTTGGATCCATCAGGAGAACCGATGGCTCTTTCACACAGTCTAGGGAAGAAACCTTGATAATATTGCTCCAGGCACAACCATTTACTCAAAAGAGAACACAACTTCTGCTGGGCAGCGAACAGGCCAACTTTCTAAAGTGTCCAAAGCCGCCTGGACAGAAGCAAATACCTTGTTCAACCATGAAGCTATTAGGGAGGCGATTAGATCGTTCAACCCATACAAGTCCCCTGGAGCAGACGGAATCTATCCCATTCTGCTACAGCTGCGACCTAGTCACTCCCTTATTATGCAAATTATTTAGGGCTTCCTTCGCACATGGCTACATCCCATCCGTCTGGAGGAACGTCAACATAACATTTATACCTAAACCAGGGCGTTCGGATTACACCTTGACTAAATCTTTCAGGCCGATAAGTCTCTCGTCTTTTGCCTTGAAGACAATGAAGAAAATTGTGTAAGGGAAACTTATCTTCAAAGCCAACCACTAAGCTCCAATCAGCATGCGTACCAGGCGGGCAAGTCTACTGAGACAACACTGCACAATCTGGTGCTCAGGCTTGAACATGCAGCTCTAAACAAAGGAGTTGCGCTGACGGCCTTCCTCGATATCGAGGGAGCCTTTGACAACACATCCTTTGATACTATAGCTAGGGCTCTAAGTAGACACAGTCTAAGTAGCACTTTCTGCAACTGGATTGACTCTATGCTGAGAACTCGCAAACTAATTGTTTCTCATGTTGCGGGGTCTCTGGAGGGCACTATAGCAAGAGGCTGCCCGCAGGGAGGAGTTTTATCTTCACTTCTCTGATGCCTTGTTGTAGATGAACTCCTCGAGCTGCTCAACGGTCGAAACATTTTCGCCCAAGGTTACGCTGACGATGTCGTCATAGTAATTACAGGTGAATCTGAAGGCGCCATGTCAAGGCGCCTGCAGCAGGCACTTGATCTGGTCTCTAGCTGGTGCGAGAGCGTAGGTCTAAAAGTCAATCCCGACAAAACGATTCTAGTTCCTTTCACCAGGAAACGATCACTACCGGGAATTTGGGAACCTACATTCGCGGGCAGAACTATAGGCTTTTCACAACAAGCCAAATATTTAGGAGTGACGCTAGATGCCAAGCTCAATTGGAAACAGCATATGGACATTGTGATGTGTAGAACGCGCAGATCCCTGTGGGCTTGCCGCAGAGCTTGTGGTTCCACCTGGGGTTTGCAACCGAAAACCATGTATTGGATATACACCACCATCATAAGACCCATGGTAACTTATGGAGCTTTAGTTTGGTGGCACAGAACGAAGCTTAAGGGTTCCATAACCATTTTAAGCAAAATTCAAAGAATGGCTTGCCTCTCCATCACTGGGGCCATCCGCACTTCCCCAACGGCAGCGCTGGAGACTCTCCTCAATTTGGTACCCCTCCACCTTGAGGTAGAGAAGTCCGCCATAAACGCGGCGCTGCGGCTGAAAGCGAATGGTTACTTGGGCGCTTCTCTGACAGCCAAGCGGCAATTAGAGCGATAAGGTCCCGTAGGACCAAGTCGAAATTAGTTTGGGACTGCCAACGTGCTCTTCATGAGTTGGGCGTTCTCAATCAAATTACACTTGTCTGGGTCCCGGGTCACCGGGGCTTCGAAGGCAATGAAAGTGCGGATGCCCTGGCTAAACAGGGCTCTGATTTAGAATTCATTGGTCCAGAGCCGGCTATTGGGGCACCGTCCGGCTTGCTGCAAAGGGCTCTGGCCGATCGGACTTTGATGAAACATATTGAACGCTGGAGGTCCGCGCCTGGACTGGCCAACTCTAAGCGGTTCTTTCCAGTGCCGTCCCCTAAGACGGCCAAGGAATTATTACGGCGCAGTAGGAGTGATGTTAGGACACTTGTTGGCCTAATTACCGGACACTGTGCCCTAAATTACCACTTATGGAAGATAGGAAGGGCGGAGGACCCTACATGTAGGCTTTGCCTAGAAGAGGATGAGTCTGCCCTCCATGTTCTCTGTGAGTGCCCTGCAATAGCGAGGAGCAGGGTCTCTTTGTTCGAGAAGTCCCTGCTCGAACACTCAAGTCTAAGCGACAAACCACTAGGCAGACTGCTGAACTTGTTCAGGCGGTCTGGCCTACAAATATGAGGTGTAGGGGTTGTAGTACAATAGGCCAACTTAATGGCCGCAGTACCTTTGGACTTAATACCTCACACAGGAAAAAAAATAACCTGCGCCAAATGGTGAAACATCGTTCACGTGTTCCTGACGCTGCAGGCCAAGGGCCCACCTCCTTGATCATTTTCTTACCTCTCACTGTCTAGTCAGCGCTCCCCTCCCATATCCATTTCCAACCCCAACAACGCCAGCTCCTAGGAGAAGTGTTTGGCATTATGGGACAGCCAACTGGTGGGGGCTGACTCGTTTTTTCCAAGCTGCTGACTGGGATGTGTGTTTCCAGAACCGCGAACTCAATTGTACGACCTCGTTATTACTAAAATTATATTGGCTGGAGTGCGTTTATTAATTCCTCATTCCTCCAAAGCCAAAGCAGCATGGATGGTTCAATCGAGAGTGTAAGAACGCAAGCAAAGAAGCCGATTCTGGAGTAGATTGATTAAGCCACCGTAAGAAAGTAGCAGCTCTTGCAAAATTTTATCGCTTTTACCAAAATGACTGCTCCATTGAAATAATTAACCTCATGTCTCCACGGCAACATTTCTCCCGCAACACAAGACATACCACACTCCGTCTACCAGGATAATTCTTTACGGAGCCGTCAACGGAGCCTCGACTCGGAGTTCGAAAAGGATTTTCGGCAAGTAATGCAGAGTGTGAAGCCAACTATCACAGCTCACCATGGAAAGGAGAATGTGTTCGTCCAGGAAGGCCTAAGTCGATGCACTCATGTGTTTGTCAGGAATGACGCGGTGAGGCCACCCCTTCAACGTCCATTCGACGATCCATATAAAGTAACTCACTGAAGAGTCAAGTACTTTCAAGTTAAGGTAAGTGAGTCAGGATTTCACTGGACAGGCTCAAACCCGCGTATTTGACAACCGAAAACACACTCACCAAGCCCATAGAAACCATGCCTCGGGTAGCAGGGAAAAAGTTTGGATCTCCGGTCGAAAAGGAAGTGACCACACGGTACGGGCGAAAGGTCCAGTTTACAAGGGTCTAACAGAAAATCACGTGGAGACGGTAAATATGTCCCAGCCCCTAAATTCACTACTAGAGTAGGAGTGATGTGACGGTGAAAGTCGAGTTGATTTCCAGATCCATGTGACCCTCCAAAAGTCCTTGGAAAATTTGCATAGTAAAAAGTATCGGTAGCGTTATCAAAAGATCGCCACAAGTTATTACAAAATTAAAAGAAACAGTGTGTGCGCTCGATTTTCGCCGGCACTTGTCCACCCAAGTTTTAGAAATATATTGTAAACTTTTCGGTAGCTTTAAGTTTGTTTTGGAATAGACGTAAAAAAATTTTAAAAGAAATCGAAACACGAAATGTTTTTTGCGAACTATGTTTGTGCAGAAGACTCTATCTTAGTCTCTTAAGACTTTCCTACAGGGGTTTCTTCATTTTTTTGACTGACTAATGTGTAATGCATATCTTCTTCCTAAATAGCACTACTGTCGTTATAGGACCCAGGGCTCTTGGAGACTCTTCCTCCATTCGTCTCAAGGTCTTGCTAGTTCTTTACAGTTTGTTCTATGAATTTGATCTTCTGGTTCATTAAGTAATGCTTCAGAGAACTAACTAAATTTGTAAAAGAGTATTAACTAACTACTCCTGCTTAGATAGATCGGAGAACTAGCAATAATTGATCAGATAGATCAGAGAACTAGCTGCTTTCGAGGACATAAAAATAATATTTTACTTAGTTCTAAGTAAACTCAACCAAGAAATATCATTTGATGATAAAGAACTAGCAAAATTCAATACAGAACTAAGAAGTTTTTACAGAGAACTAACGAGAACTTAGAGAACTAACTGCTTTTGAAAACATATAAATAATTTGTGGCTAAGTTCTAAGTACGTTAAACCAAGAAATAGCAATTGAGGATAAAGAACTAACAATAATCGATCAAGAACTAAAGATAACTAACGAGAAATTAGAAAAATAAGTGTTTTTGAACACATATAAATAATTTCTGGTTAAGTTCCAAGTACATTCAGCCAAGAAATAGTATTTTTACACAAAGAACTTAGGACAATCGATCAGGAACTATAGAGAACTATTGAGAAATTAGAGAACTAGATGTTTTTGAGCACATATAAATAATTTATGGTTGAGTTCCAAGTACATTCAGCCAGGAAATAGCTTTTGGGCACAAAGAACTTAGGACAATCGATCAGGAACTATAGAGAACTATTGAAAAATTAGAGAACTAGATGTTTTTGAGCACATATAAATAATTTATGGTTGAGTTCCAAGTACATTCAGCCAGGAAATAGCTTTTAGGTACAAAGAACTTAGGACAATCGATTAAGAACTAAAGAGAACTAATGAGAAATTAGAAAACTAACTGTTTTTGAACACGTATAAATAATTAATTCCTGAGCTCTAAGTACACTCAGCCAAGAAATAGCAATTGGGAACAAAGAACTACGAGAAATTGAAGAACTAACTGTTTTTAAACACATATAAATAATTTGTTGCTCAGTCTTAAGTACGTTCAGACAGGAACTAGCAATTAGACATAAAGAACTAACAAAAACCAATTAAGAACTACCTTTTTTGTTACAGAGAACTAACTATTATTGATCATGGGTTTAAATAAATAACGTTAACAATCCAATCGGCCAGAGAACTAATTACTTTCAGTCAAAAAATGATTAGATTGATCTGAAAACAGCAATAATTGTCAAGAGGAGCTAGAGAACTAATCTTTTTTGAATTCATATAAATAATTGTGCGTTGAATTTTAAGTACTTTCAGTTAATCATCTAGTCATACGTGTACCTATTTCTTTGCCATCTTAAGCATGTTTTTTTTTCGATGGTCTACGATCATAACACATAGAGCGTTGATGTGCTGGTGAGCGAGTGTTAGCAGATTGAAATAACGGGCTGGCTTTCCCCTGCTGGAGTTAATCGTATATTGACGCCGCCCCGTTTTGAAAAGTAGAGTAATCTACGGCTTAGAACGCTGCATCTTGAGGCTGAATGGCCATTCGAAATATGCTACGTTTTTAGTATTATGGAAGAGACTCCAGATGCTATAAGATTCCATGCCACCGAAGATATCAAATTTAAAGCCTTCTTGTGATAAACTATCCTGAATTTTCGTTGAGATTCCATAGGGTGGGACTCATATAGTACTCGTATGGCTCCAAGCCAAAGAAACATGTGAGTGCCGGAATCTGTAGCGAAACCACTACGTTTGGTTTTTAGGACTGTAGCTACTGTCTTTCAATGAGAGGTTTATTTTTTATTGGGATATATATCTAGAGACTTAAGAATGTCGTATCCCAACAGGCACATCTTTAACGTATCTGGGAGCCATACAGCAATCTGAGCACCCCGAAGCCCAAATCCACTGCTGCTGCGATTTTCATAACCTGGATACTAAGAATGTAGTCACTATGAGTTCCCGGCCATCAGGGCTTCGTGGGTAACAAAAAGACTGGTGGCGCCTTGGCCCGAAAACGCCCTAGCATTGGTTTTATCCGTCCGGAACCGGGAATCTGTAATTGAAAGCCAGTTTTGGACTGACAAGATCCGTTCTTCATGGGCCACCTTGCAATTAGAGAATTACTAGCACATAGTAAAAAGTATGTCATAATACTACTAGTTGGACTGGTTACCGGGTATTGCATCCTAAATTACCAGCTATGGAGGATCGAAAGAATGGAATTTCCCTTAATACAGTAATGAAGAGTAATGGCGATAGGAGGCAACCTTGTTTCACTCTAGTTGTCGTCGTTATTGGATCACTTAATTGCCCATTATGACGGAACCCTATTAAGATTAATTTTTAACAATTTCTTTAGCATCATCTCCAATCATCTATCTTCCTCTACACTTTGACACAGCAAAAATACACCCAAAAAACGAACAAAAACACTTAAATTCCTATTCCCATCCGTGTGAAAATTGCAACCTGTGAAATTTAATGCTTATCACACGCGAATTTACACATTTATTTATTGAAGTGTAAGCGCCAAACACAACATAATCAACGGATTGAAATGTGAAATTTGGATCAATATTCTTTATAAAAATAACAATAAAATATAAATCTCCATTTCAAAAACACTTTTTATATTAATTGAATGGAAATATTGATTTGAAATTGAAAAAAAAAATGTTATTCGTTTTGATTTAATCGAAATAAAGAAAAAAAAATAAAAAAAATCAATTACAAACATCACCTGCAATTTTAATAATCAGGAATACCGGCAAATATTTTTATTTAAAATTATATTTGCTTAATTGAACTCAATTAACTTCTATAAAGGGATTATTTCGAAACCAATTATGCAGATGTGCAAAAATGTTTGAAGTTTTTTTTTTTTTGTAATTTAAACCTTCATATAAAATTACCTTTAATTAATTACAATATCGATTTTAATTAAATTTAATTGATAGCACACAGGGAAAGAATCATATGGACACACACAGATAGAAAAATGGCATTGGATTCAAGAAAATCACATTTTTCGTTACACAATTTTTTATAAAAAAAATATATTTTTTTTATATTTAAAATTAATAAATAAATTATTTATAAATTTTTTTTTGTACTCACTTCTTTCAATTTTAGTCATGCTCATTCCGCGTCCGGTTTTTCGCCACTGTTTGTACCAACCTTGCGATCTGAGGAACTTTATTAAACTACCCCCGTGCGGAGTCAATTCACCACCGGCACCGCCACGTTCAATTTCTGATGACCGGCACGACGATGAATCCTCAAAGCTAGAACTACGCCGTTTGCTACGACGAAAGCATACACAACTTCGTAACATTTCGCGCATTTGCTAGAATACAACACCGCGCGACACACACAAGCTTCTACTATGTATATATAACACCCCCGCGCGCAAAACTTGTAACAATAAATTCGCAAATAGAAAAAAATAAATAAAAAAATAAAAATGTTATTAAATGAATAAATTCACCCACACCACCACAAAGTTAACTAACAAACTTTAACAAGAAAATAATAAATAAAAAAACAACGAACCACCCACTCGAGATCAACCCTATACTAAAAGACCCTAGTATTTATATATCTCTAGGCAATCGTGACACCCGCAAATGTCTTTAATTGCACGATTACAACGCGGGGTGGTCGTGCAACAAAATATGCCAACCCAAGGGTCACGGGTTCGAAACCCCTTCCACAATTCGATTTTTATCGCTTTTATTGTTTCTCTCAAGTTCTCCTTCGCCACAATTAATTCTTGTTCTTTTTCTTTCTTTATTTATTTAAAAAATTCATTAAATTCGATTATTTTCTTGGCCTAATAAATTGTGCCTTTTTCTAGTATACTATATAGGGTAAGTATATATTTCTTTCGTTTCTTTTGTTTTTTGCTGTTTTTGTTGTTGTTTATTCGCGCCCCCGCTTAAGTCTCCTCCTTAATCCATCGATGGCCAGTGACGGATCGATTTGCTATTTTTATATCGGAGAAGTGATGTTAGATGTCAGTTTGATGGCCTACATTATGACGACGACTGGCGGGAAGAGAATGACCTTTTGCGATTTACACCGGGCGATGTGCCACCATATAACATCATCAGGATCGGCGGGGGTGGTTTTTAGTATCCTTGTTTTCGCGCGGTTTTATATATGTATGTATGTACCACCCCTCCTGGGATTGAATTTTATTACTATCGATTTACTTTTAAATTAAAAACATATTTTTATTTTTTTATTTCGTTTTTTTTTTCTTTTTTGAGATACCCAGGTAATTTTTTTAATGCTTGTTGAGGGGGGTGTAGAGGGTGATGGGCTTTAAGGTTGATGTACAGATGAAAATCTGGAAAAAAAACAAGAAAATATTATGAATATCGTTTTAAAATATACAAAATATGTGCAATTTAATATCGGGAAAAAAATATATCAAAAAATATATACAAAGTATCCCATCCCTTATTCACTAGAGTTACCCAATCAGAAAGGGACGTCTAAAATCCTCAAGCCCAGGAAATAAAAAATAAAAAAATCCAGAACAAATTCCAAATCAACGAACTGGGCTGGACCAGCCCCAATTTCTAGCCTCTTCCGATAAATACTTTCGAATCCCACCGCTGCCACCAATTTTTTGTTAACTGTTACCAGCGAGATAGCGGGTGCATCATGTAAGGTGTGTAAATACGCACGTGCCGTAACTATCTCGGAGAGGGGGAAGTGCGATCATAATCTTCTCGAGGTGGCCACTGAAAGCTGTCCTAAAAGGAGTAGACTACTTCGATCGGGCGTACCAAATGAAGATGTAATATAATCATGCTGAAGGCTGCATGATAGTAAGGAGATTTTGCACTATCGTTTAACAATCTCTTCGAGACATCAAGGCCATGTTGTTGAATAATGTCTTATTCTAATATGTGGAAGCTCTGTACGGATGGACTTTCCCCTTCCAACCATACTCATGGGATTTTGTGGACCAATTAAGCTGGAGAAGGCCAAGGCAAAAAAGGGCAGGAGTAGAATTCGAAGCCCCACGAGGCACACCCGTCAGGCCCGCCACATCATCTTGGGGGCCTGGGGCTAAAATATGATTGGGACCCCTTCTATTATTATTATTATTATGAAAGTATGGGGCAACCCATATGGTAAACACCGCGGCCAAGCTAGGCATATTGTCCACCTACTCCAGGAACGGAAAAGACCGACTGCCCTCGAACTAAGGCAAGAAGGTCTTTAGTGGCTGGACTTGAGGGGGGCTCATAAACTCTCTGATAAACCCATAAGCCATATCCGAGCAGGACATTCGGAGAGCACATATGTGGAAGTCTTTTCGCCTTCCATGCAGAGCCGGCACTCTGTTTCTTCTGAGACCGAGCTATGTTGTGGAGGTAATACTGTAGCGATACATGTCCAGTCAAATTTCCCACCAACAGCCAAAGTTGGGTATGTATCCCCAATTGAAGCTGGGTCTAAAGTTACAGAGAAGATTTTCGAGAATCGAAATCGAATCGGGTGCGGGAAAATGTTATCTCCTCCGGGTTGAAAAGAGATAAATATTCATTTAACCTTGTCCCGGTCGACAGTGTTCCCAGAAAGGCTCCAGGAATAACGGTCTGGAACGGTTCCATGGCCATACCTAGCATATCGGGAATAAGTGGTCTGAAGAATTGACCCTGAAAAATGCTCGCAGCAGGCAGTTAGAGGTGTATGAATCTTCCTCCTTTTTGAGAAAGTCCGCTCTGGTGAAAGAACCTTTGGATGGGAGCTTTTGGAGTCTAGTTGCCTGTGATAGAGTCTGCAGGCTTCCTCCAAGCAGTCCTTTTAGAACGTCTCAGCTCCTTATTGTAGCCTGTTTTTAACTCAGTTGCCCCCTTTGCTTCCCAATAGACTGAAGGGAGGACGGCGATCAGGAACCTGGGAAGAAAAGAAACGAATTGAGAGCCCCACGGAGCACACCCGAGCCTAGCTTTCGTGATCTCATTCCGAACAGACCTAGGGCAGGACTTCGGTCAGGAACGCGGGTATAAGCCTGTTCCCTTAGTAGTCTAGTAGCAGGTGCGGATCCAGATACAATCCTTACGGGGGGAGGGGACAATGACGTTATCTGAAATAGTATTCGGTGTACAGTTAAAAATTATAGTAACAAAATCTTACAAGAAAAAAACATTATAAATCACAAAATGCTAAAAAACGAAGAATATTGGGATTTTTCTCATGACTGTAGGCTCATTCTTGGAGTTTCTGTTTTTCGTAAATACCCTGTATCTGAGTGGATAGTGGGGCCTGTGTACTATGCGGCCTGTCACGGCTCATCGCACCAAAAATACAATTCACATGGGCCACACGGGCCAGGGGTCACGCGGGTTGAGCAAGGCTATTATTATACTTTTTTTTATACAAATACCAGGTGTTTGCTGGTGCCGCCACAATACCCCCCTTTCCTAAGTGTTAATTAGTCCCTGAACCGGACAGGCTTGACTATTTTACGAGTCCGTGTTGTTTGATAACTCTGTTTCTGACGACTCATTAACTGGCTGTGGAACCTTTATCCTTTATGTAAGCCGGTTAGAGTCGATTGATGAGCTTTTCTTTTCCTTTTCGTAAAATTGTGAACGTCTTTTGCCTGAACTCAATATGACGTGCCATACCGTAACCGTATGTACCCTAACGTACGAGCATGAGTGGTCATATGGTCCCTGTTGTACCTGAGGTATCGGTAACTAGCGAGATTGTGGCGATACGCGTAGGAAAAGCAAACATTGTTGTCTCTAATAGACTGCTTGGCATTTTTTTAAACCCTTCATTCGGGTCAGCGAATCTCTCCCAGCTGATCTTATTTTTATCATTTTTCTTTGAGCGTGTGGAATGAATCGCGGATAGAAATTGTACGCTCCTAGGAAAGTTCTTACCTTACGTACTTTTATTGGTCTGGGATATTTTGTATTTAGATCAAACAGCAGATGGAGAACTTATTGCATCGGTAAAGATTTTCTCCATTTCTAGAAGAAATTACTAGCCTCCTCCTCACGCATTCCCCAGAGTACCTTTAACCTATAATATTCCCTTTCGGGCTTTTTTGTTTCTCCCTATTACGGGACACTCACAGAGAACGTGTTGGGCACACTCATTCTAATCCTGCAAGTTGGGTCTTCCTTACACCTATCCTCCATAAGTCATATTTCAGGGGGCAATGTCCGGTAATCAACCCATTTCTGTTGCCCCCCAACATTTCTTGGAAGTGTGGGGAGACGGCACAGAAAGGAACCGCTTAGAGTTGGTCGGACAGTGATCAGTATGTGTCATCATAGTCCGATCGGCCAGGATCTGCAAGCTGGTGTGTACCCCAATAGCCGACTCAGGACCGAGGAATGCAATGTCAGAGACCTATGTGGCCAGGGGTCCGATTTTTCGTTGTCTTTGAAGCCGAGGTATCCCGAGGCTCAGACATGGGTAATTTGGTTGAGAACGCCCAGCTCACCTAGAGCAGGTTGGCAGTACGAAACTAATTTAGACTTGGTTCTGCAGGACCTTATCGCCCTAATTGCCGGTTGGCTATTAGAGAAGATAAAGATCCGTTTGCTCTGGTAGGCCCTTCTTAAGTTCTCATGATTACATGCCACTAGGGGACAAATCTGCTGGAAAGACAGTTGCTAGGATGCCTAGGCTTATCGCTCTACTGAATCTAGGGCTTTCATTCCAGATTCCGGCGGAGCTAAGCTTGCTACTAGACGACTTCACCATGATGTGAACAACATGGCAGACTGATTTTGCGGCCTATGAGAATTTTCTTAAACATGTAAAAAAAAATACTTTTATAAAAATTAAACCGAATTCGCCCAAAAATCAAAATTATTAGTCACACATTATTTTAATAAAGTTTCTTTTTCCTTTAAACTAAGTGTATTTAAAAACTACGAACAAAAAATAAATATAAGCTTTAATGACGTCACGAAACAATAAGCTCAACAAAAGCTTTCGGTTTGTGCCTTGGATATATCAAAAAAATTGTATGAAAAATACATTCTAAAGTGTATTGTGCTTATGTTAATGCTGCTAATTATGCTGTTTTTTGGTATGAAAATATCTGAGGTGCATAATTATAGTAAAAAAAATACAAAGGGAAGAAAACTTAGCACAATTCACTAAATGTTTTATGTAATATCACTAGCATAAAACCCGCGTGCCTTGCAACGCCTTTAAATAAAAACTGTTTATTATGTGCAATGTTTTCCTTCAAAAACAAAAAAAAAATCAAACAAAAAAGTCAGCTGTCATTATCCCTAAAAGGGTTTATTATAGTGCATTTTTTTAATAAATATGGTAAACAAATTGCTGCGTACATCACCTCTGCTCAACAAATCTGCAAGTTTTGAAGCAGAGATTGGCATGTTAATGTCCCCCATTTCACTGCGTTAGGGGATGAATTTCGAAAAATTGTTTCTTAGTGAATGTCCACGTCATTATAGGGATGCACGGTCAAAATTAAACCCCTTCAGCTTCAGCGGTGTGGGTTAACCCCATTTCACCCACTTAGGGGATGAATTTCGAAAAATCGCTTCTTAGTGGATGTCCACGTCATTAAAGGGATGCACTGTCAAAATTTCAGCCCTATAGCTCCAGCGGTTTGGGTAAACCCTATTTCACCCCCTTAGGGGATGAATTTCGAAAAATCGCTTTATAGTGGATGTCCACGCCATTATAGGGATGCACTGTCAAAATTACAGCCCTATAGCTCCAGCGGTTTGGGTAAACCCCATTTCACTCCCTTAGGGGATGAATTTCGAAAAATCGCTTTAATAGTGGAAGACCACGCCATTATAGGGATGCACTGTCAAAATTACAGCCCTATAGCTTTAGCGGTTTGGGTGAACCCTATTTCACCCCCTTAGGGGATGAATTTCGAAAAATCGCTCTATAGTGGATGTCCACGCCATTATAGGGATGCACTGTCAAAATTTCAGCCCTATATCTATAGCGGTTTGGAAAAACCCCATTTCAACCCCTTAGGGGATGAATTTCGAAAAATCGCTTTATAGTGGATGCCCACGCCATTATAGGGATGCGCTGTCAAAATTTCAGCCCTATAGCTATAGCGGTTTGGAAAAACCCCATGTCACCCCCTTAGGGGATGAATTTCGAAAAATCGCTTCTTAGTGGATGATGTCCACATCATTATAGGGATGCACTGTCAAAATTTCAGCCCTATTGCTCCAGCGGTTTGGGTAAACCCCATTTCACCCCCTTAGGGGATGAATTTCGAAAAATCGCTTTAATAGTGGAAGACCACGCCATTATAGGGATGCACTGTCAAAATTGCAGCCCTATAGCTCCAGCGGTTTGGGTAAACCCCATTTCACCCCCTTAGGGGATGAATTTCGAAAAATCGCTTTTATAGTGGAAGACCACGCCATTATAGGGATGCACTGTCAAAATTACAGCCCTATAGCTTTAGCGGTTTGGGTAAACCCTATTTCACCCCCTTAGGGGATGAATTTAGAAAAATCGCTCTATAGTGGATGTCCACGCCATTATAGGGATGCACTGTCAAAATTTCAGCCCTATATCTATAGCGGTTTGGAAAAACCCCATTTCAACCCCTTAGGGGATGAATTTCGAAAAATCGCTTTATAGTGGATGTCCATGCCATTATAGGGATGCACTGTCAAAATTTCAGCCCTATATCTATAGCGGTTTGAAAAAACGCCATTTCACCCCCTTAGGGGATGAATTTCGAAAAATCGCTTTATAGTGGATGCCCACGCCATTATAGGGATGCGCTGTCAAAATTTCAGCCCTATAGCTATAGCGGTTTGGAAAAACCCCATTTCACCCCATTAGGGGATTAATTCCGAAAAATCGCTTCTTAGTGGATGTCCACATCATTATAGGGATGCACTGTCAAAATTTCAGCCCTATAGCTCCAGCGGTTTGGGTAAACCCCATTTCACCCCCTTAGGGGATGAATTTCGAAAAATCGCTTTAATAGTGGAAGACCACGCCATTATAGGGATGCACTGTCAAAATTACAGCCCTATAGCTGCAGCGGTTTGGGTAAACCCCATTTCACCCCCTTAGGGGATGAATTTCGAAAAATCGCTCTATAGTGAATGTCCACGCCATTATAGGGATGCACTGTCAAAATTTCAGCCCTATATCTATAGCGGTTTGAAAAAACGCCATTTCACCCCCTTAGGGGATGAATTTCGAAAAATCGCTTCTTAGTGGATGATGTCCACATCATTATAGGGATGCACTGTCAAAATTTCAGCCCTATAGCTCCAGCGGTTTGGGTAAACCCCATTTCACCCCCTTAGGGGATGAATTTCGAAAAATCGATTTAATTGTGGAAGACCACGCAATTATAGGGATGCACTGTCAAAATTACAGCCCTATTGCTCCAGCGGTTTGGGTAAACCCCATTTCACCCCCTTAGGGGATGAATTTCGAAAAATCGCTTTTATAGTGGAAGACCACGCCATTATAGGGATGCACTGTCAAAATTACAGCCCTATAGCTCCAGCGGTTTGGGTAAACCCCATTTCACCCCCTTAGGGGATGAATTTCTAAAAATCGCTCTATAGTGGATGTCCACGCCATTATAGGGATGCACTGTCAAAATTTCGGCCCTATATCTATAGCGGTTTGAAAAAACGCCATTTCACCCCCTTAGGGGATGAATTTCGAAAAATCGCTTCTTAGTGGATGATGTCCACATCATTATAGGGATGCACTGTCAAAATTTCAGCCCTATAGCTCCAGCGGTTTGGGTAAACCCCATTTCACCCTCTTAGGGGATGAATTTCGAAAAATCGCTTTAATAGTGGAAGACCACGCCATTATAGGGATGCACTGTCAAAATTACAGCCCTATAGCTCCAGCGGTTTGGGTAAATCCCATTTCACCCCCTTAGGGGATGAATTTCGAAAAATCGCTTTTATAGTGGAAGACCACGCCATTATAGGGATGCACTGTCAAAATTACAGCCCTATAGCTTTAGCGGTTTGGGTAAACCCTATTTCACCCCCTTAGGGGATGAATTTAGAAAAATCGCTCTATAGTGGATGTCCACGCCATTATAGGGATGCACTGTCAAAATTTCAGCCCTATATGTATAGCGGTTTGGAAAAACCCCATTTCAACCCCTTAGGGGATGAATTTCGAAAAATCGCTTCATAGTGGATGTCCACGCCATTATAGGGATGGACTGTCAAAATTTCAGCCCTATATCTATAGCGGTTTGAAAAAACGCCATTTCACCCCCTTAGGGGATTAATTTCGAAAAATCGCTTTATAGTGGATGCCCACGCCATTATAGGGATGCGCTGTCAAAATTTCAGCCCTATAGCTATAGCGGTTTGGAAAAACCCCATTTCACCCCCTTAGGGGATTAATACCGAAAAATCGCTTCTTAGTGGATGTCCACATCATTATAGGGACGCACTGTCAAAATTTCAGCCCTATAGCTCCAGCGGTTTGGGTAAACCCCATTTCACCCCCTTAGGGGATGAATTTCGATAAATCGCTTTTATAGTGGAAGACCACGCCATTATAGGGATGCACTGTCAAAATTACAGCCCTATAGCTTTAGCGGTTTGGGTAAACCCTATTTCACCCCCTTAGGGGATGAATTTCGAAAAATCGCTCTATAGTGGATGTCCACGCCATTATAGGGATGCACTGTCAAAATTTCAGCCCTATATCTATAGCGGTTTGAAAAAACGCCATTTCACCCTCTTAGGGGATGAATTTCGAAAAATCGCTTCTTAGTGGATGATGTCCATATTATTATAGGGATGCACTGTCAAAATTTCAGCCCTATAGCTCCAGCGGTTTGGGTAAACCCCATTTCACCCCCTTAGGGGATGAATTTCGAAAAATCGCTTTAATAGTGGAAGACCACGCCATTATAGGGATGCACTGTCAAAATTACAGCCCTATAGCTCCAGCGGTTTGGGTAAACCCCATTTCACCCCCTTAGGGGATGAATTTCGATAAATCGCTTTTATAGTGGAAGACCACGCCATTATAGGGATGCACTGTCAAAATTACAGCCCTATAGCTTTAGCGGTTTGGGTAAACCCTATTTCACCCCCTTAGGGGATGAATTTAGAAAAATCGCTCTATAGTGGATGTCCACGCCATTATAGGGATGCACTGTCAAAATTTCAGCCCTATATCTATAGCGGTCTGGAAAAACCCCATTTCAACCCCTTAGGGGATGAATTTCGAAAAATCGATTCATAGTGGATGTCCACGCCATTATAGGGATGCACTGTCAAAATTTCAGCCCTATATCTATAGCGGTTTGAAAAAACGCCATTTCACCCCCTTAGGGGATGAATTTCGAAAAATCGCTTCTTAGTGGATGATGTCCACATTATTATAGGGATGCACTGTCAAAATTTCAGCCCTATAGCTCCAGCGGTTTGGGTAAACCCCATTTCACCCTCTTAGGGGATGAATTTCGAAAAATCGCTTTAATAGTGGAAGACCACGCCATTATAGGGATGCACTGTCAAAATTACAGCCCTATAGCTCCAGCGGTTTGGGTAAATCCCATTTCACCCCCTTAGGGGATGAATTTCGAAAAATCGCTTTTATAGTGGAAGACCACGCCATTATAGGGATGCACTGTCAAAATTACAGCCCTATAGCTTTAGCGGTTTGGGTAAACCCTATTTCACCCCCTTAGGGGATGAATTTAGAAAAATCGCTCTATAGTGGATGTCCACGCCATTATAGGGATGCACTGTCAAAATTTCAGCCCTATATCTATAGCGGTTTGGAAAAACCCCATTTCAACCCCTTAGGGGATGAATTTCGAAAAATCGATTCATAGTGGATGTCCACGCCATTATAGGGATGCAGTGTCAAAATTTCAGCCCTATATCTATAGCGGTTTGAAAAAACGCCATTTCACCCCCTTAGGGGATTAATTTCGAAAAATCGCTTTATAGTGGATGCGCACGCCATTATAGGGATGCGCTGTCAAAATTTCAGCTCTATAGCTATAGCGGTTTGGAAAAACCCCATTTCACCCCCTCAGGGGATTAATTCTGAAAAATCGCTTCTGAGTGGATGTCCACATCATTATAGGGATGCACTGTCAAAATTTCAGCCCTATAGCTCCAGCGGTTTGGGTAAACCCCATTTCACCCCCTTAGGGGATGAATTTCGAAAAATCGCTTTTATAGTGGAAGACCACGCCATTATAGGGATGCACTGTCAAAATTACAGCCCTATAGCTTTAGCGGTTTGGGTAAACCCTATTTCACCCCCTTAGGGGATGAATTTCGAAAAATCGCTCTATAGTGGATGTCCACGCCATTATAGGGATGCACTGTCAAAATTTCAGCCCTATATCTATAGCGGTTTGAAAAACGCCATTTCACCCCCTTAGGGGATGAATTTCGAAAAATCGCTTTATAGTGGATGCCCACGCCATTATAGGCATGCACTGTCAAAATTACAGCCTTATAGCTTTAGCGGTTTGGAAAAAACCCATTTCACCCCCTTAGGGGATGAATTTCGAAAAATCGCTAGGGATGCACTGCCAAAAATTTCAGCCCTTTAGCTCTAGCGGTTTAGGTTGTGCGTTGTCTTTCAGTCAGTTACTTTTTATACAATAGAAAAAAAGTAAAGAAAATAAATCCCCTTACAACTTATTGAACCCCATTTCACCCCCTTCAACCCTTTTTTCTCCAAAAAAAATAGCCTATGTCCGTCTCCAAGGTCTAAACTACGTCTGTTGCAAATTTCATCAAAATCGGTCCAGCGGTTTAGGCGTGAAAGCGTAACATACAGACAGACAGACAGACAGACAGACAGACAGACAGACAGAGTTACTTTCGCATTTATAATATTAGTAAGGATTAGTGCATAAACATTTTTTCTGCATATAGTGATTGTAGAAACTATATCATAATTATCCAGTCTGGTTATTGCTTTGGGGCTTAATGAACTGTTTACTGTGAAGTCTGTTGTGCGTCTATCAAACAGTAATCCAATTAAGAGTGTTTACATCAATATCCTCTACAGGATCGTGTGGCAATATGTAAACTGAATACTAACAAAGCTGGTAGATTATAAATTTTGAATACCAAAACGCATTTCAAACCAAATTCCTAATAATTATTGGATACATTGAGATTGACTTAAATATCCGATAAAGTTTCGAGCATTTGTGATGTGGTTGTGGTACCTTTATGCAATATACCCTGTAATGGTAGCTATAAGTGATATAACGTAGCTCAAATCAAGAAGCACAAGCACTCAACACACCCCCACTTTTATTCAATAAAATTTCGATCCGTTCCACTTCATCTTGTTGAACTATTTTAAATATTCATGTACTTTAAAAAGTTTTCTTTTTGTTGCTACCATCTAGTAAGTCTCTCAAGTTGACTCTCTCTCCACCCGCCGCCGCAGCGCTTCACCTTTCCAATCTGTGTAGAAGGATTAATCGACTTTAGCTGTATATTAGCAATTCATTAGGAAAGGTCAATACCAGTGTTTCGTCGATCGATTCTTTTAGAAAGTTTAAAGTTTAGTAAAAAGTTAAAGTTTATCTTTTTAACGAAGTTTAACGAAACAGGACAAAAATTTCAGTAGTTGCTAAAGAGATCTGAAGATTGCTTTTAAGTGTTTTTCACGGTATCAAAATTTTACAAATTTTTGTTCTGTAAAATTACACAGAAACCACTATGAATGCATTTATAAAGTGCAAGTTAAATTTCCGTCGGTTTTAAGCGTGGTTAAAGTGATTAACTATGTATAAAGTTTCCTAAAGGTTGGAATGCTGCTTCGTTGGTCTTTTGTTGATTTAAGTTGGACTTGCCTTGCTACTGGAATTTTCCATTGGATGTCTGCTTCACTTAAGAGAATAAGGTTAATAAAATACTGCCTTTCAATTAAAATAGAAAAGTTTTGCACAAATCAACTACTTGCCAGGATAAATTAAGCAAGTTTAAACATATTTGAAATGGAAGTTTGGCCAGATTTTCCAGGATGTCTTCGTTAACGTGATAATGAAGTAATTTCCTAGTCGTGTGAGTACTTATCTGATATAATTGAATACTTCGGTTTTTGGTTTTATGCAGTTCCAGTGAACTAAAAGCAATTTAGTTTCTAAACAATCCCATTAGCTGTTATATTGAGATAAGGTTAGGCTGTCAGCTTCCTTATTGTCTGTTGATTTCCCTTCTGGAATATTGTAAATCACTTTTGGATCAATTGGTTTTGAGGCTATATATAGTCTTAGACGCTGCATTTGCTGCATATTAATCACATTAAAGTTTTTTGTTTACTTTAAATTAAATTTACTTTTAAAATTACGCACAAAAAATAATTAAAAGCTTTTGTGACGTCACGAAAAAATAAGCTTAACAAAAGCTTTCGGTTTGTGTCTTGGATATATTAAAAGTTTTTATGAAAGAATGCTTTGAAAAGTATATTTGCTTATACGAATAGAGCCAATTTTGAACTCTTCACAGATAGTAATCAGCTTTGAAGTGATGATTCAGTGTGGGGTTCATTTTTTGAAGGAATTTATTCTAGAGGAATGCCATGCTTTCTTATACGACCTTGTTGGAACTTATTCCTGCTAAAAGCATTACTAGAGTAAAAAGTTTAAAAGTATGCCTTGATAGCATCTAAATAAGGACCTGCTGACATAATTTGGAGAGCTCTATAGACGACTGGAAGGCAATGGAGGTCGAAGAACGACATCGAAACAGCATTACACTTTTATTGTTAAACAGCGATGAGTACCTGAAGGGGCTCCAAAGATTTTTTGCACATGGTCTGCTTTACCATAAGATACGCCGAGTAAATTGGCTGTGGCGTTTGAGCGCTCAACTACCAGGATGACAATATTGTCAATGTTGAAGATGACGAACAACATCAACAAAACTTAGAAATCGTTTTTAAGAAGTTACGTGAAAACGAACTAGTGTGTGAGCGAAGTAAATGCCAGTCAGCCACAGAAATTTACGCAGCTTGAGACAATTAAAAATATCGCAGGCCCAAGAAATCTCAAGGACCTGCAGGCTGTTCTCGATAAAATTAATTATTATAATAAGTTTATTAACGATTTCTCAGAGGTACATATTTGTGCCGAGAATGCAACACAAATGGCATTCAGCATATAACTACTGCTCCTTTCCATCCAGCGTCTAACGGGGAAGCCGAACGTTATAAGAATAAACAGAAAGCGCTTCTTTAATACCTCAGGACTTACAGACAAACGCCGAATACGCAGACAGGTAAGTCTCCAGCACAGCTACTTCACAGACACCAATCTCGGAACTATTCTTCTCCTCTGTTACCAAGCACAACTACTGATGGGCAAGGCTTTGGGGAAATCAACTCTAGAGACGATTTAAGACGATGCAACCTGTCTTCGATAGAAATTAGTGGGAAAGGTAGATTACGGCAGAAATTTCTAGTCCTTTGGAAAGAATGATGTACTTGATACGAACAGAACATGGCATCTGGAGACGACACTGCGATCAGCTGCGATCCAAGATAAGTAACGAAAAAGAGTTCACTATTTGCCCGCCCGCAGGAACCGAAGAATATTATGACATACCAGAATCCTAATGGACTCATAGGATTGCATCTCCTCCGGCCATCCCTGTAGGCTGGCCAAATCCGAGAATTTATACAGATAGTTAATGGTGACGTATTGGGTCCTAGTTATCGCGGAGCACCAACAGAGATCATGAAGGACAGACTCATCTTCTTCGAGGCAAAGCGGGCATGTAGGGTCCTTCTGCTCTTCCTTATACTCCCTAAATCCTAATTCAGGACGCAGTGTGCGGGAACCAAGCCAACAAGTGTCCTGACATACTGCCAATCTTAGAGTTGGCTAATCCAGGCGCGGACCTCCAGCAATCGGTATTCCATCAAAGTCTCTCTTCACCAAACTAATGAGTGCCTCAATAGCCGATTTCGGACCGATGAATACAATATCAGAGCCCTGTCTAGCCAAGGAATCCGCCTTTTCATTACCTTTGCAGGCCCGATGACCCGGGACCCAAATAAGGGTTACTTGATTGAGACCACCCTGCTCTCAGGCAATTTGGAATTGGTCTTTTGGGGACCCTATCGCTCTGATTTCTCCTTGGTTAACAGACAAGACAAAGACCCTTTATTTTTGTGTGCTTTAGGTTAGGTTAGGTTGAAATGGCTGCAACCACTAGGGAGCCCACTTAGGCAAGCCATTGTATGCTTTTCTTAAGTTTATGCCAGTAAAGCGTACACCTCTGCTTGAAAGACGGTTGATAGGATGCCTAGGCTTATCAATCTACTGAATCTGGGGCTTTTTTGTTTAGGAACTATTCGTGTACCATACTAGTTCACCCTGTGGTACTTCAGCAAAAGTCCAGCATAGCCTATCTTGTGCAAGTACAAGGAAGGTTGCTCAAATTTTGAGATCTTAAATGGCATGCGGTCCGATGGTATTCCCACTCTCATAATCTCTTTGAACGTTTACCATTATAGAATGTCCCCGCACTCCCAGATTCGTTTTCAGTCTTCAGCCAGTGTTAATTGCGCATTTTTCTACCTCAAGGTGGATTAGCGAAGTTCGGTCGGATGGCCCCGGTGATGGAAAGTCGTTCCATGCCACCACTCTAAATCCCCGAAAGTTACCATGGGCCATATGATAGATGCGTATATCCAGAACATGGCTTTTAGTTGTAGACCCTATAATGGACCCACAAGTTCTATAGCATGCCTACAGAATATTCCTTTCTTGTCCCATCTCACCCACACAGCATCACCCTTTTCGACGCAATCCTGGCTACACGGAGACTTGTCCACGAAGCTTCCGAATGTCGTACGAGACCCGCTTTTCCCCACCGGTTATGAGACGTTGTAGAATTAGGTCGATTTCATGACTGATGTGCATTTGCCTATCAGTAGCACTCGAACTGTCACCTTTCAAACGAGCGTTTAGTAGTGGTGTCGCTGCGATAGTAACTGATCTGATCCGTGAACTCCGCTGTCGCCTGGTCCCAAGTCCAGAGTGTGAAAGGAGGAGGGTGGTCGACCTGCCGAATTAACCAGAATCGGGAAACCGAAGAAATTAGGCAAGAAACCGCCTTTTTTAAAGCGGCACCGACAGCAGCGTATCCGTTGTGGGTACATCCGGTTCGGACCGGCAGCTAACGGATCAAAGAAGAGGAAGAAAAGGACTATTCCGTGATATAATTGCAGGTGGCGCCATCTATTGGAAAAACGACACGAACTTTTTATGAGACATAATACGACAAAGAATTTGGACAGTTATTAAAGACTGGTGCATCAATATCATATGAAACTCCTTCTAAAATTAATTTCATTTGTTCCATTATTAATAAATTCAACACACATTACCAGTGCATCATCTAGGGTGTCCCTCCTGGAGCAACATTCACAGCCAATAACGTTCAACTTCTCTCCACGCCATAAATATATCATGTACCCTTGTTTCGTTGCCAGACAGAAACTCCTTAATTGCATGTTGGTTCGTTGAAAACTCTCCTTCAATCTCTTTCTTCAATTGGTCAGGTAATTTGGTAGAAGTGACCCTGACACACTTCATTGCACCTTGCAGAGATAATGAAATTTCAAATATGCACCTCGACTCTGATGGTATCGGACTGCCGATGTCATACCTTTACCAAATTATGTTATAGAATTGCTTAAGTTTGTGAATTGTATGGACAGAAAAGGGCATTGTCCATGCACTCAGTTGGAGCCCTTCGTATTGTCGTATTGTTCACAGCTCATGGCCACTAAAATGGGGCACAGAAATGAGACAATATGGAATCAATAACTACAACAAAAAAACACAGCTTGCAACTCCCCAGACCCAATAAGAAAGGGTTGATTGTGTACTATAGAACCCTAGAACCCGAAATCCCTAGGACCACACCAAGAGACCATAGAGACAGAATGAGGGTGAAAAATGATGTGGGAGATTATTAAACTTTTTTTGACAAGGGCACTCATTGCCATTACCCTCTTCCACCCACTATTGGGGTACTTTAACCCCCTCCGCACCCCCACTACTCATACAGTGACAATATGTTGTGAAAAATAAAAAGTTAAGAGCGGTTTTGATTAAATTTTCGGACGAAAAATGTTCCCAATGTATTTATGTATGGATGTCCTATCAGCTTACATCTATTGGATTTTCTGCTCAATCAACCCAAATTGAAGGAGGACCATTGTCCTTTCGAAAAATCGTACACAGTTTTTGCTGTTGTTGTTTTCACAAATCCTCCAGGATGCGATTATTGCTGTTGTATCAACGTTCGTTACAAACGACTGGGAATTTGTTTCATGTCCACTATGTGTGTTTTGTTCTGCGTGTGCTCCATCCATACTTTATTTGGTTTTGTTGTAGCCACCATATAGAGATTCTCTCCATTGTTCGGGGCAACAAAAAAGCGCCTTTGTGGAGGAGGGTGGAGGTGAGTCCAGAGACCAGAGCCTGATGGTAAATGTGAAAAAGATTTCGGAGCACTTTTCTTTGATATTGGGGTACTTTAAGCGTATAATCATGTTGGGGATAGAGTCAATCAATCACAGTCATTAGACGGTGTGTGTAGACGTATTTTTTCTGTATGGTGGTCATACTTAGATTTTGTTTGATTGGATCGATCCATTATGTGATTTATTTTTCCTTTTTCTTTATGTGGTGTTTTGTACAACTTGGGATACTACAAAAAAAAAGTTATCTTGTTCACAAAAGAGCATAGTTTAACGAGCAAGAGGGTACGTATTAAAAGGAAATTAGTAACAGTCAGACTTTTTGGTTCTTTTTTTATATGTATGTATAAATCCAGAAGATAGAAGCCAACAAAATGCCAGACAGGATAGCAATTTAAATATTTCTAATTCAAGCCTTATCGCACTCTAGGGACAACTCATGACAAACAAACGAGTTTTGATTATTTTGTATGAATCGAAAGAGTAGGTACGTCAGACCCTAAAAATATTTAAAAAAAAACCACAAGTGTTCTACAACTGCGAATGTAACTCTAAACAAAATCTGCATATTTTATTTATTTTTACTTTATATCATGTCTATATATAGGGGTTGTGAAGAAAAAGGTAATCCACCCGATTAAGATGGCCGCCATGGATCTAACGACATAGCCTATTGCATTCTACTTATGATGCCCATTCATTTGATACCCATGTTGAGGGGGTTGTGAAGAAAACGGAATCCGAGCTCTTGAGATGGCCGCCATGGACCTAACGATATATGGAGTATACCTACTATATTGCTTATGACGTTTTGTAGAAAACGTGGTCCGTTAATTTATGACTATACTTTTCTTCACAACATAATCTCTCGCGTAAACTCTGTAACTGATCTTGGGATTAGGTTTGATTGGAAGCTTGATTTTTCCAGTCACATCAATAATATCTCCGCCGAGGGCGGTTGGGGTTTATAAAAAGATGGTCTAAGGAATACAACAATCCCCTCATCACTAGGCACTTGTACATATCTTTAGTGAGGCCTTTACTCGAATACGCCTCCCAGGTGAGGTCTCCTCACTACTCCTCCCAAATTGTAAGAGTCGAATCGGTTCAAAGGAATTTTGCCCGTTTTGCCACCTCCCTTAGAATAACCCTCTTATTCTTCCGTCTTATGAGAATAGGCTTTATTTTAGTGTTTTTAGCATGCAAGCAAGTGAAGTTGCTCTGAAAAAATCTCTTTTTGATGTGTCGTGACTCATCTTTGCTTTTGCACGCTTCTTTATTATTTCTTTCTGCATATGTATATGCTTTTATGTTTGCATGCTCCAGCTGAGCCACAGAGCGGTGGTAAATGTTTCTGAGCCCAGCTGAGAAGTGCGCCTTCTGTGTTAGAAGGTATACTCTATTATTATTATGGCGTTCTACTTATCGCGAGGCCAGGACTGGATCCCGGTTGTATAGCCGTTAAAGAAGAAGAAGAAGTTCTACTTATCATACCCTGTCATTTGGTACCCATGTCATAGGGGTTCTGAAGAAAATGGTAACCCGCCCCTTTTGTAGTGGCCGCCATGGATGTAACGACATAGCCTTTTATTCTACTTATCGTGTATATCCCTCTGCAAAGTAGACTAAGGATGTACGTGATCCCGGCCTTCGCACACGTAGTCGCTCAAGCACTACACCGACTTTAGGAAGAAAACGAATAATCGACTGGAGAATCTGCGATTATCTAGGAATCCCGGCGGTGTGGAATTCTTGCAAAAGGCTGGCTTAGATTCGGATAAGCTCTACCGAGACGATGACGATTCTTTTTATGTGGAGGATGAGCTAGGCAGAGTAGATGTGACGGGGTTTTCTGCCAGGAAGTCTACTCGGTAAACACTAGTGTCTAACCGAATTTCGATCTGGAGAATCAAGTTCTGCCGAATCACTTCAACCTCCAGAAAAAAATCAGAGTAGGGAGATCTGGGAATCGACATTTAGTTGAATTCAATGAAGATTGCCCACCGGACAACATCCCAGGAGTGCTCGGACACTTAATTTCCGTGTAGAAGGCGAACTTCTGCAAATCTTTCAAATGCTAAACAATAAGAAATCATCGGAAATCGACGGCATCCCTAATGTGGTTCTGAAACAGCTACCTTCCTATGATTGGCGTAACCAGACGCTACTACAACATGATTTCGATAAAATTGAGCGATATACTGTTGATTGGAATCAATCATGGAAAATGCGAAACGATCCTTTTCAGGACCCTCTTAAAAAAGTTCTACGCGATGTTAGGAGGAACTAGCGAGCATTTCATATTCAAAGCCATGCGGGACAAACGCTAGGGCAGAAAACCGAGGTTAAGAACCTAGGGATTTGTTTGGATCAGTACATGTATTACAAGAGTCATATAACCCATAGAACCCGTTCAGCTGTCCCTAATGACGAAGAGGCTCTTTTTTAGTAAACACCTTAACTCAAGGGTTAAGGTGAATTGCTACAAGAGCTTAGTCAAACCGGTACTCACCTACGGCTGCCCCATATGGTGGAACATATCCCCATCAGAGTGTTCGAAAGACAATGCCTAAAGGCATATGTAGAACGCCTGAGTCAAACTTCAAAAAATTTCATGCCAATGGCATTCTACATGGAAAAGCAGAAACAGACCAGACCAGAGTTAGAGATGAGTTAGTGTTCGGACATCCTTTGTGCTGCCAAACTAATGAAAACTATGACAGAGCTTTGCCTGAACTCTCTTTTTCGCGAAACCCTGATAGCCTGAGGCCCAGACAAGGGTGACCCGATTGAGATTACCTAGCTAATCAAGGGCACGTTGGCTTTCTTAAATTTATTTGGATTTAAACCTACGGGACTGTATCGCTTTGATTGCCGCTTGTCTGTCAGATAGGATCAAAATTCGCGACGTAGATCCTTCGATATTTTATAGGTGAATGCCAATATTTCTGCATGTACAGAACTCTCGGCAAAATTTAGGGGTTACGCTTTGGATCGCTGTCCTTATGGTTTGGGGTCTTCCGTGTGTCATACCAGTCCACCCTGTGAAATTTCTTAGCATAAACGCAGGACAGCCTACCCGGTAGAGGTAATAAAGTGGGGAGTGGAGTAGAGAGTATAGAGTAGACAGTAGAGAGTAAAGTACGAGATAGAGTACAGATTAGAGTACGAGAGAGAATATAAAGAGCAAAGGATAGAGAGAGAGAAAGTATCAGAGAATATTTACAGTACAGAGCAGAGTACGAGAGAGAGAATAGAGAGTAAAGAACGGGAGAGAGAACATTGAATAAAGTACGGGAGAATGGAAACGAATCGTGAATAGAGTTCGTGACCCAGCGGCGTCCGACAGCAGCGTATCCGTTGCGGGGACGTCCCGCTCGGACCGCCAGCGCTAACGGATCAAAGAAAGAAGAAAGTTCGAGAGAAAGCGAGAGAGAGAGTAGGAGAGAATATTTACAGTAGAGAGTAAAGGTGAAAGTAATAGAGACAGAGAATAGAGAGTAAAGTACTGACGAGAGAGTATAGAGTAGCATACAAGGGAGACAATAGAGAGTACAGTACGGGAGAGAGAGTACGGTTGAGAGGGTACGGGAGAGAGAGTACGAGAGAATATTTAAGAGTTTTGAAAGTGTTTTCAAGAAAACGTTTTGAAACAAACTCCGAGCATTTCTTTTCTTTACTGCGCCCTCTTCGAGCTCTTAACCTTAGAGGGCTAGTCGAGTGCACAGTCCGAGTTGCCCCATTTCTCAATTCCGATCCCGAGTTGTTCTATTTCAAAAATTTTCACGAGTTTGGATGAGGAAGATGCGATGAGCCCTGCCTTTGGGATCTTTGATGTTGCATGAGTTCGTAAATACTGACTGTAAAAAAAGTTTGTTCCACATTCATGTTGTTCTATTTACAAACGAATTCCTAAGCCCAAAGTTGCCAGAGCTGCTACCTTCCTGCGAGAGCTTAATGAGTCATTTGAAGACCCAATGGCGCCAGAATCAATCCGTCTGAAAGCGCAGTCCAAAGCACAAAGCTTCAGTAACAAAATCGCTTCTTATGCCCACCCAAAAATTTTTAATAACATAATAAAATTGAAAAACCAAATTCTGACAATCCTTCACCAAATAACTTTGTTTAATCCCAAAACACTTCCCGTCATTATATCCTGTTAAATTCTTAATTTCCTTTTCCAAACATAATGTCAATCACATCAACTTCCTCATTATGACACAACATCGCAACCAAAGAGAAACACCCTATGTCAATCACCTGTAAATCTGCACACAAAACAAATCCTGTTTGGAGTACATAATAATGTATATACGAGAAATCCTTTTTTAACAAAAGTAAAAGGAGTCCTCCCTTGTGCACATTAGCACACATATAAGTATGTATATGTATAACCCTTAAGGATAAAGTACGTGCTAGAGGAGGGTTGGCTGAAACTTAACACCAGATTTTTTTTTTTTTTGGTTGTCGTGTGCCAAGCCACCCACATTTTTGCCCTAATTACCTCATCAAAATCACTGAACTGTGTAATTTACCTGTCAAATCGATAAAAATCTCGGCAAAATCAACCGCCCAGTGTAACAGGAACTGGAACAGGAACAAGCGCTTGCCGTTGATATCTGCAGCAATCTTAAATGTGGTCTCTGTGTGTTTTCAGTGCACACCAAAGGCATGTTGACGGATAGAAATTAATGTCCTTTAAGTGTGACAGGAGGGTGGGAAAATGGTTGGTTATCCTTGCTGCATGAAAAGAAAGAAAGAAAGCCAGGTGTGAATGTAGTGGAGATGTCCTGGTTCCTTTGACCGTGTGAGGTGGGGATTGTTTTTGTTTCCTTTATCCTTTGGTTTGTTTTTGTTTTGATAGTACAAGATAGAGAATTCACAGACGGAAAAAGGAAGCCTGGGAAAAAAATCTCGTCTGTGAGCTAGAACAGTACAGAGAACGACGGCCGCACCAGGCGCGGGAGTTCTACCAAAGAGTCCGCAGTATGACGCAATTCACACCACGTTGCACATACTGCAAGGACAAAGAAGGTAATCTGATCACCGATCCTAAAGGCATCTTGGAGCGATGGGAAGAGCACTTTCATGAATTGCTAAATGGCGAGCTAACTGAGGATTCGGAGGCTCCACCAATATCTGATGACAATGCTATGCTGCCGCCACCAAGCATAGAAGAAGTTAGCAGAGCCATCAGCCGGCTCAAAAACAACAAGGCCTCGGGTGCAGACGGCATCGCAGCGGAGCTGGTTAAATATGGAGGGCCTACATTACACCAAGCGATTCATGAATTAATTGTGCAAGTATGGGAGCAGGAAGTGATGCCAGAAGACTGGAGAAAAGGCATCCTCTGTCCGGTACACAAAAAAGGAGATATCACAGCGTGCACTAATTATCGCGGTATAACGTTGTTGAGTACCGTGTATAAGATATTCTCCGCTATCCTACAAAACAGGATGGCCCCATACGCCAGAAACATCATAGGCCATTACCAGTGTGGCTTCAGCCCAGGCAAATCAACGACTGATCAGATTTTCACCTTGAGGCAGGCTATGGAAAAATGTCTAGAGTTTCAAAACTCAATTCAACACCTCTTCATAGACTTTAAAGCCGCCTATGATAGCATAGCCAGGGTAGAACTCTACAAAGCCATGAGAGAATTCGGCATCCCCAACAAACTGACAAGACTATGTAGGTTGACCATGATCAATGTGTCAAGCCAAGTAAAGGTATCCGGAACACTGTCCAGACCAATCAACATCTATAATGGACTCCGACAAGGGGACGGTCTGGCCTGCCTCCTTTTCAACCTGGCGTTGGAGAAAGTGATCCGAGATTCGGGCGTGACATCAAGGGGTACAATCCTCCACAAGTCCACCCAATTACTGGCTTACGCAGACGACATTAACATCATTGGAAGAACAACAACAGCTGTACAAGAAGCTTTCACTCAGATTGAGCAAGCGGCAGGAAATCTGGGACTGCACATTAACGAAAGCAAAACAAAGTACATGGTGGCCTCGTCTGGAAGAACACGTAACATTGGTCCCACAATCAAGGTAGCGGAACACGAGTTTGACGTGGTAAAATCATTTACCTACCTAGGGTCAATAGTAGCAGCCGACAATAGCATGGAACCAGAAATACGCGCACGACTGCTAAAAGCCAACAAAGCCTACTATAGTCTGTCAAGGCTCTTCAAATCCAAATATCTAACCATAACGTCTAAACTTTTACTATATAAGACGATGGTCTTACCCGTTCTCACATATGCATCCGAAACGTGGGTGCTTAGCAAAAAGCACTCAAACCTCTTGGGCGTGTTTGAGAGGAAAATACTTCGGAGGATTGTTGGCCCCGTATGTGAGGAAGGACGATTCCGGAGACTCTACAATGACGAGATCTACGAGCGCTATCGCGACATAGATGTTGTGAAGAAAATAAAGCTCGGTAGGCTCCGGTGGGCAGGGCATCTAGTTCGTATGAGTGAAGATGAGCCTGCTCGGAAAGTTCTCTGCGGTAAGACCTATGGGGTGCGACAGCGAGGGAGGCCCAACCTTCGCTGGAAGGATGGCGTGGACCAGGACGCTCAGAGTTTAGGGATGCCAAACTGGATGACATCGGCTCAGAATCGGGACCGGTGGAGAGAACAGTTGCGCGAGGCCAGGACCGGATCCCGGTTGTAGAGCCGTTAAAGAAGAAGAAGAAGTACAAGATTTGATTACAGCTGAACAGGGTGACTCGTAAAAATATAGAAACAGAGAGAGAGAAAGCGAGAGAGAGAAATACCTTAAAGGGTTCTCTCTAAGCCTAAGTCGCACTTATTTTTTCATCCTGACATTCCTTATTCCCGGAACAGTACAAATTAAATTATCACCCACCTTATGCCCGAGGTGCTACAGCATGACTCTAAAAATAGTCACTGTCGTGACCACTTGAAATCCTCAAAAGGGTGGCTATGAAGGGTGAAGCCTTTGAAACCATTTCCTTTATTTGCTTTGCTCCCCTTACATATGTATGTGTGTGCTTCTTAGCACCCATTGCACATTAAGCATGTGCCCGAGTACACCCAACGACGACCCAATGCACTAGTTCCAATAGCTAACAAGGACGAACAGAGCTTCATACCAAGAATAAAAAAACCAAAGAATCAAAAACTAGGACAAAGGATATTTTAGGGCGAATTTATGGCCCTGTACGAATGATTGCTGAGGGTTGCTTGGGGCAAGCAGAGAGAGACCCAAGGCAACCTTATTTCTTTTCTCTCCTTTTTTGTTCCCTGTCTTCGTGTGTTTGTGTATGTTGGCATAAATTATAGCAAGAACTTATCAACCACATGTGGTGGACGCCTGACACTTTTGGACATTTTATTTTATGGTCACATCAAATTGTAGCACTTTGGTAACTTAAGGATTCCGGCCAGGAGAGATTTAATACACAACCAAACACAATTCAAGGAAAATCCTTCGAAGGAAAGAATCTGTTTTGTACCTGCAAAAAAAAAATACCGGAGCTTCGTGAATAATGGCACGGTTAATTAGTTCTTTTTATTGCATCCTTGAAGGTCCTTGAAATGTTTAATGGATTTTTGTGGGTGGGGAGAAGACTTCAGTCAATTTTAATTAGTTTTGATGAATTCTTTTTTTAATTCTTGTGGTGCAATACTTCTTCAGGTAACGAGATTGATATATATTTTTTTTTCTCTTAAGGACAAAACGTCCTGAGAATTGGCAGGGGTTAAGATGGAGGGCCACAAAAATATGATTATAAAAGATAATTGGTCATCCTAACAAAAGAGGTCTATAAATCGTTATAGGGTGATAATGCGAACGCTCACCACAGCACAGAATTGGGTCCAAAAAAAAGGGTCAAGTATCTTTTTGAATACTCCTTAACTACTAACCTAAATACAAAGAACCATCCCACTGACCCCACTTTCGAGAGGGTAACAGATGAGATGCTCAGAGACGGCGCCTTCATAGGTGAAAATGGTGCACTTAGAACGGGTGCAATTGGACCCCTCCAATTCTACGTTTTTTAGCATTACTGTTTCTCGTTTCTGATGCACCAAACCATTACTTAAAATCTAGGTCATAAACACACACACACACAGATCAAACTTAACTAGGCAGACAGACAGACCAGACAGACAGAGAGAGCAGATAGATAGATCAGACAGAAAGACGAATAAGACCAGTCAATCAGACCCGACAGACCAGACTGACCAACTAGTCTAGCCGTGTAGCTGCCTGCCTGGTCGATCTGTATAATTGTATCACTTTGTATACAAAACATAAATTAAAATGGTGCTATACAGGCAGTCAACTACACAGCAAGACAGGTAGCTTGGTTTGCCTGGTAGACTACTCAAGCATGAAAGCCCACCCAATACTCTCAACAAGTTTCACACATGTGGCGCTAAGTAAGATACATCAAAAAAAAGCTCACCAAACCGCAAAAGGCTCCCAAAATACAAACCGCAAAAGCTTAAGTCCAAGACACAAACGAAAAGCTCGATTGCGCTATAGGTGGCCCTTGAGCAACATAGCAATACTACTGACTAACATGGAGATCTCAGTCGTTTTTCTAGACAGATTCTTACCGAAAGCCCACGGACCTAATTTTCGAGAGCTTAAGAAATGAGATGCGTAGAGACTTACACTTACACGTACTTACACCGGGTGCAATTGGACGGGGCGCAATTTCAGAAATTAAGATTTTATAAAAACCTTAAAACTTTGACAAAATAAATGTGACTAAGATGCTAGTTCGTGTTTTTTTAGATAACTGTGTGTTCTTTTATTTGGTATAAAACCATATTTTTGGCTGTAAATGAGCTTAAGTGACTCTATTTAGAAGATACTAGCTGGAACCTGGCACGCCTCGTTGCACCGATCATAGCTAAATAAAAATAGTTGTAAAAATTATTTGGACAACGAAGATATCCCAGCTATGTAAGCGCCAGCTATATAAAGCTGCGGTTGCTAGTCTGGGAAGTTTACCCAGGCGCCCGACTCAAGACAGTTAATGCCGCTGATATACCATCACGTCCGAGGGCCACAATATGGTTTCCAGTGGCTCCATCAGAGAATGAGAAAATCCTTACTATGCTGAAGGCCTTCACACATCAACACCTATAAGTGGAAGGTTATCAAAACGGAGCAGACTAACAGGGTCACAATGCAAGAATTCCTGAACCAGTTAGCAAAGGAAAAATACACTGTGAAAAACGGCTTCCAACAGATTGCACTGAAGGTCTACAAAACAGACATGCATGACGTAGTGAACTAAATGGCCTCCACCAAGGCCTCTGTGGACATGAAAACCGACGGCGAAAGCGCCAACTCCTCAGCTCAGATATCGACGAAGTCAACTCCAGCGGCAAAGAATCGGAGGTGACTGTCGTCGAAGCAAAACACCCGGGAAATGGTGCAGGTGATACAGATAAATCTGCACCATTGTAAAACATCAAGCTAAGTCGATGTTGCCCTATCCCAAGAGCCATGGATCGCTGGTGACAGGATCTGTGGCTTAACGATACCTAAATTTAATCTCTTTTATAATAAAGATAAGGGGAAACCCAGCACAGGTATTCTTGTCAAAAATATATAAGCACCTTTCTTCTCCCTAAATTTAGTGACGAAGACCTTACTGTGGTCGATCTAGAGTTAAAATAGAAGGCCTCTTTCTATCTAGCAAACGATAATGAGGGCCCTCTACCTCCTATGGGTTTTCAGGACCTGGTAAGGTACACCGATCCTACCTCTGAATGTCGTAGATCTCTTAACGACATGGCTCAACAGTTCAGTATGGGTACCCAGTCACAGAAATATAGAGGGAAATTGTAAAGCTGACGAACTGGCTAGGAAAAAAATCCCGATCGCTACTCTCCTTCCAGGAAAGGAAAGGTTTGGTATGCCTTGGGCCACTTTAAAACTCCGAAGTAAACAGCACACAATGGAAAAAGCTAAAAGCATTGGATGGATGTTAATAAATGCACCTTGTCCCTCTTATGATCTCAGGCGGACCACTTCACTACTGAGCCTCGGGAGACAAAACGTCTCAGTTAGGATTAGGTTGATAGGGACGCATGCGACCCGTCTTCGTCTTGAAACGTACGATTTTTTCAGAAGCTATAAGAATCCAGACGAGGAGGAAAGTGTACTACATCTCCTTTGTCACTGCCCAGCTCTAAGCAGAAGGCGACATTTGGTGAGCCCTTTCAAAGCACGTTTGCGGATCAGTGAGATCATTAGCGATCAGGCTCGCCAGCAGCTCCCTCCGCTTTCCCCAAAACATTAGGATTTGCCATCAGTGAGTAAAAATTTAGACCTGAAGACTAGGGTAAGGGCTTCATCGAGAATTTGACACACCTGAAAAATATTCTTACTGTACTAACTCCATCTTAGACAGAAGTCGTAGGTATCGGAACGACTGGTTCCATGATTACAACATAAGAATGCTGGGTATTGAGTAATCCATCGGCAAGTCAATTCATCGTAAAAAAGGTTGAAAAGAGTAAAAAAGAATTGAAAAGAGTTTAAAAGAGTTGAATAGAGCACTGTCATAAATGGCGATCTACCTGACGAGTTAAAGTCTCCAGCAATATATCATGCTGATTCTAGTCTGCCGTCATCAAGCTTTGAAGATGATTTGATACTGTAATCAAGATAACCCCTTACACCAGAAACATCATGGCCCAACCACAACCCCAGTGTTTCTTCATCGCAGAATCAACAACTGATCACCTTTTCACCCATAATATATCTTCAGTTTCAAACTAAATTCAGCTCCCTTCTTCATAAATTAGTGTAACGACCTGCCATTCTTTCATTTCGTCACATGCAACGGCCTTGTGCATTCCGCAATGGTGTGTCTACAGGATTTTCTCTTAGTCTGGCCTATTTACTCGGATTTTCGTTGCCTTCTACCCGGTTGCTGTAACTGTGATCATTGAAGAGTGATCGTGCTCGTCCTAGCCGTTTGATAGGGTTCGACAAGCTTGGACGTTATATAAACCGTACCTATTGCCTTGATAGCGGTCTGGCTATCCGATAACAGGATTTCTCTCGCTCCTATTTTTGGATATGTCTGTATTGCTTTGAATGAAGAACACCAGCAATTTCTCCTGGACGGCTCCAGAAGAATAAAGCTGAGGGTAGAGGGTTTGGAGGTTTACGGGGACAGAGAAAACTCTAGCGCCTACACCGACGCTGACTTTGAGCCATCTGTGTATCCAACTGCGTCATAGATCTTTTCAAACTGCTTGGATGAAGATCTCAGACCTGAGTTTTGATGTAATTTGCAACTGCAGAGAGTATCCTACGCTTACGATTAGTTTTAGGGTCGTGAATGCCGTTTGCACTGGAGGTACTGATCAGGCAGGATATCAAGTATTACGTCGATCGCTTCTGTGGGGTTTGTGCACGAATGAGTCCCGAAGATCTGCTGACTCGAACAGAAAGCTGTGCGGACTCGTGGTCCCGCAGCCTTAAAATATTGGGGTTCCTTATAAATGCGTAAAACCGCCCTATTTTGAATAGACTATAAATGTCTTGTTAAAAATACCACTTCCTGCAGTTCTGTTCCTGTACGAATAATTCCGAACTGTAGGTATTTTCTTGTAGTAAATACTATTTTAAGAAAGTTCGATCATCTTATGCCATTAATAGAGTAGTACAAACAAATAACGCACTGAACTTGATTTACAATTATTCGTATTTTTAATGTTTCGTTTGAACTTTCACTTATAGTTTCACCAAGTTCGTTATCCTTCTCTTAGTCCATCTGGGTATAGTTCGTCTCAAATAAATTCGTCTATTGTCTCTATAAGGAAAAACAGATGCAGGTTTAACCATAAAAATAGGAAAGATGTTTCCATTGATAGGCCATTAGATGTTTCCATTAAATGGGTGCTAAGAAATATAGGAAATTGCTCTTTACGTTGAAGCTGGCATAGCTCAATTGACGAAATATGAAACAAATTTTGCAACATTATATTTACTATACTTCGTATACTATTAGTTTATTCCTCCCCTTGCACTTTTCACACCATAAATAGAGACCGTACAATAGTGGTGTGAGTTTGAAAGTGGTATTACAGAATATTCTTACAATTGCAACTGAACTCCAAATGTTCGTCATGTCCAAATTACATTTGCAAAATGATTTTTAACTAACTCAACTAAACAAGAAAATCTCTAAGAACTCTGGTAAAAATATTAAGGATAAAATCCTGCAAGGACTAAAACACAAATTGAATTTGAAAAAAAAAAACCAAAAACTTAATTCAATTATTTTGCTTACGTCAATCTTAAAATCTGAGAACATACTCATATATATAACTGCTTCAGTGAATTGACTTTGATGAGTGGTGGGTGATAATATCCCTATGAAAGGAGAGAGCTCACCCATGAAGCGCAAGGATTCCTCTTAAAGAATGAATTTGTTTTACTTTGGTTTTTGTTTTTGTTGTTCGCCATCTGGACAGGATCTCTGCAGGACGCAACAGGGAATAATCGGCAGAGGTTATGCTTCCTTCAACATAGAACAAGTTCAGTGCTCAAAAGATTGCGTAATTTGTGAGTTTCTTATGTAATTTAATGTTGGTTTAAGTAACATCCTTCTGACGTTGACAGATTTAAATTAAATAATCTTTGGTGTTGGTTGTTTCTTTTTCGGTTTTTTTTTTGTTATTTAATCCTAAAATTTTATGGTGGTAGTTTAGAGATTTTAAAGTCAATATTCTCATGTGTTTTTTTCCTAGCTTTTGGTCTGTTTAAAAGATTGTCGAGAATTTGGTCAAAAGTTTCAGTTTTTTTTTCTCTAGCAGTCATCGGCAGTCAACAATTACAAATATATAACCAAACCAAAATTTATATCCCAAGTGAGTTTGAACGTGGGCAATAGTCGCGTTGATTTTGGAAAATATTAGAAAAGAATTGCGAAACTTGAATGTTCTTATGCTCTACAGTATTTGATGCCGGAGTAAAACTAAGGCTGAAACAGGCACTCACAGCTCAAAACCCATGGCACCCAAAACAAGCCCGCTACGCCTGAGTAGAAATTCTCTAAATGTAGTCCACTATAGACCAGGCCCACCACATACCCTTACCTGGGACGAAAATAAGTTTTGGGAACATTTAAGGATGCCATTAGCATACTCAATAAACCGATTATCGTTCGTTTTAGCAGGTCAAGCAGCATTGGACATGGTTAGTACTCAGTTGGGGGACCGCTTGGTAAAGTACATTCGCGCCCCTGCTAGCAATTGATATTCATTAGTTAAATAATTTCGCAGTTTCGTTATGAATAGAACTTCTTTTCATCATTAATGGTCTGCTCGACTCATAGCACCCTTGAGGGTTTCATTTCAGCACTGCTTATAGAATATCATCAAAGGTTTTATTTATCCATCCTAGTCATAAGAAGTCAAAGAAGGCAGGCCGACAAGCTAATAAATCAAGGATAGGAAGCAACATGACGATAAGTGAACTTAAGTTAGTTAAGTTGTTACAATTTCGTGGAAAGTGAGGAAAAAGAGAATAAGTGCTGCCGGGATTCGAACCCGGGACCTCCGGGATGGTAGCCAGGCGCCTTACCCTTAGACTATCGAGGCGCCCAAAATTGCCGACAGTGAAGTGGGTTCGCTGTAAGCCCCTGTCTAATATGCCTGTCTAGAACCTTATCCATGGTTTTCAGGAGGAAGATGGAGGGGCTGATAGGTCGATAGGATTTTCCTTCCCTATACGATCTCCTCCTCGATTGAGGGGTAAATACCACCCTCTAGCCTCTTTCCAACACCTCGGAAAATGGGCCAGTGCAGAACGACCCGGAAATAGTGGTAGCAGGATTGATAAGATCTCTTCCTTCTCTGAAAGAAAGCCGGTAAGATGTGTTCCTTTCCAGTAGCCTTGAAAAGCTTGAAGGTGCCAATATCCTACTAAATCTTACCCGCAGTGAAAATCCTGTTTGCAGCCCTTTGCTTCGATTGTAGGACCGGTGGGCAAGTATTACCTCCGATCCAGTGTTAGGTTCAAAGGCCAATCCAGGGTCAGGTACCTGCGAACCCTGCAAATGAGTTCTCATTAATAGCTCCATGGTATCCCAGGTGTTCTCTGTAAAGAAAACTCCTGTCAGGAGTTTTGAGAGAACCAATACCATTGGAGTGATCCAGATCTTTGTGTAACCCCGTGGAGGCTGGAAGCTTGTCTATTTCTTCGCAGAATTCTTTCCATAACCTTCATTTGGATCTTCTCAAATTTTGGTTATAATTGGTAAAAGCTTTCTTGTAGATATCCCAGTTGTCCGGGCCTTAGCCCTATTAACTAGTTTTCTGATGACTTCTCTCCTTCGCCTACAAAGATCATTGTTCCACAACGAAACCTTTGGGTTTGTACCTAGAGATTTCGCAGGGCAGCTACTTTCGACGGTTGTGTTTATCGTTTCCTGTAAATTGGTAGAGACAAGGTTGAGATCGGCCTCATGCCCCTGTGCTGAAAGTCGAGCCGTCACGACACGACAAGTCGTTTGAGTTGAAGAAAGTCATGTTTCAGCCGAATCACGACTTGCAATACAGGGTCCTAAACTTAACTTAGCATTTCCACTCTAGGCCTCTGTGCTGAAAGTCGTAATTCGACTGAAACATGACTTTCTTCATTTCAAGCGATTTTTCGTGTCGTGACGACTCAACTTTCAGCATAGGGGCCTCAGTGATGAGATTATTACCAACATAGCTAACTCCTAACGTTTCACAGTTCAGTATTCTAGAGCTGACGAATGTACTGGCAAGAGTCAAGTCAATCTATCTCGGCATGTAAACAAGCAAATTTGTCGCATCTGGGGCTGCAAAAACCCAAGAGAAAAAGTGGAACAACGTCTCCTGCCAACGACAACTAGTGACAGTTTGGTGTGGTTTTTGGGTGCCTTACTGAAAGGATGCTGGTTTGGCGATTACAGTGTGTTATCGAACAATGCTGAGGTGAAATTGATGTAGACTGGACAGCGTTTACTGTCAACTGAACGATCTATTGGGCTTGTGATTTCGCGAAATTGAGACTTTGATTGGCCACCGAAATCGTGCGATCGAACAACATTCGACTGCCACTGTACTGTACCACCAACAATTCAAGAGCTCAAAGACAATATTAGAGCTGCTATTGACAAAGTACAGACGGTATTATGCAAAAACCTTATGAAAACTTTCATCAAGAGAAGAAGAAGTCTTCTTATTGCATAGTATAATAATTTCTTTCCAGGACTGTCTTTTTCAATTCGGCAAGCAAAGGATGAGCCTAGATTAGTATTTCCTGGATTTTTGTGCCTCAAAATGTAAAGCCAGAAATAGTATACTGGCTTTTAGTAAGAATATGTACGACTGTCTAGGAAAACAACTGAAATCTTAGGTCCTGTGCTAAAAGTCGAATCGTCACGACACGACAAGACGTTTGAGCTGACGAAAGTTATATTTCAGCCGAATCACCACTTTCAGTACAGGAGCCTCAACTCAACTTAGCAGTTCCACTCTAGACCACCTGTGGTAAAATTCGTAATTCCATTGAAACGTCAATTTCCTCAACTCAAACGGCTTGTCGTTTTGTGACGACTCGACTTACAGCGCACAGTGGCAATAGAAACTTATGAAAAGAAGTTTGAAAGTTGCAAATGTTTTTGAGTGCAATAGACCCATCAGTTTGCCCAAACAATGTACGATAAAAATTTATACAAAATAATCACAAATTGAACTGTCTCTAAAATAATAAAATTAATAGACGTGAATCACACAAGAAAAACCTAATATCTCACCACAGTGATTCTTCCTTACATAATCACTTACTTGCACAGCCACTTTTGAGGCAATATTGAAAATTATTTAGTATCAAAACATTTTTACTTTGGACGCTGTCCAAATTTGTATGCAGGCGAGTGCCGATTTATGCCACGTTTTTCTGTCAGTTCTTCGATAATTTTTCAAAAAAATGAAATACACAAAAACCTCCAAATTTCATGCTGTCCATTACAAACCAAAAAAATAAAATATAATGCACTCTCATCCTCTTTCCCATTTATACTACAACAAAACGACCAAAACGAAATTCTATCAACAAAACTGACTCACAGATGTCATTCACACCTATTCATCTGCCGCTTGTTATTTTTGTTCTCTCGCCTTATAATTCACGAGTCATAAAACTAGAAAACACGCCGCCATGTTGTTTGTGACGACAGACTGACAAAGGTGCGCGCAAACTATGTATTATCAAGGGATAACAGCCCACAAAATTTCGTCGTAGTGGAAAGCGAAACATTTTTAAAATAAGAAAAAAAAATACTGCTATATTATTTTTGGAATTTTTCAATTATTTCGCCAGTTCCAAGCCCGAAGAAGAACCGGCAGAGGCCAGTGTCAGTTTCTATTTTTGATGGTGATTTGATTGGATCGTGCGCGGGGCGGAGGACGCCAGACTGCGCCTCCAACAGATTTGTAGATTTTGAATGAGATTGAAGTTGTGGAATATTTGTGTAAATTGGTCTATAATTCTTGCTCCACTTTCTCGGCTTTAAATATTGTTTTCGTGTGAATTTATTGATCGTTGAATGTTTTCATACTTCGAAAGTGTTTTCATTCGAAAGTGTAGGGTCGTTGCAGAAGACGATAGAAGGAGACAAGTTGGGGCAGCCGAATGTCTGAAGTAGTTGTTGCAACAGATGTCTGAAAATAATCAACAGATAGTTTCTTTTCGGGGATGTTTTCGAAAACGTTTTGATATTTATGATTACCTGATTTTAATTATAAACAAGTGTTTTATTTTTAGTTTTTAGATCCAGAGGGAAAGATTTGATAGTTTCTTGAGAATAGATGATTAAATTAGAAGCTGTAGATCATTTTACTAAATTATTTCGTCAATCTTTTGATTCTTTGTACCAATTTTCTCCTTCATATTAATGGAGAAGATAACTACGGAGGAAGTGAAGAAAATCTTGGACGTTTGGTGAGCATACATAACAAGATGGTCTAGGAGGAGCAAGCATGTTCGAACAGATTTCCAGAACGGTGGAAGCAGCAAAACTTTGTCAATCACCCCTAAATTGAACAACCTCTTGAGAGACCTTAGGCTCTTTAGGTATAGGTCTCTATAGGAGACCTATAGGCTCTATGGGGGCCTCGGTAGCCTAGGGAGAGCATTGGAGTTGTTATTGCAAAAACCTAAATCCAAGTTAGAGATTTAGAAAAAGAATATAATCCGTTGCCAGTTGCCCTTCTCATAGCGAAAGAAAATTTAATTGGGGGGCCTCGGTGGTCTAGGGCTAAGGTGCCTGATTATCATTCCAGAGGTCCCGGGTTCTAATTCCGGCCAACCCCACGGTCCTTCGCCTTTTCCACTCTCCCACCTACATAACTTTCCTTGTTTCTTCTTCCCTCTTTACATTCCTGATCCCTCCTGCCATAGCCTTTCCTTAGCTCTTCCCCGCTCCGCCAAAGCGCATGTGATCGGTTGGTTGATGAGATTCAACTCATTTCAGGAGGCATAACACTCCAGCGAGTTGTTTCTCGATTCCCCGATGTCAAAGTCGCAATAGTAATGGTTGGAAGTAGGTGGACTAAAAATATCGCGGGTAGGTTGTGGCAGTTCCTTCCTTCCCCGACTAGAGCTGCTGTTCGACATTGCACACTCTATACGAAGAAAATAGATTGTCGACAGTATAAAGGGGCTCTTCTGAGACTCTCTAGTCTTTCACATAAAAAAATGGTCGATATGCCTCTCGCGCGTTAGAGATAGGAAAGGTGTCAGTTCGACGTTCAAAAGGCAGGATCAGCGATCTTTGCGATCAATACAGTGACGTAAATATATAATCTTGGTTGCAATCGGAAAAACACTACTCACGTTCGATGGCACAAATGCTTTCAATGCATCGAATTGGAGCACATCAATCGAACGATTTATCGGATCCTCCAGATTCTGTTGCTGGAGTTTCAAGTGGAGATGCCCTCCGATCGGAGTGGCAGTCGCAAGAAGATGCCTTAACTAGATTGAAGGGTTAGTGAAAAATTAAGCAGTATCTAGAAAAAGCACTCCTGGAACCCCTCACAAACAAGCAATTATAGAGATGTTGGTGACCATGTTTCGTTCGGTGGTTCTCTAAACCTCTTTTTTGAAGGGAGAGTTTCTGGCAGCTCTTGAGTTGCCTAGGGTTTTGTGAGAGTATCTCTGGATACATGTTTCTTACGGGTATCGATAAGCAACTATCTACTTATTACGTCTCTCTACTTATGTGTTATGGTTAGTCAGTTGTATTACTATTGTGGTTTAGGGTGATATGGGCATAATGAGGTGTTCGGTATGTTGTCGGTGTTTGGTCGGGTCATACCTTGACACTGTTCTAAAAAATATTGGCAAGAACACTATCGGATTGTACACCTCGACAAGACCACAGGTATTCGGTATGTGGTCTGCATGTGTTATGTATATGGTCTGACTTATACACGGTATAGATGACCCCTCCGGAACGAGACTGGTGAACGACTGAATTTGGCCTGGTAAAGCAGTTTCTTTTATAGCTGGAAAGCTCGTAACGGTTGGAAGCTTTAAAGCTTTGAAGTGAAGGTTTCAAACAGAGAATCACCTCTCTTTGGTCTGGTGATTAAATATTTATTTTTCTAAAGTTTTTTCTGGAAAGGGACTATTAGTAATGAATCGCGGTTAAAAGACGAAAATTATAAGTGCCAATAATTTGGAATTGAGAAGGATCAACCATTTTGATGGACAACTCGGATTCCAGACGCTTCAACCAAATCCATTCCTGAATTGTAGAGACATGAACTCGACTCGGCTTCGTTTATCTGGAGCATTGGCCCAGTCTGTATCACAATACCAGCCTTTTGTATTTTTCGTTTAACAGAGGTCCAATCTGCCTTTCCAAGGTTGTTACAATATCGACTAAGAAAATTTACAGCGTAGCATATATCTGGTAGCATATACTTGCACGAAGAAAAGAAAGCTTTTGAATAGCATGAAATGCTTGCATGTATGGAATTTTGGACATCCAGTAATGTTCAGTTGGGTTCGTTGAACACATTTGTCATGGTATTTTTGGTTTAGGTAATTTAACGTAGAGATAGGATTACAATAGTTAATTCCAAACCCATTTAGAATCTCACTGATGTATTTAGTTTGGTCCATGTCCATAGTACCTTTGGAGGGGTCGTGAGTAATTCGAATCCCCTAAGACTGATAAAGCCTTTCTCATATTCTTCATTTGAAATTTTTTTGACAGCTCATAGTTTACTTTTTTTTAAGAGATTGAATATTGCAGAAAAACAATACGTCGTCAGCATAACGTCCGCCCCACACTATCGTGCCGGTCGAGTCTCATGTCACGGTCCGGTGAAATCTCATCATATTCACACCATCGTGTCACATTCCAGTCTCGGTACTGAACTGTATAGAAGTTTTCAAACTCCGTGACACAAATAATTTGAAGGGTTCTGCGCACCTCGTTGCCCAATTTCATAAAATTTGTTCTATCATTTCCCCTCTTTTAACTTAAAAAGGCAACAAACGCAGAAAAAACTCAACAAAATAATTTGGGAAGGGATGTGCGCATGCCGGATGAATAAAGTTAAGTAATCTTTATATGTATTGAGCAGAGCTTTTAAATACATGTAAAACTCCTGCTCAACAAAGGCAGTTTATCCATCGTAATAAGCATAATTTTACTATAATTATGCTAAATATTTCTCATCCCTAAATTTAAAATAAATTAAAAGAATTGCTGGAAAAATTTCTTTTAAAGATATGAGCATTTTCATTCATAAATTGAAAGTTCTCCGCAGCCGCAAGCAACACAACCTCCCCAGGCAGAAGCGCGCTTGCGACTGGCGGAAAATGTCAAAAATCTAGTAATCAAAGTGATAAAAACACAAATATCGTATTTTTTAGTAGAAATTACTACAAATTATTTCTGTGGCATATGCGTAAAATATAAGAACCTTAAAATAAAAAAAATATATAAAAACGGGTGTTTTTCAGTCATAATTTGTAAATTTTTTAAATAATCATTGAAGTCCCAGAAAAATACACCTTCCTTTAGCAATACGCAGTCGCGACTGATTACATGGCAGCAAGTGATTTGATAGGAGGAGTTAAGTGAAGCTTTTGTCTGAACTTTTAAACATTTTTAAGAGCTTAGCTGGGGAAGATGCGCGGGATGTCACGAGGTTTGAAAACAACTATACTGGGTTGATTGATATCGGAATGTGACTGGCATGGAGCTTTTTGCCGATTGCTCTTCCTGTAAAAATATTTGACTGGTCCAACAGTATGAGACTAGTTCTCAAACAACAACAACCCTGAAGCTGTCAAAACTGTTTCCTGCAAAGTTGCTTCAAAAGTTTCATGGGCCTATTCCACACGAGCCTACACACGACACGACAGGAGTCGCTGCAAAATGGTTTCTGGGGAAAAGGAGGAGAGAGGACTATAGGGAGAGTACACACAATTTGAACGGATATTTTCAGCAGAGGTTTGATTGAACACTTTGACAGCCCCTGCATTGTTGCTTTTATTGTTTTTTTGAAATTTGCTTTTGCTCGCAAAGAGAATGGGTGATTCCACACGAGCGTACACACGACACGACAAGAGTCAGCTGCAAAGGTGGTTTATGGGAAAGAGGGTGGGAGAGGGAAATGGAAACTGGGTCCATTCCAACGTCCTCTCTTACCCTCTTCTCCATAAACCATCTTTGCAGCCGACTCTTGTTGTGTCGTGTATGCGCTCGTGTGGAATCAGGCAATGTCGAAAACAACAGCAAAGTCAGCATGATTTGTTGCTTGCAAGTTGTTACCTCGTGTAGAAGCTCACACGATTTTTCACCAAACACCAAAGGGGTCGTACATAATTACGTGAGGTAATTTTTGCGATTTTTTGACTCCCTCACCCCCTTGGTGAGATATCGTGAGATTTGGCTCGACCCCCTCCGCCCACACTAATCTCACGTGAGATTTTTCAAATTTTAAAAAATCTCTAGTATTTACATTAAAAAGACCTAATTACGGCCGTAACCACAGCAAGGCTTGCCTTTCCTTTGAATATAGAACTGCAGGAAAGGCCTGAGATTGAGATAACTGATAATTAGGACTCCTTGCCCTCCTCCATAACACTCGCTTTTCCGCTTGTAGTGGACACACAACTACCAAAACATAGCATTTTGGTAGTGAGCACTCGCCCAACAAGCACTTCATTACGCTAAAATTCGGCGTGTGCCTTCTTGTAGCTCTAAATTCTAAGGGCCTTTTCGCGCTTCAGTGTTACTTGGCTCGTACTCTGCAGCATTCGACGAGTCGTGCGTTTGGCTAGCCGTTGGAGGCTAAGTAATCGAGTAAATTTTTTGTGTAGGATTTACCCATATCTTAAGGCCCCAATCAACACACAGTTCGACGGCAGGCCGTGGCTTGAAAGTTTTCGCCTTGAGGCCAAGTATTACTATACACTGACCGGCCGCCAACTATATTGCCTGAAGTTCAAGAATGCCTACAGTTCAAGAAAGCTGACAAAAATCGCATTTATCGTCAGTTCGGGCCTGAAGATCTGAACTGCTATTCACTCCCGAGCCGTGAATTGACGGCAAGAATTCACGCCGTATCCACTCGTAACGGAAAGCAAGGCGCGAGCTAAGCGTGAAAACCATCCACACTCGCGTCCGCGCTTGTTTGCAGGTGTTCACGGCGTGAGACTGGAGCCGCCTTGAAGCTTTCGTTGAGGCCATGAACATTTTTGAATTAATAGCCTGCTATGCTAAGCAGTCGTTTTCGCCTGTGTGTCTGTAGGGAATCGTGATTTCATCTGCATGCCACGGCCTGTCAGGCGGATACCTGAGGTATCATCCCTCAGTTAGACTGAGTTAAGCTTAGTCGTGCCGGTCGACCTGGTCTGACAAGCCACTGCTTACCGGCGGCCTGTAAGTGAATGGGGGTCTTTAGTGGAGATACATGTTTTACTTAATTTAACCCAGTTTTCTTGCCATTTTACAGTGTTTCTTTAAAAAAAAAATAATTAGGTGATATTTGCCGAGACGACCGCTCTCCTCACCGTGAGATTTGATGAGATTCGGCTCGACCCCCTCCCCCTAAAGACCTCCCGTAATTTATGGACGACCCCTTAGAGCTAAAAACATTGAATTGGGGCGTCCTCCTAACCCAGCCACCGTATTCTCCAAACATCGCCCCTTCCGACGACCATCTGCTCCGATCGGTGACACTTGGCCTGAGTGAACAGCACTTTCATTCTAACGAAGAGACCTAAAAATTGGGTCGATTTGTGGATCGCCTCAAATGACGAGCAGTTTTTTCGACGCCCGCGGAATCCTTATGCTGCAAGAAAGATGGGAGGAAAGAAGTTGTGGCTAGCGATGATAAAAAGAACACTATTGTATACAAATTGAACATTTCTACGGTTACGATAATCCATTTTGCAAAGGGTGTCCTAAATTCAATGACAACAACCAACAAAAACCGAAGGTCCTTCAAAAAAAATTATTTTCAATCAAAACAAGATTCCTGGAGATAAAAAATAGAATTCATTGGCAATTCTATGCCTCAATTACATGTAAAAAGGGAGAAGAATAAGGAAACCCGCCTTTCATTATAATTTATTCAAATCTCGGAACATCCAAAAGAATTTTTCTCATAAATCATGAAAATCCTTCGAACCGTTCACGAGATAAGGTGATAAGAAACCTAATTTTTTTCCCGTCCATCATCATCATTTTTTTTGTTTGTGTTAGTACTTAAATTATAATTTACCTCACAATATTTATGTCACATTTTTCCCTGATCCTTAAGATAATATTTTACCCTGGGAAAATGAGTTTTAGAGACAATTTCCCCTTATCTGGATTTTTTTTTGAAAAAGCTTAAAAAGGATTTTAAAAAAATTTTTTTTTCGTTGTTGTTTTCGTTCTTAATTTTTACCACCTCTCAAGAGGACTTAAAGTAGACGCTCAAGGGTTAAGCCCCACCGTCTGGGTGGGACTACCTATCACCACCACCGCCGGAGTAGAATAAAATACAATTTTACACCAAAGTTGGTTTAGCTAAGATAAACTTGAGAAAAAGGACGAGAGAAAAATAAAACTTTTTTTTATGCATTCAAATCCAATTTATTTGCACTCCTTTTTGTTGGCGGTTTAAAAAGAGAAACACCAAACTGAGAAAAGCTGTCTGGGGGTGGGGTGGACTGAAGGATAATGGCGAGATGTATGTGAGGGGGGATGCAGATCTTTTATGCTGCTGCATGCTCATACTGTATCCTGCCTGATGTCTGATGCTATTTTAGGGGTTTTAAAATGGATAGAAAATATTGTTGAAATGCACACTTTACAAGGATATCCTTTTTTGACAGGGCGGAGGACGTGAGCGTTCAAGGAGAACATTAAGCAAATTTTTTGTTGTAGACAAGTTTTTTAAAAGAAATATAACCCTTTGTAAATCGTTGCATGGGGAATATATCAAGGATTAAAATGAAGGAGGGACTAGACAAGCTGTTAGAGTATCTCCGGTGAAGCAATAAGGACATCCTTATGGAAGGCTGGAAGGTAATCAAGGTCAAAGAACCTCATCGGAATGCTACTATTGCAAATTATCAACAAAGGTCCAATCGTACAAGCAATGGGCGCATCCAGCGCACTCAGCGGAAAAGCCGCTTAGCTGAACAGCACAGCGTAAAAAATAACTCAGCGATATGTATCGGCTGGATGGGATAGCTGAGTTAAAATTTATTTTGACAGCTAAATTTTTTTTTCTATTTTAAAAAACATCAAGTCACTACCGCTGAGCTACTTAGCATAAAATTTTTACGCTGAGAAATTTGCCAGCCGCTGAGCTAAGCTGCTTAGTTCAGCTAGCCATCCAACGAGCTCAGCACTTAGCCGCTACTCAGCTGCTGAGTGCGCTGGATGCGCTCAATATAACAGACAAGTCAGTGGTAAGCCAAGATTCTGTATACTAGTAAAGAAACACATTGATGCTTATCTATGTCCTAACTGCAGCTCAAACGACCGAAGGATTCTACGTCACCTCAGCTTACCTGACACACGAGAACGAACATCTAACACCACTAGGCCCTAGAGAATTACCAGAAACTGATAAAAATTATTAGAGAACTAACTGATATTGAGCAAATAAAATAATTTAGCACTGAGTTCTAAGTCCATTCAGCCAAGAACTAGCATATTTTGTAAAAGAACTAACAAGTTCAAATCAAGAACTAACATTTTTTTACAGATAATTAATTACTCTCGAGCACAAAATCCATTATTAAAATAGTTTTAGCATTGAGTTCTAACTCTATACAGCCGAGAACTAACATATTTTGAAAAAGAACTAACTATTTTATGTCAAGAACTAAAAATTTTTTCCAGAGAACTAATTAATTTCGAGCACAAATTCATTATTAAAATAATTTAGCACTGAGTTCTAAGTCCATTCAGCCAAGAACCAGAAGATTTTGTAAAAGAACTAACTAATTTAAATCAAGAACTAACAATTTTTTACAGAGAACTAATTACTCTCGAGCATAAATTCGTTATTTAGATCACAAAACTAAACAAATTCTACCGAGAAGTAATAAATTTTCTAGAGAATTAGCTAATTTTCTTAAGGAACAAGTGAATATTAATATATAAAATGTGAAATTTATCTATGATTGTTGTTTTGCATAAAGTTCTTCAGCTAGAGGCATTTTGCTTTAAAAATTTGAAGGAAAGCTTAGATAGGACTAAACAATTCTGGTGTAGATGTAGCAGGTGAGGTTAGAACATCGTGACCAGCAATTAAGTATTTCGTCATTGCGTAAAGATATCAACGAGCTGACGTAGATAACCCACACGCAACAACAGAGTTGTTCTTCAGCAACTACACCTGGTCGTGATGGTAGAGTTCACATTTCTGTGAGACGATCAGGCTTAGGACTGGCTAATAACCATTACATCACGGTGGTCGTTCAGCTTTATTTAGCTGCTCTGCTTGTGGCATTTCTCTATTTCTTACGGCCTATTCTACCCTTAACTTCCTGTGGATGCCCTTCAACGTTACTTCCACTTCCTCAGACCTCATCATGCAGTCTAGGATGTTTTCCGGCATTGGTGGCGCCTCGGCCATTTCTTCTAGTTCTGCCCTTTCATCTGCATATCTCGAGCAGGAAGAGAAAACGTGCTCTGCGTCTTCTTCCATCGCTGGGCATTCCGGACGCAAAACACGAAGCATCATGTCCAAACTAGTAGAGGTATTTCCTATATCACCATGTCCGCTTAGGAACTGCGTGAGGTCGTTATTCACTTCTCCACGCTCCCTCGTAAGCCATATTTCCACGTCGTTAGGGATAAGTCTGTGGGAGCAACGACCCTTGACAGACTCGTCCCACTTCCCTTACGGTCTCGCAGCGCGCAATCTGCCGCCGTACCGTGTTCTGGGTCAAAAAGACGCATGTCCTTTCTCGCCAGAATGTCTATGCCCGCTATCACACACACACACTGCCCCATCGGACGTGGTCCTGTACGCGAAGCAAGCGCGATGTGCACTTAGCCTTTATACGGCCCTCCATTTCCTACTGTTTACAGTCCTGTTCAACGCTGCTGCCCACACTGGCGCTGCGTATAACAGGCCTGTGCTAACCACCCTCCCAAAAACAGACGGCAACTCGGTCTAGGGCCCCAACATTGGGCAGCATTCTTGTTATTGTTGCACAAATCTCAGATGCTCTCTCTGCCGTGCCCTCAAAGTGCGCTTTGAACTTCGGCCTCCGGTCGATCATCACTTCTAGGTACCTCAGAGCGGACTGTGGGTGGATGATCTGTTCCCCTACCTTGATCATTATGAACACTAGATTTCTCCGTTTGCTGATCAGCACCGCTTCAGTTTTGTGCTCAGCAAGCTTCAGCCAGCTCATTCTAGCCGCGCTTTTATATCCCAGATCGCTTCGTTCGCATACAGTCACCTGGGCATTTTCCTACGATCCCGATCCCGGGTTCGCGGATGCCCGATCACCACTGCTTCCTTTGGAAGACGAAGCCCCAACTCCAACACATCATTGTACATTGAGATCAGCAGAAGAGGACCCAGGGCGGAACCCTGAAGAACACCAAATGTTGCTCCGAACACCTTCGGATCATCTTCTGAATCCCAATAAAGCGACTTACCCTGAAGGTGCTCAATCGCAAGAATGCTTCTAGGAGTATGAGCCCTCCTGCATTCGTTTATCGACTACCCCACTGCTAATATTATCGGGCAAAGGCGATTGGCGTCGGCGGCTAACCTTTTCACCATCGACTAGTATTCGTCTAATGTTAAACTTAGCGTCGCATATCAGCTGTAGACGTGTATTCCGCCTACCTTTGCCCGCGTGAAGCCATTCTCTGGGCTTCTCATGGTATATTCCATGGCTCGGCTCTCGCACATCTATATCGCTGACGTGCCACTGCTATCCGTTATCCAGACGCCGCTGTGCAGATTTCTGAACTGCTCGCAGATGATTGCGACGTCGATTTTCTCCTCGAGGAATGTCTGTGCCAGCAGATCTTGTTCCGCTTGACAGTGGTTCAGATTAATCTGTAAGAAACTTCTCTTTTTCTGATTTTTAATGCCTCCTTGAACGCCGGACATCTGCTACTTCCGATCACCCACTATCCTTGCCCCTATTTCCCTACAGATTAGAGGTTTCGTCACACTTTTTTACCTTGTGACCCTCCTTCCCGCAGCCTCGACACAGCTTTGCTCTATCCTGGCTGCTGCTACAGTTTCTCGTTATGAGCCCGAACTTCATGCATTTGAAGCACGGTTTCAGCTATACCCGCTCCCGCGTTCAGCATACAACCGAGCCGACTCGCACCCTACCTACTGCAATAGCCTTTTTCGCAGCTTCAACAGGTAGACTTATAAACCCCGTTTGTATGCCCCCTCCCCCCTCCCCTACGACTCTCTTAGCCTGAGGGCATTCTTTTCCGCGACCGTCTGCGACCTAGCTGGGTCCTCAGTGCTTCGCAGACCTCTTCCTAGGTTGTGATCTCATCTAGATCTCTACATACGATCACGACCGTATTGATGCTGGCTCTCACCCCAGCCACATCGCTTATCGATGCTTTGACCTTCTGCTCTACGTCCTCCGTCTTAGCTTCTCCCATCTTCATGAAACCCTTAGGCTATATCGATGGTGACTAGCCAGTATATGGAAAACAATCAGTGGTGCTTTCTTTGCCGAATAGGCCAAAGTTGAAGGGCCTGGAAAATATAGATATGCTCCTCTCCCACAACATGTTGTTACTTATACCCCTACCACTTCAAATGCTCCACTTTTAAGCCAAGATTTAAAGGGCCAAGAACTAATTGGCAGTAGTTAAATAGGTTGATCGCAAACGACCTCCCCAGATACTTACATGTATCTTACCCTGGTATGCGGCTCTGTTAGGGTGGACGTACTCTTTCCGATATTACTCAGTCAGGGAAGGTCGTACATCAGAAAATAACCTGCCGGGTTTTACGCAAGGAGGACAATGAACGATCTTGAAATGTTATCTCGACGATCTGCAGAATTCCGAATAACCTTTGGGTTGACATTGAAGGTAATCTGTGGTACTATCCATCGGATCACCTTTATGTGGGCCCCGGGTCATCAGGGATTCAAGGACAATTAAAAAGCGGGCGCCTTGGCGCGTCCGCTCTAAAACTGATATTGGCGCACCCAGCCTGATGAGAACCGCCTTAGCATTCGAACTCTGGTGAAATATGAACACCGAAAGCTGGAGGTTCAGACTTTTGCTGCTTTACGCCTGGATGCATGCGTCCTCATCTATAATGAGGCTGATTGGCCTATTTATGGTTCTATGTATGATTGCAGACGCTTTACAATATAAATGCCGTGAAAGCAATTTAGTTGTGTAGTCTGTGGTGAGCAAAGACACTTCGAGTATAGGGTAACCTAGCTAGATACATTTTTGTGATGAGGGCTAGAAGGTTGCTCATTAGCTGCGATAATTGGGAGAGTCCAGGGCGGTTTTTATTAATCAATTATTACCTATTTATATATAAAAAGCTATAACCACTATTTTTCAACATAAATAAACTGAAATTAGGCTCAATTCTGAATTAATATTTACTAATAAATTAATTCACATTTTTCCATTCAATTAAGTCCCCAAAAATATTGGTAAATGCTAATTTCCCCAATAAAAATCGATGAAATTTATTTGCCAAAATTACAATTTATGAGAGTTTGTGTTTATTAAATTTGAACTGAATTCTGGTTGGTTGGTAGGGGTTACAATTTACAACAATTGAGTGTAATTACAAAAATAATAATTGGAAATTTACTTTACAAATTATTTTATAGAAAGCATTAAAAAAAATATTCAGGTGCGATGTGGATGACCAAAATTCGGTTTATTGATAGTAAAAGTTGCAAGTCATAATTATTATGAGCATTATTTATTGGTTTGTGGTTATTGCACAGGGTGATGCATAAATTCATTTACGATTTCAGGTTTAAATAATTATTTTTTATAGACAAAGAAAGGTTTACTAGTGTAATTTGGAAGTGGCATAGTTAAGTCCGCATTATCGATGTAAAGTTGACCTTGGAAGGATTCAATAACATCCAAGAAGTGTGGGTGTAGTCGAACTACAAGTCTTCGACGGATAGAAACATTGATAAATAATACATAACATGGCCAAACTTCCTCAGGACGTCTTTATTTCTTCACTCTCTTTTTGCAAGTTTTCGGACGGCAAAGGGTGGGTGGTGAGAATCTTTCATCAATCGAGCAGTAAGGTAATGTTTGCTCGACCCCCGGAGGCCTCAAAAACAGAAGACACCGCTGGAGATCCGGACTCAGATGGTAGCGTCGCACTGACTAAACCCACCGGCGCCTTTCCATAACGTCTCATTCCAGACCGGCATAAGCCGTGAAGTCATTACTTCCGACCTCGAAAAGTCGACAGGCCGACAGACGGATCAGCGACTTTCCAGGACCGCTTTCTTTGTGACATTATGTGACTTCGACGAAGTGCGCAGGCTGTACCATTAATTCGGAAAAAACGAAATGGACCCAAAAGCTATGCTCGGGAGTTTTCGAAGGTCGCTGAACACCAATCCGAGATCCGACTTTTAAGGTAACCCTAGAGTCCGCTGGAGGGCAACTGTTTCCGCCCTATGTCCCATGAGGGGTTTAAAGAGGAGTAATAGGATCGCTCGAAGCGGGTCAGACTCTGTTTTCTTTCCGGAAAAAGTGACTTCGACAAAGTGCACTAATCAGTGCCTTTTTGTAGTACAGAGGTCCTTCGTGAATGACGTTCTCTATTCCCCAAATTCGACAGTTTTGTTTATTGACTCGGCCAGAGAGTGTAAAATGAGCTTTCGGTGTGTATTGACTCATTGCTAAAATGGTACCCAATGACGTCTCAGAATCATGTATATTTGTCGAAATCAGCTAAAAAATGTCAGAGTTGTTCAATGTTGAAATACCGAAGGTCTAGATGGCGCACCCGTATAAACGAAGAGTGAACTTTACTGTCAAAAACAATTTTCAATTGGCACCACTCGCACTGTTTTTGAAGTATAATGAAGTGCGCCTCCCGTGTGAAACCGTCGTTATCGGGTTCGCCGATCACACCAGGGTCACGGAAGTAAGAAGGCGATCCAACGACGTTCAGATATTCGTGAACGAAAGGCTATGGGAGATAAAGGCTCGAGCTCGGCGCGGGAACCCTGGTCTGAGAAGGTGGACACAATAGTGGTGAAAGTAGATGACCAGGTCAAAAGCTCTCAGCTCGCACTTAGGTGTTTGGGAGTAATGATTGACCAAACACTCAACTTCGGGATGCACTTGGAAAAACTTTCCGCCATCACCGTAACACCCTCGTAGATGCTGCCTCGTATGAGGGATCCAGACCAAGCCGATGCCTCCTCATCACCAAAGTGGTAAATTCAATCCTATTTTATGCAGCGCTGTGTAGTGTACAGAACGGACGAGGAAAATAAATTCTGCGTATCGGTTAAGTACCCGAGCATGCTGTGCATACCGTACTACCTTTGACGAAGGAGCATTCGTGATAGCAGGAATGATCTTCATTGAAATTCTGGCGGCGTATGGCAACCTGGAATATGCAAGGGTGGTATCCAAGGAAGTGGCGCGCAGATAGTTTATCGCAGCAACACAGAGGACGTGGGACAAGCCCACCAAGTACTGATGGACGTATAGATTAATACAAAATGTGAAGAAGTGGCTATAAGGGAACATGAAGAAGTGTGTTACTACCTCGTGCATTTCCTGAGAGGACGGTTATAGGGCATAACTCCACTGCGATTCACTGTTCTGCCCAGAATGCCCGTCTCCGATAAAGAGGACACGGAGCTTGTGGTCCCTTTTAATTGCCCGAGGTTTTCGGAGCATAGGACTGTGCTGGAAACAGCAGCTGAGGCTCAGCTAACAGAGGAGAGCATTCTCGACCACAGATCATAAGGTCGGAAATAGTGTATAGAATAGTGAAAGCGACGCTTAAAACCATCCTCCAGAAACTTAAGCAATATGAAGCTCAAATAATCAGAGAAAGTCAGTGGAATGCCAGGAGAGATAGCAGCTAGATAACTAGATGGCTAGACTGTTCCAGATCTGTTGAGCACCTTCGAGGGATCACGCTGATGGCGCTAGACTGAAGTGATGGCTTTACAGCTTGTACAGGTCTGAACTTGAACGTCATGCGAAAGGGTTGGTGAGTTGAGTCAGTAGCTTTAGGCAGTAGGTCGCACACACTCCCTTCTGCTAGACCAATCGAAGATTATCACCAATCCCTTGTTAAAAAGGATCCAGGTACATATGTGCGCAGACTTGTATTAATAGAGCTGCAGATAGCCACATCGGTAATGAAATTTCCAACTGCCACGTTAGATCAGCCATTAAGAATTGGTTCGACTGCCTATTTCGTGGTTATTGTATAAAGACCTAAGGTGCTCTTCAGGCCAAACTAATCATTCAAATCGACAATGCTAAAGCTCAATAGAATAAAGGCTGAAACAGATAAGTCCGTTCCTCTTTGTTCTTTCGTACCTTTCGTTCTTTCGTCAAAGGCTCAATCACATAGCTTCGTTCTCTTTCGTTCGTTCTTGTCGTTCTTTCATTCTGCGAGTTCAATGCTATACACTTCATATGGAAGTGTCCACATCAGGAAGAACAGAAAAGAATGAATTGCCTTTTACTTTCCAAGCTGGTACGTGCTTTTACCAAAGCAGTCCCCCAACTAAATTCTAACCGCTTTCAAAGCTGCTTGTCCTCCGTATCGAGGAAGAGCCAGTCCATTGAGTGTTCTAATGTTTTATGGTCACGAAGATAATCGCCCGTTTTCTTCGTTCTATATAATTTATAAAAACTCCAGTAATGCTTCCTCAGAAGCATATTTAACAGCGCTCCAAAAAAGCTCCCGTGAGCAGCGCTCCCAATTTTTCCTACTAGATCCCTAAGCAGCAGAAAATCTGTGGTGCGATTATTATAAGTTACAGCAAGAAGGAGATTGAGTTTTCTCCTCCATCGCGGCTTCCCTTTTCCCAACGAGGATTTGGGATATGAATCGTAAATCAGTGTAACGCTAAGCTTGAGGGTTTTAATGCCTGAGTTAGTACCATAGACCAAATAGATCGCATTGCTTCTGCAAAGACGTCCCCTCAAAGAATGTAATGTAACTCTTTAAGCTATAAAAAAAAAATCAACAAAATCCAATAGGCAGTGAGTAGATCATATTCAATGTTACAGTTCCGACAAAATATTAAAATTATTATAAACAAAAGACTAAATGACTACAAGGACACCAAACAGCAAAATATAATATAGATTGTCGCCTAAAAGAAGATTTACGAGCCCTAGATACCACACAACGCCAATCCAAAAATCGACTAAATCCTGTAGGATGATATTACTTTAAACCAAAGCCAAAAAACTGCCGTCGAGCTGCTAATGATGAAAAATGATATCATGATACCCGCGCGTTTGCCAAAAAAGTACTTCAAGGCACAATTACTTTGCCAGTTATCCCCATTCTAAAGTATAAGGAAGAAAGGATACATTTCCTAAATTATTTAAATTGATATATAACACATTTCCACTTTTAGTATGTCAACCACGACCCATGGGATTTCATTTATGGTAAAAAAATAAAAAATAAATTCTTTAGTTTCAAAAATAAATAAAAAAATAAAGTAAATATTTTTTATATGAAAAAACCAAGCTTAGGAGTAACCCTTTATACTACCAGTCCGTCATGTCGTTCAGTTCGTGGTGCAATGTCTAGTAGTAAGCTGGGTTTGAAGAATAGAGGAGAATAGGAAAGGTTAGAGGGGGTCTGGAGGGTGTAGAAGAAAATGACGATGAACCTCACGTTTGAACTCTAAGGTGTTGTACGAGTTCGGAAATACTGACTGCGGGAGATTATTCCACAGTCGAGTAGTTCTATTCATAAACGAACTTCTATACTGGATTGTGCGCGAAGGGGGGGGGGCTGTAGGGTATGGGGGTGAGCCGAGCGGGCAAGTCTTGTGTTGTGGGAAAAATATTGCCCTGCAGGCAGGAGGTCCTGAACTTCAGTGGAACAGTCGCCATGGTAATAGCGATAAAGTATGGATAGGGCTACTACATTCCTACGGTGGCTTAAGGTATCTAAGGAGGCGCGAAAGGGGCCATCACCAATGAGTTTTTAGGGCGCGATTTTGCACCTTGTCGAGGTAAGCCAAGGAGGTTTTTGGGGCGCCTGCCCAGATATACGAGTTGTATTCGAGGCGCGGCCGAATGTAGGATTTGTATATTGTAGCCAAGGCGGCTGGTTGGAGGAGGAACTTGCATCTCTTGAGAAATCCAAGGCATTGGGAGGCTTGTTTGGCGGTTTGGAATTTATGTAGTCATTCCATCGCAGATGCTCTGTTAAAGTTACCCCTTGGATGTTGAGAGTTGAGTCAGCCGTTAAATTCTCTTTATCCACTGAGATAGGAGGAAGGTCGGTACAATTTTTGTTGGAGATCAGACAGAATTTCGTTTTCGTGGCATTGAATTCGACGCGGTTCATTTCACCCCAATGAAGAATTGATTCGATATCCCGGTTGATCGAAGTGCACATCAGTTAACGGTGGTAAAGACAAGGTCTGGCACGTGCTTGTCTTATATTGTCGAAGGAGTAAGAGAAATGCAAAGTACCATCATCAGCGAAGCAATGAAGTGGGTTGGAGGGGATTAAGACCAAATCATTAATGAAGATTAGAAAAAGTGCGGGTGAGAGAATTGACCCCTGGGGAACTCCGGCCGAAATGACATGTGGGTTGGATTCGACGCCGTCCAATACTACCTTGATTGAACGGCCTGAAAGAAAGCTCTTAATCCAGTTCCTTAGAACTAAGTGTATACCAATAGCTTGAAGTTTATTCAACAGAGCTGGGTGTCATACTCTGTCAAAAGCCTTTGATATATCTAGAGCAACCAGACCAGACTCACTAAAGCTGGGAATACTTTGGTTGATACTCTCAGTTAAACACACAAGCAGATCGCCAGTAGACCGTTTTGGTCTGAAGCCGTATTGCCTGTCGTGTATAATTTGGTTGGATTCTAGATATTTCATCAGCTTTTTATTGATTATTGTCTCCATGATTTTGGAGAGTACAGAAGTATAGCAATTACTTCTGTTCTCTCCAAAATCTTGGGCTTCACCCTTTTTGGGATTGGCTGAACATGAGCTAGTTTCCAAGAGTCGGGATACACTCCGGGGAAGTAAGACAGGGCAAAAAGTTTGCGCAGGGGTTTAGCCAAAGGTGAGGCACATTTTTGGGGGATTTTGTCGGGGCCAGTGGATTTATTGACGTCGAGTTCTTTGAGACACCTAAATACCTCGCGAGTCCTGAAGTGAACCCCGTCCATTGAGTGGGTGGTATTCTCGAGAGTGGGGGATGACATACCAGCATCGGGTAGAGAAGAATTTGCGGCCAACAGAGAAGCTAATAGGTCAGCCTTGGGTTTGCTTTCTGTTATCACTTCCTTGTTGTGAATAAAAGGAGGTGTTGAGGAGGAAGTAAAATTCTTCTTGATGGCAGTTACCAAGGACCAGAAGTTTTTGCTGCCTGTAGTGGAGTTAAGAATCTTACTTCTCAATCTATCATCAAATGATGATTTGACTTTCCTGATGATGGAATAACAGGAGTTTCTCAATTTGAAGTGGCTCATTAGGCGAACGTCTGTATGCTCTATATGCGGCTTCTTCAGTTTTGATTGGGTTCATACATTCCCCATTAAACCATTTGTTTGGCCTAGGCTTCACAGATTTGGTAGAGTGAGGGATGAACAAGCGCATACCCCCTCGTATAATTTTGGTGACACCGAGGGCCGCATAGTTCGCATTGGCATTACGGAAACACAAATCCCAGTCATTGGCGTCAGTGGCTTGGAAGAAGTGAATAAGACCCAACCAGTTGGCTTTCCCATAGCGCCACACAGTTCTTTTAGGAGCTGTGGTGGTTGTGGTCGAGGATGGATATGGGAAATAAGCGCTAATTAATTTATGGTCCGAGTTGCCAAGGGGTGAGCTAACCTTGACGGAGTACCGCGTCGGATGAGAAGGAAGAAACAGGTCAAGGAGATGAGCTCCTTGACCTGGAATATCAGGGACTCTTGTAGGGCATTTAACAATTTGGTGTAAGTTGTTGAAGCTCGCAAAGAGCTCGGCGTCTTTGCCAGGAAGACTGGTGCCATTTGAGTAATTTAGCCAATGTACATTGTGAACGTTGAAATCACCCCCAACAATGATTTCACTCTCCGGGTGGGAAAATAAAAATCCGGAAATCTGTTCGGAAATAGCATCGAAGGCTGAGGTGGTGGCTTCATTACTAATATTAGGACTCCTATATAAAAAACAGAAGAATATGGCGTGGCTATGGATAATTATTTTAATCCAAAGATGGTTAAAATCAGAGGACGTACTACTGTACCACTTCTGAAACGCCACGTCATTCCTAATATATATGGCTAATCCCCTATGGGCGGAAAAGTTGTGCACTAAGTTATACCCTGTCGCCTGAAATCGATCTAAATCAAGATCTGGTAACACTTGGGTTTCACTCAGTGCGAAAATAGCAGAGGTATGGAGCAGTAAATGCCACTTTTAGACGCTGACGGCAGGATGAGTCGAAGGAAATATACACCAACGAGCCATACAGAAAATGGGGAACAACAAGTGATTTTAGCGAGTTTAGCTCGAATAGGCGAAGATAACTCAGACTTCCATGTAGCCGCAATTTACTAAGAGTGCCATCGATTTTAGATAGCATCAATGAGACATGATTGCAGCAGGAGAGTTTGGAATTGACAACAATACCCAGGTTTTTGGCACATTCAACAATTGGTAGAGGAACATTATCAAGTGAAATAGGCGGGAAACCATCCAGGGACAGCGAGCAACGACTAAGGAAAAGTACTTGTGATTTAATGGGATTTAATTTAAGGAAATTACTAGAACTCCACTCAGTAATTTGAGATAGGGTTCTATTGAGTTTAGAGACACAGAACTCAATCTGATGAGGAGGACACGAGATATATAGCTGAAGGTCATCAGCATAGAGATGAAAAGAGCAGTGACGGATAACGGATGGAAGATCATTGATATAAAGGGAGAAAAACATAGGACCAAGAACCGAACCCTGAGGCACACCTGCACAGGGCCGGCACTTGGGCGTTTTGCGCCCGGTGCACAATGCCATATTGCGCCCCATTAGCTCTTCATTTTTTAATCGAAAAAAAGACCAAAACAGTGGATGGGAGAAATAATTTTCATAGCGTCCCCTTCAAGTCATAAAGACGTATCTCAAAATTGGTTTTTGAGATACGTCAGCGATGAACTCGTCCTACCTCCCTCTACGTCCTCTCTAAGTGGCGTATCTCTATGTATTCGTAACGGTTTAGGAGTTATGTAACATTTTTTCCCGGCGTATCTCATTAATTTAACTTATAAGTTCACGCAAACTGACGTTATTTGGCTCTCCTGAAAAGTTGCCAAAACTGAGATACGTCTATATGACTTGAAGGGGACGATAGTTTGCGCACCCCAACGACTTTCTCCCCGAAATATATGTATATCCTCCTGCCTCCACGGCAATGTTTTTCCCCGCAACACAAGATTAGCCCTTTCGTCTCCCATCAGTTTAGAAATTCGTTTTTTTTTTTTCGACTGTGGAGTAACCTCCCACGGTCAGTATTCCCGAACTCCTACATCCAAGAGTTCTCCAAGGGTCATCTCTATCTCCTCATGCATTCCAGACTCTCTTTAATCTGTCTTATCCTTCGAGCTAAGCTTGCTACCAGACATCTGACCATGACGTGTACGATATGACGGACCGGTAGAACAAAGAGTGACACCTGAGCTTAGACTTACGCAAAAAAACCAATTTGATGAAAATTAATCTATATCTATAAAAATCTTGTGTCACAGTGTTTGTTACCGAACTCCTCCGAAACGGATTGACCGATTTTTATGAAATTTTTTGTGTATATTTGGTAGGTCTGACCACAAGAAACACCTGAAAAATTTAAAAAAAATTGGCAATTGTAGGAGTTTTCACTTCATTTTAGTTTCTATGGCTTCATGGCCAAATTATCATTAAATTGAATTATTCCATTTAATGAATATTTCAAATTTACGCAGCTGTCAAACAATAGGTAGGCCATAACACTATCGAAACTAAACTGAAATACAATCAGCAATATAGCATACTCAACATACGCTAGATCCATGGCGGCCAGGGCGAATTTCCACTTTCTTCACAACCCCCTTGACATGGGTATCAAATGAAAGAGTATGATAAGTAGAATACAATAAACAATAAAGTACACTCAATATACCATTAAATCTATCCGTCCAGCCGTCCCAAGAGGGCGGATTACCACATTCTTCACAAACACCTCGAATGGGTATCAAATGAAAGGGTATGATAAAGAATACAATAAGCAATCTAGTATACTCAATATACCGTTAGGTCCATGGCGGCCGTCTCCGTTCTTTGAGGTACTTCAGCTGTGTAAAATTCAAATTCAAATCAAATGTAAAATTTAATACTAAGTCAATGGATGGTTTTTATTGACTACTATTGGCTTATGGGTGCAGCGAGGCGTACCGGGTCCCAGCTTGTATAACTATAAAATTTAGTAAAGCATGGTGTATACAGGGTGTATGTATTTGTTAATTTTACAAAGCGGCCGGGTGGTTTTGGTTAGAGGAAAAAAATCGTAGGGTGGGTGGGGGCCGGTAAATCATAAAGTTTTTTTTTGTTTATGTGGCATCGTCAAGCTCAGGAATCACCCTTTGTACCACTAAACCATCATGTCGTTCAACTCATGGTGCAATGTCCTGAAAATAGAAAAAGAATAGGAAAGGTTAAGGGTAGTCTGGTGGATGCATAAGGAGAAGGCAGTGAGCCTCGCGTTTGCACTACTGGGTGTTATATGAGTGCATCCATTTTTTAACAGACAGGTGAGTCGCAACCGTCAGGGCTAGCAGTCTTGTTGGAGTGTTATGCCTCCAAATGTATCCCACTAACCAGCCGACAAAGGCTGGTACAGTACCAGACTACCAGGTGAAGAAGGAGGTGCACCGACCGCTAGATGAAAACTCCACCTAAGCGGAAATTTAGTACCCTATTATTATTAAGGCAGGATGCCTTATTAGGGTTCGCCGGTAGGGTCCGTAGAGTTTTTTGTTAGAGTTTTACAGATCACCTTTTTTTACCCTAATCCCCGTCAAATTGCGCCCGGTGCAAGTGCACCGTTGGCACATATGAAAGCGCCGCTCCTGCACCTGCAGATACTCTAAGGAAAGAGGATATCGCATTATTGTGCCGAACACACTGAAACCTATTAGAGAGAAGAGAAGAAAAAAGATGAACAGAAGAAGAAGAGAAGTTTATGAAGGAGATGCGAGTGAACCACAGAGTCAAACTCCTTGGACAAATCAAGAAGAACTAGTACTGCAATATCACTTCGATCAAGAGCGGAACGAAGATCAGTCGTTACCTTCTGTATAGCAGTTTCGCAACTATGGAATTTACGGAAGCCAGATTGGAGATTGGAAACGAAATTATAAGAATCAAGATATCGAACGACTTGAGTAAATACAATTTTCTCAAGGACTTTAGCTAGAAAGGGAAGAATACTAATTGGGCGAAAATCAGACAAATCAGCAGGGAAGGGCTTTTTAGGTACGGGAGTCACTAAGGCTTTTTTCCATAGTAAAGGGACTTGGGAGGTTGTCAGGCAATAATTAAGAATATGCGTGATAATTTCAACAATTAAAGGGGCGAGAATCTTAAGAAAGCAAGGAGAAATTCCATCATAGCCAACGCTGTTGGACGAAATGGAAAGCAGTATTCCAAGTACTTCAAGTGAGTCAACACAATGAAAATTAAAACCATCAACACACAGGGCATTTGAGAAAGGGGTACAAGAAAAGGAAGACAATGACGAATTGGGAGGGGATTGAATGAAAGATGCATTGAGTCTACAACTCTACATCATAAGAGTTAAGATCAGAGGAATGAATGCCTAGAGGACGGAGATTAGACCAAAGTTACTTAGTGGACAGAGCAGGATCAAGTTTACGGGAGTAAAATTCACGCTTGGCAAATTTGACTTTGCTATTGATTAAGTTACGAAGATTTTTGTACTCACGAAGGCAGCTCAGGATCTTCGTTCTGCGATAACGTCTATACAAGAACTCACGCTCAACAATCAAGTTGCGGATTTCGTAAGAAAACCAAGTGGAAGTTGGAGTTTTATAACGTCTTCTTGTAACTAAAGGGACACATTGATTAAATATAGACTGAGTGAAAGAATTAAACAGATCGACTTTGGTGTCTACGCAGGTTGTATTATAGATATCAGCCCAAGGTATAGACGAAGAAGCTTCAGAAAGGCGAGTAAAATTGATGTTATTGAAGTCACGATACGAAGAAAAGTTAGGCAGGGAGGAGGAAGGGTAAAAAGTAAAACGAAGCGAGAGGAAGAGGATATCGGGTCAAAGAAGCTAGGGGGAAAAATTTGGTTATGTTTTAACACTGAGTTGGTGGAGGTAGCAGTGAGTACATCAAGGAGCGATGGATTATGGCAGTTTAAAAATGTGGGCAGTTGATTTAGAATACGTAGATCCAATGATCCCAAAAAGTATTTGAGTGTATTCGCACGTTCATTCGCCTTCAGTAGATCAACATTAAAGTCACCAGCAGCAATTATAAATTATCATAATGACGGACAAGATCAAAAAAGTTACCAGCAACATCGGGAGTAAACACATTAGGTGGACAGTAGACACTTACAATAACACATTTGTCATGGGATGATTTTATTTCTACTGCGATAAATTCAGATTGTGAGCCAATGGACTGGCCCACTACTTTTGAGGAGAGAGAGAAGGTGACATATAAATAGCAACACCACCCCCAGTACGACCCAAGCGATCATTCCGATGCAAAGAAAAAGTAGGCAAAGAAACATAGGAAGTTGGGATTTCTGGTTTAAGCCACGTCTCATTGACTACAATAACATGCAATTTAGTATTATCAAAAATGTATCTCAATTCATCCATTTTATTCCTCAGACTTCTTGCATTAAAGGTACATATATTCAGCCCTGAGGAGGAGGAGCAGAGGAATTCCATCAGGGGAATTCATCATTAAAAAATGAACAACAGAGCCAGAGAAGCCAAAAGGCACATGGAAAAAGAAAATAAAGAAAAGGTGAAAAATTAGGAAGAAGGAAGACAAATAGAAGAAGAAGACTAGGCGATAAAGCTAGCATAAAAAAGGAAACATAAAATAAAATATAAATGAAATTATAGATACATATATAGAAGACAACATTCTTCTTCTCTCAAATAAATAAATAAAAAAAAACGTCAAAATTTTTATTTTTTCCAAGAATATAGTCACAAAAATCCTTAAAACTTCTCTGACCTACCTTTATCTAGAAAAGAAATGTCAATATTTATACGCTAGATATCTTTTAGTGTATCTTTCTCCCTTCAACCCTCTTTTTTAAAGGACATAAAATATATTTTTTATAGTAGGAATAGAATACAAAATCCCTTAAGGTTTAATTCTTCTATTCTATGTATATCAAACACTTTACTTCCCTTAAATATAAAATTAAAATATTCAAAAACAAAATTTGCATACCTAAAAATTGTTTTCTGCCAGATTAGAATTTTTTTCTACGTTTGAGCATTTTTTAAATTTATCAATAAAAAATATTTAAAATTTAGATTAATTGTTTTAATATTATTATTTATTTATGGTTCCTTTTTAAAAAATTGTTAAAAAAATTAATTAGAGAAAATCACTTTTTAAAAAATTTCATTTCATATTTCACACTAAAAATTTTATTAACATTTATTAAAAACAAAAAAAAAACTAAAAAAACACTTATTTATATTTAATAAATATTTTAAATTTATATTTAATACGAAAAAAACACAACTGCCTTATATAGACTCGTTTCAGGATATTAAATGTGAATTTTATCACCAAGGGAATTTTTTATACAGCACCGAAAAACATCGAGAATTTACTTTTGTCACTTGTGAATTATAAAACAACCAAGGGAAAAAAAATTTGGAATTTGAATTTTTTATTTATTAATTTACAAAAAAAAGAAAATTTAAATAAAATTAAATAATCAATGTTTTTTTCTAAAACACTTTTTTCAAAAACAAAAAAAAATCTTCGAAACTCACGCGCGCGAAATTCTCTTTTCTAATTTTTAATCGCCGAAAAATTTTTTTCCTAATTTCTCAAAAGAAATTTTCTCGCACGTCTGAACTGGTGAAAGTCGCGGAGAAAACTGTTTCGCCGGAAAAGCATTTTCCACCTTTTCACAGTACAAACGAACCGGCAGACAGAACAGAACCGTCTGATGAGATGCTGCTGCTGGGCTAGCTGGCTGGCTGCCTCTTGGCTGCTTGGCCATGAGTCGTCGATGTGTCGGACGGGGTGGATTTTCCTAAAACGGGTGAGAAAAGCGCGCACAAGTGAACAACTCCACATTCCCAAAAGGAGGAGATAGGGGAAAACTACCACCCGTTCTTCCTTCCCTCCCAGTGTGTGTGTGTGTTTGGATCGCTTCAACCATCTTCAACAGCCTTTATAAAAGCATAGGAACGACCGAACGAGGATAAAAATCATCACAACCCCCTTCCGACAAAAAAAATAAAAACACGTCGCCTGCTTGAATTTAAAGAAAGCCTACCCCAAAAACGGGGGGGGGGGGGTGATGTGTATTTTTCAAGGCCAAACATGGTTTTAAAGGGGGGAGATTTAAAACTAAGATTTATTCCCTTTTGCTCCTTTAACTTTGTGCATTATCCTTCAGACTTGGGCTCCGACCGACCGACAGTGACAGTAGTCACCGACTTTGTGTGGAAAACACACGAACGATGAAAGGAAGAAGTTTTGTCACGGCAACGACAATCTGTTCTCTATTCAATAGGTCAAGAACACGCTTAATCTCATCTATATCTATAAAAATCTCGTGTCACAGTGTTTGTTACCGAACTCCTCTGAAACGGGTTGACCGATTATTATGAAATTTTATGTGTATATTTGGTAGGTCTGAGAATAGGTCGCAATATAGTGTACTCAATATACGCTAGATCCATGGCGGCCGTCTCAAGAGGGCGCATTACGACTTTCTTCAGAACCCGTTCGACATGGGTATCAAATGAAATAATATGATAAGTAGAATACAATAAACAATAAAGTACACTCCATATACCGTTAGATCCCTGGCGGCCGTCCCAAGAGGGCGGACTAGCACTTTCTTCGCAACCACCTAGATATGAGTGTCAAATGAAAGGGTATAATAAGTAGCATGCAATAATCAATGTAGTATACTCAATATACTGTTAGATCTATGGCGGCCGTCTCATTTACCCATTCTTTGAGGTACTTCATCTGTGTAAAATTCATATCTCGAAAATTACCAAGTCAATGGATGGTTTTTATTGGCTACTATTGGCATATTGGTGCAGCGAGGGGTACCGGGTCCCAGCTAGTCTTCTATATAAATATAATTGGAGCGTCTGTCTGTGTGTCTGTATGTCTCTCAGTCTGTTTATCTGGGCTAATCTCGGAAACGGATAATCCGACTTGGATGGGACTTTCACTGGAACATTCAGTATTTTTGCGAGCATGTTTTAGGCTATTTGTATATGCCTTATATTAGCTTCATTTGCATGTATGTAGGTATTATATGTATGAATGTATGTATGTATGCATGTATGTATGTATGTAGACAACTCTTGTAACTCGACTTTGACCAATTTCCATGTAACCGATCAACTTGAAATTTTGCGCATATGTAAAGTTTGCAAGACAATGCATTCTGACCATTTTGTAAAAAAAATTAAGATGGCGGTTCCAAGATGGTGGTTCCAAAATGGCAGCCGAATTTCGCAATCGTGCTCCCCGTCCCTTGACATGGGTATCAAATGAAAGGATATGACAAGTAGAATACAATTAACTATGACGCGTCATTCAAAATTCAAAATGGCGCCGATACAAAATGGCGAACTACCTTTTTCTTTACAACCCACTCGAAATGGATATCAAATGGGGCGTTCAAGAAAATTTCCAGTGTTAATAAAATATGAATATAGGTAAACAGTCCAACGATTAGACCGAAAACTTGAAAACATAGTCGAAAAAAGAACGAAGAGAGAAGACTTTTTTTGATATCATTTCAATTCTAGCGGTATAGTTGTATAAACTCTTCCAGGCGTGTTCGACGTTCGACATGTTCGACGAGACTTCGTAATTTAATAATTATTAATTAGAAATAAAATATGTGTTCACTTTACACTCGCTGCGGCACAATTGACAAAACTGTGCAGTTTTCTGCTACACACTCTCAGTTTTAATTGTACAGTTCTATCTGTACAGTTTTATCTATTGATATTTTGATTAGACCTCCGTTTAACTGTACAGTTCGCACCGTACGATTTAACTGTACAGTCCGACTGCACAGTTAATTCGCACAGTTAAAACTGAAGGTGTGTAGCGGCCATTAGACAGAAGTCGTTTGAGATCGGAACTGCTGCTTTGATAATGAATGCAGGCTGGCAAATGAACGTAAGAACGCTGCGTACCGAACAATACAGCAGTCTCAGAAAACACGGGCCCACGAAGAGTAATATAAAGAGCTCAGAAAAGAAGAAAGAGAATTCACAGGCGAAAGAAGGAAGCCCGAGAAAAAACTCTCGTCTGTGAACTAGAACAGTACAGAGAGCGACGGCCGCTTCAGACGCGGGAGTTCTCCGAAGTGTCCCGCAGTATGACGCAATACACACCACGTTGCAAATACTGCAAGGACAAAGAAGGAAATCTGATCTTCGATTATAAAAGCATCTTGGAGAGATGGGAAGAGCACTTTCACTAAATTGCTAAATCGCGAGCTAGCTGAGGATTCGGTCACTCCACCAATATCTGACGATAATGCTATGCTGCCGCCACCAAGCTTGGAAGAAGTTAGCAGAGCCATCAGCCGGCTCAAAAACAACAAGGGCTCAATTCTAGACCTCAAAGTGCTCTATCTAAATATTTGGGTTCGACAAAATTGAAGCGCGCTATATGACGCCTTTTTTCTTTTTGGTAGAAGCTGTGTGGTAAGGGCTGCCTATAGTCCGATATATACTTAGGCACCAATGAATAGCTCTTGGATATGTAAGATGCAGAGCGAGGCCTGCAACAGAGCACAGAGGTCGCCATATTGAACCGACTACAAATAAAATCCCGGTGCTATTGCGATCTTGCGTTAATATGCACATTTTTGTATTGCCAGTGCCGTGCGAGTGGTGTAACCAGCTGCTAAAACATGAAACGACGAAACACGAAAACGGGAAACAGCAACGTCCCTTTTCAGGAGCAAATCAGTAGTCTCGTCTTATAATGTTGTCAATGTTCGTCTCAAGCCGAAATGCATTTACTCGATTTTTTTTCGGGCCGCCAAATTGTGAATTTTTGGGCCGCACAATGGCCGGAAATTTTATAAAATTGACGACTTTTTTAGAGCTTTTTTGGGGAAAAAATGTTGAAGAAGCAAATTTTGCACAGAGTGACAATTATCTGGGAACGTCAAAATCCACGCGCACGAAATGTTTTCTGATCATATTCAAGATGGTTAAGTGTCTGTTGTGTACATAGTACCAAATTACCGATAAGTGGTGCTTAACATCGAATTTTGAAAAAAAAATTGTACGTAACATATTTTTAATAGGTAACTAAATTTTTTTATGTACCCAAAAACATGTTTCCAGATTTGTTATTTGTTTCATTATACCCTTATCTTATCCCGGACTATGCACACACAATTCTTTTTTATAAAAGGCGTTGCAAGGCACACGGGTTTCTGCTAGTATATTTTTATTTTTATATTTATTTTCTATTTTTATTTAAAATTCTATTTTTATTTTTACTTTACTACCAGGGAGCAGTATCATTAAACCAACCAAAAAAACACACACACATTTCGCATACGAACACAAAAATTGTGAATTTAAACCGACTTTTTTCTCCTCCCAGGTGAGAATTGCAAAGGTAAATCATTTTGATTAGCCTCAGACATGAATGATAACGCACAAAAAAAAGAAAATAACAAAAAAAAATTAGCAAGAGAAAACACAAAATTTATTTTTAATGAGTTCAACGATTCTGAATAAGCGCGCTCTCTTCTCGTACCTGTATATATTATTCAAAAGTGGCGCAAGGTGAATTTTTGATATTGTTTCAATTGTTATATGGGGGTGGACTGTAGACATATACTAGATGGGGAGAGAGAGGGTTTCACATATAGTTTAAAATAATCATATAGTGTGTAGTCACAACAGACAACCTTTAACTTTACTATGGCATAAGGGAAATTTGTGTGTCATCATCATTCTTACGTGTTGTTTCTGGTGTAAGTTTGTTTTTAAAGATAAATCTCACGTGCTTTGATATCATTTATATATTTTTTTAATTTGAGGCATTTTGAGATGGGTATTTTGGATATAGTGTTTTTGGGGGATGATGGGGGTTGAAAATTAAATGACTGAAAGCAAGCCATAATTTGTCTCATACATAAGAAAGGGAATGAAATTTGTAAGCTGTGAGAACTATAGGGGGTTTTTATTCCCTTCTATAAATATAGGATATGAAATATTCCCAAACTATATAGAGAATAGGCTGAATCTTATTAGGTGTGCCAGCTAAACCAGCAGTGCCGGCGGATCGTTTTAGGCCCGGGTGGTTAGTCAGACAAGCACAGCCTCTCCTCCGAAACTGTTATTTGGTAACAACCCTTCTTAAAAAAGGAAGGAAGGTAGGTCACTTCATTGTGAATCGTGTTACATACAGAATTTCTAAGGGTCTCGGTGAGAAACGAGATCCTTAGACAAATTCTCTTACCCCTTCATACAGGGAGCCTTTTACATCAAATTCGCAATGAATTTGATGCAATATGAGTTCCCTGTGAACAACAAATCCTAAACGGAAAATAATTATCTAATTTCCATTTTCAAATGTACAAAATTCCTTAACGGACAAATCTTCAACGTACAAAAATCCACTTCAACAAATGTAACATTCTCAGACGCAACCTGATCGCGTTTATTTTTTCACAAGCTTTTCTGGCCATTAAAAAACAAAAAAGACATCCACGGGAGGAACGTAACTTTACCCATCCGATCTAGCGCAATTTGCAATGCGCCGCGTGAGAAACGCGCGGTAAGCAAATTGCGCAGGTGGGAAAAGTTCAAGGGCGCGTTTCTCCCTGCCTGTGGTCAATTTTCCTGGCCACCACCGGCGGGTGGAAATTTTAATTAATTGAGTGTTGTTTGAACTACTGTAACGGTCGGAATTATCATTTATTTGGGTTGGGAAATTTATTTTGGGAATCACCTTGTAAAGGGAAATTTTGGAAAAAATCACTTTGCGGAATCAGGAAAATTTTAAAAAAGGATAGGCGAGGGAAAAAATAATAATAGAAAGGAGTTCTGTTTTTGAAAGGAACGAAAAAAAGTAGTTGGAATTTAGACGGCTGGAGTCTTGTACATTCTGAGGGATTAAAAATATAAAAAAATCAGTTTTTTTTGAATCCATACTACTGGCTGGAAGACCAATACATTCATTATCCAGTCCATTTGAGGAAAAAACCACATTTTCGCTTCAAATCAGCAATAATCAGGACTAGTTCGGTGCTGTGAAGCCTAGGCGGTAATCCAAGCAAGATTAGGCACACCATTAGGAAGGGAGTTTGGAGAGGTACCGAAGCGGATACCAGCAATATCAAAAAAAAACTTGGTTCGTTTGGCCCTTAGTTGAGGGAGCAGGATATGCAGGTTTTGGTGTTATTTTGACGAAATTTTTAGCTAAGAAAGGTGCGGTTTGGCGTTAATCTGGACCAACTGGTTATTTATTTAAGGGGCAAGTCCCGGTGGTTTTAATACTCATCGTTTATCTGTCACCAAAAGGGCAGAAAAAACGGGAAAACCGTGGAGAGAACTGGCGGAAGGCATTGGAGAGAAGGTGTATGACGATACAGGCTTAAAATCAGAAGATCAACAGACCGAAGATTTATCTAAAATTGCTTGAATTTGGTTTAGATAGTGCAAAGTTGCCGGGAAACTAGAGGATAGGTATCGAGCTGCAGACATTAGTATATGAAGAGCTTCAGGTAATTAAGCCATAACCATAGTGCATCCACACCAGCTGGATCCGAGAAAAAATACACACGAAAAACAAAAAAAATTACACTAAATAAAATTACCAAAAATTTTCTTTTTATTGCTTTAATTTAAAAACACAAAGAAAAATTTATTCATAATATATTAATTTTAATAGTAGTTAGTATTACCTTTGTAATATTCTTGATAATTATTGGTGAATTTGTGTTGCTCCTTGTCGGATATATGTTGTTCTTGATTGGTTCCGAGAAAAGTGTTTTCTTCTAAGTGATTTCTTTGGATTGTAATCTCGTTTGTACAAAGCGAGGAGTATTGGCCAATGCTGCGCGCTTTATGGTTATCTTTCATACTCATGTGCACGTAATTCGTAGGTTTTTTTGAATTGTATTCGTTCACGGTTAATATTTGACACGGGCAACTCATCAGATTGTGATTGGTAATGCTCCCATGTAATGTTTGGGTTGATAGTATATTAAAGGATTGTATTTATTAAAATGACCATGCGTTAAATTTGTTTCTTGTGGAATGGTTGAGGGAGGGGGTCATTCCTTTTCAGGGTGATGCGGCTCAGGCGATGACAGGAGGACGATAGACGGAAGTCAAAGTTGCACAGGCACAGGTAAGTGGTGAACCCACCGCGGTAAGCCCCGGCCACACACCCCACGACCCCTCCGGCGAGCTAGATAACTCCGTGTGGCCGGCGTAGGAGTTCCGGATTTTCTGTTCATTTCTTATGTATGGTATTGGCTCCTTGGTCATGCTCTTCCGGGCTTGTGGCTAAGGGGGTAATACCTCGCATAAGTGGCGCCCACTGTTGACTTTTTGCGCAAAAAGAAAGAGTGTTGTTTTAACGGTCTAGCGCGGCGGGCGCGTCGCCGCTATTATTGAAAAAGTTTTCCCTGGACTACAATCCGTGGCCGGCGGACAAAAAGAGTTATTTCGATCGCGGCGCATATTAATTAATAAAAATAATTTAAAAAACGCGGTCGGTGGTGGACACGCTGGCACCGTGGCGGTTGCTTCGGCACCGTGGCGGCTGCCAGTAGTTTTTAAGTTAAAAAACAGATAATTAAAATTTAAAATTAATTAATAAAAGTAAAAAATAATTTTTTTTGCTGTGACTAGTAAATATAAAAAACATTGTGACTAGTGAATATAAAAAACAAAAAAAAATTAAATAATGATAAATTGAAATATGTATCTATTTTGCTGTTTGTTAAAGCTAAGAGAAAATAAAATAAAATTGTGTTCAAAAATAATTATTGTGAGTGATGTTTTTTTATAACAATTGTGAAATCATTCAATAAATAAAGAAAAAAAACCCAGTGATATACATATGAAAGTTTAAACAACACAAAAAGAAATAAATTAAAAGACATAAATATATATAAACAAAAAGAAATAAAAGAGAGTTGTTTTTAATACAACAATCGGAAGATCAAGGTGTACAGAACAAAATACCACATGTGGATCCAGATAGTGATGCGCAGTATCTCCTTGATCTTTTTCTAACTTCTCATCCAGCGCGTTATTCCGTCACAGTTGATTCACCTCTCGGCAATTCGGACCACTGCCTAGTTAGCGCTAGCTTCCCATTCAAGTTTCCCACCCCTCCCAAACCAGTTAGAAGAACTGTATGGCATTATGGGAAGGCCAATTGGTTGGGGCTTATTAATTTTTTCCAATCTACTGACTGGGACCTGTGTTTCCGAAACAAAAACGTCAACTCTGCCGCTATCCGTATTTCTAGGATCATACAGGCAGGAATGCATTTGTACATTCCTCATTCTACTAAATCTGTGAAGCCTAGGCCCAACAGATGGTTTAATCAGGAGTGTATGAATGCAATCAGAAATAAAGAAGCCGCCTTTCGAGCTTACAAGAGCTCCCCGAGTGAATCGCTCCGTGCAGAGTATATAAAACTAAGAAATTCCTGTAAAGTCACCATCAGGAATGTCAAAAATTCATTTGACAGCAAGTTGAGAAGTAAACTCCTTAATGCAACCTCTGGTAGCAAGAACTTATGGTCCTTGGTAAGCTCCATTAAGAAGAATTTCACTTCATCCACAACTCCTTCACTTATCCACAATGAGAAGGTGATAACAGACAGCAAATCCAAGGCCGATTTATTAGCATCTCTGTTTGCTTCCAATTCTTCTTTACCCCAAACTGATATGCTACCCCCGGTTCTTGAGCTCAGCGCTCATCTAATGGACAGGGTTTTCTTCAGGACTCGCGAGGTGTACAGGTGCCTCAAGGAGCTCGATGTAAACAAATCGACTGGACCCGACAATATACCCCCTATCGTCTTAAAACAATGCGCCTCACCTTTGGCTAGATCTCTGCGCAAACTTTTTGCCCTATCATACTCTTCCGGAGTTTACCCAGACTCTTGGAAACTTGCCCATGTTCAGCCAATACCGAAAAAAGGTGACTCCAGCGATCCCTCCAACTACCGCCCAATAGCAATTACTTCTATTCTCTCCAAAACCATGGAGACGATAATTAACAAAAAGCTTATGGGATATCTAGAATCCAACCAACTTATCAGCGACAAACAATACGGCTTCCGTCAAAAAAGATCCACTGGTGTAGTGCTGTGTCGTTCATGAATGATCCGTTCGTTCTGAACGGAACAGTGTACTGAGCCAAATGAACTGGTTCACTAAGTAGTACATGTTCCGTTCTTTCGTTCAATGGTACTGCACTGGTTCAGTGGTACTGAACTGTGTTATGAATCATGAACGAAAAGAACCAAATGTACGGGTCTTGAACGAAAAGACCTGAACTGGAATGATTTGAAAAAAGAGCGAATGAATGAATGATGCATGTAAAGGGATAAGATATCTTTCTCAGAGAATTTTTTTGGTTGTATTGTTGATGATATATTCAAGATGTGAGAGATTTGGAATAAATTCTAATTGGAAATAGACATTTTGAAATATATGAGAATTGAGAAAATTTTATGAAGAACATTTAAGATTTAAGGAGAGTTCTAATTAGATATATTTTACAAATTTCAATTATTATTCGAATGTAGGAAGATTGTTTAAAATTTTTAGTAGGAAATTCATTGATTCTTATCTGTGGCAAAAAATGTGTTTAGTAGTTTATTGAAATATATGTGTTTGTTCGTAGTTGTGTTTCAGGGCACTCCATGTGACGTTTTCACCATATTTAAGGCTAATGAACCAAATCAACCGAATGAACGGATCTTTTGAATGGTTCTTTTTAGTGAGCGGAACCAAAAGAACCAGTTCACTGAAAAGAACCATTTCGCCCACCACTACACTGGTGATCTTTTAGTTTGCCTTACAGAACACCTCAGCCGAAGTTTGCATGGATCTGGCGAATCTAGTTTGGTTGCTTTGGATATCTCCAAGGCTTTTGATAGAGTATGGCACTCAGCCTTGTTAGCTAAACTCCAAGCTATTGGAATTGACTCACTTCTGTATAAGTGGGTTGAGAGTTTCCTTTCCGGCCGTTCAATTAAGGTAGTTTTGGATGGCGTCAAATCTGAATCTCACCCCATCTCTGCGGGGGTCCCCCAGGGGTCAATTTTATCACCGGCCCTATTTCTCATCTTTATAAATGACCTTCTTTCAATCCCCTCCAACCCACTTCTCAGCTTCGCTGACGACGGCACTCTACGTTACTCGTACAGCTTCGATACAAGACGGACACATGCCAGATCCTGTCTTGATGATCGTGAACTAATGTTCAACTCTATTAAAAAAGACATCAAACTAATCCTAGATTGGGGAGAGAAGAATCGTGTCAAATTCAACCCTTCTAAAACCAAGTACTGTCTTATCTCAAAAAAGAAGTTCAACACCTCACCATCCTTGACAGTGGATGACGTTGAACTAAAGGCCGACCCATCCCTACACATCTTAGGCGTGACATTAGCCAAAGACCTTCGTTGGAATGATCACATATTCCAAATCGCCAAACAAGCATCCCAGTGCTTGGGATTTCTTAAGAGGTGCAAGTTCCTCCTCCAGCCATCGGCCCGTGCTGTTATTTATAAATCCTACATACGGCCTCTTCTCGAATATAACTCCCTCGTTTGGGGCGGCGCTCCAATAACCACCTTGGCATGGTTAGATAAGGTCCAAAAAAAGGCCCTTAAATTAATTGATGATGACACCGCTGGCTCCACCATCGACCCCCTCAGCCACCGTAGGAATGTAGCAGCATTGACTAAATTTTATCGCTACTATCATAATGACTGTTCCTCCGAGTTAAACGCTCTCCTGCCTCCACGGCAATCTTATAACCGCAACACCAGATTAGCCCACTCGTCTCATTCCCTTCACCTGCAACTCCCCTTTTCACGCACTCAACAAGATATGAATTCGTTTGTTAATAGAACAACTCGACTGTGGAATAGTCTCTCGCAGTCAGTATTTCCGAGCTCCTACAACATCCAAGAGTTCAAACGCAGGGTTCATCACCACCTTCTTCAATACCCCCCCGTTCCTTTTAACCCTTAACCTATACCCCCCTCCCCTCCCCGTACTAAGCTTACTGCTAGACATTGCACCATGACGTGACAAATGACATGACGGACTGGTAGTACAAAGGGTGACTCCTGAGCTTAGCACTGTCACATAAAAAAAAAAAAAAAAAAAACGCAAGAACAAGACAAGACTAATCTAGTCTTGTTCTTGTTCAGTCTCTCTTGTTCTTGTTCTTGAAAGCATAACTAAGTCTTGTTCTTGGTCTTGCTATATGTGCAATAATAAGACAAGACTGCGAGAACAAGACCATTTTTGCTCACCACTAGATCCAGAGCTGGCTATAGGCATTTTGGCGCCCTGTGCGAGATATTTTTATGCGCCCTTAACTTTTTGGACATTTCTTGTAGGTAGGTTACCTATATTATTATGCACAAATTATACAATAAAATAAATAAAAGATGGCCTTACATCGGGCGAACACTGGCCGCTTGGGAGCACGGGCTCACGACGGCCAAACTAGACCAAAAGATTTAAATAGCCGAGAACTGAGCTGTTTACATGGGCCTATGACGGCAAATTTGAACCAAAAAAAAGAATCTGTACTAAATGTATTGTTGAATGTGCTTTATGTAAACAAATATCTATAAGAATCAAGGTATGGGAACAGATCACTCACTCACAGCCCGCCTTAAGGTACCCGGAAATGCGATCGACCAGAGGCTTAATTTTAATGGGCATGGCGGATAAAGCTTCAGCTATTTGTGCAGCATTTCCAAGAATGTTTCTCATTGTGAGGCCCAAACTGACCCATCGCCTCTTGATGGCGAGGCTGATTAGCTCAGTCTAACTTGACGCAATGCCAGTGTAGGCAACAGCATTGAACAAAAAGGCTAAAGCTGGAAACAGAAACATGCGTGAGTGCTATCTACTTTCAACTGTTTCCGCATTGCCCTAATCGACATAGTCTGTAGTGCTCACACACGATCAAGCACACACTATGCACTTATCGTTTAGATTTTTTGGATATCTGTGAAAGACAAAACACAACGCAAGCACGCAATTATCTTTTAGCTAAAACTTATCGAATATAGTGCATTAGCCGCCCGCACCGCGCGCATGCATGTATCTAGCTTCAGCTTTATAGCAGAAAAAAGAGGGTCGCATACAGACTAAATTTGGATATAGATATGTGCGTGCGTACAGTGCGTCCGGTGTATGCAACGTTTTTTCGCAGACAGCCAGTTGCGTGCTTGTGTTCTGTCTAGTCTTTAACAAATAACCAAAAAATCTAAGCGATGAGTGCATGTGTCCCTCATGTGTGTGGTTTGGTTTGAGTATTTGAGACTATACCGAAAGCGGAAATGTTGGAAGTCGAAGAGCGAAGTATGTATATTGCTCTGACCGTACTTCTTCTCAACTCTGATTACCACTCATATTTCCTCGAATGCTGCTCCAAACTCTTTTCTCTAATTCGATGATCCACTGGAGATTGCTGTGTGGGTTCTGAGACCTAACTGTGAGATCATTTGGTTTCGTGTAGAGCTATGATCGCTATGTTGCATTTTTTAATTATAATAGAGGCGAACGCCCCGCGAAGAGCCCGTTCTGTTGAGCGTTCTGCTTCTCAACCCCAGACCCATAGAGCCAGTTCAGATTTTGCTTCGTTTTGAGGCGCGAAACACCTCCTTTTACCCTCATACTTTTGTTATTCTTATATAAACAACAGTATCCAGGCGTCACCCTTTGTAAAGTCAACATCTGCTAGGAGGTGGAAGATGGATTCGGTAGCAGTGTTGTAGATCTTAGATCGTATTAGCAGTTGGTGGACTAATCTCTTTGGCGTACAGGCACCACCAAGGGTCCCGGCACATAGAAAGCTATATTGGACTTCCTTGTCTTTTCCTTCAACTAAGGGTCTAGAATAAGACTGAAGTATTTAGCTGGCTCTGACAGGCCCCGGCTCGACCGTTAATCGAGGGTGGGCTAAAACTGGGTATTTGAATCCTATTAGTAAAAAGCCTCAGTTCTGTATTTTCCGGGTTGGCGGATAACTCGCAACGGGCAGGGTTTTCCCATCCTGATCTTGCTTATATCCGTATTTTATCACCCGTATTTTATCTATTGGCTTCAATGTCAATCCAAAGGTGAGTCAACCTTGAAGATAGTCCCACACCACATGACTCATTCTCCTCTTTTTCGTCAAGCTGACCAGATGTGTTGTGTTATTTGAGGGTGCCGATTTGCGCAACGAGACCTCTCCCTTTTTGAAAGTGGTCCAGCGCCGCTTCCGACCTTGAGTTCTGGTATACCTTGTACTCCTCAAAGATGGCCTATCTTTCCCGGTCCTGCCCCTCCCAGAAGAGGAACTAGTGGCGTCATTGAGTGGGAAGAATAAGATGGATTGTACCTTCTCTTGTAAAGGGGTGCCCGGACTTTAGTTTTATTCTGGGAACGTTGCTTTTCGTGGATGATGACTCTTATCGCGTATGTTTTTCTTTTTTTCCCCCGAATAAAAATGAGACTCGCCCGCATCTAGCATGCGGCAGGCACGCATGAACAGTGTCAGTTGACACTGAGAAATCTTGTTTTTAATCAAGCGTGCATACTACCTGCGGGCGCTGTACGGGCTAGTGCTTACTTGCTGGGTGCTAGATGCACATTCCCGCCACAGCATACACGCACCCGCCACAGGCATGAACTTTTTCTAGACTAATGGGAGAAAATTTTAAGCTTTTAAAAAATTGTATAGGACGAAGAAAACGGGCAATTATATTGGTGACCATAAAGGGTGCCAACAGCATACTCAGTAGAACGGTACTCCTACGATTGCGTAAGTCAAGCAGCATTGCACGTGTTTAGTACTTAGCTGGGAGACTGTCTAGTAAAACAACACTCGCGTTTGTAATGATCTATGACGATGCGGATACGTTTATAAATGTTCATGCCTGTAGCGAGAATTTATAGATTTTCGTGCTTATGACGAGACCGTGCATGCCTGAGTCCAGAACTGGCTTGTTTGCTTCCCATTGGGCAAGCTGTGTGTCCTTCGAGTTTGAAGGTTTCGTATCTTGTTCAGAAGTCCGTAGATTCTGTGATTTTGTTTTTTGTCGTTGTTGTTTATTTACAAGTTATTCCCATGAATATTGCCGCCAACAATAACAGAACTTTTCAGAAAAATTTGGCTCAGAACGCCTTTTTTTTCTTATACTACTAAAAACTCAACAATGAAGAAAGCATCTATGAGAAGGTGATAAGCGAATTGAAAAGACTCCAATGAATCAATTTCAAACAGTTTCCAAAATATTGTCAATGGTCCATTGATGTACTCCTAGGAGGGTGTACCTAATACCAAACCCCTATCCTCGTACCTTTCAAATAAAATTTTTGCCAACTCAAGTCTACTAGCGCCTACCCTAATCTCGCAACAACAATCCAACTTTGAAGCTGGTTACCACCTCCCCATCGACCCCACAGCAATGCAAATATGGAACTCGTTCCTCCTTCCGCATTCCCATATCCGCTAATGATTTAGAAGCCGAAAGTTCAACACTCGAAAAACTTTTCACATGACTCTCTACATCATCAGAGCATCTGTGCCTGTTCATCTCGACCCCGCACATCACGTTCTATTGTAGGGTCCTGGGTTAGGCTACACAGTGCAAGAAGGGAGCAGCAATAACTTGACACCAGCCACAATGAATTTTCTGTTTCTTTGCAACATAATACTGCCGCTGAAACTTTATCAGACATGCCGCCGCCTGATATCTGTGATGACGGAGGGGAGTTGCGATGAGGCGTTGAGAATGAGCGATGACTGTGCTAATATGAGATGAGGTGTAATTAAAGAGTGATAAATGTTGTGCGAGTTTCAATAACTTCGGTCGTAGATGATAACAAAGCAGGTGTAATATCGCGAGAAAGAGAGACAGAGAGAGAAAAAAGTGTAGATGAAGAGAGATTGTGGGTAGTTTACCAAATTCTCTACTTTTATCCATCCATGAATAATATAAATGCCACGGAAACGCAATTTGTGGTACATTGTGGCTCTGAAAGTAAGTATACACAAGCTTTAAAATTGAACACGGTTTTGGCTTCGGGTAAGTACCCTGCTACCGACGAAATAATGCCATCGTTGCAGAGGAATAATGGTGCTTAAGGTGTGAGATGAAATTTTATGTATGTAGATGTATGATAAAATGTTTGCCGGGATTTATGTTGATGCGCGTGTTTTATTCTGGATTTATACACTAACCCCACAGTGGGTGAACTGGGATATGTGCAGATTTTGGTCAATTTGTCAAGTGGTGTTTCACGAGTGATTAGCGAAGAGGACGTGAGTGGATAAAGTATGTAGAAGGGTGGAAATTGAAATAACACGGTTTGAATGCAAACTAAATTTTGTAGATTCAGTTTAGGAGGCTGCAATCTCGAAAAAACAGTGTCTAGGTTTTGCTTTATACATGCACGAGAGAATAGGTGGCAGTTTAGGGCACAGTGTCCGCTAATCAAGCCAACCTATGTCCTGAAGTCCTTTCTACTTCACCCCAACAATTCTCTGGTGAAGTTGCGAGATGGCTACGGAAAACCGCTTGCAGTTGGCAAAATCAGACTCGGACTTCCAGCATGTGGTATGTTTCAACAGGGTCTCCCATGCTCCTTCTTCAACAAACTCATGGGTGGCCAATAGTGGTTTCCTGTCCCTCGGTGAAGAATTTTTTTTAGCAGAATGCGGCTAGACAAGAACTCTTTGGTCTAGCTACACAACAAGCATTTCCCCCTATGGTATTCAAAAAATGTGCCTCACCTTTGGCTAAATGCCTGCGCAAACTTTTTGCCTTGTCATACTTCTCCGGAGTTTATCCCAACTCTTGGAAACTAGCTCATGTTCAGCCCATTCCCAAAAAAGGTGAAGCCAGCGACTCTTTAAACTACCGCCCAATAGCAATAACTTCTGTTCTCTCCAAAATCATGGAGACAATAATCAATTGTTGATGAAATATCTAAAATCTAACTAAATTATTCACGACAGGCAGTACGCTTTAGGCCAAAAAGCCGTGCCGTGGCGACCTTCTCGTGTGCCTAACTAAGCACATCAACCAAAGCATCCATGGCTTCGGTGAGTCTGGTCTGGTTGCTCTGGATATCTCCAAGGCCTTCGAGAGAGTATGGCATCCCCCTCTGCTGTCGAAACTCCAAGCTATTGGTATTGACTCAGTTCTAAGGAACTGGATTGAGAGCTTTCTTTCTGGCCGTTCAATCAAGGTAGTATTGGATGGCGTTGAATCCAACATTCATTCCATTTCGGCTGGCGTTCCCCAAGGGGCGATTCTCTAATCTACTCTCTTTCTTATATTCACTAATGATCTGCTCTCAATCCCATCCAATCCATTTCTTGTTTTGCCGATGACGGTACTTTGCGTTACTCATACCCCTCCGACAACACAAGACAAGCAAGTGCCTGACCTTGTCTCTTAGAACGCGAACTCATGTCCAATTCTCTTTACGCGGATATTCAACTCATTCTTGATTGGGGCCGCAAGAATCGTGTCAAATTCAATGAAACCAAAACCAAGTATTGTCTATTCTCCACTAAAACCTGCACCAACCTTCCCTCCATTTCAGTGGGCGAAGATAATATAACAGCTGATCTATATCTGAACATCCTCGGCGTGACTCTATCCAACGATCTGTGATGGAATAATCACATACTCCAAGTCACCAAACAAGCGTATCAATGCCTCGGCTTCCTTAAGAGATGTAAGTTTCTCCTTCATCCAGCTACCTTGGCTACAATCTACAAGTCCTACATTCGGCCACGTCTTGAATACAACTCGCATATCTGGGCGGGCGCCCCTAAAACCACCTTGGCTTGGCTAGACAAGGTGCAAAACCGCGCCATCAAACTCATTGGCGATAGCACCCTTTGCATCGATCCTTTAAGCCACCGTAGTAATGTAGCAGCGCTCAGCAAGTTTTACCGCTATTTTCATAGCGACAGCTTAACTGAAATCAAAAACCTCCTGCCTACACGGCAATTTTTTTCACGCAACACAAGACTAGTCAACTCGGCTCACCCCTTCACCCTGCAGCCCTCCCCTTCACGCAAATTACGTTTTAGCAGTTCGTTTATAAATAGAACAACTCGATTGTGGAACTCTCTTCCGCAGTCGGTGTTTCCGAGCTCATATAACATCTCAGAGTTTAAACGTAAGGTTCATCGACATCTACTCATGCACCCGCCAGACCCCTGACCTATTCTATTTCATCTTTCCTTCAGATCAAGCTTACTACTATACGTTGCACCATGGCTTGTAAGACATGACGGACTAGTAGTACAAAGGGTGACTCCTAAGCTTCATCTAACCACAAAAAAAACAGCACCAACATCACGCTCATTTTTTTGATTTTGACAGATAATCCAATACACAAACCTGAAATTAACCTCTTTTTGCTGAATAGAAAAACAGTCTCGCGTAGAAAGGCACAGTTAAAAATCCACCGACTTCTGTTACAATTTTGAGAGTTTTTCAAATTAAGCGATTTTTAATTCTATTTTAAGAAATTAATTTTTAATTATTAATAAATCATAGAAAAATCTTCCAATTAGAATAATCTGCTCCAAATTCTGCCTTAAAATTTCTTCACCACAGAAAAATATCCCAATTATCATATTTTTTTGTCTGCTATGTTGGCACACAACAATTTTGCCTACAAAATTTCTCCCCAACTCTCCAAAAACCATATACAAACAAAACAAATAAATTTCTTGTAGAGATATGAAGCAATTCCATAAGTGTGTTAGTGTTTTTGTCATTTGTTTGGAAATTGTGTAGATTCCGCGAATAAAAATGTAAAAATTCAGGTTTATTATGTAAAAATAGCGTTTAATTATAACGGTGAGTGATAAATAATGTCGCCAGCAATGTGCATCACACGAAATACTGCAAAAAGAATGCATTTTATACAATGAAAATTGTAAAAGAAATTTTTTTTTACCAATTGACATTTTGGCAGGGTTGCACAAGTGAAAACTGTTGACATTACTATACTTCGGTTGGATTCTGATTACTCTCCCATAACCTCAAAAAGATGAATTGATGAAAAAAAAAACTTCGTACTTTTTGCTTTTTCCATATTTTTTTTTTTTTCGTCGTGGTAAAATAAACTTAGAAAATCGTAATGCATTTAATGCCGAGGCGAGAAAATTCGCAATGGAATGCGTTTAATATCGGGGAAAATTAATAATAATATTTTTTGGCTACTCAAAGAAAAGTGCGAATTTATAAAGTGGAGATTCTCTCGACAATAGTTTTTTTTTTGGATATTGCAGTTGCGTATTTTGTTTTGACGGTGGGGAATCGCAGAGTTTTTTTTAATGTGGAACGTCAACATTTTCGCCAAAATATTTTTAATGTCAAATGTGCTCTTGTTAAGTAAATATTTTTTTTTTAAATTTTATGCATTTGAAATTGTTTATTTAATATATATTTCTCGGTGCTCCACAATGTGTTGAATCTAGAGAGTCTCACATGAGAGCACCATGAATAAAAGATAATCATCTGTGGGGGTCACAATTTCTGTGTGATGATCATTAAAAACAATTTTTCCCCCTGATGGCGACGACGACGTGTATTTTTGTAGAACCGAAAGTCATTTAATAATAAAATATAAGTATTTTTTGCGCGAAATGCAGGTAAATTAATTGATTCTTATCTCAAAGGATTATATTTTTTCATAATTACAAGACTTTAATATCGAAAAATATCATGTACACCAAAAAAACCGATTCAAAGAACTTCGAAAATGGCTAGAGAAAATCCGTCAAGGCACAACAAAAACATTTACAGTTTTCTTCGGAGTACAATAAAACCTAAAACCGAAAAGAAATAATCAACTATAAAATGAATATTTTATAAAATACTCCTTTAAATCACAAAAATCGCGTAAAATAGGCCCGAGTAAATTCAAGTAGCACCCCAAGAAAAATGTTTTTCAATGGAGGAGCGGGAAAGTGCCTTATGAAGGAATGAAACTAAAAACAATAAAAAAAAAATAAACTAGAGAGAATCTACGTGATAGTAATTATGATAAGATTCTTTAAGATATGTGTATATACTATAAACAAAAAACGTGCTGAGTGAAAGTACAGTAAAATAACAATGAAAAACCTGAGGAGTAGTGAATGTTGTTTTGTTGATGATGAGCGCCCCACTGGAAAGGCCTTCTTCCCGAAAGGCGGGCTTATAAGGAGTATTATTGAGTGTAAATCTTAGGTGATTAATCGTATGAATATAACATACAAATAAAAGTGCGCCAATTTTATTTATCTGTTAAATAGATAGGAATAGGTTCGTTTATATGTAATATTGCAGGACGATATTTAGGGAGTCGGCTCCCAGACTGACTTCCCAATAAAGCTGACGATAACTACCTCCCTGAAGGCAATTTTAATTCTAAGGAATCCTGTTTTCTCAATTCCTTATTCTCACTTGGCCTTAATCAAATGAGTGGTGTTACTAATGTGTTAGGGAAGCAGTTGGATCTTGTATTCTTTACTGACTCAGGAAACATGATTGTTGAGCCCAGTCCAATAGTCATGACGTCCGTTAACAATTACCACCCTCCTCTCTTGCTTAATTGCTGCTTCAACTCAAAGAACAATCCTTGTCCGGAGGCGGTAACTCACTCCTTCAACTTTATGAAGGCTAACTTTAATGAACTCTCATCTAAGCTTGCCTTGATTGATTTCAACAGCTTATTTTCCGCAAATGAGTTGGATGTCGATGTGTGGCACGGTTTTATACCGTACTATATGAAGCTATCGTTTCATGCGTACCTTTTGAGCCCCAAAAATTGCGCAGTTCATCTCCACCTTGGTACAACAATGAGCTGAAGCATTTAAGGAATCAGAAAAATAGACTCTGGAAGACCTATTTAAAGAGAAAGTACTATCCGAATCTTATTACATTTACTGATTGCTATAACAGATTTCGTTTACTCTCTTCTGTTCTGTATGGTGAATATCTCAGCAGCATGAGGGACCAGGTGTACACTGATCCTAGAAACTTCTTTAAATTTGTCAACTCTAAGGAAAAAGTCGATGACTATCCAAATACTATGCAGCACACTAACTGGTCTAGTAGTGAGTGTTCCTCGATTTGCAACATGTTTGTTTCATTCTTTCATCAATCTTTCACTCCTTCTAACTTTCAGCCTAATGACAATTACTTTCGTCACATAACTCCACACCGACATGCTACTAGTTTATCTCTTTCAATTTCCAGTGACGATATCGTGAAACATATTGATGAACTCCTATACGATTTCACTTCCGGCCCTGACGGTATCCCTCCTGCTGTCCTTAAATCCTGTGTGGAGGTTCTCCTGTCTCCACTGAAAACCCTTTTTCAAAAATCCTTGAATAAAGGGTACTTCCCTGCTCTTTGGAAGAATTCGTTCATAATTCCTATTCACAAAAGTGGTAGCAAGAACGAAATATCGAATTACAGACCAATTGCCAAGCTGTCTGTCATACCAAAGCTTTTTGAATCAATCATTTATTCTGCAATTGTGCCCATCTGCAAGAAACTTATTTCAACGAATCAACATGGTTTTTCTTCCAGTTTCTTCCACTACCACCAATCTCCTTCAATTCACTTCCCCATGCTGTCGAAGGCTTCGTTTCCGGTTGCCAAACTGATTGTGTTTACACTGATTTCAATAAGGCATTTGACAAGCTTTCCCACTCCATTATACTTTTCAAACTAAAAAAGTTAGGTTTCCCTGAAGCTCTTCTATTGTGGTTCCAGTCTTACTTAGCTGACAGGACCTACCAAGTTCTTTCCGTGGATCCAAATCCGCGACCATTGAAGCGTCATCCGGTGTCCCTCAAGGCAGTCATCTTGGCCCTATACTCTTTATTCTTTCTATTGATGACATTCTTCCCTTGCTAAGATTCTGCAGAATCCTGATTTATGCTGATGACATCAAATTGTACCGTCACATAAAGAGTATGGAGGACTGCAAACTTTTGCAAGTTGACCTCGACACCCTTTACTCTTGATGTGCTAACAATAACCTGGTTCTTAATATTAGTAAATGCGAAGTCATGACTTATGTAGGCGACGTGATCCTATAATTTATAACTACTCATTTTTTAATGAGGATGTCCCCCGTGTTAATTTTGTCAAAGATCTCGGGATTAGATTTGACACCAAGCTTGGCCTTTCTACTCATATCAACTATATTTCTTCCAAGAGCAGCTTAGTGTTGGGTTTTATAAATAGGTGGTTCAAAGAATTCAACAGCACCCTGATCACTAAACACCTCTACATTTCCCTTGTCAGACCTTTCCTTGAATATGGGTCCCAGGTTTGGTCTCCTCACTATTCTTCGCATGTTGGGAGAATTGAATCGGTTCAACGTAGGTTCGTTCGATTCGCATTGAATCACCTTCCTTGGGAAGACCCTTTAGTTCTTCCATCATACGAATACCGACTTAAGTTACTCAACTTAAACACTCTCCACAAGCGTCGTGAGGTGGCCGATGTTGTTTTCGTTCATCAGTTCCTTAATAGGCGTATCGACACAGGTTTTCTTAGTCGCCGTGCGTCGTTAAGAGAGAGCAGATGCAATTTGAGAAGACCACCGCTCTTACACATCAACTCCTCTAACACCAATTATGGCCGAATTAAGCCTATAAATCGCATATTCATTAATGTCAATAAAAATATTAATGTTTTTAGCGTGAGCACTAGCAAAGATCTCCTTAAAAGGAGTCTCTTTAATCTTTCGTGACTGCTTATGTGGTTCGCATGAAATTTTTATTTGTGTTTTTCCTTTTTAATTTTATATTTCTACGTTTGCATGCCTCAGCCGAGCCCACGTGATAGTGGTAAATGTTTCTCAGCCCAGTTGAGAGGTGCGCCTTCTTCATAAGAAGGGAAACTCTATTATTATTGTAAGTCCGTGGTAGGTTTTCAATCAGCGGTTTTGTTTCATACTAAGCCCTCAGGTGTCACGCTTTATACTATCAGTTATAGATTGTCCTTCACGTCATGGTGAAATGTCTAGTAGTAAGCTTAGCTGAAGGATACAAAAAGGATATGAGATTAAGAGTGGTCTGGTATATGCCTGTGGAGTTTGAACTCTTGGATGTTGTATAAGTTCATTTTTTAAGCAGCGAGGCTGAGCCAGAGATGCAACCGTCGTGGTATATAGTGGGAGACAGGCACGACAAATTGGTATACCTTCTGAATCATGCAAATCCCGCTAATCAGCCAACAACAGCTGTAGCGCCGTCAGTATCATACTACCAGGTGAACAAGGATGTGAACCGTTCGCTAGACGAAGACCCGGCCTAAGCGGGGCTTTAGTCTGCTCTTGTTGAGCTCGCTATACACCATCGTCGTTTTACTCCGCGTTCATCGAACGACGTACGGCTCTATTTATATTAGTTATTATTCGTTTAGTTCCCATAGTACCATGTACGTAAATAATTTGTTGGCAGTAGCGGCGCCTCCTGCTGGTAACTTGAATAAATTCTAATAGAAATTCTCTGGAACAATATCTGAGTTCGATCATCATTTCAAATTGTTTATGCACAACAGGTACGTACTTCAATGCTTAACGACGAACGACGCAATCGAACGAACACTATAGTCGTACAACATACAACGAACGGAAAAAAATCAAAATGGATTTGATTTTTCGCTCTGGCGAAAAACGTGGCGGCGTTGTTATCCACACTACACTGTCGCTCGGACAACGCTGTTCGACGAACCCGCAGTAAATCAACGATGATGCGTAGCGGGCTTTAACCGGATAATCCGGCGAGATACCTTTTTTAGGCTACTCGACCGTTGAACAGTGGCTGGATTTTTGATATTTCACCCAAATTACTCTAGAGGTCGTAATTTTTAAGTTATTGACAAAAAATTTTTTTTTAAATGTTCATCTTGAATTTACCTATCGATCCCTCTAGCCGGATTTTGAAATTTCATTTTTGTTTTTTTTAAATTTTTAACAAAAAGTCTCATTTTTTCAAAAAAATACTATTTTTTCTATTCAATTTACTCTAACGGGCCGAAAATTTGAGTTTCCGTACTCATGTTTTTTTTTAAATGTTCGTCTTTTAGTTAGCTATTAATCTGTCTAGATGAATTTTTGATATAGTTTTAGAAAACCGTTAAAATTACTGTCAAATATCAAATCATTCAGTTCGAAATTTTTTCGTAGAGGTTTACATATCACCCTGTATTTTTGTAACCCTATAAGAGATGTTCTTGAATAAGGCCCCAATCTACGCAGAATACCCCCGCCTATGTGAAACGGTAAAAGTTAAGGCTTCAACCCACCAAAGTCAAAATTTTGTTTTTTTCTTCACTAAAATTTCAACTTCAACCACCTTTTTCTCCAAAAAAAAAGTGAAGTGTGAAGAGTTGGTCCTTGGTTGACCTTCCTCTCCGCAAGCTGGCTTGGTGTTCACCTAGTAAACTTTCTGGGATAAGTTCCAGCTTGGGTTTCTATGGAGATTGTGAATACTTTATATCCTATCGAAAGTAATGATATCCCTCTGCGTAGTCTATCCCGTTTCTTTTCGATAGGACAAGTTATAGTTTCCTTCCAGTCGTGCGGTATATATTCCTCCATCCATTTTTTAGTGATCAGATCATCCAATTTGTCTACTACAGCTAAACTATCGAACATCGTTTGAGTTGAAGAAAGTGACGTTTCAGTTGAATTACGATTTTCAGCACAGGGGGCCTAGAGTGGGAATGCTAGTTGAGTTTAGGCCCCTGTTCTGAAAGTCGCGATTCGTCTGAAACGTCACTTACTCAAACGACTTGTCGAGTCGTGACAACTTTCAGCACAGGGCGCAGTCGTGACGACTTTCAGCATAAGTCTATGCCTATTAAAAATCCAAGTTAGCATTCCTTCTTGCGAAGTTCGTATAACGTTTGGAGTCATTATAGTATGACCAGGTTTACGTATGCTCTTATATTTATTTCGTTATACTTTCTCCAAGCTTTTCGGACGTTCAAATGCGTCATTCTTTGTGGTTAGCCGTGGCACTACAGTCCAACTCGAGTCTTGGCTTGCTCCATTCTCTTGCTGCAGTCTTCTCATTCTCTGCTTGAGGCTCTCCAGCTAGATATATGAAGAGATGACTCCGCGTCGCTGCACCCAGCGAATCCAGTTAAATTTTATGAAGGTTACTCGATTTATATCGTCGTAGATTGACGGCATCAAAGAAGGAATCTTATCTAGATGAAAAAATATAACAAGACGAAGGACCAAGTCGCGAAGTGAATTCGAATCACAAACCTATTGAATGGTAGTCGGACGCCTTAATCTCTAAGCTACCAACGCTTTGTGTTCTCTTCGATATTGAGCTTTCCGTCCACTCTTGAGTCCAAATTAAGTAATATTCAGGTAATATGGACAAGCTCAGTGCTCGATCATTAAATATATGTAGGTAGACTAATATCGAGGATTTTTGTTCTATTGGTGAAAATCATCAGTTCTGTCGATAGCTGCGTGGATAAAAACATTCCGGATACTAAAATATATTTGTTGATCATGGACCGTATTTTTTGCTACGCTTTCATTAATATGCCGTCCTGTATTCGAACCACTCCCTCAATCCAGCTTAAAGCTGGCTTTACAGCTACTGATGTTCATATAATTACGTCGACGTTATCTGCGTGCATGTATTTGTGGAGTATTTGCTTGATGGTATACCTGGTCTTCAGGTCACTCTCTAACGCTTGAAGATCGCCAAAGTTTGAGGAGAAGAAAGACCAGACCTTTCGAGGATTGGCCAATAAATCCTGAAAAAAATAAAAAAAATGTTGAAATAAACTTATTAAAGAAAAGTGAAATATTAAAAAATAAACAGTTATTCGCAGAACTCTGGCATTTAAAATAATAGGATTTACATATTCTGCAAATGGAATCAATTGGATTACAGCACGAACTAACAGACAATAAGGAAGACTGAACTTAATGGAATCTTATTCTTCAGATTGTTATTGTATATATCTATAATAGTAATAAATAGATTTATTTTAAGGTTTTCATTGTGCATTTATTTATATTCTCCAATTCTCTTGTGCTATGCTCAATACCAACACTGCTGATTTAAGGCAATTCAAAAGCTCTGATTTGTTTCGCTTTGGCTGACCTTCAATGTCTATGAACCAGGAACGCATCGATACAATCAAGAAGATATGGTTCCCTTCTGAAGATAGAAGTAAATAGGGACAGTAGAACGGGTTAAGGAATACTATTTTTATTTAATAATTTATGGATTGTGCTCTAATGATATTGCACCATGTGCCAAAAACGAAAATCATCGGCCCCGCATAATACTCTTGATATTGCCCGGCCTGAGCTTTTCCGCTCACGATCGCCGTGTGGATACATCGTACTATGTTAGGGGAAATTTAAGCTAACATTGTTAAGCTGGTGGGGGATGTTAAAGGATGGGTTTTATACCTCCTTGTGAAGAGGGCCAAGCCCGTGTTAATTCTGGGTTAACACTGAGTCCGCGGGTGGCAGTCCAGCTTGGGAGGGTTTGCAACGCCGCCTTCATGAGATCACAGAGGACTTGGGGAAATTTTCCTTTTGTGATGATAACAGCATCATCCGTGTATGCCAGGATGTCACGCCCCACTGACTCTAAGCGCTGCAGCAGCTGGTTCACAGTCAAGCCCCTTGGGGGCGGGGAAAGTACTCCTCCTTGCAGGGTACTTCTATTTACAGCCCTTCGGACCACCTTGAGTCGGGCGCCTGGGTAGCTTCCGCAGCTTTATATAGCTCTGCGGATCTTGTGCTGTCGCAGGCCGTTAATTTTATGCTGCCTTGATACCAACCGGCATGAGGGGGAGATTCCGGGTTGTCCCTCAAGACCTCCATAGCGACCTTAGCGAGGGTGACTTGTACTCACCGCCATTGGTGCTTGGGAAGGTTCCCATTTTCGTCCTGGACGCCGATTATTTTGCGATTATTTCTGTGGGTCTTGGACTTTTTCGGAACTGGACTATGGGTGTTTGGTTTCTCCACAGATCTTTGGCGTTTAGTGGCTGACAAAACCGCTCTAGCGTAAAGTTTGGTATGACTTGCTTTGCCCACGCAATGTCATCCTGGACTTTGGTGTAGTCCTCCTTCGACACTTGTACTTCTCTGATCGAGTTGGTGGTCAAGCGGCGAAGGATTCTGCTGGCCACGCGGATTTCTTGATGAACTGCTTTTGCCGAGTTCGGTCTTTTCAGATCCTTGGCTCTTCCGCGATCATTCGCTCCGCTGATCGCCCCGCAGCGGCCGTGCCCGCAGGTGTGCTCTGGGCAGCGACGTAGCCGCAAGGAGGAACAGGTTTGCTAGTGGTCGCTTGGGGGTTTTTTCGAGGGATGGAGCTTTCGGCTCCACTTCCTCTTGGTTTGTGTTGGATCGGGGGTGCCGTGGCCTTATTATTTGCGGGATGATTTGTGGTCTCTTCCTGTTTTCGTTTCGTTTTCGAACCAGACCCCTTTTTTTGGCAGTATTTTGGTTGTTTCCATAATTCCTCCCACGAGTAGCAGAGACACGAGGTTCACCCGGGTAAAGATCCGCAGTACCCGGGTAGGGTTAGTTAGTAACGGAGGTCGCCAGGTATCCGGAGCATACCGTACAAGACTGAGCTATTTTTTAATCTAGATTCCCAGCCAAGCTGATAATCGGCACGGTTCGCATTACTTCTTGATCCGACCCAGAGGATTGCGGATTGGGGATGGATAGCAAGGATTGAAATTAAGGAGAGAAACGTAAGGTAGCGTAGGGTAGGACTGTTTGCTACGTTCGAGAATGCGTTGCCCAGGGTGAAACAGTGTGATGGACTCGTCACGCATACGTGGAGGTCGTCGTCATTATTTCACCCCACTCTAAGTAAGACAATCATACTAAATTTAGCTTCAGAACGGACATAACATGTTCAAATACAAATTATAATTGTTGTGCGATTAGAAATTCTTATATTCTGTACTAAACCATTAAACGTCACAGTCACGTAGTCACACTTAAACATTAAACTAGTTTGTACACTATTGAAAACGTCCATTGGTCATATTGATAGGATTAACCCATCTATCTAATTTTCTACTTCAGAGTAGAAGACAAAAAAAACAACATAGCTAATTCTTTCACTATTTTATTATTGTATACAAGCAAACCCATTTCGTATCTAAAAACACAAAGCTCAAGTTTGATTCTCTTTTATTACTACATATGGTATTAAGTCCATTTTCTATTTTTTGTACACACACACCAAACAAACATTTGCTTCTTCAATTTTATTTCTCATTTCTCAATAATGGTGATTTTTTTAATAAGCGTTGTTTGTTGAAATATAAAACAACACTTTCTGTCCATATGCACAATAATTAATTGCAATTAACAGAATATTACTATAAAATAAAAGGTGTTTACCAAAAGCAAAAGAAGAAATCTTACCAACACCATATTTTTCTAAAATCAGTAATTAATATGAAAAATCACTGTTTTTTTTTACAATATTTGTTTCAAACATTACATACACGGCAGGTGTTTTTCAAGAGTTGAGATTTTTTGCGAGAAGAAGAGTATCAGTTTTAGAATTGTTGATTTGTTTAATATGCCGATTAGGGGTCGTACATAAATTACGTGAGGCGATTTTTCGATCCCCCCTCCCCCTTCCTTGGTGAGATTTCGTGATATTCCGCTCGACCCCTCCCCCCTAATCTCACGTGAGATTTTCAGATTTTAAAAAATCTATAGTATTTAACACTAAAAATACATTTACGGACGTAGCCACAAGCTTTAATTAAAGATAAATGAATTCAAACTCCTACTTGCCCTTCTCTATTCCACTCGCTTTTCTCGTTTGTAGTGGACACACAACTATCAGCACTCATAATCACGAGAATTTCATTACGCTAAAATTCGACGAGGGCCCTTCCTGTAGTTCTATATTCTAATGGCCTTTTCGCGGGTCGGTGTTACTTGGATCGTACGCCGCAGCATTCATCGACTCGCGCGTTTGGCTGGCCGGTAGCGGGTAAACAACTGTGGTACTTTCTGGCGCTCGCATAATTTTTTTTGTGTAGGATATAGCTATATCTTAAGCCCCCTCAGACACAGGTCGACGGCAGGCCGTGGCCTGAAAGTTTTTGCCTTAAAGCCAAGTATTACCACACACCCCTCTGGCCGCCAACCGGATGGAGTCTGCAGTCGCCAGCCGGATGGGGTCTGCAGTCGCCAACCGGATGGGTTTGTCGTCAGTTTGTGCCTGAAGATCTCGGGTTGTAGCACGTAAGTTGTTTCAATGGACCTCTTCATAAAAACATTTTTGAAACACTCGAATATTTGGCCCCTGTGCTGAAAGTCGTATTTGCTGTCATAAGAAGTGAAGCTAATACAACGGTGTGCTGATAGTCGATTCTTGTCGTGTAAAATTTACTACCCTAAACGACAGCTTATTTGGTGTGCTGACAGTCGTTTTTATTGTAGTTTTGTGTCACTTTTGGTCAGGCTGTTTGCGTTAGTGACAAAGTAGGAAAATTTGAAAGAAAATACATATTTGTTTTTCTGGAGTATTTAATTTTAAGTTTTCAATAATTTCAGAATAAAAAAAATTACAAATATAAAACAATCCAGATGTAGCTAAATGGCAGAGATATGGTAACAAATTACACAAATGTTTGGGAAGAAATAATAACATAATTTTTTAATTCTTCGCGTTTGCTATCTTCATCTTCCGAACTACTAAACCGCAACAAGAATTTAACTAAAAATGTTTATTCCACACGAAACACAAAAACTTGCACATACACTCTCTGACCCCTGTGCTGACAGTCGTAATCTTACTGAAACGACAATCTCTTTAACTCAAACGACTTGTCACGCCACCCAGCTCTCAGCACACCAACTACAAAACGAAACGACATCGACATCTCCATGCGACTGTCATATGACTCGTATTTTAGCACAGGGGCCTTTGTATGAAGAGGTCGACTGAAACAACTTACGTACTACTACCCAAGAACTTCTATTCTGTTTCAAGCCGTGAATTTACGGCAGAAGCTCGCGCCGTATCCAGTCGGACCGGAAAGTAAGGCGCGAAAACCATCCACACTCGTCCTCGCGCGAACGTTCACGGAGGCCCCTGTGCTGAAAGTCGAGTCATATGACAGTCGCCGGAAATTGTCGATGTCGTCTCGTTTTTAAGTTGGTGTGCTGAGAGTCGGATGGCGTGACAAGTCGTTTTTGTTGAAGAAATTGTCGTTTCAGTCAAATTACGACTATAAGCACAGGGGTCAGAGAATGTAGGTGCTAAGTTTTTGTGTTTCGTGAGGAATAAACAATTTAGAGTTTGTGTTTCGCGATAATTTTAATAAATTATAAACAATTCGAGATTAAAGATGTTAAATTCTGCTGAGTTAGTAGTTCGGAAGATGAAGATAGCAAACGCGGAGAATTGAAAATTTTATGTTGTTATTTCTTCCCAAACATTTGTGTAATTTATCCCAACGAAATTCTCAGCATATCGCTGCCCTTGAGCCACATCTGGATGGTTTTCTAAAATTCGAAATTATGTTTCGAATTGCTTTTTATTTCTAATTTTTATTCTGAAATTATTAAAAACTTAAAATTAAACACTCCAAAATAACAAATATGTATTTTCTTTCATATTTCCACTAATGGAAACAGCCCGACCAAAAGTGACAACAAAATTACAATAAAAACGACTGTCAGCATACCAAATAAGCTGTCGTTTATGTCAGCCGATTTTACACGATAAGAATCGACTATCAGCACACCGTTGTATTAGCTTCACTTCATATGACAGCAAATACATCTTCCAGCACAGGGGCCGGAGTCTGGAGCCGCCTTAAGGCACAAACATATTGGTGCGGAGGCAATATATTTAATTTCTCCGCACCAATCTGTTTTTGCTCTTCAATTCACTGATATGCTAAACTGTCGTCTTCGCCTGTAAGTCTGTAGGGAATCATGACGTCACCAGCTTGTCAGGCGGATATCTGAAGTCCTCATCCCTCAGCCAGACTGACTAATGTGTGGCCTTCTTTGAGCCGTGCCTGCCGGCGGCCTGTAAGTGAATGGGGGTCTTTAGTGGAGAAACATTTTCCCTACTCCCCCACGTGGCTATAGGTTAGATTCTGCTGGACTCCCTCCCCCCTAAACACCTCACGTAATTTATGGACGGCCCCTTATTTTTATTATTGTATATAAAAATAATTTCAGTTATAATTTCCCCCCCTGTTGAAGCTAATAAAAAAAATGTATTTTTTTTCTCTTTTCAGCAATTCTTCTTTTATTATTTTTTAAGATATCTTAAATATACACCTGTATACAATCCGATAAGTGTACAAGAAATACATGCCTAGAAAGCAAAATCTTACGGCAACTTATCACCATATTAATAATAATAACAATAATAAATATAATAATAATAACAAAAATATAAATAATAATAATAAAGAACTTGAAGTGTGCGTGTGTGTGTGAATTCAAATTCTGAAAATTTCCTTCCTTCTGTTTTTAGCAATTATTATTTTGCTATAGCAATAATAAAATGGCTGATAAAGAATTACAAGCTCATGATTTTGTGCGTCGGCGCAATTGGTCGCGCGCCGTCGCTCTATATGACCAATTATTATCACCAATTGCGACAGAAAACTTTAATAAACTACCAAAAGATCGTCGAATAGCATGTCTTTTGGGACGTTGCGAATGTCTCCTTGAATTAGAAATCTATGATAATTGTATTATTGATGCTAAAAGAATTTTGAAAAGATTAAATGAACAGAATGATTGTGCCACAAGCATTACAAGAGTTCGAAGAAGATTAATTCATTCCCTTTATAAACTTAAAAGATTTCAGGTATGCAGTATTTTATTCATTTATACAAATAAGTAAAAAACACTAAAAATATATTCTCTATCTTCTTTTCTTTTTGGATTAATTCTAGGAAGCTGAATTATCAATTAAAGAGTGGATAACCGATGTACAAAATCAACCATCATCATTGGCAGATATATTAAAAATATTAGAACGTTATAAAACCGTTATACAAGTAGCTAACGGAGAAAAGGCATACCAGCGTTTATCGCTACAAAAATTAGATGAAGAAATGACAACATTGGATAGAAAATTAGAGCATTGGGCAACTAATAATTTACCATTAGATAAATTTAGCAAGCATATTACAAATAAAGGTGTTAAGAAACGTGATAGCGGCGGAGGCGGAGGTGGTAATGGTAATGGTGGTAATAATGGTTTCCAAAAATGTCCATCAGAATTTTTGGGTAATTTAAAATTAAGTGATAGTAGTGAAAATAATGATGGTACTGTAACATGCTCATATTGTACAACATCATTTCAAGATAAGAATGAGCTTAGGCAGCATTGTCAAACGGAAAGTCATCAAAACGTAATCATGTCGGATGAAGGTAAGTTGGTCAAAGACTATTTTTTATTTAATAAATATTTATTTTTTAAGTTATAATTACATTGAAACACCTTTTGCATGTATATTTATCCGTGAACATGGTACTGTCGGCGCCGTCGCAGTACCCAACTCAGTCTCAGTTGCAAGGGAAAGCTGGCCCTCGGTTTTCTGGAATAAAATACATTCTATTGAGACCTGCGCTAGGCTCAGCCTTGAGAAAGGCATTTTTTACTGTCTTTCATCATGGCAATTTTCTTTCAAAATAGTTGCAAGGTAGGTGGATCACAGCCTGGCTCAGAAAAGCTGCTGAGCGAGGTGGTCAGAGATCACCTGCAAGTAGTCTTAATGGGCAAGAGGGCTTTTGAGGGGACGCATCAGCCCCGAAACCTCGGTGGAGGTGGAAGCGAAACTATCGGAGATGGTGTTGCACCACATCCTCTCAGGCAAGGAGGAAACAACTCCTTGCTATGACTCCTCGGAGATAGTCAGGAGCTTCAGAGTAATCAGCTGTGAAGAACAGGCCTCAAGGGACTTCCTAGGCAAATGCGTCTCTGAAATCTGTGATGCATGTGGAAAGCATGAGTCTCATGCTAATCCCAGCTGCTGATATCCCGAGGAGACTTAGAGTTCGCAACTAGTTGCCTCAAATAAATTTGAAACCTGTAAAGCTTATCCAGTGTCTCCATGCACAAAATCCGGCGGTTCCTATGGATGACTGGGTGGTCATCAAAGCAGAGGAACCGGTGTAGAACAGCATTTCATTCTTTTTCTTCAAACTGAAAATTTTTAAAAACACTTCCTCACACGAGCAATCTCCGATAGGAAATGGCGTTGGGTTCGGGTCGCGCTCAGGCGGCACCGGAAGATGCTTCAGCTTGTTCAGATCACCTTCAACACCCAAAATAGCCACAAACAACCTCCAGATCCTCCTTCCTTCTTTTCCTTCTTTGTCGCCCTAATAAAAGAGCCCAGGGTATGGGGATGGGACATAAAGGGGCTCTCGGACAGACTAGGATCACGGTAAGCCTAGATCCTGCATCCTGGTTAAAAGGAACATCAAACCTTCCTCTGTCCGAACTTCAGTTCAACTGACTTAACGGTAGTTAGATTGGAGTTTAGAGGAGGGAGGGTATTTACTTGGCCTCAGCCAGCAACTCCAGAAAAAGAAAACTGGAGGGTGTCAGCTCCTCAAACGCACATAAACCCAATAAGGACTGACTGGAAAAAGTTCGGTCAGGTCCCGAGAACGAGAGAGTGTCCTTATAGAGGAAATCGAAGATAGGGTCAATACTTTCGAAGACGCTATCCCCTCGGCCTATAGGTATCCTGGCCATTAAGGCGGAGCAGAAAAACCTTCCCTTTAGCCGCAACAACTGGGAGATCTTGGTCGGACCTGAGAGCTGTCGCGCAAAACAGAGTCCGCTGGAGGGCAACTGTTTCCGCCCTATGTCCCATGAGGGATTAAAGGAGCGCAATGATGAAATGAATGATGAAAAAAACCTTTCCGTCGTGGGGAATAAAGATCTCTCGAAACTGAGGAAATTAACACGAGAGATCTTCAATAACTTTTACAAACAAGGTCTTTGGCAGTTTTACAAAGACTGTCTAAAATTGTACAAGAAAACCATTGCCTCAGCCAAAAGAGATACCTGGCAGGGGTATTGCCAATCTATCGAGAGTCTATAAGACTCTGCCAGACTATGCAGGCTCCTCTCCAAAGAACACTCCAGTCCGTTCTTTATAAAAAAAGGCGAACGGATCTTGGACAGAAACGTAGGCCGAGTCTATAGAGCATTTATTGACCACAAATTTTCCCGGTTGCAAGGACGAAAACGAGGTCGAAGCATCAGGGAACGGATAAAGACAATCCTGGGAAATTTTTGTTAGTATTACATAGGAAAGGTCTTCTGGGCGATTAATAGCTTCTCTCAATTCAAGGCATCTGTCCCGTATGAAATACTACCAATCATTCTACAGAAAATACCTGAGATGGTAGTACCATGGCTGGTAATTATGTTTAAAAGCTGCGTGGTGCTCAGCTACGTCCCCAGGAGTTGGAGAAGGCCGAGGGTCGTCTTTACCAAAAATACAGGTAGAAGAGGTCACGAATCCGTGAAGGACTATAGCTCAATTAGCCTGACATCCTTCGTGCAAAACACCCGAAAGGGTCATCAACTCCCACATCCGCCAATCGGTAGGCGTGACTTTACTATCCCCAGCTCAACATGTCTATCTCAGTGGTAGATCCACCGAAGCAGCTCTGTACGAGATGGTGGGAATTATCGAAAACACCCTGTATTACAAACAATATACTTTGGCAGCCTTTTTAGATATAGAAGTCGTCTTTAACAACGGACATACTGAATCGATTCGAAAAGCTCTCATAGACCTATACGTAGAAGCAAGTTTCAGGCATTGGCCAGCAGCTACGCTAAGCTCAAGAATAATCCAAGCGGATTTGGGAATCGAGACGGTAATCAAATCGCCAACAGATGTACATGACAAGGAGGTGTCATCTCCCCTTTACTGTAGTTAGTAACAATGAACACCATACTACAAAAACTGGGAAAAAGCGGAGCTAAAGTAGTAGTATACGCAGATGACCTAGCGATAATGGTGTCCGGAATGTTTCCAACAGTGATTAGTGAAATTATGCAAGAATGCCTAAATAAAGTTGGCAGCTAAGCAACAATCTGCGTTGAGAGTTGATGCTATTCACAGGGAAAACGAAAATTCCCCCCTTCAACCCACAGGTTGGAGGGGCACACTCTCACTTTATCCTCCAGAGTGAAATTTCTGGGTCTAATCCTAAGCATCCTAGACTCAACTGAAATTCGAACCTCGAGGAAAAAGTAAAGGAAGCTTGTATAGCCTTCTACATCTGTAAAAAGGCGATTGGCAAAAGATGGGGTCTCTAGCTAAAGATGGTCCTGTGGATGTACACAACTTTGGTACGACCAATTCTTACGTATGGTGGGTCCAGAGGACGGCAACGGTTGAAGTAACAGGGGCCATGAGAACATACCGCTCGAAAGCCCTAATGTTCTCTTGCATCTACTTCCTCTACCTGGCACCTAAAATCCTTCGGACATAGCAATACATTGAATCTGCTACCCGAGTGTGTGGTCGCTACAATCACAGACGACCTTCCCCTATATTGACTTTTAGGAAGGACTTCTTCGCCGCACTGCCCTCAAGGAGAGAATGAAGAAACGGAGATGTGCTGCGAAAGTTCGATGTACGAAAATTCACCGACGAATCCAAGACGTCAAAGGGTGTCGAAGTAGGGGTTTATGTAGAGACCACTAAACAGTTCACTCTCCTGGTATCTCCCAGCGTACGCTAGTATCTTGCAGGCGGAAAAACTGGTGATCATGAAGACCTGCCAGAAAATGAACTTACAACCTACACAAGGAGGATGTAGTATCAGAATTTCCATTGACAGCCAAACCTCTGTAAAAACTCTGGATTCATTAATGATGCGCTCCAAGCTAGTGGAGCGATTCAGAGCTGAGATAGGCTTGGTTGAAAGCATAACGTGACCCTCGTATATGGCCAATTTGGTCGGCACCCTAATAGGCGCAGTCAAAACGCCATTCGACCCATAGGAGACCACGCCGCCAAATTGTTGCCGTAGCTGCGGAGAGACGAACGAGAGTGAAACACTTGTTTACTTCCTGTATAAATGCCTGCCTTCAGCTAAAGCCATGCAGTGCCCACTAGGCAGTTACGTTTTGGAAGACATAAAGAGATCGCCAGGCTGAAGATCAGATCACTGATAAACTTTCTAAATTCTACAGAATGGCTTTAGGCATCTGTCACATCCGACCAAACAACTACTGAACACAAGGTACACGAGTTGTGGCCATAAAACGGCGCCCCAAGCGCTTATTGGGCCTCCGATCGTGCTGGAAAGAGCCCTACACAGACTTAAGTGATCGTTAATTTTGGAGTCGCAACGTAGAGTCGACTTAGTAAAAAAAGTCTTTCCTAGATCTCTAGCATATTTTTTGTAGCATATTTTAATGTAGTATAACAGTAGAAAGTGAAAATTTTTAATAATTAATAAATACTTTTCTTAATTTTCAGGTCGAGATTGGAAGTGGAGGCCACCTCCTCGTGGCTACACTATAGACTCATATACATTATGTGAAAGTTACTCCGAATTACAGTCCTGCCACTATGGTAATCAATGTGTCGAAGCTCACGGCTTAGAAGAGTTAAATGAATGGAAAGAACGTTTTGAATATCGTAAAATGCGATTGCAGAGAGCATGCGAAAAAGAATTATATGGTAAGAGCTATACAGAAGAACTGTTAGAAAGATGGGTGCAGGCAACAAGCCCCGACAATATAATGTGCGAAAAAATTGATTATGTTGATGACCAATGTTCAAATGAATTAGTAACTAGTATTAGTTCGAAAGTATCAAAAAGAGAATGGGTTTTTACATTACAAACAAAACGTTTATTAAAAGCAATCGCATTGTTACAAGATGCGCATCGACATCATTTTTCAATAAAATCAATAATACCGGGTGATTTAAAGGGTGTAAATGTGGTGGCTGGTGTCAGCAGTAGTACTAGCACCACCAGCACCAGCAGCAGTAGTAGCAATGGAAGTAATAGTAATAACAAAAAAATCAATTCCAATTCTAATATTAATGAAATTGAGCTGAAATCGGATCAAGAATGGGTATCAAGTACATTTGATCGTACATTTCAGCCAACAGCCGATTCGCCAATTTTTGAGCATAAAATAAAAATTTCATTTAGTACTGATATATATGGAACATTTCGCCAATCGATTTGTTTTGATTTTGGTACTGAACCAGTTTTAGTAAAGCATTTATGTGTTGATGTACTGCCAGTTGGTGATGCTGAAAAAATACAAGAGATTAAGAAGGATATAATTAATTCAGCATCACAGCGATGGGATGATTCAAATACGATATTAGTTAAATTTGAAACAGTTATTGGGACTCATTTAAAAACTGAAGCCTATTTAAATGACCTAAGACGCGAACGAGAGCTGCTAGAACGTTATCCATGTCCGAGAGCAGCAACATTTACATTAACACAATCGACTATCGTTGAGAAACGATTAACTAAAAATAATTATAGATCACGAATACATGAGCTTCTATATGTAGAAGAGATAGCTAGATACGAACAAATCGCTAGATATAATTTAACAACAAAAATCCGTGTAGCATGCAATTATATGATAACACCAAGCGGTATGGCAACCAGTACAGCCAAATATTCACATTCTGGTGAGCTATTTGGTTTATTAAGTTTAGGTAAGGATATATCAGAAGATACATCAGCTGGTAGACTTATATTATCTAGCTGTTCAAGCGTTTATCTATCTGCACCACAAACTGCAGATAATTTAAATAAAAAACGTGAAGTTTATGAAGCAATGATTGAGGATAAAGGTAAAAATGTTATTTATTTAAAATTATCATCGAAATGTGTACAAGGTCTTGGGCTAAGACCGGATACTGAAGTACAATTTGATATACAATTTCAATTGAATCGTTTATCATATTGTGAATGGCATAATGCTGTAGATAAAATAACTGATTTTAAAATAATATTTCCTGATACATTTATTGAACCGAATATACCATGGACACCGAAAAAACAATGGTCAGATTCATGTGAACCAAAATTAAATGCTAAACAAAGAGAGGCTGTGAATGCAATTACGACACCGATTAACTGTCAATTGCCTCCAATATTATTGATTGGCCCATTTGGTACTGGTAAAACATATACATTAGCTCAGGCTATTAAGCAGCTATTAGTTCAACCGGATGCAAAAATTCTTATTTGTACACATTCTAATTCTGCTGCGGATTTATATATCAAAGAGTACCTGCATCCTTGGGTAGAAAAGGGAATGAAAGAAGCTACACCATTAAGAGTTTATTATCAGAAACGTTGGGTTGCAACTGTTAATGCTGTCGTTCAAAAAGTAAGTACAAATATATTTTAATATATATCATATTTTGTGTAGTTGGCAGGAAGTTTTCTTCAGTAACTTAAGGATTCTGTGAAATGTTTCCAACTCAAAGTGTTTTGTACTGTCTTCAAGTTTTCTCGTCTCTTGAAGGATGCTTCGCCATCATACAGACTCGCCACATTACCTGGGCCTGGGGTTAAAACATATTTGCGGGCCCTATCAGAATATTGAATTACAAAAAATCTTTGACGAAAACAAAATAAGTTTGTTCAGAGCATTAAATATAGATACCAAACGTCGGTTATTTATTCGCGGATGAACCTAAAGTTACTTAGTGTACTCCCCAGAATGGAACAGGTCTGATGTAGACAAGGCCTTGTGCTTAGCTGTGGGGGGCAGTACTCATCTTTCTTTTGGCAGAATCAATCCAGAAGCTATCCCAGCCGGAAAAAATCGAAGCGCTACTGAGAGGAGCGAATTTGGAGAGCTGTTAATATGGTCCGATTGGGTCGGTGAAATTTGCCTCGTCTCAAAAGACATATCACTTTAACGAGGATAAATTTTATAGACTCGGATGGTATTTTTTATGTGACACACTAGAGGCTTAGAAAAGGCTCCTTTGTACTGTCGACCATCTATTTTTTTTTTTGAAATGTCGAACAGCAGCTCTAGTCGAGAAGGAAGGAACTGTCGCGGTATTTTATTCCACCTACTCCCAACCAAAGGTGCTCTGTGGGTGGTTAAATTGAAAGGGAATCGTCCATTATGAGCTACTTTCAGTTGGTCAGGTTATGTCAAGCATTTTAAAGAAAACATCGGAATTGATTGATAAGAAAGGCAACGCTCGAGGACACACTACACCGACACCGCCAAAAATTGGGAGAGTTTGCTTGGACAGTTTTTATACATCTATCGTATAGTCTAAACATCACATTCTCTGACTACCGCTACCGAAAAGCAAACATTTGTTCACATCCGGCCTAAGCTAAAGCTAAGCAGCACACACTAGGCATTTACGTTCTGGATGACAGACTGGAGGACACATCACTGATCCGATCGCCTCCTTTGAATCATTTCTATTTTATAACCTAAAAATTATAAGGATTACAAAATATGTAAAAGAAAAGGCAAGCTTTGTGAGGGATACAATTCCTGAATACGTTTCCCCCGGCCATATTAAGGTATAACCGACCATGCAAAGCTTATGATGAGAGATCTATTGTGTGGAAGATTTTTAGATTTTGCATCATTGCGTGATTTTTCTGTTCCATTTACTTTAATCACCATTTCGTCGGTTAAAACGATTCTTTGTAGACAGAACGGAAATCTGAATCTCTAAAAATAAAATCAGTGAATGCACTCTAACACTCCCCTTCTCTTACATTTAGCGCGTCTTACTAACTTAATGGATTCTGTATTGCTAAAAGTGTATTCAACACTTCTTGTAAATTACTCACAAGTTACAGAAACCTTAAGGTAATTTAACTTCAATTAATTAAAAACTTACCATCAGTTTGTCTTTGTCCAACCACAGTAAAACCCATTGGTTTATTAATTTTAAACTTCTGCTTACTTTACACTGATGTAGGAATTAATAAAGTAAGAAAATTGCTCAGAAGACACACCATTTATTTCTCCGATTAATATATTTTAAATAGTAGCGAAAATGGCAGAAATACCTTTCACTACGGAATCACATTGAATATATAAAACAGTTTACTTAGCACACAACAATTTTTCCATCTTTTTTGTTTCGAAAAACCGCCCGTTTCGTTTCAACATCAAGGTTATACTAAACGTGTTTAAAACCCGTGTTCAGACGCTTTGGCTCAAATTTTTGCATGGCTAACATTACCAGGCAAAATAACTATTTTCCGTTGTACCGAAAGACCCTTGGCAGGTAGAAGACCTTCAAGAGGTTGAAAGATTCTACCTGAGTGCCCACTGCATCGGAACTAGCTCACTAAGTATGAGACGAAACCTATGACTTGAAAATGTATTTTTGAGATTCCATTGTCTGTCGAGAAAATCGAACTTTTAAATTTTTATAAAACATTTAAAGGTTTCTTTACTTTGTTTACAAGTTGTAGTGTTTTTTCATTAGTGCTTTCACATATAACTACATTTTTATTGTAGATTTTATGTGTGAGATATTTGGTCCAAAAGTACTACACCAAAAGTATGTGTACTACACGCCTATACCTCATATTCCCTGTCAGCCGGCATCTGGATCGATGAATGCAATGTCAGAACCTTGTGTAGCCAGAGCATACGGTTTTTCATTGTCTTTAAAGATCCCTTTGAAGCTTGTAACCCGGGACCCAGAGAAGTCTTGTCGCCCTCTTGAATTTGGGGCTTTCACCCCACATCTGTCTCCGTTTCCATCTGTGTACCATACTAGTCCACCCAGCGATACTTTAGGAAAAGTCCAGGTTAGCCTATTTAGTAAGGCCACAAAAGGTTACTCAAATTTTGAGATTTTAACGGGCATGCAGTCCCATAGCAGACCCACTTCCGGAATCTCTTCTACATATAATGTTGATTATTGTAGAATGTCCTCGCCCAAGAACAGCACCCAGGTTGCCATTCAGCCGCTGTGTTGCGTTTATGGCGGACTTCTCTACCTCAAGGTGGAGGGGTACCAGATTGAGGAGAGTCTCCAGCGCTGCCGTCGGGGAAGTACGGATGGCCCCAGTGATGGAAAGACAGGCCATTCTTTGAATTTTGCTTAAATTGGTTATAAAACCAGTTGAGCTTGGCATCTAGCGTCACTCCTAAATATTTGGCTTGGTGTAAAAAGCTTATAGTGCTGCCTGCGAGTGTATGTTCCGAAAGTCCCGGTAGTGATCGTTTTATGGTGAAAGGAACCAGAATTTTGTTGGGATTGACTTTTAGTTCTACGTTGGCGCACCAGCTAGAGACCAGATCTCAGAATGGGCGTGCTTGCGACTAACAATCCGGAAACTTTTCTGACCACGAAACAACTAGTTACTGTGCAAGGAAGTCTTCCGGAGGCGATAGCCGCATTGGCCCAGGACTCAGAAAAGCACAGGTTCCTAGGGGTCGGTGCGCCCTCTATGATGGACCGCGTTAAGCCCTGGAAGGAGCAAGCCTTGTTACTGTAGACGGGAACAAGCTAACGCGCAGCCTTTTTGTAATCGGTTACATCCCGGCAGCAACAGAAGACCCCACTGGCATTAGCTTGAAAAGGAGAGGGGGATAGACTCTAAGGGTGCAGGAGTACTGGCAAGCCCTAATGCCCAATCATGCAATACAAATAACCAAATAGCCTCCAAATAAGGTCGTGCTGTTGGCGAAACATCGGGGGAGTAACTCTGAGAAGGCATGCTTGGAAAAGGGGAGATATAATCCCGTAAGGAAATGGCAGGCAGGCAGTGTTCGAAAAAAGTTTTATCTAGGAGAACTGGAAATACAATTTATGTGAAGTGAAAGCGTTGACTAAAGGGCGCCGAAAGACAATTTCGCTCCACCCTCAACAAGGGCTAGGGCCGGCGCTGGACATACCATACGTACCGACACGTTTGATATAAAGTTATGACAAATTGAGAGTAGGGTCACACTCAAACCACTGCCAATAACACACTTTTGCGACTGGAACTACAAATAGAATAGTCTTACTAATTAATAACATTCTTCTCTTTCAGTATTGTATTATAGATAGTTCAGGAAATTTTCGGCGACCAACCGTCGAAGATATTCTAAAATATCGTATTGTTGTTGTAACATTAAGCATTTCAATGGAACTAGCATCATTAGGACTACCTAAAGGATATTTTACCCATATCTTCCTTGATGAAGCAGCACAAGCAATGGAATGTGAAGCAATAATGCCTTTAGCTTTGGCTAGTGAAACAACAAGGATCGTATTAGCTGGTGATCATATGCAGATGAGTCCCGAGTTATTTTCTAATTTCGCTAAGGAACGTCGTTTGCACATATCGCTACTTGAACGGCTATACGATCATTATCCATCAAATTTTCCATGTAAAATATTACTATGTGAAAATTATCGAGCGCATGAAGCAATTATTAAATTTACATCGGAATTATTTTATGAACAAAAATTAATAGCGTCGGGTAAACAGCCACGGCATGATCGTTTCTATCCATTAACATTTTTTACAACAAGAGGCGAGGATGTACAAGATAAAAATTCAACTGCATTTTATAATAATTCGGAGGTGTATGAGGTTGTTGAGAGAGTTTGTGAACTGAGAAAGAAATGGCCTAGCTCGTGGGGGAAAATAAATGATCAGAGTATTGGCATAATGACACCGTATGCAGATCAGGTAAAAGTTTTTTAATTATAATTTAGACTTAGAATTTGTAATTAATAAGATTTTTTTTATTTTTTATAGGTTTTTCGCATACGATCCGAGCTACGTAAACGTCGTATGGGCGGAATCTCAGTTGAACGTGTGCTAAATGTACAAGGTAAGCAATTTCGTGCTATTTTCTTATCAACTGTAAGAACACGACGAACTTGTATGCCAAACGATAATACAACTCAGAATGATGATGCTGATTATGGATTTTTAAGTAATTCAAAACTTTTAAATACGGCAATAACAAGAGCACAGAGTCTTGTTGCTGTTGTTGGTGATCCAGTTGCGCTTTGCTCGATTGGTCGCTGCCGTAAAGTCTGGGAACGTTTTATCGATATATGCAATCAAAATAAATCATTATTCGGTATAACATGGTCGTATTTAAGATCTCAATTAGATGGTGTTGAATTGAAACGTAGCTACGTTCTAAATCCACTTGCCCCAGAGTTCATTCCTCGTGCATTACAGCCTGAAGCATATTTACGAAAGCAACAAGCTGTTATAACAACAACAACCCAACAGCAAATACAGGCGGTTAGCCAGGCTGTTAATCAAATGCCGCAAGTTTATGGCAATCATTATGGTATGCTAAATCAGATTGGTCCGCAAATGTTGCAAAAGAATGCACAACAAGTAGCGTTGCAAAGTCCAATGCAGATGCGTCCAATTGGTCCGCCACCGCAAGCTTATAATATGGGTGTACCGCCACAGGTTTCTGGTAATCAACAGCAGCAACAATTTTCTCCATATATGATATGGCCGCAACAGCAACCGCCTAGCCAAATGATACGACCAAGTTATCCTTCACAACCTCCGCCGCAGCCAATACAGCCACCACAAACGCAGAATCCAAATGTTAGCATATGGGGACCGCCGCCACAGACAAATCCATGGGTGAAGCCGGTTATAGCACCGAATATAAGACCGTCAGCGCAAGTTCAACAACAGCAACAGCAGCAGCAACAACAACAACAGCAGCAGCAGCAACAACAACAAACCCAACAGATGCCTTTGAATATGAATATAAGACCACCAGCTCCGACACAGCAGCAGCAACAACTATCGCAACAAGTACAACAATTGAGAAATCCTCATGATATGTCGTTTTTAAATAAATATGTTTATCAAAATTCAAGTAATTATGGTAGTCAAAATCCAGTAGCATTAAATCAAATGAATTTACGCAATCAACTGCATAATGGTCCAGCTAGCCCAGCGATGTCTGGTACAAATTTACCAACATTAACAGCTGATGCACTATCAGCAAATGGTCAAAGATCAATGAATCATGTACAAAATGCAGCGGCAGCAGCAGCTGCTGCTGCAACATTAGCGCATTCATATATGATGGGGCCGCAAAATGTGCCAAAAGAGAAAGAATTTCAATTTTTAAATAATGTTCATAATATTCCAATTAATCTTGCTTCACTTGGTACAACATCTCAAACATCAAATAGTTTACAGCATTCAGCAACAACAGCATTGCCATCAGCATTACAACAAACTGCCTTACAATTACAAGATTATAGTCTTTTGTTACCGCCCAATATGAGTTTTTATGAAATGGCATTAGAACCTAAAGAATCACAATATAAATGGTACCTGAGATTGTTAGAGATTCATGGCCAAGAGGCAGCTAATAAATTTACAGAAATATTAGGACAAGTTATGAACGCACAAAGTGCTAATTCAAGTGTTTTAAGTAAGCTACAACAGCAGCAGCAACAGCATCAGGCTGTTGTAGCGGCTAGATCAAGCCTATATGGTGGGGTTGCTGGTGCTGGCGGCAATTCAGCAGCTGCAGGACGTAATTTAACATCGGATAATAGTAATGTTAATTTTAATCAGCAAATTGATTTGGTTTTTAATTCGTTAATGAATGGCAATGATATGAGCCAGCCGATATTGAGAGATTTATTGGGTATGGTTAGTACAGCATCAACAGCGAATAATAGTGCGGCGAGCTTATTGGGTAAGGAATATCAACAATCACAACAGCAGCAGCAGCAACAACAACAGCAGCAGCAACAACAGCAACAGCAGCAACAACAACAGCAGCAGCAGCAACTTCAGCAACAACAACAGCAGGCACAGCAGCAACAACAACAGCAGCAGCCGCCGCAATCGGCTGTTCATTATTCAACAAATCCAGTTCAAGCTAGTAGTAGTGATATAGCACTATCATCGCGTGTTGAATCGGTACCATTATATCGTCGACAGGTTGTTGGCAATGGTAATGGTGGCTATCATAGCTCAACATCATCATCAAATACACAATCGATAGCATCATCAACACCAGATCATTTAGTTGAAAATAATAGTAACAGTAATCAACAACAACAACAACAACAGCAGCAGCAGCAGCAACATCATCATGTTGGTGGCGGAATGAATTTAATTGAATCATTATTTAGTACAAGCGATCTTAGTCCTTATACAAATGTCAATTCAATTCAGAAACTTTTTTATAATTATCAAGTAAAAAGTAACGAAACGGATTTATTATTCAATAATGTACGAACACCGCAACAGCAGCATCAGCATCAACAACAACAGCAACAGCAGCAGCAGCAACAACAGCAGCAGCAGCAACAACAACATTTACATAATCAACAACAACAACAACAACAACATCATTCAAATCCTAGCTCTAGTGGTACAAGTAATACAACATATGCATCAGTTTTAAGTCAAGGTAGTGCCCAGCAGCAGCAGCAACAACAACAGCAGCATCCTGGACACTATCAGCAGCAATCAAATAATGCATTACAACAATATTCACATAATTCTTCAAATCATTCACATTTAAATCATAATTCACATGATGATAAGGATCCTTTTGCTGCAATACGTGAGCTTGGACAGAGATCGAATGGATTTTATAATTATTTTCAGTAAAAAAAAATATAAAAAAAAATAATGAGTAAGAATTTTTACTACTAATTTTTTTTTTATTATTATATATAAAATTATATTTTAACTTTTATTACTATTTCTTTTTCTTTTTTTTTTTTTTGATGATGATGATGATGAATTACTATATTTTTCATTTACACACACACAAAAATTTCAAGAGTGTGAATTTAAGGATAAAAAGTTATTATGCATATTATTATTATTATTATTAAATAGAAATGTAGATTTATTTTGAAGAATGAAAAAAACAAGAAAAAAAATTATTGAAACAAAAATTAAATAAAATTTAGAGAAAAAAATAAAAAGAAATATTGGACATAAACTCTTCTAATAAAAGGATTAATAATGGATGGAGATTTAAAACTAAAAACAAAAAAAAAATACAAATCAAGATATTTTCAATTGTTTATATTCATTTATTTTCCAGTTATATAGAAAAAACAAATTAATATGTTTATAAAATTGATAAATTGTATATAATTATACACACAAAAAAAAAAACTATGAAAAAAACAAAAAACAAAATATCTTTAAAGTTATTATGTGATATATATACTTTATCATAACAAAAACAATAAAACAAAAAAAAAACACGCAAAAAAAAATAATAATAATTATAATTAATCCAAGATTTTGTTTAAATATTTCTTTTTAATGAAATACACTTAAAAATTATTATTTTTTTTTATAACGGATTAATTTATTAGTTTTTATATTTAAAATTATTCATGGATATTAATTAAAACAAAACAAAAAATAATAATATTTGTTTCGACATTGTTCATAGTGTGTGTGATAACAATTTTTATGTTACTACTTATTTATTGTATGTTTCTAGCCATTTTTTATCCCAGATATTTACTTATGTATATACCAAGGGTAATGAGAGCTACATGAGGGTTTTTCATAATTATTGCATTGAGGGTTTTTCATATTGCCGCATTGTGACTTTTTAAGAAAACAGTTTCGGAATCCAAAAAAATGGCCGCCGGAGATATGGCGTTTTTTCCGAGTTTTCCATGTATCTCGGTTTCTATAGGTCATACAATCCCGCGCGAGCGCCCAAAATGTTGACAATGAAATTCTCTACAGCTTTAGTTGACCCAATTAACACTTTGAAAGTTATTCAAGGTCGAAGTTTTCGAAAATAACTTTTTAGCCAAAATTTCACTCAAAAAATGATTTTTTTATTAGTCAATACGAAACGTTATTGCCTGCAAAAAGTCCTCTTGTAATTTTTTCGTAAAACTTAACTCTTTCGAAGTTATCCAAGGTCAAAGTGTACAAAAATCACTTTTTGGCCTAAAAATCATTCAAAAACTGTGTTTTTTTTCGAACTCCCCTCCCCCCTTAATCTCACCTGAGAAAAAATCTCAGGTATTTATACTAAAAATACGTAATTACGGTCGAACCCACAGCAAGGCGGGCCTTTCCTTAGAACTGCAGGAAAGGCCCTCGCTTATAAAATCCGTGTACGTAACCGTAGTGCAATCTGGGTCAGTTGAGAGTCAAATTATATCTGCTTTATTTACATTAAGATGAAATGCCATCAGCTGATTAGGATTTGAAGTGAAAGGCGTGTTAAGAGTAAGATTTTATTTGAGATAACTTATAATTTGCCCTCTTCTATTCCACTCCCTTTTCAGCTTGTAGTGGACACACAACTACCTAACGTAAGCACTCACTCAACAAGCATTTCATTACTCTAAAATTCAACGTGTGCCTTCTTGTAGTTCTAAATTCTGAAGGTCTTTTCGCGGGTCAGTATTACTTGGCTCGTACTCTGCAGCATTCGACCAGACGCGCGTTTGGCGGTGGAGACTAAACAATCGACAACAAATTTTTGTGCAGGATTTACCCATATCTTAAGGCCCCAATTTACACACTGGTCGCCGGGAGGCCGTGGCCTGAAAGTTTTCGCTCAAGGCCGAGTATCCCTATACACTCGCTGTATGGGGCCTGCAGCTCAAGAAAGCTGACAAAACTCGCATTTATCGTCAGTTCGGGCCTGCAGATCTGCCGTGAAGCTCGGCAAGAATTCACGCCGCATCCACTCGGAACGGAAAGCAAGACTCGAGCTAGTCGCGTTTGCGCTTGTTTGCGGGTGTTCACGGCGTTTGGCTGGAGCCGCCTTGAAGCTTTCGTTGAGGCCATGAACATTTTTGCACTTGAATTAATAACCGGCTAGGCTAAGCAGTCATTTTCGCCTGTGTGTCTGTAGGGAATCATGACTCCACCTGCATGCCATAGCCAGTTAGACTCAGTGAAGCTTGTCGTGCCGGCTTTTTTCTACGCCTTTCTTAGAATACAAGTATTGTGATATTGCTTTTAGATACGAAATTAAGAGCATTTCCACACCCGTGTGGAATATTCAATAATTTAAAGAGATACATTTGGAGCCGCACTTGATTCAACGAAGAGCCGCGTTTGCCCACCCTTGGTATGTATAATGAAGCATGCCTTTTTTTTGTTATAAGATATCTTCTCTAAATGGGATTACATTTTACAGAGTATTGAAAATTAATTTTTTAAGAAAAGCTCGTGGTTTTATGGGCTGAAAATTCAGTAAGAACGACTGCATATTGGTGTTGCACTATATTCCAGTTTTTTTAGAAATTTTATTTCAAAATATCACGTACAGAAAACTTACAATCTTTTTATTAAAATATTGATGTGACCTTTTCTTAAAAATGTCATTCCAAGTTATCCGGATACAGTTCATAGAGCAACTGCCCGGCACGCTTTTTTTCTAACTGTAGGGAGAAGAACAGTTGTCTGCATGAAATACTCATACATATACCTACATTAACAAAAAGCTATGCTAGCAGCTTTGGGTGAATTCAAAAACTCATCACTGCCGCAACACTGCAGAATTCAGCTACAGACTTCAATTTGAAGTCTGTAGCTGAATTCTGCAGTGATGCGGCAGTGATGAGTTTTTGAATTTACCCTATGTGATGATCTCACTTGTGAATCCAAAAATATTTTCAGTCTCACAGCAAATTACACTAACACAAGCATAACCTAGTTGTCTGGGGCTCACGAAAATTTACATTCACATTTATTATCGTCACACCGAAAAGAGGCAGAAATGAGGTGCATCCCATTTCTACTCCATATATGTACATGAATGAACTATTTCATAAAATAAAATTTATTTTAACGCCTTAAATTATTTTGAAAAAGTCTCAAGGCTCGATTACATTGAGCGAGATTACAAGCTACTAGTCGGCGAGTTTAGAGAAGCCGACGAGCCAGCTAGTGCAATAGTGACGGTGACAGATAAAACTTTCCACTCGCTCAGTAGTCAACCCACGTCTTGTTTTGTTTTTCCTTTGATAAACTTTTCTCGATGCTCGCAGCTAGTCGAATATGATGACACCCGGCTAGTTTACAAGCTAACAAGCCCACACGCCAGAGGGTAGCGAGTAGAGTAGCCCGGCTTTCAATTTTCTCGGCAGATTGTTTACTGTTAGTGAATTCGCCGGCTAGTAGTTTGTAAACTCCCTCAATGTAAAGGGTCGTCCATAAATTACGTGAGGCGATTTTTGCGATTTTTCGAACTCCCCCCTCCCCCCTTGATGAGATTTCAGGAGATTTGGCTCGACCCCCTCCCCCTAATCTCACGTGATATTTTCAGATTTTAAAAAATCTCTAGTATTTAACTCTAAAAATACGTATTTACGAGCTTTGCCACAAGCTTTAATTATAGATAACTGATAATTCAATCTCCTACTTGCCCTTCTCTATTCCACTCGCTTTTTTCGCTTGTAGTGGACACACAACAATCAAAACTTGAGCACTCATAATCACGAGAATTTTATTTCGCTAAAATTCGACGAGGGCCTTTCCTGTAGTTCTATATCCTTATGGCCTTTTCGTGGGTCGGTGTTACTTGGATCGTACGCCGCAGCATTCATCGACTCGCGCGTTTGGCTGGCCGTTGGCGGCTAAACAATCCAGCGGCTACTATGGTATTTTCTGGCGTTCGCATAAAAAATTTTGTGTAGGATTTAGGCCACCTTTTACACACAAGTCGACGGTAGGCCATGGCCTGAAAGTTTTCGCCTTGAAGCCAAGTATCACTACACACCTCTCCGGTCGCCAACCAGATGGGGTCTGCAGTCGCCAACCTGATGGGTTTGTCGTCAGTTTGTGCCTGAAGGTCGCGGGTTGTAGCACGTAAGTTGTTTCAATCGACCTCTTCATACAATCATTTTTGTAAGACTTAAATATTTGTATGAAGAGATCGACTGAAACAACTTACGTACTACCACCGCAGAACTTCTATTCTGTCTCAAGCTGTGAATTTACGGCAGGAGCTCACGCCGTATCTAGCCGGACCTGAAAGTAAGGCGCGAACCAAGTGCGGAAACCATCCACACTCGTATTCGCGCGAACGTTCACGGAGTCTGGATCCGCCTCAAGTCACAAACATATTTGTGCGTAGGCAATATATTTAATTTCTTCGCATTGTGTCAGAAAATATTGTGGTCCGTGTATTTTGAAGGCTTTTCCAGTCACCAGTCTGTTTGTGCCTGTAAAGTTTTAATTGAGCCCATAGACATTTTTGCACTTGAATAAACAAACTGCTATGCTAAACTTTCGTCTTCGCCTGTGTGTTTGTATGAGATCATGTCACCTACAGGCCACGGTCTGTCAGGCGGATACCTGAGGTGGTATTCTCGTTGGCGAGTGACGTGACTACGAGGAGCGCGGGGGAATGAAACTGTCGAAGTCTTCACACGTATCGAGGAAATTGTCATTTCACACGACACCTTGCGACAATTAAATACGAATTTACTCGATTTGCTTACCAAAAATCTGTTAGATTGACAATGGGAATATCAATTTAAGGTCGCAGTGACATCTGTCACGTCATTCGACAACGAGAATAAGGCTGCTGAAGTCCGCATCCCCCAGTCAGACTGAGTATTGTGTGGCCTTCATCGGGTCGCGCCTGCCGACCTGACCTGTAGGGGAATGGGGGTCTTTAGTGGAGAAACATGTTTTACTTAATTTAACCCAGTCTTCTGGCAATTGATATTTGCCAAAACCCTCTCTCCCCACGTGAGATTGAGTGAGATTCGGGTCGACCCCTTCCCTCCCCTAAATGCCTCACGTAATTAATGGACGATCTCTAATCTGAATGAGTCCTTAATTAGTAAAGTTATGAGAGTTCAACGGACGATTTTCACAGAGTCCAGCATATTTGTATAACTTACTCGTCTATCTTTTTACATTTAATTTATTTTACTTTCATTTAAATTTCATCTACCGCTTTTATATTAAATTTTACACACACACTTTGATGATATCTTACACAGATTAATTTTGTAAACATATTAATTTTCTTCTAAAAAAAAGTTATAAAACAATTAAATATGTTTTTATTTTTATATAGAAACAAAAAATTGTAAAAACAAACATAAACAAATATAAAATTACACAAAAATATAACAAAAATAAAATATAGGGAAACTTTTTTTAATTATTACAAAAAAAAAAAAAAAACAAAACAAAAAAATATAAAAAAAATATCCACAAAATCAAAACAAATATTTTAAACTAAAACAAAATATCCATACAAAATTTAATAAAAAAAAATTGTGTAATATCTACAAAAAAAAAATAAAACATAAAATAAAATTATTAAAATTAAACAAAAAAATTATATTTATCGAAAAGGAAAAAATTGTGTACAGAAGCATACATAACTACATTAAAACAAAAAAAAAGAAAATGAAAAACATCGTAGATAATTTTAGTGAAACAAAAAAAAAGAAGAAAAGAATAAATAAAAACAAGAAAAAACATTTAAAAAAATATGAAATAAAATATTTTAAATAATTGAAAAATTAAATAACAAACAAAAAAAAATTTTACTTATAGATTTTAGTTTAAAACAAACAAGCAAAAAAAAGAAAATATTAATTATACATAATTAAGGAAAGAAAAAAAATTAAAAAAAAAACACAAAAAAATTGTAAAAAAAATGTCATTATTATGTGAACAGAAAAAAACCACAAAAAGTTTCGTCTATTTAAAATATCGTTTGTGAAAAAGGCAGCTTTTTAATAAGTTTTTTTTCAATTTTTTTTATTTAACTCATTTGTTGTTTTATACAATGCAGATGTGATTTTAACTATGTATGTTTTAACTAAGATTATTTTGTTTAGTTCTTAGTAATTTCCAAAATATTTGGTAAATCTTCCAGATAAATCTACTTCAGCCATAAATTTTGCACTTGATATTGAAGTATGACATTCGCAACTCGATCTGAACTCAGAGCTATCTCAAAAAAAGTTGTCTTCAATCTGGTTTCACCCTTAACTCGTTCGCCCTCACATATGTGTGACACATGGGTTTCTTGTTACAGCATATATCTTCACATATATGTGACAGTTCTTTTTGGTCAATTCCATCCAATGTCTCTACAGCCCAAATCGAACCTTGGCCTCCTCGAGGGTATTTCTCCAAGTTTGACGGCAGCGCCGGCCCTAGCCCTTGTTGAGGGTGGAGCGAGATTGTCTTTCGGCGCCCTTTGTTCGACGCTTTCACTTCACATAAATTGTATTTCCAGTTGTCCTAGATAAAACTTTTTACGAGTACTGCCGGCCTGCCATTTTCTTACGGGATTATATGTCCCCTTTTGCAAGCCTTTATGGGTCACAATTCCGCCTGTAGCGGCAATTGAGGAAGTATGTTTTCTCAGAGCTGCAGACCTGGGCTGTTCTGAGCCCTGAGCCAATTCGGCTACCGCCTCCAGAAGACTTCCTTGCACGGTAACTAGTTGTTTTGTGGTCAGAAGAGTCTCCGGATTGTTAATCGCAAGGACGCCAATTCTGACACTCCGCTATTTGACAGAAGATCGGCTTTGGAGTCGTTCTAGACTTCATTATGGGTGCGTCAGACTTTTCTGAAGGCTTTTCAAACCGTATGGCCAAAGCCTTCGCCCTTTTCGCCGGGTTATTATGCCCTAGAGAACATCTTCTTATTAAGAAAATGATATCCCTTTCTTCTTCGGGGGCCACGCAGACCCCAGCTTCCAGATATCGCATAAAGCGTTTTCGGGCTGCGCCACCCCGTCTTCTGAAAGAGGTCATATTTTCGAGTCGCCTCTCCGATTAGGTGCCCTTACTTCCCCAGGAGATCTAAGGAGATCTCCCAATGAAGGAATGATCTCAACGTACTCCATCCCTGGGTTTACGGACTCAGACTGCCCTCCCTAAAGAAGAATCCCGAAAACTTTCCTTCGCTGGGACCACATTCGACATCTTGACACACATCAAAAATATCTAACTGGCCTTGCAGGTCGTTCTTTTGGGAGCTGTGGGAAATGTTTGGAGCTTTAAGAAGTGCTCCATCTTCGAAAGTTTTTTTAAGGTAATTTTATATGGATACCACGAGCTCGGCGAGAAAGGGCGGTCGCCCATGACAGAACTCCGTATCACCATTGGAAGGCTAATTCAAACCGAAGTTCGCCTGGTATCCACAGTCCATCGTTAGTAGTACATTCACGCAGTACCATTCATAACTTCTGCACGATTGTTTACACATTAGGATTGCGGTTTTTATCGAGTTTAGATCCGCTGTATTCAGTCTGCTCCGTGGATTTCGAGCAGGATGTGGCCTAAGGCCATGTACGATCGGTCTTGGAGTCAGTGCTCCCTGCTTTTGCCGTGTTCGAATCATAGACTTGGCTAGCTACAAACAACGCCCTCAATAAGTGCCATCGAAAATTTATTTTTTGCTCGAAATTGTTTTTCGCTTTCATTTTGGCGTCCCTTACCACCTGGCGCCTAGAGCGACCACTCCACTCGCTCTACCCTAGGGCAGTAGTTCCCCAGTTCCGAATGTTGAGCATTGTCTCTACGTCACCCGTCACAAAGTCCATCCATCTTCTCCTGGGTCTGGTCTAAATTTCTGCCACCGTGAGCCGTTTTGGAATACGGTTATCGTCCATCCTGATTACGTGGCCGACTAGTCTTAATCTGTTGTCAATTGCTACGTTGAAACGTCTTGTTTTTTATACAGAAATTTTAAGTTCTAAAACGGCATATGAAGAACGCGCTTGGTTTGGGATTTGATTATTTCGGTTCAGCAGGTGAATTAAAAAAAAACACAGGTTACGTTGGGGTACATCCGGCAGAAGCATAAACTTTACGCACTTGTCGGTGTAGTTATTTTTGGTGGAAATATGCATTATATTATATTAAAAGTGATATAAAGAATATATGTACAGGGCGGCCAATTTTTGGAAAACTTGGACAAGTCAGGGAATTTACGTAATCTGGAAAAGTCAGGGAATTTCCATTCACATCCTGGAATTTTTTCATTCATAATATTCAAATTATTTTTTGATAAAATCTTTCTATGGGTGCTTTTCATTTCCAACACAGATGTCATTGTCGATTAACGATAAACTCACACTATAGCCGATTCTGTCGCTTAGTTTTCTTTTTGGCATTGTGTAACTCAAAATCGACAGATATTTCGTCTACTGTTTCCCTGTTTGGCATGTGCAAATAAGCAATCGATAAGTCGATTGTCAAATCTGCACATTTCGATTATAATCGACATTCTGTATAACTACTCAATCGACAGTCGATAATCGATAAATGTCGTTTATCGATCGATAATGGCCATAAGGGCCACTGTGTTCGACACAGCGTATTGCTCTGTAACGTTCTGTGAAAGCCCAAACACTTAAGTTAATGAAAAACTCGCGACAAGTAAATCGGTCCGACTATCGTGTTCGATCACCGGATTAGAGCGGAAGTCGAAGGAAAGCGAGTGGACACTTTTTTATCATTCCAATTTTAGACCTCAAAGTGCTCGATCTAAATGATTAGGTTCGCATCATCGTAATCTTCATCGTACAATATGAGGCCTTTTTCATCTTGGTTCGATTTTCCCCGTTGCCACACAGGGCGAAGCCGAAATTTGCGCACCCTACTTGGACAGTCACTTTCACTATTTTAAAAAGATTGCAAATAAAACATATTCTTTAAATTAAAACTTTATTTATTGTGCGTAAACTCTTTAAGACAATGGCCAATGTTAATTTGTACCACTTGTTAGTTAGGTAGATCTGTTACTCACCATGGATTTAAATAATTTTTAATCAATGAATCAATGTAAAATGGTTGTCTTTCATAGCTGCTGTACGTGTCAATATGCCTATTAGAGCTCACACTGCGTCACAAATTGCAGCTTTGAAAGTTACTTTTACATCAGGCCTTCCAATGTTTAGCTGGATTTCTGCATTGGTCCATTTTGTTATCTCCTCCACAATATCGTCGGTTATAAAAATATTAAAACATTCTAGAGGATCATAAAGTCTTCTATTTAATCGAGTGGGACCCCTAGATGTTCATGCAATATTAGAAATTGATGTCCTGCCACTTAGCCGTCCAACGATAATCGTTTTTGCCTCTAAGTGTTTGATGTTGCGGCATAATAATAGAATTCGACATACTAGACGAAGAACTTTCAAGTCTACCAAAAACATATTTGCAGTTACCTAGTTTATAGCAGAAAAATTAAATCGATTTAACTCAAAGTTACATCCAAATTTCGAATTAGCGTATAAACGGGTATTAAATACATTCTTATAACTATGGCTTAAGCCGAAATATTTCGGTTTAAGCCATAATTCGAATTACCTCGTTTATAGGGTAAAAAATTTGGGATGATTCATAATTCGAATTATTTTTGGAGTAGCTATAAACTAGGTAAGTGATTGCCCAAGGGGTATTCCACTAGTGAACTCGCGTCTTTATTCATAATTTCAACTCAACCCAAGTAGCAGAGCTGATTCGAGTTCAGTCGACCCTAATTCTACTCGACTCGCGTCTACATGTAGTTGAACTCGGGTTCAACCTGAGCTCAACTCATCATGTATACGTAGTATGAGTTGGCAGAAACAGCGAGCACTGAGGCGCCATAAGTGAGCAAAATAAATCGTTTTTTGAGAAATCAATTACGTCGATTCGACGTAGGTTAACTATCTAGGGTTAATAGGTCTACTCCATTATAGACAGCAGAATGATTTAAGCAAAATTGTGAGAGAGAAAAAGTCTTAAACTGATTTTTATGACGGACAATAAAAGGAAGAACTAAACAAAAACAAGCTACAAAATAAAAACATTTAATAACAAAAACAAAAGAAACATAGTCAAAGGCTGCCCTAACACAAATTAATTAAAAAAAATATTATATTTAAACTTAGCGCATAGAATTTAGAATAAATAAAAAAATACAAAAAAAAAACATAAAAATAAATAAACAAAAAAAAACAATTGTAAAAGTTATTCTTGTGTAGGGAAGTAATAAAAACAAAAAACACAAATTGTTAACTTTAGCAACAACCTTTGGAAACATGAAAAACAAAAATACAAAAATAACTTAAAATTATATAAAAAAATAAAAAAAAACTTTTTTGATGAATTGAATTTGAAAAAGAGAAAGAAGAAGAAGAAAACAAAACTAAAAAATAATAAAATAAGAGTAAAAAATATAAATAAAAAAAAACAAAACAAACAAATTTGGTATTTGCTAAGTGAGATTTTTTTAAAAAAAAAACAAGTAAAAATAAAAATAAATAAAAAAAATGAAAATGAATCAATAAAAAAAATGAAAATGAATCAAATATTAAAAAATGGAGAAAGAAATAAACGAAATAAAATTAAATATAACATAACAGCAACAAAATAAATAAAAATAAATATTGTATTTGTAAAATAAGTTAAAATTTAATAATAAAAAAATTAATTATTGGATTTCAGAAACACACACAAAAAAACAAAAGCAATTTCTTTTTTTTTAAGATCATTGAATTGTGATCAATAATAAATAATAATAAAAAACCGGATAAACAAGAAAAGAGAAACAACAAAATGAATATATATATATATAAATAAATAAATAAGAAATAAACAAAAAAAAATATTAAAACAAAAATGAGAAAAACAAAAAAAAATTTATAGTTATAATATTAATGCACTTTATATATATATAAATATAAACTACATAATTTAAAATAAAAAAAAAAGAAAAAAAACAAAAAAAATATATTAATACAATATATAAATTATATACACACACATACATATATATATTTTTTGTGTACTTTAGAATTTTTGTATAACAAAAATGAAGAAAAAAAAAGAAAATGAAGAAAAAATACGTCTTATTAATAAATAAAATAAAAAACAAAATAAAAAATAAAAAAAAAGTAAAACGGGGAAGAAATTCTAATTGTGTAAAGAAAGAAATTCAAATTAATAAATAAAAAAAAGAAAACAAGTTAAAAATATTTAATAGACACAACACAAAAAAAACAAAAACAATAAAAAAAAATATTAAATTAAAAACATTTAAAAAACGGAAAAAATAATTATATAATAAAAAAAATAATTAGAAATTTATTATTTATACATATTAACGAGAATAATAAGAATGATGAAAATTTCAAAAAACAAAACAAAAAAAAATAAACATAAAAATAAAAAATAAAACAAAATTATAAAAAAATTTATGATGGAAAAAAAACAAACAAGAAAAAATAAATAATTTAATAATAACAAAATTTAAACAACAAGAAAAGCAACAACAAAAACGTATATTATGGCAGCAAATTGTTTACAAAAAGAAAAATAAATGAAACAAAAAAAAAATGATAAAAAAAATTGTATGAAAAACATAAAATTATTAAAAAAAAAAACAGTAATAGTCTAAGTGCTCACGAACAAAAATAAAATTTATACATACTCTCTTAAAACTTTTTGTATGGATTAAGGACACCTAGTCTACCAACATTTTTTCTGCGAAAATTCTTGAAACCGCGGCTATTTTCCTCCACGTTGCTCTAAAGTCGACCTTTTTATGATACCCTAAAAATTTATAGATACTAGTTTTTTACCAATCGTAGCCGTATGAGATGGCGGCGATGATACGCGTGAAACAATACTCGTCCGACAAAAATGTTGGACCGTTAAGGATGTCTACCACCACCCCAAACCTGCTAAGTTATGAGCTTCCAAAAATGTATTAATGACCAGCTGATTTTTTAAGGATCGTTTAAGGTAAATGTATGGAATTACATGGTATATGTGTCTGACAAATTTTTTTGCCGATTTTTTCGTCCGAACCAAAGTCGTCTATTTTATGAAGGGGAAAAATTTATACATAACCACTTTTTTCTTTTTTTCTTTAATTTTATAATAGAAAAACATGCATTCCATATACTAAACCTCTGCGCAAACTTTTCGCCCTATCCTTTTTTTCCGGAGTCTATCCCGACTCCTGGAAACTAGTCCATGTTCAGCCTATACCAAAAAAGGTGACGCTAGTGACCCCGCTAACTACCGCCCAATAGCAATTACTTCTATTCTCTCCAAAGTGATGGAGACAATAATAAACAAGAGGCTTTTGAGATATCTTGAACACCACAAAATATTAAATGACAAACAGTACGGCTTTAGACCAAAAAGATCTACTGGCGACCTCCTTGTTTGCCTAACAGAGTACTTCAACCAAAGTATACACCGATTTGGTGAATCTGGCCTGGTTGCTCTAGATATCTCCAAGGTTTTTAACAGAGTGTGGCACTCCGCTCTGTTAACCAAACTGCAGGCTATTCGTATGGACTTCGTTCTAAGGAACTGGATTAAGAGCTTCCTTTTTGGTCGTTTAATCACGGTAGTATTGGACGGCGTCGAATTCGACCCCCACGCCATCTCCGCAGGTGTTCCCCAGGGCTCAATTCTATCATCAGCCCTCTTCCTAATTTTTGTAAATGACCTGCTCTCAATCCCTTCCAACCCACTCCACAGCTTTGCCGACGACAGTACACTACGTTACTCCTTTGGATTCGATACTGTAGGACAAGCACGCGCCAGACCTTGTCTGCATTATCGCAATCTCATGTCCATTTCAATCAACAGGGACATCGAACGAATTCTTGACTGGGGCCGCAAGAACCGTGTCGAATTTAATGCATCCAAAACGAAATACTGTCTCATCTCCAATAAAACCTGCACCGACCCTCCTTCTATTACAGTGGACAATAAAAACCTAACGGCTGAACTGTCTTTTAACATCCTAGGCATAACACTAGTCGAAGATCTGTGCTGGAATAATCACATATTCGAAATTGCTAAACTAGCATCATAGTGCCTGGGATTCCTTAAAAGATGTAAATTCCTCCTTCAGCCGTCGGCCGGAGCTGCAATCTACAAAGTCCTACATTCGTCCCCGTCTCGAATATAACTCGTATATTTGGGCTGAGGCCCCGAGAACTACCCTAGCCTGGCTGGACAAGGTGCAAACCGCGCTCTCAAACTTATAGGCGATAGCGCCATTTGCTCTTCAATTGACTCATTAAGCCACCGTAGGAATGTAGCAGCTCTTGCAAAATTTTACCGTTTTTACCACAATGACTGCTCTATTGAAATAAGTAACCTCATGCCTCCACGGCAACTTTTCTCCCGCAACACTAGACTTGCCCGCTCGGCGCACCCTTATAGTCTACAGCCCTTATCTTCGCGCACTCTCCGATTCAGAAATTCGTTTATATATAACAAGAACAACACGACTGTGGAACAACTTACCTCAGTCAGTATTTCCGAACTCATACAACACCCAAGAGTTCAAACGCAAGGTTCACCACCATCTCCTCCAACACCCACCCGACCCCCTAATCTATCTTATCTTTCTCTCTATCCTTCGAGCTAAGCTTACTAGTAGACATTGCACCATGACGTGTACGACATAACGGACTTGTAGTACAAAGGGTGACACCTAAGCTTAGACTATGACATAAAAAAAATATACGTTGTCCGTCAAAAAAAAACATTGCCTTTAACGTGAAAAAAGAACCAAAATTATAAAAAATCAGCGTCACATTTTTTCCACACAGCATAAGAAAGATTATGTATAAAACACTTTTCATGAAGTGTATTATACAGTCAGGGCCAAAAGTAACGCGACACCTAAGGAATCTATTTCACGCGTCATCCATCCATCAATTCCATCAGTCATGATTGATGGAAATCAAAATATTGAGATTATTACATCAGTCATCACCTTAGACGTTAGGTTATCCGTCAGTCATGGCAGTGACCGTAGCAAAACTGACAGCAAAACCTATCGTCTAATAAGCGAATTTTATCTATGATTGGTAAAAATACAGTATCTATAAATTTTTAGAGTACCATAGAGAGGTCGATTTTCGAGCAACCTGGAGGAAAAAAGCCGCAGTTTCATGAATTTTCGCAAAGCAAAACATGGTAGATGGTAGGTGTCCTTAAACCATACAAAAAGCTTTAAGAGAGTATGTATAAATTTTTTTTTGTTCGAGGGCACTTAGTCTATAAAGTAAAAAAAAAAAAACAAAATAAAATAAAACAAAAATTTTAGTGAAAAAAAAAATAATAAAATAAAATAAATAATTAAAATGAAATAAATAATAAACATGTTTTTAGGAATACATTTCTACTTTTTAATTTTTATTATTTTTAACGTAAAGTAAAAAAAAATTTAATATTTACTATTATTATTATTATTATGATTATGATTATTAATTATCAAAAATATTGTGAAATATTCATAACAGAAAAACAATTAAGTAAATGCATAAAAAGTTAATATTTTATTTTAAAAGTTCTTTTATTAATTATAAATAAATATATATAAACAAAAAAGAAAGAAAAAAATAATATAAACTAGGTACAAAAAAAAATATAAAAAATGAAATAAAATACACAAAAAAAATGAATAAATATTTAAGTCATATGTTTATATTCAAATATATGCTTATTAGGAAAACATACATTTTTTTTGTTTTGTTATACACACCTAACATATAATTTTTCTTGATTTATTCTCTCTCTCTCTCTCTCTCTCTCGCATTTTTTCATTTATAATTTAAAGTAATGTTTTTTTATTTCTTAAATATATAGCATTTTAGGGATCCATTCATACGTGTAGTAAAATGCTGGGGAGTTATGATTTAGCCATCCTAGTTATCTTATTTACTTTTTTAATACAAAAAATTGCATCGATAATTCATATTTGATTTTGTTTACATTATTTTCAGGAGCAAATGTTAAAATTATGTTTTTTTCTAGCATGGTAAATATCCTTTCATATTATCATTTATGACGAATTATGTGTAATACGTTTTTTGTCCCTTGCTATGTCACCTGTTCGTTTACGCTCCCCCGCTTCTTGCACTGAGTGAAACTCAAGCCTTCTGATCTTGATTTAGATTGGTTTGAGTATAGTTTAGTGCACTTTTTTTTCTGCCCATAGGGGAATAGCCATTTATATTAAGAATTACGTGGCATTCGATATCGATGTCGATAACTACTTCCTTGAAGGCAGCCTTAACTTTAAGGAATCCTACTTTCTCAACTCCTTATTCTCACTCGGCTTGAATCTAATGAGCGGTGAGACTAATGTATTAGGAAGGCAGTTGGATCTTATATTCTTTACTGACTCAGTCAACATAACTGTTGAAACCAGTCCAATAGTCATGACGTTTGTTGAGAATTATCATCCTCCTCTCCCGCTTAATTATTGCTTCAAGTGAATACTCCTTGTCCGGGGTGGGTAACCCATTCCTTTAACTTTAAGTGAGCTGTCATCTAAACTTGCCTTGAGAGATTTCAACAACTTATTTTCCGCAAATGAGTTGGATGACGATGTGGCACGGTTTTATGACGTACTATACGAAGCCATCGTTTCTTGCGAACCTCTGGAAAACCTGTTTAAAGAGAACATACTCTTCGAATCTCAATTCATTTATCAATTGCTATAATATGGTGAATTTGCTCTGGTTGCTCTAGATAGCTAGATAGCTATAAAGCTTTCGACCGAATATGGCACCCTGCTCTGTTGTCTAAGCTCCAAGCTATTGGTATCTTATCTTATCTATCATTTCTAAGGAAATGGATTAAGAGCTTCTTTTCTTACCGTTCAATAAAAGTAGTATTGGACAGCGTCAAATCTAATTCTCACACCATCTCGTTCGGAGTTTCTAAAGGATCAATTCTTTCACCCGCTCTTTTCCTAATATTAATAAATGATATGCTCTCAATCTCTTCCAACCCGCTTCTCAGGTTCGCTGATGACAGTACCATGCGTTATTCCTACGCCTTTGGAAATATAAGACAATCGCATGGCAGACCTTTTCTTCACCATCGTGAATTCATGCCCAACTCTATCAACAGGGACAACAAACTCATTCTTGATTGGGGTCGCAAGAATCGTGTTGAATTCAGCTCCTCCAGAACGCAGTACTGTCTCATTTTTTATAAGTAATGCACCGACCTTGCTTCTGTCTCAGTGAGCAAAACAAACCTTACAGCTGACTCTTCTCTTAACATCTTGGGTATAACTTTATCTGAGGACTTGCGATGGAATGATCACATATTCCAAATCTTAAGAAATGCAAGTTTCTTCTTTCACTAGCAGCCAGAGCTCCAATCTAAAAATCCTACATTCGGCCCCGCCTTGAGTATAACTCATTTATTTGGGCTGAAGCCTCGAGAACCATTTATCGTGGTAGATGACAGCCTTTGCATCTCCATCGACTCTCTGAGCCATCGTAGGTAGGTAGCAGGCAAGTTGTATCGCTATTACCATTGAAATTTTCGCCCTCCTGCCTGCACGGCAATATTTCTCCCGCAACACAAGACTAGCCCATTCGGCTCATTCCCTAAAAACTCCCTTTTCGCGCAAACAAACGTCTAAAAGTTCTTTTATAAATAAAACAATTTGGCTGTGGAATAATCTCTCACAATCAGTTTTTCCGAACTCGTACAACACCCAAGAATTTAAATGTAAGGTTCATCGCCACCTGCTCAAACACCCCCAGACCCCCCTGATCTATCATGTTCTCTCTCATATTTCAAACCAAGGTTCCTACAAGACATTGCACCATGACCTGAACTACATGATAGACTGGTAGTACAAAGGGTGATTCTTAAGCTTGGTTTTCCCATATAAAAAAATAGATCGATGCCAATAGTATATTTCTTATTCCTAATAGCTGCTTTAGTTTGAGATATCTCTCAGTACAATGTTGCTCTAACTTGCTTGAAGTTGTATTTCTGCCTGTTCTAAGTTTAACTGAAGATTTTCTGCTCTATCTTTTTTAGAATTGTTGCCTAAAGTATTTCATAAGATTCTCTTAATAACCTAGGTTAGGTAAGGCTAGATATGGCTGAGCTGTTGGTTTATGCTCATACACTTAGAAAAGACTCCTTCTTCTACCCGACCCTCGAGCTTAGAGCCTGAAAACTGTTTGGTGTATTTCTCCGATCACGACCTGAAGGGATGCGGACTCCGTAGTTCTTCGTGAAGGTAATCCACCAACGATAACATATTTCAGCACCTTTGTGTGAAAGGGTTTCTCTTCCTGAGATCACAGAGGACTTGAGCAAATTTTCCTTTTGTTATGATAAAAACATCATCCGCGTACACCAGGACGTGATATCCCTCTGCCTCTACGAGGACCCTTCCTATAGTTTTATATTCGCGGGTTAGTGCTACTTGGCTCGTACGCCGCAGCATTTGACGAGTCGCACGATTAGCTGGCCGGTGGCGGCAAAACAATCGAAGGGCTATTATTCCACTTTCTGACGTTCGCATTACGACGTAAAAAAAATTATGTAAGATTTAGCCATATCTTAAGGCCCTATTCACATACAGGTCGCCGCCAGGCCGTGGACTGAACGTTTTCACCTTGAAGCCAAGTATCACCACACACCCACCGGCCGCAAACTGTATGGGACCTGTAGTCCAAAAAAAAATTGACAAAAATCTTTATGTGTGTGTGGACATTTATCGTCAGCTCGTGCCTGAAGATCTCAACTTCTCTATTCAGTCTCAACCTGTGAATTTACGGCAAGAATTCGCGGCTTATCCCCTTGAAACGGAAAGCAAGGCGCGAAAGCTATTCACACTGGCATTCGCGGGTTTCGCGCCGTGAGTCTGGAGCCCCGTTAAAGCACAGATTGGCACGTCGTCATTTAATTTTTCTGTGCTACATACCCATTGTATTAGCAGATACATATGGTGGTCCGTGTATTTTAAACGTTTTTCCAGTCACCGTCGCTGTTTGTGCCTTTAAGGTCGATTCCACACTCACAAGGTGAACGTCCGTGAAAACCCGTGAATGCGAGTGTCGATGGATTTCGCACCCAGTTCTCGCCTTGTTTTCCGATTTGAGTGGACACGGCTTGAATTCTCGCTGTGAATTCACAGGGTTAGTGGGGAGCCGGCTTAAGGTTTTCGTTGAGCCCATGCAAAAATTTGGCACTTGAATTAACAACTTACTATGCTAAACTGTCGTCGTGCCTGGTGCCTGTAGGGAATCATGATCACCTGCAAGTCATGGCCTGTCAGGCGGATACCTGAGGCCCTCAGTCAGACTGAGTAATGTGTGGCCTTCATCGGGGCGTGTCTGCCGGCCTGGCTTAAAAGAACACAGCCTGCCAGCGTCCTGTAAGTGAATGGGGGCTTTAGTGGAGAAACATGTTTTACTTAATTTAAGCCAGTTTTCTCTGTTTATTTTTGCACTATTTCTTGAAGAAAACAAATCACGTGATATTTTCGAAGACCCCCTCTCCCCACGTGAGATTGGGTGAGATTCGGCTCGATCCCCTCCCCCTAAACGCCTCTCGTAGTCAATGGACGACCCCATAGTTGAAACCATTGAGTGAAGTGCAGTATCATTAGATTCGCTCTTTGTATAGGCGTGTTGTGCGCCAGAGAGTTCTGAGGTTAATATGTTAACCAGCTTGATATTATCCCATATGGCTAGTTTCTAGTTTTTGTTTTACAAGAATTTTTGTGAAGGTTCTGCAGCTGGCGCTGAGGAGCAAGATGCTTCTATAGCTTTTACAGATCAATTGATCTCCTTTCTTGTATATTGGACATACAGTATAATCGCTTTTTTCCAGTCATTTGGTATAACTCCTTGCTCTCAGATGGTACATGGTGAGTTATGAGTAAGTTCTTTTTTTTTAAATATTGTAGACTTATATTCTCTTGAAAAAGTAAATTTTTTTTAAGTTAAAACAAAACTTTTTCTTAAAAACAAAATTATTCTCCCAAAACACGAACTTTTTTTGTTTACATTAAACCAATTTCATTATAAAAACAAAATTTCATTGAAAACAATTTTTTTAATTTTATTTTTTACTACTGAAATATTTAGTGTTATTTTCGTTAACCATTAAAACATTTTTTTTTAGTAATAAATAACCAATAAATAATTAAAAAACAATAAAAATAACAAAATATATATATACAAATTTAAAAAAAAACAAACACAAAAAATCTTCCCAATTTAATAAAAATACTTAAGCCGTAGTTATTATTATTAATTATTATGATTAATTATAAAAATCATAGAAAATATAATTTTATGGAGGTTTTTGTCCCGCAGAAGGTTTCCTCCGTGCAAGAAGTTTTTAAAAACATTTTTCGTTTTTTTTACCTTTTTTGTGTTTTTATTATTAATAATATTAACGAAAATTTTTATTTCTGATATTTTAATTTCATTATGTTTATGTTTTATTTTTTTATTTTTTTGTATTTATCTCTTTTTAAATGGAAAATCATGAAAAAGATTGTTGAATAAAAATATAAAAAAAAATGAAAACAGAGAAAAATTCTTTTACACAGGAAACACACAAAAACACACAAAAATCAATATCGAAATGCCTTTTAGAAAGGTATTAGTTAACAACAAACACAGGAAAAAAAACTAAATATGAAATTAAAAACAAAATTTAAAACAAATAAAAAAAAATAAACTGTAAATGTAATGAAATTTTAATGTGGAACAAAGATTTGGTAAAATTGTGTAAAATGAATAAAAAGTGTTTTTCCAATATCGCAGATTGTTTTTTCGTTATTTGTTGTTTTGTGAATTGACAGATTGTGAACAGCGTTTTTTTCCGGTGTGAGGTATCGGGTCCAAAAGAACTGCAGCTATTAATTTGGTCTATTGTACTACACCTTTATACCTCACATTTTTGGGCTAGACCGCTTAAACAAGCTCAGCAGTCTGTCTAGTGGCTTGTCGCCTAGACTTGACTCCTCGAACAAAGAAACCCTGCCCCTCGCTATTGCGGGGTACTCACAGAAAACCTGCAGATCAGGGGTGGCATCACGTAAGTTGTTTCAATCGACTTGTTCATACAAAAATTCAAGATTTTTATATGAAGACGTCGATTGAAACAATTTACGTGATGCCACCCCAGACTCATCCCCCTCCAGGTAAAGGCTGCCGGTTGGCCCTCTTTTGTGAATTCCCAAAGGGGGAGCGAGCCCTTTCCAACGATACCCCATTCATTAAGATCCCAGCACTTTCGTGAAATCGACCAAAAATATCCCAAGGGGTACCCCTTTGCAAAATTTCCGGTTTTGGGACATTTTTGGAGCGGCCTTTGTTTGAATGGGAAATTGTTAGGGACCTCCCAGCGAGTCTGTGAATTCAATCGCACACCGGTCTGACCAGTATTTCCCGAGATAATGGGCATTTCGCAACCCTCATTTGGCCATTCACAAAAGAGGCCATAACTCCCGAACCCCTTGGAATTTTTGGACCAAATTTAGTGCGTTGAACCCGGGGGAGCGAGCCCTTTCCAACGATACCCCATTCATTAAGATCCCAGCACTTTCGTGAAATCGACCAAAAATATCCCAAGGGGTACCCCTTTGCATAATTTCCGGTTTTGGGAAATTTTTGGAGCGGCCCATTTTTGAATAGGAAATTGGAAGGGACCTCCCAGGGAGTCTGTGATTTTAATCCCTTCCCGGTCTGATCAGTATTTCCCGAGATAATGGGCATTTCGCAACCCTCATTTGGCCATTCACAAAAGAGGCCATAACTCCCGAACCCCTTGGGATTTTTGGACCAAATTTAGTGCGTTGAACTCGGGGGAGCGAGCCCTTTCCAACGATACCGCATTCATTAAGATCCCAGCACTTTCGTGAAATCGACTAAAAATATCCCAAGGGGTACCCCTTTGCATAATTTCCGGTTTTGGGAAATTTTTGGAGCGGCCCATTTTTGAATGGGAAATTGGAAGGGACCTCCCAGGGAGTCTGTGATTTTAATCCCTTCCCGGTCTGACCAGTATTTCCCGAGATAATGGGCATTTCGCAACCCTCATTTGGCCATTCACAAAAGAGGCCATAACTCCCGAACCCCTTGGGATTTTTGGACCAAATTTAGTGCGTTGAACTCGGGGGAGCGAGCCCTTTCCAACGATACCGCATTCATTAAGATCCCAGCACTTTCGTGAAATCGACTAAAAATATCCCAAGGGGTACCCCTTTGCATAATTTCCGGTTTTGGGAAATTTTTGGAGCGGCCCATTTTTGAATGGGAAATTGGTAGGGACCTCCCAGGGAGTCTGTGATTTTAATCCCACCCCGGTCTGACCAGTATTTCCCGAGATAATGGGCATTTCGCAACCCTCATTTGGCCATTCACAAAAGAGGCCATAACTTCCGAACCCCTTGGGATTTTTGGACCAAATTTAGTGCGTTGAACTCGGGGGAACGAGCCCTTTCCAACGATACCGCATTCATTAAGATCCCAGCACTTTCGTGAAATCGACTAAAAATATCCCAAGGGGTACCCCTTTGCATAATTTCCGGTTTTGGGAAATTTTTGGAGCGGCCCATTTTTGAATGGGAAATTGGTAGGGACCTCCCGGGAGTCTGTGATTTTAATCCCACCCCGGTCTGACCAGTATTTCCCGAGATAATGGGCATTTCGCAACCCTCATTTGGCCATTCACAAAAGAGGCCATAACTCCCGAACTCCTTGGGATTTTTGGACCAAATTTAGTGCGTTGAACTCGGGGGAGCGAGCCCTTTCCAACGATACCGCATTCATTAAGATCCCAGCACTTTCGTGAAATCGACTAAAAATATCCCAAGGGGTACCCCTTTGCATAATTTCCGGTTTTGGGAAATTTTTGGAGCGGCCCATTTTTGAATGGGAAATTGGAAGGGACCTCCCAGGGAGTCTGTGATTTTAATCCCTTCCCGGTCTGACCAGTATTTCCCGAGATAATGGGCATTTCGCAACCCTCATTTGGCCATTCACAAAAGAGGCCATAACTCCCGAACCCCTTGGGATTTTTGGACCAAATTTAGTGCGTTGAACTCGGGGGAGCGAGCCCTTTCCAACGATACCGCATTCATTAAGATCCCAGCACTTTCGTGAAATCGACCAAAAATATCCCAAGGGGTACCCCTTTGCATAATTTCCGGTTTTGGGAAATTTTTGGAGCGGCCCATTTTTGAATGGGAAATTGGAAGGAACCTCCCAGGGAGTCTGTGATTTTAATCCCTTCCCGGTCTGACCAGTATTTCCCGAGATAATGGGCATTTCGCAACCCTCATTTGGCCATTCACAAAAGAGGCCATAACTCCCGAACCCCTTGGGATTTTTGGACCAAATTTAGTGCGTTGAACTCGGGGGAGCGAGCCCTTTCCAACGATACCGCATTCATTAAGATCCCAGCACTTTCGTGAAATCGACTAAAAATATCCCAAGGGGTACCCCTTTGCATAATTTCCGGTTTTGGGAAATTTTTGGAGCGGCCCATTTTTGAATGGGAAATTGGAAGGGACCTCCCAGGGAGTCTGTGATTTTAATCCCACCCCGGTCTGACCAGTATTTCCGAAGATAATGGGCATTTCGCAACCCTCATTTGGCCATTCACAAAAGAGGCCATAACTCCCGAACTCCTTGGAATTTTTGGACCAAATTTAGTGCGTTGAACTCGGGGGAGCGAGCCCTTTCCAACGATACCGCATTCATTAAGATCCCAGCACTTTCGTGAAATCGACCAAAAATATCCCAAGGGGTACCCCTTTGCATAATTTCCGGTTTTGGGAAATTTTTGGAGCGGCCCATTTTTGAATGGGAAATTGTTAGGGACCTCCCAGGGAGTCTGTGATTTTAATCCCATCCCGGTCTGACCAGTATTTCCCGAGATAATGGGCATTTCGCAACCCTCATTTGGCCATTCACAAAAGAGGCCATAACTCCCGAACCCCTTGGACTTTTTCGACCAAATTTAGTGCGTTGAACTCGGGGGAGCGAGCCCTTTCCAACGATACCGCATTCATTAAGATCCCAGCACTTTCGTGAAATCGACCAAAAATATCCCAAGGGTCCCTTTGCATAATTTCCGATTTTGGGAAATTTTTGGAGCGGCCCATTTTTGAATGGGAAATTGGTAGGGACCTCCCAGGGAGTCTGTGATTTTAATCCCACCCCGGTCTGACCAGTATTTCCGAAGATAATGGGCATTTCGCAACCCTCATTTGGCCATTCACAAAAGAGGCCATAACTCCCGAACTCCTTGGAATTTTTGGACCAAATTTAGTGCGTTGAACTCGGGGGAGCGAGCCCTTTCCAACGATACCGCATTCATTAAGATCCCAGCACTTTCGTGAAATCGACTAAAAATATCCCAAGGGGTACCCCTTTGCATAATTTCCGGTTTTGGGAAATTTTTGGAGCGGCCCATTTTTGAATGGGAAATTGGAAGGGACCTCCCAGGGAGTCTGTGATTTTAATCCCATCCCGGTCTGACCAGTATTTCCCGAGATAATGGGCATTTCGCAACCCTCATTTGGCCATTCACAAAAGAGGCCATAACTCCCGAACTCCTTGGAATTTTTGGACCAAATTTAGTGCGTTGAACTCGGGGGAGCGAGCCCTTTCCAACGATACCGCATTCATTAAGATCCCAGCACTTTCGTGAAATCGACTAAAAATATCCCAAGGGGTACCCCTTTGCATAATTTCCGGTTTTGGGGAATTTTTGGAGCGGCCCATTTTTGAATGGGAAATTGGAAGGGACCTCCCAGGGAGTCTGTGATTTTAATCCCATCCCGGTCTGACCAGTATTTCCCGAGATAATGGGCATTTCGCAACCCTCATTTGGCCATTCACAAAAGAGGCCATAACTCCCGAACCCCTTGGACTTTTTCGACCAAATTTAGTGCGTTGAACTCGGGGGAGCGAGCCCTTTCCAACGATACCGCATTCATTAAGATCCCAGCACTTTCGTGAAATCGACTAAAAATATCCCAAGGGGTACCCCTTTGCATAATTTCCGATTTTGGGAAATTTTTGGAGCGGCCCATTTTTGAATGGGAAATTGTTAGGGACCTCCCAGGGAGTCTGTGATTTTAATCCCACCCCGGTCTGACCAGTATTTCCGAAGATAATGGGCATTTCGCAACCCTCATTTGGCCATTCACAAAAGAGGCCATAACTCCCGAACTCCTTGGAATTTTTGGACCAAATTTAGTGCGTTGAACTCGGGGGAGCGAGCCCTTTCCAACGATACCGCATTCATTAAGATCCCAGCACTTTCGTGAAATCGACCAAAAATATCCCAAGGGGGTACCCTTTGCATAATTTCCGGTTTTGGGAAATTTTTGGAGCGGCCCATTTTTGAATGGGAAATTGGAAGGGACCTCCCAGGGAGTCTGTGATTTTAATCCCTTCCCGGTCTGACCAGTATTTCCCGAGATAATGGGCATTTCGCAACCCTCATTTGGCCATTCACAAAAGAGGCCATAACTCCCGAACCCCTTGGGATTTTTGGACCAAATTTAGTGCGTTGAACTCGGGGGAGCGAGCCCTTTCCAACGATACCGCATTCATTAAGATCCCAGCACTTTCGTGAAATCGACCAAAAATATCCCAAGGGGTACCCCTTTGCATAATTTCCGGTTTTGGGAAATTTTTGGAGCGGCCCATTTTTGAATGGGAAATTGGAAGGAACCTCCCAGGGAGTCTGTGATTTTAATCCCTTCCCGGTCTGACCAGTATTTCCCGAGATAATTGGCATTTCGCAACCCTCATTTGGCCATTCACAAAAGAGGCCATAACTCCCGAACCCCTTGGGATTTTTGGACCAAATTTAGTGCGTTGAACTCGGGGGAGCGAGCCCTTTCCAACGATACCGCATTCATTAAGATCCCAGCACTTTCGTGAAATCGACTAAAAATATCCCAAGGGGTACCCCTTTGCATAATTTCCGGTTTTGGGAAATTTTTGGAGCGGCCCATTTTTGAATGGGAAATTGGAAGGGACCTCCCAGGGAGTCTGTGATTTTAATCCCATCCCGGTCTGACCAGTATTTCCCGAGATAATGGGCATTTCGCAACCCTCATTTGGCCATTCACAAAAGAGGCCATAACTCCCGAACCCCTTGGACTTTTTCGACCAAATTTAGTGCGTTGAACTCGGGGGAGCGAGCCCTTTCCAACGATACCGCATTCATTAAGATCCCAGCACTTTCGTGAAATCGACTAAAAATATCCCAAGGGGTACCCCTTTGCATAATTTCCGGTTTTGGGAAATTTTTGGAGCGGCCCATTTTTGAATGGGAAATTGGTAGGGACCTCCCAGGGAGTCTGTGATTTTAATCCCACCCCGGTCTGACCAGTATTTCCCGAGATAATGGGCATTTCGCAACCCTCATTTGGCCATTCACAAAAGAGGCCATAACTCCCGAACTCCTTGGAATTTTTGGACCAAATTTAGTGCGTTGAACTCGGGGGAGCGAGCCCTTTCCAACGATACCGCATTCATTAAGATCCCAGCACTTTCGTGAAATCGACTAAAAATATCCCAAGGGGTACCCCTTTGCATAATTTCCGATTTTGGGAAATTTTTGGAGCGGCCCATTTTTGAATGGGAAATTGTTAGGGACCTCCCAGGGAGTCTGTGATTTTAATCCCATCCCGGTCTGACCAGTATTTCCCGAGATAATGGGCATTTCGCAACCCTCATTTGGCCATTCACAAAAGAGGCCATAACTCCCGAACCCCTTGGGATTTTTGGACCAAATTTAGTGCGTTGAACTCGGGGGAGCGAGCCCTTTCCAACGATACCGCATTCATTAAGATCCCAGCACTTTCGTGAAATCGACCAAAAATATCCCAAGGGGTACCCCTTTGCATAATTTCCGATTTTGGGAAATTTTTGGAGCGGCCCATTTTTGAATGGGAAATTGGTAGGGACCTCCCAGGGAGTCTGTGATTTTAATCCCACCCCGGTCTGACCAGTATTTCCGAAGATAATGGGCATTTCGCAACCCTCATTTGGCCATTCACAAAAGAGGCCATAACTCCCGAACTCCTTGGAATTTTTGGACCAAATTTAGTGCGTTGAACTCGGGGGAGCGAGCCCTTTCCAACGATACCGCATTCATTAAGATCCCAGCACTTTCGTGAAATCGACCAAAAATATCCCAAGGGGTACCCCTTTGCATAATTTCCGATTTTGGGAAATTTTTGGAGCGGCCCATTTTTGAATGGGAAATTGTTAGGGACCTCCCAGGGAGTCTGTGATTTTAATCCCATCCCGGTCTGACCAGTATTTCCCGAGATAATGGGCATTTCGCAACCCTCATTTGGCCATTCACAAAAGAGGCCATAACTCCCGAACCCCTTGGGATTTTTGGACCAAATTTAGTGCGTTGAACTCGGGGGAGCGAGCCCTTTCCAACGATACCGCATTCATTAAGATCCCAGCACTTTCGTGAAATCGACCAAAAATATCCCAAGGGGTACCCCTTTGCATAATTTCCGATTTTGGGAAATTTTTGGAGCGGCCCATTTTTGAATGGGAAATTGGTAGGGACCTCCCAGGGAGTCTGTGATTTTAATCCCACCCCGGTCTGACCAGTATTTCCGAAGATAATGGGCATTTCGCAACCCTCATTTGGCCATTCACAAAAGAGGCCATAACTCCCGAACTCCTTGGAATTTTTGGACCAAATTTAGTGCGTTGAACTCGGGGGAGCGAGCCCTTTCCAACGATACCGCATTCATTAAGATCCCAGCACTTTCGTGAAATCGACTAAAAATATCCCAAGGGCCCTTTGCATAATTTCCGGTTTTGGGAAATTTTTGGAGCGGCCCATTTTTGAATGGGAAATTGGAAGGGACCTCCCAGGGAGTCTGTGATTTTAATCCCTTCCCGGTCTGACCAGTATTTCCCGAGATAATGGGCATTTCGCAACCCTCATTTGGCCATTCACAAAAGAGGCCATAACTCCCGAACCCCTTGGGATTTTTGGACCAAATTTAGTGCGTTGAACTCGGGGGAGCGAGCCCTTTCCAACGATACCGCATTCATTAAGATCCCAGCACTTTCGTGAAATCGACTAAAAATATCCCAAGGGGTACCCCTTTGCATAATTTCCGATTTTGGGAAATTTTTGGAGCGGCCCATTTTTGAATGGGAAATTGGTAGGGACCTCCCAGGGAGTCTGTGATTTTAATCCCACCCCGGTCTGACCAGTATTTCCGAAGATAATGGGCATTTCGCAACCCTCATTTGGCCATTCACAAAAGAGGCCATAACTCCCGAACTCCTTGGAATTTTTGGACCAAATTTAGTGCGTTGAACTCGGGGGAGCGAGCCCTTTCCAACGATACCGCATTCATTAAGATCCCAGCACTTTCGTGAAATCGACCAAAAATATCCCAAGGGGTACCCCTTTGCATAATTTCCGGTTTTGGGAAATTTTTGGAGCGGCCCATTTTTGAATGGGAAATTGTTAGGGACCTCCCAGGGAGTCTGTGATTTTAATCCCATCCCGGTCTGACCAGTATTTCCCGAGATAATGGGCATTTCGCAACCCTCATTTGGCCATTCACAAAAGAGGCCATAACTCCCGAACCCCTTGGGATTTTTGGACCAAATTTAGTGCGTTGAACTCGGGGGAGCGAGCCCTTTCCAACGATACCGCATTCATTAAGATCCCAGCACTTTCGTGAAATCGACCAAAAATATCCCAAGGGCCCTTTGCATAATTTCCGGTTTTGGGAAATTTTTGGAGCGGCCCATTTTTGAATGGGAAATTGGAAGGGACCTCCCAGGGAGTCTGTGATTTTAATCCCTTCCCGGTCTGACCAGTATTTCCCGAGATAATGGGCATTTCGCAACCCTCATTTGGCCATTCACAAAAGAGGCCATAACTCCCGAACCCCTTGGGATTTTTGGACCAAATTTAGTGCGTTGAACTCGGGGGAGCGAGCCCTTTCCAACGATACCGCATTCATTAAGATCCCAGCACTTTCGTGAAATCGACTAAAAATATCCCAAGGGGTACCCCTTTGCATAATTTCCGATTTTGGGAAATTTTTGGAGCGGCCCATTTTTGAATGGGAAATTGGTAGGGACCTCCCAGGGAGTCTGTGATTTTAATCCCACCCCGGTCTGACCAGTATTTCCGAAGATAATGGGCATTTCGCAACCCTCATTTGGCCATTCACAAAAGAGGCCATAACTCCCGAACTCCTTGGAATTTTTGGACCAAATTTAGTGCGTTGAACTCGGGGGAGCGAGCCCTTTCCAACGATACCGCATTCATTAAGATCCCAGCACTTTCGTGAAATCGACCAAAAATATCCCAAGGGGTACCCCTTTGCATAATTTCCGATTTTGGGAAATTTTTGGAGCGTCCCATTTTTGAATGGGAAATTGGTAGGGACCTCCCAGGGAGTCTGTGATTTTAATCCCACCCCGGTCTGACCAGTATTTCCGAAGATAATGGGCATTTCGCAACCCTCATTTGGCCATTCACAAAAGAGGCCATAACTCCCGAACTCCTTGGAATTTTTGGACCAAATTTAGTGCGTTGAACTCGGGGGAGCGAGCCCTTTCCAACGATACCGCATTCATTAAGATCCCAGCACTTTCGTGAAATCGACCAAAAATATCCCAAGGGGTACCCCTTTGCATAATTTCCGGTTTTGGGAAATTTTTGGAGCGGCCCATTTTTGAATGGGAAATTGTTAGGGACCTCCCAGGGAGTCTGTGATTTTAATCCCATCCCGGTCTGACCAGTATTTCCCGAGATAATGGGCATTTCGCAACCCTCATTTGGCCATTCACAAAAGAGGCCATAACTCCCGAACCCCTTGGGATTTTTGGACCAAATTTAGTGCGTTGAACTCGGGGGAGCGAGCCCTTTCCAACGATACCGCATTCATTAAGATCCCAGCACTTTCGTGAAATCGACTAAAAATATCCCAAGGGGTACCCCTTTGCATAATTTCCGATTTTGGGAAATTTTTGGAGCGGCCCATTTTTGAATGGGAAATTGGTAGGGACCTCCCAGGGAGTCTGTGATTTTAATCCCACCCCGGTCTGACCAGTATTTCCGAAGATAATGGGCATTTCGCAACCCTCATTTGGCCATTCACAAAAGAGGCCATAACTCCCGAACTCCTTGGAATTTTTGGACCAAATTTAGTGCGTTGAACTCGGGGGAGCGAGCCCTTTCCAACGATACCGCATTCATTAAGATCCCAGCACTTTCGTGAAATCGACCAAAAATATCCCAAGGGGTACCCCTTTGCATAATTTCCGGTTTTGGGAAATTTTTGGAGCGGCCCATTTTTGAATGGGAAATTGTTAGGGACCTCCCAGGGAGTCTGTGATTTTAATCCCATCCCGGTCTGACCAGTATTTCCCGAGATAATGGGCATTTCGCAACCCTCATTTGGCCATTCACAAAAGAGGCCATAACTCCCGAACCCCTTGGGATTTTTGGACCAAATTTAGTGCGTTGAACTCGGGGGAGCGAGCCCTTTCCAACGATACCGCATTCATTAAGATCCCAGCACTTTCGTGAAATCGACCAAAAATATCCCAAGGGCCCTTTGCATAATTTCCGGTTTTGGGAAATTTTTGGAGCGGCCCATTTTTGAATGGGAAATTGTTAGGGACCTCCCAGGGAGTCTGTGATTTTAATCCCATCCCGGTCTGACCAGTATTTCCCGAGATAATGGGCATTTCGCAACCCTCATTTGGCCATTCACAAAAGAGGCCATAACTCCCGAACCCCTTGGGATTTTTGGACCAAATTTAGTGCGTTGAACTCGGGGGAGCGAGCCCTTTCCAACGATACCGCATTCATTAAGATCCCAGCACTTTCGTGAAATCGACCAAAAATATCCCAAGGGGTACCCCTTTGCATAATTTCCGATTTTGGGAAATTTTTGGAGCGGCCCATTTTTGAATGGGAAATTGGTAGGGACCTCCCAGGGAGTCTGTGATTTTAATCCCACCCCGGTCTGACCAGTATTTCCGAAGATAATGGGCATTTCGCAACCCTCATTTGGCCATTCACAAAAGAGGCCATAACTCCCGAACTCCTTGGAATTTTTGGACCAAATTTAGTGCGTTGAACTCGGGGGAGCGAGCCCTTTCCAACGATACCGCATTCATTAAGATCCCAGCACTTTCGTGAAATCGACCAAAAATATCCCAAGGGGTACCCCTTTGCATAATTTCCGATTTTGGGAAATTTTTGGAGCGGCCCATTTTTGAATGGGAAATTGTTAGGGACCTCCCAGGGAGTCTGTGATTTTAATCCCATCCCGGTCTGACCAGTATTTCCCGAGATAATGGGCATTTCGCAACCCTCATTTGGCCATTCACAAAAGAGGCCATAACTCCCGAACCCCTTGGGATTTTTGGACCAAATTTAGTGCGTTGAACTCGGGGGAGCGAGCCCTTTCCAACGATACCGCATTCATTAAGATCCCAGCACTTTCGTGAAATCGACCAAAAATATCCCAAGGGGTACCCCTTTGCATAATTTCCGATTTTGGGAAATTTTTGGAGCGGCCCATTTTTGAATGGGAAATTGGTAGGGACCTCCCAGGGAGTCTGTGATTTTAATCCCACCCCGGTCTGACCAGTATTTCCGAAGATAATGGGCATTTCGCAACCCTCATTTGGCCATTCACAAAAGAGGCCATAACTCCCGAACTCCTTGGAATTTTTGGACCAAATTTAGTGCGTTGAACTCGGGGGAGCGAGCCCTTTCCAACGATACCGCATTCATTAAGATCCCAGCACTTTCGTGAAATCGACTAAAAATATCCCAAGGGCCCTTTGCATAATTTCCGGTTTTGGGAAATTTTTGGAGCGGCCCATTTTTGAATGGGAAATTGGAAGGGACCTCCCAGGGAGTCTGTGATTTTAATCCCTTCCCGGTCTGACCAGTATTTCCCGAGATAATGGGCATTTCGCAACCCTCATTTGGCCATTCACAAAAGAGGCCATAACTCCCGAACCCCTTGGGATTTTTGGACCAAATTTAGTGCGTTGAACTCGGGGGAGCGAGCCCTTTCCAACGATACCGCATTCATTAAGATCCCAGCACTTTCGTGAAATCGACTAAAAATATCCCAAGGGGTACCCCTTTGCATAATTTCCGATTTTGGGAAATTTTTGGAGCGGCCCATTTTTGAATGGGAAATTGGTAGGGACCTCCCAGGGAGTCTGTGATTTTAATCCCACCCCGGTCTGACCAGTATTTCCGAAGATAATGGGCATTTCGCAACCCTCATTTGGCCATTCACAAAAGAGGCCATAACTCCCGAACTCCTTGGAATTTTTGGACCAAATTTAGTGCGTTGAACTCGGGGGAGCGAGCCCTTTCCAACGATACCGCATTCATTAAGATCCCAGCACTTTCGTGAAATCGACCAAAAATATCCCAAGGGGTACCCCTTTGCATAATTTCCGATTTTGGGAAATTTTTGGAGCGTCCCATTTTTGAATGGGAAATTGGTAGGGACCTCCCAGGGAGTCTGTGATTTTAATCCCACCCCGGTCTGACCAGTATTTCCGAAGATAATGGGCATTTCGCAACCCTCATTTGGCCATTCACAAAAGAGGCCATAACTCCCGAACTCCTTGGAATTTTTGGACCAAATTTAGTGCGTTGAACTCGGGGGAGCGAGCCCTTTCCAACGATACCGCATTCATTAAGATCCCAGCACTTTCGTGAAATCGACTAAAAATATCCCAAGGGGTACCCCTTTGCATAATTTCCGATTTTGGGAAATTTTTGGAGCGGCCCATTTTTGAATGGGAAATTGTTAGGGACCTCCCAGGGAGTCTGTGATTTTAATCCCATCCCGGTCTGACCAGTATTTCCCGAGATAATGGGCATTTCGCAACCCTCATTTGGCCATTCACAAAAGAGGCCATAACTCCCGAACCCCTTGGGATTTTTGGACCAAATTTAGTGCGTTGAACTCGGGGGAGCGAGCCCTTTCCAACGATACCGCATTCATTAAGATCCCAGCACTTTCGTGAAATCGACCAAAAATATCCCAAGGGGTACCCCTTTGCATAATTTCCGATTTTGGGAAATTTTTGGAGCGGCCCATTTTTGAATGGGAAATTGTTAGGGACCTCCCAGGGAGTCTGTGATTTTAATCCCATCCCGGTCTGACCAGTATTTCCCGAGATAATGGGCATTTCGCAACCCTCATTTGGCCATTCACAAAAGAGGCCATAACTCCCGAACCCCTTGGGATTTTTGGACCAAATTTAGTGCGTTGAACTCGGGGGAGCGAGCCCTTTCCAACGATACCGCATTCATTAAGATCCCAGCACTTTCGTGAAATCGACTAAAAATATCCCAAGGGGTACCCCTTTGCATAATTTCCGATTTTGGGAAATTTTTGGAGCGGCCCATTTTTGAATGGGAAATTGGTAGGGACCTCCCAGGGAGTCTGTGATTTTAATCCCACCCCGGTCTGACCAGTATTTCCGAAGATAATGGGCATTTCGCAACCCTCATTTGGCCATTCACAAAAGAGGCCATAACTCCCGAACTCCTTGGAATTTTTGGACCAAATTTAGTGCGTTGAACTCGGGGGAGCGAGCCCTTTCCAACGATACCGCATTCATTAAGATCCCAGCACTTTCGTGAAATCGACTAAAAATATCCCAAGGGGTACCCCTTTGCATAATTTCCGGTTTTGGGAAATTTTTGGAGCGGCCCATTTTTGAATGGGAAATTGGTAGGGACCTCCCAGGGAGTCTGTGATTTTAATCCCACCCCGGTCTGACCAGTATTTCCCGAGATAATGGGCATTTCGCAACCCTCATTTGGCCATTCACAAAAGAGGCCATAACTCCCGAACTCCTTGGGATTTTTGGACCAAATTTAGTGCGTTGAACTCGGGGGAGCGAGCCCTTTCCAACGATACCGCATTCATTAAGATCCCAGCACTTTCGTGAAATCGACCAAAAATATCCCAAGGGGTACCCCTTTGCATAATTTCCGGTTTTGGGAAATTTTTGGAGCGGCCCATTTTTGAATGGGAAATTGTTAGGGACCTCCCAGGGAGTCTGTGATTTTAATCCCATCCCGGTCTGACCAGTATTTCCCGAGATAATGGGCATTTCGCAACCCTCATTTGGCCATTCACAAAAGAGGCCATAACTCCCGAACCCCTTGGGATTTTTGGACCAAATTTAGTGCGTTGAACTCGGGGGAGCGAGCCCTTTCCAACGATACCGCATTCATTAAGATCCCAGCACTTTCGTGAAATCGACCAAAAATATCCCAAGGGGTACCCCTTTGCATAATTTCCGGTTTTGGGAAATTTTTGGAGCGGCCCATTTTTGAATGGGAAATTGTTAGGGACCTCCCAGGGAGTCTGTGATTTTAATCCCTTCCCGGTCTGACCAGTATTTCCCGAGATAATGGGCATTTCGCAACCCTCATTTGGCCATTCACAAAAGAGGCCATAACTCCCGAACCCCTTGGGATTTTTGGACCAAATTTAGTGCGTTGAACTCGGGGGAGCGAGCCCTTTCCAACGATACCGCATTCATTAAGATCCCAGCACTTTCGTGAAATCGACCAAAAATATCCCAAGGGGTACCCCTTTGCATAATTTCCGGTTTTGGGAAATTTTTGGAGCGGCCCATTTTTGAATGGGAAATTGTTAGGGACCTCCCAGGGAGTCTGTGATTTTAATCCCATCCCGGTCTGACCAGTATTTCCCGAGATAATGGGCATTTCGCAACCCTCATTTGGCCATTCACAAAAGAGGCCATAACTCCCGAACCCCTTGGGATTTTTGGACCAAATTTAGTGCGTTGAACTCGGGGGAGCGAGCCCTTTCCAACGATACCGCATTCATTAAGATCCCAGCACTTTCGTGAAATCGACCAAAAATATCCCAAGGGGTACCCCTTTGCATAATTTCCGGTTTTGGGAAATTTTTGGAGCGGCCCATTTTTGAATGGGAAATTGGTAGGGACCTCCCAGGGAGTCTGTGATTTTAATCCCACCCCGGTCTGACCAGTATTTCCGAAGATAATGGGCATTTCGCAACCCTCATTTGGCCATTCACAAAAGAGGCCATAACTCCCGAACTCCTTGGAATTTTTGGACCAAATTTAGTGCGTTGAACTCGGGGGAGCGAGCCCTTTCCAACGATACCGCATTCATTAAGATCCCAGCACTTTCGTGAAATCGACAAAAAATATCCCAAGGGGTACCCCTTTGCATAATTTCCGATTTTGGGAAATTTTTGGAGCGGCCCATTTTTGAATGGGAAATTGGTAGGGACCTCCCAGGGAGTCTGTGATTTTAATCCCACCCCGGTCTGACCAGTATTTCCGAAGATAATGGGCATTTCGCAACCCTCATTTGGCCATTCACAAAAGAGGCCATAACTCCCGAACTCCTTGGAATTTTTGGACCAAATTTAGTGCGTTGAACTCGGGGGAGCGAGCCCTTTCCAACGATACCGCATTCATTAAGATCCCAGCACTTTCGTGAAATCGACTAAAAATATCCCAAGGGCCCTTTGCATAATTTCCGGTTTTGGGAAATTTTTGGAGCGGCCCATTTTTGAATGGGAAATTGGAAGGGACCTCCCAGGGAGTCTGTGATTTTAATCCCTTCCCGGTCTGACCAGTATTTCCCGAGATAATGGGCATTTCGCAACCCTCATTTGGCCATTCACAAAAGAGGCCATAACTCCCGAACCCCTTGGGATTTTTGGACCAAATTTAGTGCGTTGAACTCGGGGGAGCGAGCCCTTTCCAACGATACCGCATTCATTAAGATCCCAGCACTTTCGTGAAATCGACTAAAAATATCCCAAGGGGTACCCCTTTGCATAATTTCCGGTTTTGGGAAATTTTTGGAGCGGCCCATTTTTGAATGGGAAATTGGTAGGGACCTCCCAGGGAGTCTGTGATTTTAATCCCACCCCGGTCTGACCAGTATTTCCCGAGATAATGGGCATTTCGCAACCCTCATTTGGCCATTCACAAAAGAGGCCATAACTCCCGAACTCCTTGGGATTTTTGGACCAAATTTAGTGCGTTGAACTCGGGGGAGCGAGCCCTTTCCAACGATACCGCATTCATTAAGATCCCAGCACTTTCGTGAAATCGACCAAAAATATCCCAAGGGGTACCCCTTTGCATAATTTCCGGTTTTGGGAAATTTTTGGAGCGGCCCATTTTTGAATGGGAAATTGTTAGGGACCTCCCAGGGAGTCTGTGATTTTAATCCCATCCCGGTCTGACCAGTATTTCCCGAGATAATGGGCATTTCGCAACCCTCATTTGGCCATTCACAAAAGAGGCCATAACTCCCGAACCCCTTGGGATTTTTGGACCAAATTTAGTGCGTTGAACTCGGGGGAGCGAGCCCTTTCCAACGATACCGCATTCATTAAGATCCCAGCACTTTCGTGAAATCGACTAAAAATATCCCAAGGGGTACCCCTTTGCATAATTTCCGGTTTTGGGAAATTTTTGGAGCGGCCCATTTTTGAATGGGAAATTGGTAGGGACCTCCCAAGGAGTCTGTGATTTTAATCCCACCCCGGTCTGACCAGTATTTCCCGAGATAATGGGCATTTCGCAACCCTCATTTGGCCATTCACAAAAGAGGCCATAACTCCCGAACTCCTTGGGATTTTTGGACCAAATTTAGTGCGTTGAACTCGGGGGAGCGAGCCCTTTCCAACGATACCGCATTCATTAAGATCCCAGCACTTTCGTGAAATCGACCAAAAATATCCCAAGGGGTACCCCTTTGCATAATTTCCGGTTTTGGGAAATTTTTGGAGCGGCCCATTTTTGAATGGGAAATTGGAAGGGACCTCCCAGGGAGTCTGTGATTTTAATCCCATCCCGGTCTGACCAGTATTTCCCGAGATAATGGCATTTCGCAACCCTCATTTGGCCATTCACAAAAGAGGCCATAACTCCCGAACCCCTTGGGATTTTTGGACCAAATTTAGTGCGTTGAACTCGGGGGAGCGAGCCCTTTCCAACGATACCGCATTCATTAAGATCCCAGCACTTTCGTGAAATCGACTAAAAATATCCCAAGGGGTACCCCTTTGCATAATTTCCGGTTTTGGGAAATTTTTGGAGCGGCCCATTTTTGAATGGGAAATTGGTAGGGACCTCCCAGGGAGTCTGTGATTTTAATCCCACCCCGGTCTGACCAGTATTTCCCGAGATAATGGGCATTTCGCAACCCTCATTTGGCCATTCACAAAAGAGGCCATAACTCCCGAACTCCTTGGGATTTTTGGACCAAATTTAGTGCGTTGAACTCGGGGGAGCGAGCCCTTTCCAACGATACCGCATTCATTAAGATCCCAGCACTTTCGTGAAATCGACCAAAAATATCCCAAGGGGTACCCCTTTGCATAATTTCCGGTTTTGGGAAATTTTTGGAGCGGCCCATTTTTGAATGGGAAATTGTTCGGGACCTCCCAGGGAGTCTGTGATTTTAATCCCATCCCGGTCTGACCAGTATTTCCCAAGATAATGGGCATTTCGCAACCCTCATTTGGCCATTCACAAAAGAGGCCATAACTCCCGAACCCCTTGGGATTTTTGGACCAAATTTAGTGCGTTGAACTCGGGGGAGCGAGCCCTTTCCAACGATACCGCATTCATTAAGATCCCAGCACTTTCGTGAAATCGACCAAAAATATCCCAAGGGGTACCCTTTGCATAATTTCCGGTTTTGGGAAATTTTTGGAGCGGCCCATTTTTGAATGGGAAATTGGAAGGGACCTCCCAGGGAGTCTGTGATTTTAATCCCTTCCCGGTCTGACCAGTATTTCCCGAGATAATGGGCATTTCGCAACCCTCATTTGGCCATTCACAAAAGAGGCCATAACTCCCGAACCCCTTGGGATTTTTGGACCAAATTTAGTGCGTTGAACTCGGGGGAGCGAGCCCTTTCCAACGATACCGCATTCATTAAGATCCCAGCACTTTCGTGAAATCGACCAAAAATATCCCAAGGGGTACCCCTTTGCATAATTTCCGGTTTTGGGAAATTTTTGGAGCGGCCCATTTTTGAATGGGAAATTGGAAGGAACCTCCCAGGGAGTCTGTGATTTTAATCCCTTCCCGGTCTGACCAGTATTTCCCGAGATAATGGGCATTTCGCAACCCTCATTTGGCCATTCACAAAAGAGGCCATAACTCCCGAACCCCTTGGGATTTTTGGACCAAATTTAGTGCGTTGAACTCGGGGGTGCGAGCCCTTTCCAACGATACCGCATTCATTAAGATCCCAGCACTTTCGTGAAATCGACTAAAAATATCCCAAGGGGTACCCCTTTGCATAATTTCCGGTTTTGGGAAATTTTTGGAGCGGCCCATTTTTGAATGGGAAATTGGAAGGGACCTCCCAGGGAGTCTGTGATTTTAATCCCTTCCCGGTCTGACCAGTATTTCCCGAGATAATGGGCATTTCGCAACCCTCATTTGGCCATTCACAAAAGAGGCCATAACTCCCGAACCCCTTGGGATTTTTGGACCAAATTTAGTGCGTTGAACTCGGGGGAGCGAGCCCTTTCCAACGATACCGCATTCATTAAGATCCCAGCACTTTCGTGAAATCGACTAAAAATATCCCAAGGGGTACCCCTTTGCATAATTTCCGGTTTTGGGAAATTTTTGGAGCGGCCCATTTTTGAATGGGAAATTGGTAGGGACCTCCCAGGGAGTCTGTGATTTTAATCCCACCCCGGTCTGACCAGTATTTCCCGAGATAATGGGCATTTCGCAACCCTCATTTGGCCATTCACAAAAGAGGCCATAACTCCCGAACTCCTTGGGATTTTTGGACCAAATTTAGTGCGTTGAACTCGGGGGAGCGAGCCCTTTCCAACGATACCGCATTCATTAAGATCCCAGCACTTTCGTGAAATCGACCAAAAATATCCCAAGGGGTACCCCTTTGCATAATTTCCGGTTTTGGGAAATTTTTGGAGCGGCCCATTTTTGAATGGGAAATTGTTAGGGACCTCCCAGGGAGTCTGTGATTTTAATCCCATCCCGGTCTGACCAGTATTTCCCGAGATAATGGGCATTTCGCAACCCTCATTTGGCCATTCACAAAAGAGGCCATAACTCCCGAACTCCTTGGGATTTTTGGACCAAATTTAGTGCGTTGAACTCGGGGGAGCGAGCCCTTTCCAACGATACCGCATTCATTAAGATCCCAGCACTTTCGTGAAATCGACCAAAAATATCCCAAGGGGTACCCCTTTGCATAATTTCCGGTTTTGGGAAATTTTTGGAGCGGCCCATTTTTGAATGGGAAATTGGAAGGGACCTCCCAGGGAGTCTGTGATTTTAATCCCATCCCGGTCTGACCAGTATTTCCCGAGATAATGGCATTTCGCAACCCTCATTTGGCCATTCACAAAAGAGGCCATAACTCCCGAACCCCTTGGGATTTTTGGACCAAATTTAGTGCGTTGAACTCGGGGGAGCGAGCCCTTTCCAACGATACCGCATTCATTAAGATCCCAGCACTTTCGTGAAATCGACTAAAAATATCCCAAGACCCCTTTGCATAATTTCCGGTTTTGGGAAATTTTTGGAGCGGCCCATTTTTGAATGGGAAATTGGTAGGGACCTCCCAGGGAGTCTGTGATTTTAATCCCACCCCGGTCTGACCAGTATTTCCCGAGATAATGGGCATTTCGCAACCCTCATTTGGCCATTCACAAAAGAGGCCATAACTCCCGAACTCCTTGGGATTTTTGGACCAAATTTAGTGCGTTGAACTCGGGGGAGCGAGCCCTTTCCAACGATACCGCATTCATTAAGATCCCAGCACTTTCGTGAAATCGACCAAAAATATCCCAAGGGGTACCCCTTTGCATAATTTCCGGTTTTGGGAAATTTTTGGAGCGGCCCATTTTTGAATGGGAAATTGTTAGGGACCTCCCAGGGAGTCTGTGATTTTAATCCCATCCCGGTCTGACCAGTATTTCCCAAGATAATGGGCATTTCGCAACCCTCATTTGGCCATTCACAAAAGAGGCCATAACTCCCGAACCCCTTGGGATTTTTGGACCAAATTTAGTGCGTTGAACTCGGGGGAGCGAGCCCTTTCCAACGATACCGCATTCATTAAGATCCCAGCACTTTCGTGAAATCGACCAAAAATATCCCAAGGGGTACCCTTTGCATAATTTCCGGTTTTGGGAAATTTTTGGAGCGGCCCATTTTTGAATGGGAAATTGGAAGGGACCTCCCAGGGAGTCTGTGATTTTAATCCCTTCCCGGTCTGACCAGTATTTCCCGAGATAATGGGCATTTCGCAACCCTCATTTGGCCATTCACAAAAGAGGCCATAACTCCCGAACCCCTTGGGATTTTTGGACCAAATTTAGTGCGTTGAACTCGGGGGAGCGAGCCCTTTCCAACGATACCGCATTCATTAAGATCCCAGCACTTTCGTGAAATCGACCAAAAATATCCCAAGGGGTACCCCTTTGCATAATTTCCGGTTTTGGGAAATTTTTGGAGCGGCCCATTTTTGAATGGGAAATTGGAAGGAACCTCCCAGGGAGTCTGTGATTTTAATCCCTTCCCGGTCTGACCAGTATTTCCCGAGATAATGGGCATTTCGCAACCCTCATTTGGCCATTCACAAAAGAGGCCATAACTCCCGAACCCCTTGGGATTTTTGGACCAAATTTAGTGCGTTGAACTCGGGGGTGCGAGCCCTTTCCAACGATACCGCATTCATTAAGATCCCAGCACTTTCGTGAAATCGACTAAAAATATCCCAAGGGGTACCCCTTTGCATAATTTCCGGTTTTGGGAAATTTTTGGAGCGGCCCATTTTTGAATGGGAAATTGGAAGGGACCTCCCAGGGAGTCTGTGATTTTAATCCCTTCCCGGTCTGACCAGTATTTTCCGAGATAATGGGCATTTCGCAACCCTCATTTGGCCATTCACAAAAGAGGCCATAACTCCCGAACCCCTTGGGATTTTTGGACCAAATTTAGTGCGTTGAACTCGGGGGAGCGAGCCCTTTCCAACGATACCGCATTCATTAAGATCCCAGCACTTTCGTGAAATCGACTAAAAATATCCCAAGGGGTACCCCTTTGCATAATTTCCGGTTTTGGGAAATTTTTGGAGCGGCCCATTTTTGAATGGGAAATTGGAAGGAACCTCCCAGGGAGTCTGTGATTTTAATCCCTTCCCGGTCTGACCAGTATTTCCCGAGATAATGGGCATTTCGCAACCCTCATTTGGCCATTCACAAAAGAGGCCATAACTCCCGAACCCCTTGGGATTTTTGGACCAAATTTAGTGCGTTGAACTCGGGGGAGCGAGCCCTTTCCAACGATACCGCATTCATTAAGATCCCAGCACTTTCGTGAAATCGACTAAAAATATCCCAAGGGGTACCCCTTTGCATAATTTCCGGTTTTGGGAAATTTTTGGAGCGGCCCATTTTTGAATGGGAAATTGGAAGGAACCTCCCAGGGAGTCTGTGATTTTAATCCCTTCCCGGTCTGACCAGTATTTCCCGAGATAATGGGCATTTCGCAACCCTCATTTGGCCATTCACAAAAGAGGCCATAACTCCCGAACCCCTTGGGATTTTTGGACCAAATTTAGTGCGTTGAACTCGGGGGAGCGAGCCCTTTCCAACGATACCGCATTCATTAAGATCCCAGCACTTTCGTGAAATCGACTAAAAATATCCCAAGGGGTACCCCTTTGCATAATTTCCGGTTTTGGGAAATTTTTGGAGCGGCCCATTTTTGAATGGGAAATTGGAAGGGACCTCCCAGGGAGTCTGTGATTTTAATCCCTTCCCGGTCTGACCAGTATTTCCCGAGATAATGGGCATTTCGCAACCCTCATTTGGCCATTCACAAAAGAGGCCATAACTCCCGAACCCCTTGGGATTTTTGGACCAAATTTAGTGCGTTGAACTCGGGGGAGCGAGCCCTTTCCAACGATACCGCATTCATTAAGATCCCAGCACTTTCGTGAAATCGACTAAAAATATCCCAAGGGGTACCCCTTTGCATAATTTCCGGTTTTGGGAAATTTTTGGAGCGGCCCATTTTTGAATGGGAAATTGGAAGGGACCTCCCAGGGAGTCTGTGATTTTAATCCCTTCCCGGTCTGACCAGTATTTCCCGAGATAATGGGCATTTCGCAACCCTCATTTGGCCATTCACAAAAGAGGCCATAACTCCCGAACCCCTTGGGATTTTTGGACCAAATTTAGTGCGTTGAACTCGGGGGAGCGAGCCCTTTCCAACGATACCCCATTCATTAAGATCCCAGCACTTTCGTGGAATCGACCAAAAATATCCCAAGGGGTACCCCTTTGCATAATTTCCGGTTTTGGGAAATTTTTGGAGCGGCCCATTTTTGAATGGGAAATTGGTAGGGACCTCCCAGGGAGTCTGTGATTTTAATCCCACCCCGGTCTGACCAGTATTTCCCGAGATAATGGGCATTTCGCAACCCTCATTTGGCCATTCACAAAAGAGGCCATAACTCCCGAACCCCTTGGAATTTTTGGACCAAATTTAGTGCGTTGAGCTCGGGGGAGCGTGCCCTTTCCAACGATACCCCATTCATTAAGATCCTAGCACTTTCGTGAAATCGACCAAAAATATCCCAAGGGGTACCCCTTTGCATAATTTCCGGTTTTGGGAAATTTTTGGAGCGGCCCATTTTTGAATGGGAAATTGGAAGGGACCTCCCAGGGAGTCTGTGATTTTAATCCCTTCCCGGTCTGACCAGTATTTCCCGAGATAATGGGCATTTCGCAACCCTCATTTGGCCATTCACAAAAGAGGCCATAACTCCCGAACCCCTTGGGATTTTTGGACCAAATTTAGTGCGTTGAACTCGGGGGAGCGAGCCCTTTCCAACGATACCGCAATCATTAAGATCCCAGCACTTTCGTGAAATCGACCAAAAATATCCCAAGGGGTACCCCTTTGCATAATTTCCGGTTTTGGGAAATTTTTGGAGCGGCTCATTTTTGAATGGGAAATTGTTAGGGACCTCCCAGGGAGTCTGCGATTTTAATTCCTTCCCGGTTTGACCAGTATTTCCCGAGATAATGGGCATTTCGCAACCCTCATTTGGCCATTCACAAAAGAGGCCATAACTCCCGAACCCCTTGGAATTTTTGGACCAAATTTAGTGCGTTGAACTCGGGGGAGCGAGCCCTTTCCAACGATACCGCATTCATTAAGATCCCAGCACTTTCGTGAAATCGACCAAAAATATCCCAAGGGGTACCCCTTTGCATAATTTCCGGTTTTGGGAAATTTTTGGAGCGGCTCATTTTTGAATGGGAAATTGTTAGGGACCTCCCAGGGAGTCTGCGATTTTAATTCCTTCCCGGTCTGACCAGTATTTCCCGAGATAATGGGCATTTCGCAACCCTCATTTGGCCATTCACAAAAGAGGCCATAACTCCCGAACCCCTTGGAATTTTTGGACCAAATTTAGTGCGTTGAACTCGGGGGAGCGAGCCCTTTCCAACGATACCGCATTCATTAAGATCCCAGCACTTTCGTGAAATCGACCAAAAATATCCCAAGGGGTACCCCTTTGCATAATTTCCGGTTTTGGGAAATTTTTGGAGCGGCTCATTTTTGAATGCGGTATCGTTGGAAAGGGCTCGCTTCCCCGAGTTCAACGCACTAAATTTGGTCCAAAGATCCCAGCATTTTCGTGAAATCGACCAAAAATATCCCAAGGGGTACCCCTTTGCATAATTTCCGGTTTTGGGAAATTTTTGGAGCGGCTCATTTTTGAATGGGAAATTGTTAGGGACCTCCCAGGGAGTCTGCGATTTTAATTCCTTCCCGGTCTGACCAGTATTTCCCGAGATAATGGGCATTTCGCAACCCTCATTTGGCCATTCACAAAAGAGGCCATAACTCCCGAACCCCTTGGAATTTTTGGACCAAATTTAGTGCGTTGAACTCGGGGGAGCGAGCCCTTTCCAACGATACCGCATTCATTAAGATCCCAGCACTTTCGTGAAATCGACCAAAAATATCCCAAGGGGTACCCCTTTGCATAATTTCCGGTTTTGGGAAATTTTTGGAGCGGCTCATTTTTGAATGGGAAATTGTTAGGGACCTCCCAGGGAGTCTGTGATTTTAATTCCTTCCCGGTCTGACCAGTATTTCCCGAGATAATGGGCATTTCGCAACCCTCATTTGGCCATTCACAAAAGAGGCCATAACTCCCGAACCCCTTGGAATTTTTGGACCAAATTTAGTGCGTTGAACTCGGGGGAGCGAGCCCTTTCCAACGATACCGCATTCATTAAGATCCCAGCACTTTCGTGAAATCGACCAAAAATATCCCAAGGGGTACCCCTTTGCATAATTTCCGATTTTGGGAAATTTTTGGAGCGGCCCATTTTTGAATGGGAAATTGTTAGGGACCTCCCAGGGAGTCTGTGATGTTAATCCCATCCCGGTCTGACCAGTATTTCCCGAGATAATGGGCATTTCGCAACCCTCATTTGGCCATTGACAAAAGAGGCCATAACTCCCGAACCCCTTGGAATTTTTGGACCAAATTTAGTGCGTTGAACTCGGGGGAGCGAGCCCTTTCCAACGATACCGCATTCATTAAGATCCCAGCACTTTCGTGAAATCGACCAAAAATATCCTTTGCATAATTTCCGGTTTTGGGAAATTTTTGGAGCGGCTCATTTTTGAATGGGAAATTGTTAGGGACCTCCCAGGGAGTCTGTGATTTTAATCCCTTCCCGATCTGACCAGTATTTCCCGAGATAATGGGCATTTCGCAACCCTCATTTTGCCATTCACAAAAGAGGCCATAACTCCCGAACCCTTAATTTTTGGACCAAATTTAGTGCGTTGAACTCGGGGGAGCGAGCCCCTTGCAACGATACCACTTTGCATAATTTCCGGTTTTGGGAAATTTTTGGAGCGGAATTTTTGATAACACTCACCAGAAGAAAACGCAGGGCGTGCTCAGTAGAGTACAGTTTCTCGAAACCGAACTGACGCTTTCTAATAATTTCTTTGGCCGTGCAGAAATCTTCTAAGTTCCTTAGGATGACCTTTTCAAGAAGTTTTCCCAGGTTTGAAAGTAGGGAAATAGGCCTGAGATCATCTGGAGTTTGGACTCTTCAGACTTTGGGAATGGGAACTATCTTGGCCTCCTTCCAAACACTAGGGAAGAAGCTGTTACATAGGCAGTTGTTGATGATGATGGTGAGTTGGCTAGATACCGTGCTTCCACATTTTTTTAATAAAAAGTTAGAAATGTTCAGTTCCAGCGGATCTTTTGAGTTTGAGACTCCCGATGATCCATTTAATTTCTGATTGAGATGTAAATAAGTCTCTTTTGACCGTTGGACTGTCCGCACTGTTAGCAGTTGAGAAGAGAACCAGAGGTGGGGCTCCCAAGTCGAACCTTGACATAACCTCTTCCACGTTCGCATTTATGGCTTCGCGTTACGAGAACTACTATTGCAGTTGAGCGACCTCTCAAAGACGTTCCGAATTTCCACCACCTTCATTGCATTATCCGTGATGTTTCCATTGGCTCGTAAGGGAGTTGAAATGATGCATGGCCTCCTGGCCCCAGTGAGCCTAAAGACCTCCTTGAAAGCGTGTGGGCCCGGCTTTATTTTTAGCAGTTCCTGTTTGTACCAGGTATTAGCGTCAATCTTTGTGTTCTCACGAATTAATGTGTTGAGGCACCTAATTCTGGAGGCAAGTTCCTTGTAGTTGTAGCCTTGTGATATTCTGTTCCGAGACCTATGAAAATGCCACTTGAGGGCTTGCACCCAACTTCTGCGTAGTTTTAACAGTTTTAGTGTGGGAGCCGACAGGAATTTAAATTTTAGCTTCTTCGTGGGCACAAGCGTCGTATGGTAGTCAGTGCATTCTAGAACAGCTGAGGTGAGGTTTTTAATGTGGATCTCGATGTCGTTGTTGGATAGGTTCCGATCCGAGGGTATATTCATTAGTTCCAGTTGGAGTGTTAGATCCCTGTTGAAGTTCTTCCAATTGGTGTTCTTGAAAGAGGTGACGAATTTCTGTTCAGCTTTTTCAAAATCTGGGGCCAATTTTGGTTGATTTCACGAAAGTGCTCTGATTTGGACTTCCATAAAAAGCGAAACAACAATTAATCGACTACAATTAAGTATATTTATGTATAAAAAATTTACAAATTCACTTTCTACATACATAACCATTTCTTAGAGGGGAAGAAATCGATTATTTACTATACAATAATTTAGAAATATATATATAAAACACCTAGCATCACATTATTAACTTAAAAACATAAACTACAAATTGAGCTTGTTCAGGAAGATATACATATATGGATCTTATATACTTATATATAAATAGGAATGCACATTCTCCCACTTAGAAATGTGGAAGACAAACCTTGCCAGCAAATAATTCTGATACAACTGTAATCCAAAGTGCCAAAACAAACATAATATACGAAATGCCAATTTTATAGGTGCTTGGTAGCTGATATGCCTGTCCACCAATCTCATCAATATGAAATCCTATCGGGAATATAACAGCTGCCAAACAAAATAGCACCATAGCTGTGAAGCCAACCCATCTAGCATATGGTATTACATTGCGATCCCATGTACTAGATGCTAGAAGGATTATTGTTGTCGTTATGCATATGCATCCGACAAATATACAAATCAATGCTAGCAGCCATTCGGGCTGTAGTTCTGGTGTAAAGCAAACTTGTGGACGATTGTATAGGGTCATGCAGGTCCACATTAAGCCTAATCGTATTTCACCTAGAGGAAGAGAAATCGTTTTTAATATATAGAGAGTTTTAAGAATTTCCCGTCCAACCTCCTTCATCAGTTACTATCCAATCTGGCATGGCTAAGCTAACAATCGCAAAAACATCAGCTGCCATAAATAAAGTTGCACTAATTGTTGTTAATTTATCCATTTATTTCCTTGTTTGTTTTGGGACCTCGAACACACAAATTTGTTTACACACAAAATTCGTAATATTTTTGACTAATAAAAATCTTCAGGTGTTTGACAGCTGTCTGTTTGTGTTTTTTTAGCCTAAAAGTTTCTGCACCTGCAAGATAAATAGAATAGTAGTATTCTATTTATCTTGCTGCACCTGAAAATGAGGACAAATTTTTAGTGGCAGCACAGAAATCAAGCTTCAAGTGACAGCAAACTACACCACCACGTGAGTTTATCAACGCGGCTTGGGAAAATATTTTCATAAGTTTCGTTTAATTTCAAAACTATATAAAACAACAAAACAGAAATGGGTAAAATAAAGAAGGAACCTCAGGAAGGAGACGATGAAGTTAAGGAAATCAAAGTAAAAGAAGAGGATTTACTCGACGAGAGGATTTTACACGCCAGTCCAATTGCAAATCCAATGGCTCCGAAAAAATTAATAAAAAAATGTTATAAATTAGTTAAGAAGGCAGTTAAGCACAAAACTTTCTTACGAAATGGATTAAAGGACGTTCAAACTAGATTAAGGAAAGGCGAAACTGGGTAAGCATTTGTTAATCATTTTTTAAGGTTATATACAAATCTAACACCTCTTCATTCTCATATCACCATTGCAGGATAGTTTTGTTTGCAGGCGATGTTGTACCTATTGAAATAATGTGCCATTTACCTGCTGTTTGCGAGGAGAAAGGAATACCTTACTGCTATGTACCTAGCCGTGTTGATTTGGGTGCTGCTATGGGTGTTAAGCGGGGAACTGTTGCGGTTCTTGTTCGGGAGAAGGATGACTATCAGGAGTTGTATGATGAATTAAAGAAGGAGATTAATGTACTACCAATACCTGCCTAGAGGAGGTTTTTCATTTGTAATTTTATAAGATAAATATAAGGTTCAAATATATTTTATGTTTAATATAAATTCCGATTTTTTATTTAGTCTCACTCAAAACATGTTCTCTATAAAAATGCGAATTTTTCTCATTAACAAAAATTTATTTTTGTTGCAACTTGGCATTGTAATCGCTGACATATCATACAGGATCCTTGCGATCTTCAGAAAACATCGTTTTCGGTAGAATTTCCCCTAAAAGTATGCAATTTTTTGCAATATCCGATTCCGAATTCTACCGAAAACGACGTTTTATGAAGATCGCAGGGATCCTGTATGATATGTCAGCGATTACAATGAGAAGTCGCTCCAAAAGTTTTGTTAATAAGAAAATTGCATTTTTATAGAAAAATTTTTTGGTTTTTTTTTTTTTTTGAGAAATGAAGCTATACATTTTATAAAATATTTTTTTTATGTGAAAATTACATGTGAAAAATTACATTTTGTTCATTTATACATATATAATTACGGACAATTTCCATTTTAACGAATCCTTTCCTTTTTATGTAAGCGAGGTATATGTTGGTCGAATTTGGAGCAGGGTGACGGGGTGCTACTCACTAATAAGAAAGTTCCGCTTAGGTCGAATCTTTACCTAGCGGTCACCTCCTTGTTAACCTAGTAGTCTGATACTGATATGGGCCGGCCTCAGCATTTGTCAGCCCATTAGCAGGATTCAATGGGTTCAGGAAGCATACCACTGTTGTTGTATCCTTCTAACTCCAAAATTTGCATCGCTGACTCAACCTGCTGATTAAAAAAATTAATGATTTCGGGAATCTTCTTTGACGGCTCTACAGCCGGGGCCCTATCCTGTCCTCTGGCAGGGTCCTCGGTAATCTTTGAGTAAGTCGTCTGGCTACCATCCAAGAGGTCCCGGGTTTGAATTCCAGCAGCTCCACGGTCTTACGCTTTTCCCACTTTCCCCACATACATAACTTTCCTTCTTTCTTCTTCCCTCTACATTCCTGATTGCTACTGTTATAGCCTTCCCCGCTCCACCAAACGCATGTCATCGGTTGGTTGATAAGATTCAACTCGTTTCAGGAGGCATAACACCACAGCGAGTTGTTTCATCGATGTCCCGATGTGAGAGCCAAGATAGTAATGGTTGGAAGTGGGTAGAATAAAAATACCGCGGCTTGATTGTGTCAGTATCTTCTTTCATTTCTCTTTTCACTATCTTCTGACTAGAGAGCTGCTGTTCGACATTGCACTCTCTACGAAAAAAATAGATTGTCGACAGTACAAACAGGCTCTCTCTAGCGGCTCTAGTGATACTACGCCCCAAATTGAACCTTGGATTCTTATAGGGCATTTTTCTTAGTTTGAATGTGACCTTTGCGACATGTTTTAAGATATAACTTTAATTGTAAAGGCACATTGACTATTGGAAAGCCTGAACTTTCGACGTTTGGAGCGACGATCTAGGCGGAGATGCTGGAAATCTAATTGGTAGATAGGGACAGAACGGCAATAGCCTTGTAACCTAGATGTTACTCCTTCTTTATCGTTCCGATCGTGTGGGATTATTATTGTGACTTTGCATGGTTATATGCGACCTTCACAAGGCTATGTATCCTATAGAAGGCAGTAGCTTCCAGTCACCTTTCTCTTTTGCTAGATATGTACAACTTGTGCCCGAAAGCGGGCAGATTCCCTATTTGCTGGAAAATCGCGAGACTTTCTATTTCTTGTTGAGAGGCGCGGTGGGCACTGCGACAATTTTGGATTGGTTTATTGTTCCATCCCCGTCTTTAAAAAGTATCAAGGTTAAGGCTTCAAAGATAGCCTAAAACTGATTTAGGATTTCTGCACCAAGTCTCCCTGGGAATAGGGAAGTCACGAGGGATGAGGCTCAGTCTCTTCCTCGCTGTAGCCTCATAGTCGCACAGCAAGTGCTCCGCAGTTTCAGGAGCTGCTCCGCAGAAACGACAGCCAGAATCGGTTACCAGACCTATTTTGTTTAGATCATAGTTAAGCGAACAGTAGTCCGTCAGGAGCTCTGTTATTATCCACTCCCACATCTTGAGATTTAAAAGTTTGCCCGCTTTAGCTTTATCGATTTGGATGAATCTTTTAGCTTGACGAGCACCCTGGGCCCTTGCCCAGCTATAAAGAAGCAGCTGGTTGACCCAATTGTTTATGGCCGTTTTTACGTGACAGCTTGCTAAGTTACAGAAAGGTTCCGGACCGATAGCTGATGAGTTTGCGCCTACTCTAGCCATGCTGTCGGCAATTACATTACCAGTGTGACCTTCGTGGCCCGGAATCCACATCAGCGTGACACTGTTGTTCCTGCTAAGGAATTTAAAAGATTGGAGACAATCCAGGGGCCGTATTTGGTTTCTCGAGTCGATGGATCGACTCGTCAAAAAAAGTTTCTCGACTTTCTCTAAGTTTCATATTTGGTTTCACGATCAAATCGACAGCTAAGCGCAGCCATACAAAACCATCAAATTGGGTGGTATTACTTCAAGGCACCAAACCACGTATATTTAATTAATATAGAAATTGTTAAAAGTTGATTGCATGCATAAATTGAGCTTTTTAATAATCGTCAAACGTCTTTATCGACACGTAAAGAGACGATATCGTGTCGCCAAATGCCAATTTTTATTTATCGACAGACGACAATGTCGACTCGAGAAACCAAATACGGCCCCAGGACAGTCTTTGATGACACCCTGTGCGATTTAATGGCCAGCAGTGCAGCTTGACTGTCCTAGAAAATAACAACGTTAGAACTATTTGGAGCCCTATTAATACAAGACTGAGCACACACCTGGATGGCGAGTACCTCAGCCTGAAAAACAGTGGAGGCAGCGCTCAGAGCCATGGATATTTGATTGTAGATCTGCGCCAGTTGCAACCAGTTCGAGCTACTCCAATTTACAAGCAAGCAGTAGAAGCAGAGAATTGTTGGTCTAGGTTAGGTTGAAATGGCTGCTCCCCCACTAGGGAGCCCCCTTTGACACGCCATTTGGCCCATTGTGATGCCATTCTAGTGTTGGGACAAAGTTCAAGCCATTTTGAGCTTTTGATAAAGCGACAGAGGTTAGGAACACCAATACTTTGCAGCTCGCTCAATCCATCAAAAAAGGAGTGAGCCAAGAAAGGTCCCTCTTTTCTTTGGGAGGGCAGAACATGTACAGAGAAGATGGGAAACAGTTTCTTCCTCTTCTTCATTACCACAACTTCTGCATAAGTCATTGTGTGGAAGTCCTAATCTTTCGGCGTGTGGGCCAAAGGGACAGTGACCTCAGCACCTTTACAACGTGGCTTATCTCCTTTTTGGTCAACTGAACAAGAGACTTAGAACCCATTGCTTGTTGGCCACATTGCATGAAGAGTGCGGCACACCGTTGCTGTGGTCCATCTCAACCTAGCTCGAGCTAAGCTGAATTTCCTCACAGCTAGTTTGTAGGGGGTAAGAGCATTACTATCCAGGTTAAGTGGGGTGTCCGGTTCCCTGTCTAGCAAGCTCATCTGCCCTACAGTTTCCCCTAATCCCACTGTGTCCAGGAACCCAACAGTGTTATATCAAACTGAGTGGCAGTCTTCCACAGAGATCTGCGGCAGTTCAGAAGAGTGGTGGATGTTGTGACGACAGAAGGTATATTAGGAAGTTTATGCTTCTTTGTAAAGAGCACTACTTCAGTCTTGGCTGGGTTAACGCCTAGACCCTTTATAGTAGTCCAATGAATAAGAGTGTCCAATGCTCTTACATGATATCTCTTATTGTTGAGATGTACTTGCGGGTCACCACCAGCACAATATCATCAGCATGGACCACCATGGTGCACCCAAACTTCGTTTGTTGCAGTAATTTTTCTACTGCTTGTTGCAGTAATTCTTGGCAAATTGGGCTTTAGATAGAACCTTTCTAAGTCTTTCCACAGGCTCATAACAAACAAGGAGGGATGGGACACAAGAGAGCCTTCACGTCCGAGTTTTATCACTTCTGGTTTTTGAGTTTCTGGGAATTTTGTCTTTTTGCATTTTGACATAGAGCCTTTTGTTTCTTATATACCAGAAGACGACTCTACCGGAACCTTCAGAACCGACCCTCGTAGACACAACTAAAGGCTTTTCACCGCCAAACAAAATACTTAAGAGTCTAGCTAAATGCCAGGCTCAAGTGAACTATCTTAACAAGACTAGGTCTGATACTAATCAAATAGACAGAAGGTCCGCAATAGTTTCAAAGCAGCCCAATGCAAGCCCATATGGAAAGAAAGGACTATTAAATATAAAACATAAAATAATTTCTATAATAATTTATTTAAAATTTACTCTTTTTTCCTGGGTGTCGGTGGCAATTGATTCTGATTATCCCAATCGATTTCAGTGAAATCAATGAGGATTCTCTTTTGTGATGGTATAAACTGGCGATATTTTATCCCCACAGCATCGAACATCTTCTTAGCAGCAATTGTGTGCGCCTTAGTCGCATGCTTATCGGACATATAAATCACTTCCCTTATCCCCGATTGGATAATCAATTTCGCACATTCATTGCACGGGAACAAGGCGACATACATTCTAGTCCCATCAACACTAGCCGAATTCTTATTCAAGATGGCATTCGCTTCTGCATGAACCACATACATGTACTTCTGATCCAGAGGGTCACTACCTGACTTAGACCATGGAAACTCGTCATCGGAACATCCTCGAGGAAATCCATTATAGCCAACGCTAATTATTCTATTGTGCTCATCAACAATGCAGGCTCCAACTTGTGATGATGGATCTTTGCTTCGTTTCGCTGTTAAGAATGCGGTTGCCATGAAATATTCCTCCCATGATATGTAATCGCTACGTTTAATTTCTGTATCACGAATTCCGGTTGCAGACATTCTTGAATTGTTTTATTAAATAAATATGATTAGGATTTCAAAAAGTTTTCTTCAGGCACTGATCGTAGCACTAGTTTCCCGCCAATTTTAATGTCAAGTCGGACTTCGTTGGAAAATAAATGACAATTCATTTTAAGATTGCCTAGTTGTATGCAATGGTGGCACCAGTGGTTGATCATTATGGAATCGCGAATTTCGCAAAAAGATCTGCTCAGTTTTTATGCAATATAAACACATTTTATCTTTAAATCGAACAAATAATTATTTAAAGACATCCATAAATGAATTTCCACACACAGGGGGCATTGGAACTTTCTGCACACAATACCGAAACGATCTTGCCACCATATTGCCCTGGGAAATTACCACATCAGTAAAGATCACTATACTGCACCGAGTTGCATGACCTTCTATTACAAAGCTATGCAGACAGGGGCCGTATTTGGCTTCTCGAGTCGACATTATCGTCTGTCGATAAATAAAAATTGGCATTTGGCGACACGATATCGTCTCTTTACGTGTCGATAAAGACGTTTGACGATTATTAAAAAGTTCAATTTATGCATGCAATAAACTTTTAACAATTTCTATTTTAATTAAATATACGTGATTTGCTTCCTTGAAGTAATACCACCCAATTTGATGGTTTTGTATGGCTGCGCTTAGCTGTCGATTTGGTCGTGAAACCAAATATGAAACTTAAAGAAAATCGAGAAGCTTTTTTGTCGAGTCGATCCTTCGACTCGAGAAACCAAATACGGCCCCAGGTTAAAATAGTGATTCTTCTGTCTCTCGCCTCGTCCATTGAATCACGATGAAGAACATGACGAGAGCTTCCCCCGTTTTATTGGTAAAAAGGCCACACCTATGTCAAGAACAGATGACGGGCTCGGAAGAAGGATTGAATCACGAACCAAAGTAACCGAACCAAGCATAAAAACCCCCAATTGACAAGAAATATCTCAGGGCAGGACGACGGCCCTTTTCAAGTCATTGTTCAAAAAAAACCCTAGACAAGGATGTGACAGATTTTAATCCACTCTTTTTAGGAAGATGCTTAATAACCTCCACTACTGGCATTGTATCTATTACAAAATTGGCACTAAGTAACCAAGAAACGCAAATAAATTGCCATTGGTGCTGCTGATTCCATCTTAGGCAGAAGTCGTAGAGATCGGAACCGCTGGTTCAATGATGAATGCGAGCTGGCAACTGAACGTAAGAATGCTGCGTACCGAGCAATGCAGCAGTCTCAGAAGGAAGCCTGGGAAAAAATTTCGTCTTTGAACTAGAACAGTACGCAGAGCGACGGACGCACCAGCCGCGCGAGCTCTGCCGAAGAGTACGCAGTATGACGCAATTCACACCACGTTGCACATACTGCAAGTACAAAGAAGGGAATCTGATAACCGATCCTAAAGGCATTTGGGAGCGATAGGAAGAGCACTTTCATGAACTGCTAAATGGCGAGCTAACGAGGATTCGGAGGCTCCACCAATATCTGATGATAATGCTATGCTGCCACCACCAAGCTTAGAAGTTGGCTCAAAAACAAGACCTTGGATGCAGACAGCGTCCCAATAGAGCTGGGTAAATATGGAGGGCAAACATAACACCAAGTGATTCATGAATTAATTGTGCAAGTATGGGAGCAGGAAGCTGCACTAATTATCGCGGTATAACGTTGTTGAGTACCATGTATAAGATATTCTCCGCTATCCTACAAAACAGGAAGAACTCTTTCGCCAGAAACATCATAGATCATTACCAGTGTGGCTTCAGCCCAGGCCAGTCAACAATTGATCAGATTTTCACCTTGAGGCAGGCTATGGAAAAAGGTCTAGAGTTTCAAAACTCAATTCAACACCTCTTCTTGGACTTTAAAGCCGCCTCTAATAGCATAGCTAGAATATAACGCTACAAAACCAAGAGAGAATTCGGCATCCCCAACAAACTGACAAGACTAAGTAAGTTGACCATGACAATGTAACAAGCCAATGAAGGTATTCGGAACACTGTCCAGACCAATCAACATCTATAATGGACTCCGCCAACGGGACGGTCTGGCCTACCTCCTTTTCAACCTGGCGTTGGAGAAAGAGATTCGAGACACGGGCGTGACATCAAGGGGCACAATCCCCCACAAGTCCACCCAATTACTGGCTTATGCAGACGACATTGACATAATTGAACAACAACAGCTGTACAAGAAGCTGCTTTCACTCAGATTGAGCAGGTGGCAGGTAATCAGGGACTGCACATTAACGAAAGCAAAACAAAGTATATGGTGGTCTTGTCTACAAGAACAGCTAACATTGCTCCCACAATCAAGGTAGAGGAACACGAGTTTGAAGTGGTAACATCATTTACCTACCTTGGGTCAATAGTAGCAGCCGACAATATCATGGAACCAGAAATACGCGCACGACTGCTAAAAGCCAACAAAACCTACTATAGTCTGTCAAGGTTCTTTAAATCCAAATCCAACCATGAGGTCTAAACTTTTACTATATAAGATGATGGTCTTACGCTTACCGGTACTCACATATGCATCTGAAACGTTGGTGTTTAGCAAAAGCCGCGAGGAAAATACTTTGGAGGATTGTTGGCCCCGTATGTGAGGAAGGACAATTCCGGAGACTCTACAATGACGAGATCTAGGAGCGACGCTCAGAGCTTAGAGGTGTCAAACTGGATGACATCGGCTCAGTATCGGGACCGGTGGAGAGAGATGCGAGAGATCCCGATTGTAGAGCCGTTAAAGAAGAAGACTAATCATTTAGCCTTTTATTTTAAATTTTGACGAAATTTTTTGTATATCAATGGGGGATGCCACACAGGAGACTAAGACGCACTGGTGAAACCGGTTTTTTCCTCCTTTTTCAGTGCTACACGCGGTGGTCGCCTTCGTTGAGTAATTCTGTATCGTATATGAAACTTTGTAAATGTGTTAGAAAATTTCCGGACCGAAAAAGAAGAAGAGAAAGAAATATGCATATGTGTTAGTTTTCACCCACCAAATTTTTGGATGAAAATTCTTTCGTTAAAGTTTCGTCAGGTGCGTCGAACTTCTCTTTTCCCTTCCTCGTTTCTCGCCTTTAAAACCGGTTCCACCGTGCGTCTTAGTCTCCCGTGTAGCACCACCCAATGACAATGCCAAATTTTAATAGTTAGCTTTTGTGTTTGTAAAGTAGGCACAGCAACCTTCTAAACGTTTGACGACCTTTATACTAACTGAAAGAAGACGACATCCCTACTACTCTGGCCTATCAGCCTGGGATTGACGATCAAAGAGAGAGTTTTTAAAAAAGGTCTTTAAAAAGTTGTTGCACATCAAAGATTCGTGGTCAATATTGCTGCAAGGCTCGGACCATTAAGGGGGCCGACTAGCCTTTGCTAGTAACAATTAACAACAACAAAAATATTTCATTACCTCTACTATCTACTAACCATTTGCCTGAAAGAAATTCTATGAAATTTTGAAAAAATACTTTATTTAATGAAAAAGGTATACCATTCGTTATTTAAACTGGAAGCGTGCCGTGAAAAGCTTGATTGGTAGACCCCGCTCAGCTCATTCCAGCGGCTTCTTTTTTTTGTGTTTCATACCTAAATCAACTCCACTGTGGAACAAGTCCATATTTCCGAGTCGAACAATTTTATAAAATCTCCAACTACATATCTCTTGACTCTTGATAACACAAAACCTCTTCTCTCCATCGAGCTAAGCTTCGCTACTCGTCGAAAATGATGAACAATCTTCAATTAAAAATTGTTACAAGTGATAAAAATTTACATTTGTTTATTTAAATATTTTTTTTAAAGAGCGAAACAGTGTGTTCTTTTTACAATAAATTAACTAAACATTCGCACAAAAAATTTCCATTTTCAATGTTAATTCCTTGCTTTTTTTGTTGGTTTAAATATGTGAATGTTCTTAAATCTTTATTTATAAAAGAAATATTTAATATAATAATAAAAAGAAAGAGGTTTATATTTTGTTTTTTAAAAAAGGTAAATTATTAATTGGTATGAAAAAAAAAAAAATATTATTGCGATAAAACGTGCACCCCCAATCGGAAAAAAATAACACAAGTGTACTCAATGTCCTTTTTATATATGTATGTATGTAGAAATTGTTAGGCTGGATCATTATATTTCATTTATAACTAATATTACTAAATAAAATAATATGATTTTGATATAGTCGACAATTTGAAAAGTAATATTCCCACCCAAAACAAGCCATCGAGAAACTTTTTGCATATATATTTCTTTTTTTTATCCTTTTCACAATTTTACGAACTTACTTAAATACATTTAATGAAAGAGAAACGTTCTTTTTTTTCTGATTAGGTTTTCTTTTTTTTGTTTTCTATAACTATTATTAACGTTAACTTAAAAAATATTTTTTATTGAAGGATTGATGCGAATCCCAGAGTTCGAAAGTGAAAATATAAATCAATATATCTTAACAATTAAAAAAAACTTTTGAAACTTGGTATTTTTTTTTGTTGACCAGACCTTAATAACGATTTATATATTTAAAAAATAATAATAATATAAAAACCAAAAGAATCGGTAAAAGATATTTGGTTATTATATATAAAACAATGTTAAGAAATAAAAAATAAAAAATTATAATAATAATAAATGGTAAATAATATATAACAACAATCAGTGCTTATCAGCCTTATTAACGGGGACAGATAAACGTTTCCGCATAACGGGCTGATTACCACCGCTTAATACCGCCAATGATTTCCTACGTGCTGGTAATTTTTTTGGTTGATCTGATAGTGGCGCGCTACGGCGTCGTGGAGGTGAATCTAATAAAATAAATTATATATTTATTTTTTTTATGTATAAAGTTAGTAATAAAACATGAATATAAGAATAAAAACATACAATTCTATTAGGGTGTGTCCTAAAAGTTTGTGCCGGATTAGGGATTTTGTAAAAAATGTAATATAATATCTCAGCTGACAAATCATTTATACTTCAGTTTGGTCTGGAAAAGGTGTACAAGGATCATAGTCTTTTGGGGGGGTCCAACCAAATCTCACCCAGTTTCACGTGGGCGAAAGGGGGTCTCGGCAAATATCACGCTAGAAAACAGGGTTAAATTAAGTAAAAAATGTTTCTCCACTAAAGACCCCCATTCACTTGCAGGCCGCCGGCAGGCCAGTTCGACAGACACAGCCCAATGAAGGCCACACAATCCTCAGCCTAACTGAGGGATAAGGGGACTTCAGATATCCGCCTGACAGGCCGTAGATGCAGGCGAACATGACAGTTTATCATAGCAAAAATGTCCATGGCCTCAATGAAAACTTTAAAGGCACAAACAGATTGGTGACTGGAAAAATCTTCGAAATACACGAACCACCATATTTGTTGACACAATGCGGAGAAATATATTGCCGCCGCATCAATATGTTTGTGCCTTAAGGCGGATCCAAACTCCGTGAACGTTCGCGCGGTTCGTGGATAGTTTTCGCGCCTAGTTTGCGCCTTACTTTCAGGTCCGACTGGAAATGGCATGAGCTCGTGCCGTAAATTCACGACTTGAGACAGAATAGAAGTGCTGTGGAGGTAGAACGTAAGTTGTTTCAGTCGACCTCTTCATACAAATATTCGAGTGCTCCAAAAATGTTTGTATCAAGAGGTCGATTGAAACAACTCACATGCTACAACTCGAAATCTTCAGGCACAAATTGACGACAAATGCCAACACATAGATTTTTATCAGTTTTCTTGGACTGCAGGCCCCATCCGGTTGGCGGCCGGACTTTTAATCTCTCCAAAACCATGGAGACGATAATCAATAAAAAGCTTATGGGATATCTAGTATCCAACCCACTTATAAACGACAAACAGTACGGCTTCGGGCATAAAAAATATCCTCTGGCGAACTTTTAATTTGCCGTACAGAACACCTCAACCGAAGTTTGCATCGATTTGGTGAATCTAGCCTGGTTGCCCTCGATATTTTCAAGGCTTTTGATAGAGTATAGCGCTCAGTCCTGCTAGCCATTGGTGTTCACCCACTTCTACAGTATTGGATTGAGAGTTTCCTTTTTAGCCGTTCAATCAAAATAATATTGGATGGCGTTAAATCGGAACCCCACCCGATCACTGCGGGGGTCCGCCAGGGATCAATTTTATCACCTGATTTATTCCTTATCTTTATAAATGACCTACTTTCAATTCCCTCCAACCCACTTCTTAGTTTCGCTGACGACGGTACGCTACGTTACTCTTACGGCATCGATAAAGTAAAACAAACACGCGCCAGATCCTGTCTTGATGGTCGTGAACGAATGTCCAACTCCATAAGTAAAGACATTGAACTCATTTTAGGTTGAGGAATCAAGAATCGTGTTGAATTCAACCCCACCAAAACCAAGTACTGTCTTATTTCCAATAAAAAGTGCAACCCTTCTCCATCTATGATAAACTAATAGCCGATCCATCCCTTAACATCTTAGGCATGATATTGGCCAAGACTTGCGATGGAATGACCACATATCCCAAATTTCTCAAGAGGTGCAAGTGCCTCCTCCAGCCATCGGCCCGAACTGTAATATACAAATCCTACATTCGGCCGCTTCTCTAATAAAACTCATTTGGGGCGGCGCTCCGAAAACCACCCTGGCGTGGTTAGATAAAGTACAAGAAAGGGCCTCAAACTTATCGGTTCCACCATCGACCCCTTGATTCACCGTAGGAATGTAACAGAGCGACTGTTCCTCCGAAATAAAGGCTCTCCTGCCTGCACGGTAATCTATGCCCGCAACACCAGATTGGCCCACTCGTCTCATTCTCTCCACCTGCAACTCCCCCGTTCACATCTCGACTGTGGAACAAGCTTTCGCAGACGGTATTTCCGAGCTCCTACAACATCCAAGAGTTCAAATGCAATGCCATCTTCAACACCCTCCCGAACCTTCTTAACCCTTAAACTATTTCCCTCCCGTACTAAGCTTACTGCTAGACATTGCATCATGACGTGACAAACGACATAACGGGCTGGTAGTACAAAGGGTGAGCTTAGAAATGCCACATAAAATAATTCACCACACCTTGCGACCTGAGGATGAGAATCTAATCAAACAAGCCCATGGCTTTAATCCGCAAGGAGCTCGTTAAGCTGGAAGACCTACAACAAGACGGACCTGAGAGCTCTCGCATAAAACAGAGTCCGCTGAAGGGCAACTGTTACCGCCTTATGGTTCGAAAATGTAAAAGATCTGTATTGCCTACCATAAAACAAAGTTTGCGGCACAAATTTATAGAACAATGCAATTAATTTTCACTTACCTCGTATCTGTGATAGCCTTCTTTTATTTGATGTTGATTCATTACTATGTGAATGTAGTAAACGTCTTTTACTTCCACTTGATTCACCATTAGCTAGTTTATTTGTATCTTTGGATTTTTCGCTCTGCGATTTATCATTACTAGCATATTTTTTTGCATCAACACTTGCAGTCTTTTGATTATTTGATTGTGTTGTTTTTGATGTACTACTTATTTTGGTATCATTTGGTTTATGTAAATTTTGCACTTGCTGCTTCTGTTGCTGCTCCTCCTTCTGTGCCTGCTTATGCATACCAACATTTGACCAATATTCAACTTGAGCTTCTCTTGATTCTGATATAACTTTTCTACTCTCAGGATATGTACTGAGTATGCTCTATACAAAATAAAATAGAATTAAAAATAAACCAATTAAAAACAAAATTTTTATTTCTTACTTGTAATTTTTGTATAGTTTTATATACAACTTCTGGTGATACAAGACCATAATCGAGTAATGAGCACATATGTAGAACAAAATTTCTATATAAATTTTTGTAAAGTATTTCACGACCCTTCATGTCGAGAAACATATCACAGGCAATTGGAAGTTGACAATCACCAACATAACCATTCTTCATAACATGCAAGTTCCACATTTTCATTAGCTCCTTTTCACCCTCATTAACATCTGTGAATTCATCAATCATTTGCATTGTTTTATGCTGTAGCCATAACGGATCGCTTTCCCCTTCAGAATCAATATCCAATTCTTTTGGATGAACTGGTAAACATGTCTCTGTGTGATGATATAGTCTGTAATATTATACACAAAAAAAAAATACAGTTTATATAATTTTTAAATATAAGAGGGCGAAAGTATAGCTTAGGATCAATTTCATGGGAGAGAAACATGCATTGGGATTTCCGAGGATTAAGTAGTAAATGTCTAACAAGAAGAAACACGCTGCAGATCTCTAAACTACTGAGGAATTATTCCTTGGGGGAAGAGATATAAATTTGCACATCATCACATATACGAATGTGAATCTTGAAATCTTTGACTACAAAAGAAAGACCTTTAATAAAAATCGCGAATAGTAGCGGACCAAGGATCGATCTTTGAGGTATACCAGCGTGAAAGGCAGCAACTGAGGAACAATTGTCGAGCCGAATCTCACCCAATCTCACGTTGGGAGTCTCGGCAAATATCACATAATTTTTTTTAAGAAACAGTGTAGAACTGTTAAAAAAAAACCAGGACTAACAGGCATCCGGTGATAGTGGCCTTTTAGACCAGATCTGCCAGCACGGCCTGACGAAGACCACAAAAAACTCAGTCTGACTGACGGATTATACTGTGTAGTCATTATTCCCTACAGACCCACAGCCGGAGACGACAGATTAGCATAGCAAGTTGTTAATTCAAGTGCAAAAATGTTCATGGTCTCAATGAAAACTTCACGACGTGAACACCCGCGAACATCAGTGTGATGGTTTTCGCGCCTTTCTTTCCGTTTCGAGTGGATACGGCGTGAATTCTTGCCGTAAGCTCACGACTCGAGAGGGAATAGAACTTCAGATCCTCAGGTACAAACTGACGATAAAAGCGCAAACACAAAATTTTTTGTCAGTTTTTTGGACTGCATGCTCCATACAGTTGCCAACCGGTGCGTGGGTGGTGATACTTGGCCCCAAGATGAAAACTTTCAGGCCACGGCCTGCCGGCGACCTGTGTAGAAAAGGGGGCCGTAAAATATGGTTAAATACTACACAAAAATTTTTAGGCGGTTATGCGAACGCCAAAAAGTAGTACAGTAGCCCCTTGATTATTTAGCCGCCACCGATCAGCCAAACACGTGACTCTTCGAGCGTACGAGCCAAGTAACACTAACCCGCGAAAAGGCCCTTAGAATATAGAACCACATGAACGCACGCGCCGAATTTTAGCGTAATGAAATTCCTATTGAGTGAGTGCTCACGTTGTGGTAGTTGTGTGTCCACTACACTCGGAAAAACGAGTGGAATAGAGAAGGGGCAAGGAATCCAAATTATCAGTTATCTCAAATAAAAATCGTCTCACGTAATTTATGGATGATCCCTTAGCCAAAAAAGGAAGTGTACTGATGGGACGGAAATCCCCTCGGGGGCAAGGGACGGGCATTTAGGAATAAGCATAATTAAAACAAATTTCCACGGCGAAGGAAACTTAGAAAACGGCGAGAGACAATGTATAAGCATATTCAGGAATCTAGGAGATATTGTCACTATTGTGACAACTGATTTTACAGCTGCGACAACTTCAAGGGGATCGAAACAGCGAAAGCAGAAGCCATCAGGGGATGTGGAGGGGGTAGTATTAATCTCGGCAGCCAATGAAATGTTGATTGAGGCTTTCTGGACAAAGATTATGAGGCGCGTCTGGATTAGATTATGAGGCGGTTGATTCCAATGTCTCAATAGACATACAGAGAATTGGCGAGACATCTCGCACGACGACAAATCATCTTTTTTTCCTTTTAACCCGAACAAGGCCATTACTGGTAGCCGCGGAGGAAAGCAATCCTAGCTTACCCAGTTTTAGTGCCTCCCGCAGCATCAAGTTGTTGGTAAAAGTAAGGCTTTCGTTAATGTAAACTGGAAAGTCAGCAGTAAAACCGCCCAGCACGTAGAGGCGAAAATTAAATTTCTGTTTTCCCCTTAAGACGAGTAGAAACACCTTCGCCTCACGCTGGCTAGAAAATTTGAGGACGATCGGGCCACTACTCAGACGCAAACCTAAACGTAAACGAAAGGCTTTGATGTAGTCGGATAACAGATTATTGAACAGTCTTGCAATATTTGCCACAATCTTCACTGGCGAGTCATCTGGCTTCGTTCGAATACGATTATAATATCACTAAAGCCCGCTACACACTATCGCCGTTTTACTCCGCGTACGTCGAACAGCGTTGTCGTCCACACTACAATTTTCTATCGTCGTTCGGGCAATGCTGTTCGACGTACGCGGAGTAAAATGACGATAGTGTGTAGCGGGCTTAAGACTTTGAGTGCGCCGTATATCGTCTAGGTTACGCACATTATCAGCTAGCTGAGTTGTGATGCCTTTGTAGGTCAGCAGCATAATCATATTTGCCTCGATTCCCAGATGCGGCGGAGCGGAAGTGAGTGCGGATTTGACATTTTGCGACTCTCAAATCCGCAGCCGCGGATTTGTCTAATCAAAAAATCTGGAGTGAAGACTCACGCGATTATGAAATTAGCGATGTCGGATTATCTTAGGCGCATCTGTCGTTCAAATCCGCAGAAAATTTGTTGCGGATCACACTTTTACAGGGCGGAAAATGTTAAAAAGAAATTTGCGGTTGCGGATTTGAGAATCGCAAAGTGTCAAATCCGCACTCTCTTCCGACCCGCCGGATCTGGGAATCGAGGCAATTATGTTTGAGAATTCGTTTCCAATGTCTAGTCTTTCAAACAGAACGCTGACCCTGTAATCGACCTCAGCTTAATGGACACCTACGCACTAAAAATGCACGTCGCTTTAAAATGCACGTCCTGTAAGCAAAGAGTAAGTCCTAGAGACAAAATAATGGGGCTGTCGATGAGAGTGGAGAGGTCTTAAAAGTATTGCTGATGCCATCTTAGGCTAAAATCGTATCAATCGGAACGACTGCGCTTCTATGATAAATGCAAAAGCTGGCGACTGGATGTAAGAATGATACCTACCGAGCACTGAAGCAGTCTCAGAGGGCAGAAGAGAAGAAAAACGTCTTTACAAACGAGGAAAGCTGCATCAGGCGCACCTAGCTCTGGTATGTTGGATAGGATTAAGAAAAAATAAGTACAAAATAACCACGAAACAATAAATTGAAGAAAAATAGCAAAACGTAGACGACTGAAAGAAAATCTGCAACATTCCCGAGTCTAAGCGAACACAAGAGTATGTGACCGTGATATAAAATCTTAGCTAAGCTAAAATATAAAAAGAATTACAAGACGCAGACAAAGAACACAAATAAACTAATTATCAATATTTTATAAATATAACAAAATAAATAAAACAATATAAAGATATGTGCACCCACCTGTTATGTCCAGTAATATAAGGCCTCTGATTGTTAAGCTCGTTTTCATCTAATTCCAAAAATTCTGTTAAGCTTGGCTTTTGCCTTCTTGGTCTACACACCAATAAATTAGTAACTACTGTCCGTCTAACTGGTCCAGTACGGGCAAATGCACGTCCAGCTGGCCCAACAAGATCATGCGGCGATCCAGTATACGACCCGTCGTACATATCATTAATCGCAACATCAATACGTGCACCAGTCGCAACTGGTACATAAGTAAATGTAAAACGGGCATGACATAATTTTAAATGCTTTAATAATGAATATAATGTTATACAATCCAGACTACACCATGGACAATGCATATCATCGCACGGTTCAGTTTGTTGTCTTGAATTATTATTATATATAAATTGATAAACAATTTGTATTTGTTCTTCTGGCTTATATGATTCTTTGAAGCCATTACGTATTGGTGTTATTGTATTATTATTATGATTTAGTCCACTTATGATAAAATTCTCTTTTCCTGTATTTGTTTCAGTTAGAGATTCATCAATTTTACGTGCAATAGCCTTTGGTCTTTCAACATAATTTTGGCATGGCTCTTGGGTCCATCTAAGCCAGAATTTTAATGTTGGGCATTTTGTAAATAATACGAATGGATTATCTTGCTTCTCGAACATATCTAAATTTGTATCATCTGGTATAACTTCCCAGGTTGAATGTTTTTTTGGTGAACAATTTTTTGGATTTGTCATAACTTCCTGTAAAGCTAGCTCATATTCTCCTTCAGATAAAAGACATCTGTTATGCTTATCAAATACAACTAATTCAGATGCATAAACTTTTGTATTAGGTTTTTGACGCTTTGATGATGGTTCTAGAGATTTAAATATTATTTTAAATATTTTATTGATTATGATGTGAGAATTTCAGAATTACCGTCGTCATTATCACTTATTAAAACAATTCGTGGCAGTGTTTCAACGCTTAGTACTAATATGTAAGATTGACTTTGTGAAGCACCCAATGATTTAAAAGAATCACTTGGTATGCTTATTGCGGGAACTTTACTATTTTCATTTGTTTCCATAGGATTTACGTCAACATCGGAAGAACCAATCTGTAAGGGAATAAAATAAAATCATATAGAAATTTATTTAGAAATTAATTTAATTTACATTTTAAAATTTTTAGTGATACAATACTGGATCTTGACACAACCTGACAAAAAATAGAAGTAGGAAAACCTAATGTGAGCTCAACAGGCCACCCGGAAAAGCGTCATTAAATTGATTGAGAATATTCGATCGTCATAAAAGGCGGTAGATGAAACAAAAAGCCAAACACAGGCAACAGTAAGGTGCTGAATAAAATTACCAAGCAGCTCTCGGGAAAACAATACTAAAAGGCATGCCGTAAAGAGTGCTGCTGTGCAATTCCAAAGATAGCACCTCAAAGAAACAGCAAAAATGCAAAGCCAAGAAGAATTAATACTCGTGTCTCATCTAAGACTGAAATAGTAACCGCAATGATCAATCCTAAAGCTGCTGGAAAAGACTGCTTCCCCTCAGAATTGCTTCAAGCAGACTCAAGCCTTTTTTGTAGTAAGGTATTGAATCCAAACGACCACGGCCACTCGCACTACACCGCTATACCTCATAGTTGTAGGCCAGACCGTTAAGCAGACACCCTAGTGAATTGACTATTTAAGCTTTCCGGGTTCCCGACCACAATCCCGCCTTCTGTCTGTTCGGAAGCAATTCACGAATCCGGGCTCTGCTGAAATCTCCAATTCTGCCCCTCTTTGCCTTGGCTATCTAGTGGCCAGAAACTTAGGACAGAGCGGCATCTGTCCGGGTCTGCTTGGAGTGATTTCAACGTACTCCATCCCTGGGTTTACGGGCTCAGACTGCCCTCCCTGAAGAAGTATCCCGAAAATTTTCCTTCACTGGGACCACATTCGACACCTTGAAGCATGGATTCAAAAATATCTAGCTGACCTTGTTGGTCCTTCTTTTGGCAGCTGTGGGAGCCCCAGAAATGTTTGGAGCGTTAATAAGTGTTCCATCTTCAAAAGTTTTTTTAAGGTAATTTTATATTGATACCACGAGCTCGGCGAGAAAGGACGGTCGCCCACGGCAGAGCTCGGTATCACCAATGGAAGGCTAATTCAAACCGAAGTTCGCCTGGTATCCGCAGTCCACGTTAGTAGTACATTCACGCAGTACCATTCATAACTTCAGCACGATTGTTTACAAATTAGGATTGCGGTTTTTATCGAGTTTAGATCCGCCGTATTCAGTCTGCTCCATGGATCTAGAGCAGGATGTGACCTAAGGCCATGTTCGTTCAATGTTGGAGTCAGTGCTCCCTGCTGGTGTCGTGTTCGAGTCGTATTGATGAGTACATAGACTTGGCTAGCTACAAACAACGCCCCCAAAAAGTGCAATCAAAATTTTATTTTTTGCTCCAAATTGTTTTTCGCATTCATTTTGGCGCCCCTTACCACCTGGTGCCTAGAGCGACCGCTCCACTCGCTCTACCCTAGGGCCGGCGCTGGGCATTGCGATGATTTTCGAAGAGATCAAAACCGTAGGAGGTTGTACAAGTAAAACCAAATCTAGTTACTGTAACATATCACATCATCATCAAAATCATCTTATAAACATCTCTACTTGATCATATTACTACTAATATTATAAAAAAAAATTAATTAATACTTACAGTAACTTGCATTAAAGCTGATGCACTGTCTTTACGCTTCTTATGTGAAATTTTAAGCAACGCAGTTTCAACACGTACAATATTATCTAATTTGTTATCTTCGGGTAAATTTTTATCGAAAAATCCTAAAAACATTAATGTCATATAATCGCCAAAACCGTGCGTTTTATCTAAACGTGTTTTATTCATTTTTTCAGCTAACATTGAATCAACTTTAAATTCTGAACGTTTCTTATGATTCCTTGACATTCGATGTTTCATGTAAGTTAATGTACGATGTAAAAAAACAGGCTGAAATATATAAAAATAAATAAATTTGAATTAAAACAAAATAATGTAAGGATGTACATTTAATATTTGTGGGAAAAGAGATTTAGGATGTTTTTTTTGAGATGATAAAATTACTTACGGATATCATGTTTCTTGTGCGGAGGTATCGATAAATTTGTGTTGGTTCTGAAAAGAAAATACGGGTTTTAATTATTTTGATTTTTAAATAAACATATTTTTACATATATGTACATAAATTTGATTATGTGAAGATGTAAACAAAGCGATAGCGATTACAAAGAAACCGGGATATTAAGTAAACAGTGGATGCAATCAATCGTCATAATAAATTTATGTTTTATATATTGTATAATCAATAATATATCTATGGAAGGGTGCATGCCAAAATCCAGAAAGACAAAATCCAGAAAAATTTTAAAAATCCCGAAACGACAAAATCCAGAAATGACAAAATCCAGAAATGACAAAATCCAGAAACGACAAAATCCAGAAACGACAAAATCCAGAAACGACAAAATCCAGAATTTGCCGAATTAGCAAAACAAACTTATAATTGAAGTTGGTCTAGAAAAGAATGTCTGTTTCGATTTCTGTTATTTAATTATGTTATCAACTTTATTATTTATTAAAAATGTTTCGATTATTATTACCATTATTTTTACTAATAATATTAGAAAAAATCCAGAAAAAATACAGAATAAAAAATCGCGCGATTTTTTATTCTGGATTTTTTCTGGATTTTGTCATTTCTGGATTTTGTCGTTTCTGGATTTTGTCGTTTCTGGATTTTGTCGTTTCTGGATTTTGTCATTTCTGGATTTTGTCATTTCTGGATTTTGTCATTCTGGATTTTGTCTTTCTGGATTTTGTCGTTTCTGGATTTTGTCGTTTCTGGATTTTGTCATTCTGGATTTTGTCATTCTGGATTTTGTCTTTCTGGATTATGACGTACACCCTCTATGGACACATTTCCATTGTCAAAAAAATTGGTCACTTGAATTGGACTCCGGCTATGCCATTTTAAGATAAAAATAACAGGCTTTCGCTACGAAGGGTGGGAAAAAGAAACTTGGGTAGCCATAAGGCGTCTTCTCTTGGGAGTGTTTGGGCAAGGAAACCCATGTTAAAGTTGCGTTTCGATGTCTTGTAGTCCGATGGTGATTCAACCAATCAGCGTGATAGAGAGTATAGTGTATTGGATGTGCACACAAGTCTTTAACCAGAGCCCCACTTCTAATAGTTCAATACCGTGGAGGATGTCTGCTATCAGATGTATAAATGTAGAGAAGGAAACAAACGGGCCTTTTGTGAGATCTCTTCGATGTTGAGCCTTCAATTCAGTACTAGGTGAAGAAGGGGGCCCGTGTCTGAATAAATAGCCGCCGGCGTGCCAGTGAATATGGTCGCCTCTAAGGTGACATAACTTCTCAGCTGGGCCAAGTGAAAAATCAACTCAGAACAATCAATCCCGATTTACGGGTTCAAATCTACTGTAATTGGTGTTACAGGAGTTAATGTGTAAGATATAGTTGGCCCCTCAAATTGTAACTGCTCTCTCTAAACCATGCACGTCTAATTAGAAAACCTGAGTCAACCCTTCCATTGAGGAGCTGATGCACGAATACAACATCGGCCCCTCACGACGCTTTTGGAGAGTACTTAAGTTGAGTAACTTAAGACGGTATTCGCATGATGGAAAAACTAATCCAGAGGTAAAGGTGTTTAGTGATCAAGGGGTTGTTAAATTCTTTGGACCACATTTTTATAAAACCCAGGACTAAACCAGCTCTGGAAGAGATATAGTTGATGTGAGTGGAAAAATCCAGCTTACTATCAAATCTAATCCCTTGATCATCAGTGTAAATCAATATTCTACAGTGTCTTAGCAAGGAAACAATGTCATTAATTGATAGAATAAAGAAAAGAGGGCCAAGATGACTTCCCTGAGGGACACCAGACCACGGTTCAATGGTTACTGATTTAGATCCACGAAAAAGTCCTGTCAGCTAAGTAAGACTGGAACCATGCTAGAAGGGCTTGCGGAAATCCTAACTTACTTAGTTTAAGATGTATAAGGGAGTGGGAGAGCTTGTCGAGCCCACCACCAAGGGTGAACGAATTACAAGAAAACCATGCTTCTTCCAGATGGGCGCGATAGCCGAATAAATTGTCGATTCAAAAATTTTCGGTATGGCCGACAGATTCGCTACTAGCCTATAATCCGAAATTATCTACGAATTCTTTCAAATTCTTATTCAGATGTTTGAAAAGGGTTTACAGTGGAGACTGGAGAGCCTCCGCACAGAACTTAAGCACCCCAGGAGGAATACCGTCGGGGCCGGAAGTGAAATCGGATGGAAGTTCGTCAGTATGTTTCAAGATATCATCAATTAAGAGAGGGAGGCTATGACCCTCTCGGTTTGGAATTATGTGCCAAAAATTATTGCCATTACACTGAAAGTCAGAAGGTGTGAAAGGTTGATGATTCGAACATGATGAAAATCGCGGACGACTCACAACTAGACTAGCAAGCTGTTAAAATCAATCAGAACAAGACAGTTCACCAAAGTTAGCCTCTTTAATGTAATCACATCCGGACAAGGATGCTTCAGTGAATTGAAGCAATAATTAAGCAAGAGAGGAAGCTGGTAATTGTCCACAGACGTCAGGGCTATTGGACTGGATTCAACAGTCATATTGACTGGGTCAGTAAAGAATACAAGATCTAACTGCCTCCCCAATACATTACTCACACCACTCATTTGATGCAATGTAAGAATAAGGAGTTGAGAAAGCAGGATTCCTTAAAATTAAGGCTGTTTTTAGGGAGGTAGTTATGGTCACCTTCGTTAAATACCCATTGAGTGTTGGGTAAATTGAAATCCCCTAGAAGAGGTAGCTCATCACTTTCATCATACTCAGGATATAATCCACACAAGAGATGAGTATATCATAGAGGCTTTTACTTCCATCGTCAAGTGCACTTATCATATCTGGTGGGATGTTGCAGCACAGCAAGAAGAGATTTGTTTTGGAGAAGGAAATTTTGAGAGCGGGTACCTCAATGTCAAGGTGGATCGAGTAACTAGGAAGCGAGATTGGGTTACAAATTAGATGGCTACTACAAGCGAGAAGTGCGCCACCCCCACGAGCTTCCGAGTCAGTGTAACGATACTTCCGAAACACTTGGGAGGAGGAATTAGAGTTCTGCATTAAGAATGCCTTCATGGAGCCAGGTTTCAGTGAATGCTATGACATCGAGCCCGCTAGCCGCCGATTCTTGAAAGATGTCGTTAGTTTTTGACCTTGTTCCCCTTATGTTCTGGTAGTAGAGGGGAAGCGCCTCGTCTGCATGATAGGCGGTACGCGGAGCATAACTTGGTAAGATCACCAGCAGGCCAGAAACCAGGGTCTAAGAGTCTCGGCAATAACAGGCGGTGCAGACAAAACAAAAGAAGCAAGAGGCTTGGAAGCCTTGCTGACTTTTCTGCAAAAAACAGTTCTAGGGTCTATAGATTTCTTCCTTAAATATTCACAGATAGTCTCCATCTTCAGGAGAAAATCGTGAGATGAAGATATATAAAGGTCTCGGTATCATAACTAGAGGGGTGCAAGGTTCCAGAGGAGCAATAAATTCAGTAACCACTATTAGAGGCGAAAAGGTTGATACCGAAACCGGCCTAGAAATGTACACTGTCTCTGGAACGCGTGCAAGAAGCTTGGTGATTTCGGTTATTCCGCGAATTACGACGTTTAATACTACTAGACTAGGTTTGGATTGTCGGCCACCTATTGCAAGAAAACATTCTCCGTAAGAAAAGAAGCCGTGGACCAGGGTAAAGACAGAAGCTGCTCCCCAACCTGCAGGGTGCCAATCTTAAGAACAAACAGCGCAGGATATTGTGATTTTGTACCACTGCAGGCTTGGTACTTCGAGACCTTATTGCTCTGATTAACGCTTGGCTATTTGAGTAGGTACAAACGCGTTGATTTTAGATGTATTAAAAGATGTACGAGCATTTTTTATAACAATCTGGAAAGTGCTAGCAAGACGGAGAGACGACTGGAAGAACAGACATTAAGAGGCCCGAGTCCTACAAGAACTGTGGTGCTATTCAAGATGTGTAGTCACTTTTAGCTGATAATAGAAATCAAAGAACCCGTCCTCTACTAGAGGGTGTGGTGCAGGTCGAGGTAAACGAAAGGCATAAACATCTTTAAAGGCTCCTTTATAAAAAGATATATCAATGTCGCTGCCATTTTACGCTATAAATCACAAGAATTTTAGTCGACAAATGCTGCCGGAGAGATATCCATCGTAAGTCTAAAACAGATATAAATTCTTTTTAGTAATAGTATTATAATAAAATTATTTAATTCAAAAATAGTCACAGAAGCTACTTCTATCTAACAATAAATTCATTTGGATGCTGTCAAGAGGAGTCTTTACTTTTTATGAAAAGGCGCGCTTTTTTAACCTATCTTTTGAACTTATGAGAAAATCAGTTTACAGCCAGAATTGCTAATAAATCAAGCTGGATATGATAATATAAATAAAAATTAATAAATATTCTTCGTGGGAATGTTAAATTCATTTTTGTGAAGTTCTTTAAAAAAGAGTGACAATTTTACGCGGTAAAAAATGTGCAAATTCAGAAAAATCTTTTTGTTGATATCTCCTCCAACATTACCTCAATTCATTAACTTTTCACAAATAATTAACCCAAAATCGAGGCACCATAAAACATCCTAAAATAAACTGAAATTTATTGAAATCCACACTCTTCCAAATAACACAGCGAAAATGTCCTTAATGACCATCTGTCATTAAGAATTTTTATCCCGGCAAAAATTTTGTTTGGAAATCTCGCCCTATGCGTTGGCGGAGAGAAAGAAACTGTCTGTGTGTGTGTTTGTAGACAACTCGACTTTTCGAGGTTATGTTGATGATACATCAAAACAAGAATCGATTTCTGTAATAAAACTCAATCAAAACAAACTAATTCACCATTAACTCCAAATCAACTATTAAATAAATAATAAATTTCAATTAATTTATGTAAAAATTATTATTAAAACAAAAACTAGAAAAAAAATTAATCAATGACAATAAAAAAAAGTGAAGCCACACAAATGCTGCTATCCCGCTCATGCAGCCATGTTTACAATATGCTGCCATCTCGCTCTACTCACTCTCAAATGCCTGCAAAAATAACTCATGTTCGGCTTGTATTTGATCGCGACCAACAATTTTCGATACGTCCGCATCTTTTTCCCGTTTCTTGGGAGGCATTTTAATTAATTGAGCAATTTTTAGGCCGTTTATTGATTTAATCCAAATGAAAACGATTAATAATTGTGATCTATTTGAACAGTTTTGAAACAAACTTCTTAACAATAAAACTGATTAAAAAAGCAAAAACTTTATCTCTTTCGGACCAAAAACAGAACAAATTCGGCACCCCGCGCGAAAAATCAACTCGGGTCTTTTGATAGGCAGGATGGCAACCTCGCGGATACGAAAAAAAAGATGGAAATAATTTCCCTCCATATGATTTGGGGATAAATGGCGGGATTAGTAAATTAGGATATTTATTTTTATATTATTTCGTCTATAAATATAAAAAAAAGTAAAATTAATAAATTAAATACGACATAATTCGTTTAGTTTTACTTGTGAATGGTAAACTAATGAAGAACCACTGTTTTAAACATACACGGAAAATGTCCCAAAAGGAAAATTACCAATATAAATAATTAAACTGGTAACACCATATTACAGAAAATCGGGTATTTTCACCAAAACGGAAACACAGTCCCTTCTGAGCTGAAAGTCGTTTTTTCTGTCATGTGAAGTGACCAGGGGCCTGTTGCACGAAACTACAAGTCTACAAATTTTTTTTATGTGGCAGTGCTAAGCTCAGGAATCACCCTTTGTACTACCAGTCCGTCATGTCGTTTGTCACGCCATGGTGCAATGTCTAGCAGTAAGCTTAGTACGGGGGGATAGGTTAAGAGTTATAGGGGTTCGAAACTCGGCCCCAAACGATGGAGTTATATTCGAGAAGAGGCCGAATGTAGGTTTTATAAATAAAAGCACGGGCCGATGACTGGAGGAGGAACTTGCACCTCTTAAGAAATCCCAAGCACTGGGATGCTTGTTTGGCGATTTGGAATATGTGGTCATTCCATCGCGTCTTTGGCTAATGTCACGCCTAAGATGTGTAGGGATTGGTCGGCCCTTAGTTGAACTTCACCTTCTATCAAGGGTGGAGAGGTGTTGAACTTCTTTTTGAAGATAAGACAGTACTTGGTTTTGGTGGGGTTGAATTCAACACGATTCTTCTTTCCCCACTCTAGAATGAGTACAATGTCGTTATTAATAGAGTTGGACATACGTTCGCGATCATCAAGACAGGATCTGGCATGAGTCTGCCTTGTATCGAAGCTGTACGAGTACCGTAAAGTACCGTCGGCAGCGAAGCTGAGAAGTGGGTTGGAGGGGATTGAAAGAAGGTCATTTATAAAGATGAGAAATAGGGCCGGTGATAAAATAGATTCCTGGGGGACCCCAGCAGAGATCGGGTGGGATGCGGATTTGACGCCATCCAATACTACTTTGATTGAACGGCCGGAAAGGAAACTCGATCCACTTCTGTAGAAGTGAGTCGACTCCAATAGCTTTGAGCTTAGCTAACAGGGCTGAGTGCCAAACTCTATCGAAAACCTTGGAGATATCTATAGCAACCAGACTAGACTCACCGGATCCATGCAGACTACGGCTGAGGTGTTCTGTAAGACATACTAAAAGATCGCCAGTGGATTTTTTTGCCGGAAGCCATACTGTCTGTCGTTTATGAGTAGGTTGGATTCTAGATATCCCATAAGCTTTTTTTTGATTATCGTCTCAATGGTTTTGGAGAGAATAGAAGTAATTGCTATTGGGCTATTGGTTAAAATGATCTTTATCGTGATATAGCCACGTGAACTTGGTGAAGGCGTCCACCACCACTAACAAATGCTTATAATTCTTCCTCGTTGATGGCATAGGGCCTAAATGACTATTGGGTTGAGAAAATCTTCTATTTTTTCAGCTTTTCTTTCTAACATAATACATTTTTTATCCCAGATGACCTCTTTCGTGTATCTGCCAAATCACCTCGTACTGCATCGACTTCGAGACTACCAATAAAGTTGAGCCGCCCTTCTCTTTTTATAAGATGCCCCGCCTAAGTATGAATCCTGAATCATCTCCGTCATCTACTTGATTCGCAATCTTTTTTACCTCGACGTAATTTTCTTGAGCGTTTTGGATATTCAGTACGGTGACCGGATTCAGACTAAGGCATCGACATGGTTCATTGGTCCAACCGTTGATGATCGATTGATTATTGAAACTCTTCAATCAATAACGCCCAAGGAGCTACTCGTAGACATGTATCCATTTTTGACGTTCTAAGTGCAAAAGCTCGACAATCAGTAACCATCTTAAAGGCGAAGGAAATATAGAGTTCCTTAGTGTTTTTACTACCACTACGATTTCCAGTTCGCAACTGGTGTATCTCTCCTCAGTTGGTGACGTGACGGTCCTTCGCCTTTCCCACCTAACTTTCCTTCTTTCTTCTTCCCTGTTTACATTCCTGATTCCTTCTGTCATAGCCTTCCTAGTCCTTCCCCGCTCTACCAAGCGCATGTCATCGGTTGGCTGATGAGACTCAACTCGTTTCAGGAGGCATAACACTCCAGCGAGTTGTTTCTCAAATGCCCCGATGCCAGAGTCGCGAAATGGTTGGAAGTAGGTGGAATAAAAATATATCGCGGCTAGGTTGTGACAGTTACATCCTTCTCTTCTCTCTATCTTCCGGCTATTGCTGCTGTTCACTCTATACGAAATAGATTGTCGACAGTACAAAGGGACTTTCCCTAAGCCTCTAGTCTGTCACATAAAAAAAATGATTTAATTTGCTTTAATGTGGTTGGCTTCGGAAACTTCGCCACGGCCATCGTTTTTGCTTCTGGGGGTCTACAACAGCCATCTTCAATTATTTAGGCAAGCATGAAGTGGCAAGAGATGAAAGGCCAACAACAACATCAGCAACGTGGAATCAGTCAAGGAATCCTTCGCATGCAATATCATTTCGCGGTCGGTTTAGTAGACTCATTGTTCTTGCTTTGTTGTAAGTATGGGCTAAATCAGAAGTGCCTAGATAATACAGGCCTCCAATAGATAATACAGACCTTTTGACGGCTAGCAGCAGGTGGCAGTCAAAAATAGAGTTCCAATGCTACATCCTTGCAGCGCCAGCACCACCGCTTGAAAGATATAAGCGAGCGCCGGAAGCAGTGATGAACAGGACTGGTCAAGTCTTACAATGATGAGCAAAAAGTCTTGCAAGAAGTCTTGCAAGAAGTCTGATGAGCAAGACAAGACTTTTTGCACATCACTGCAAGACTTTTGGCACTTAGTGATGAGTCTTGCTATCTTGATCTTGCAGCCCTGTTTCGTACTGTTTTGTCTTGGCTTTGCTTTGGCCCGGCAAAATGTGCAAGACAAGGCTCATCGCTAGCGGGAACATGCCAGGGCAATTAACTGTTAGTGTCCCTAGATAGACCCGCGCCCCGATGCCACTGACCTTTTGGAGCCGATCACATTCCCTGAAGTTTCGGCATCCTTTTCATCCACGGAAGTATGTGTTCATTTGTGACCCTGGGGACTTCCCCTGCGATCCTATCCAAGGTTCATTGCCCATCGATTTTCCGCCTCTATAAGCTTACTAGGCCAAACTAAAACCACCTGAATCAAACATTAAGCACTAATTGGACTGGACTCACATTCGTATATGCCATTGACCTGGAAATATCTTAATTAACTTTAATTTGAATAATTACCGTTAATTATATAGTATAATTATTCATTTTGAATGAATTAAATCCAAAAAGAAAACTGTTGCATGGCGGCGCGTCAAGGATATGAGAGAGAATTTGTTTTTGTAATAAAAACTCGATATTGCGGCTTTGTCCCAGGATCACAGGATATCACGCACCATAAATTTATATTTTCGGTGCGTGTACACACTTCAAAAGAGGTTAAAAGGGACGCAATTCTCCTTAATTTATATCCTTTAATCATGATATCAATTTATATTATGTTGCTTAATACTGGGTGTAATTGTTTTATCGTTAATTAAATTTTATGTAAATGTAATTTCTATGTTTTAAAGTGGACCTTGTGTCCTTATTTCAAGGAAGAGTTTGTGGAAACATTTTAAATCAAAAGTAGAGGGAGTGAGAGTTATATTTGACCTAGGAATGATTTAAGTAGGACTTGATTAATTGCGGAACTAAAGGAAGATGTTTTGAATAAGTCTAGAGATAAAGAAGAAGGCGGTGCTGGAATCATAACAGAATCAACGATTTCATTTTGGTTTTTTATAAAGTGGTGCATAAGTAGTCTCAGATTCCTTAAGAAATTATCTGCAAATGTTGTCTTCAAGAACTTTCATTCTTTTTCGAAAGTTTGAGGAACAAACTTTCTTAACCTGTTGGTAATGTCGCAAGCCATCTGTGATATCCCCAGAATCTCTCTTCTTGATGCAACACTCAACAGCCCAATCACTACCATAGCTTGTGTATGTGGTGCCACAGCATCCCACCATTTGTGGCGCTCTTTGTGAAGCCATTTCTCGATGCAGTTTCTTACCAGCCCTCTTGCTATGAAAACGTGGGGCTTCGACCCAAACCCTATGACACCCTAAAACTAAAAGGTCAGCTCCTGTCGATATAAGTGCTCTCTTATCCAAGCTACATTTGATGTAAAATGCTTCGAACAACTGTTTACTTTACTTGTTCGGCACACTCCAACACCAGTAATACATTAATCTCGGCCCTTTTTTGAATGGGAAATTGTTAGGGACCTCCCAGGGAGTCTGTGAATTCAATCCCACCTCGGGCTGACCAGTATTTCCCGAGATAATGGGCATTTCGCAGCCATCCCCTATCGCCTTAAAACAATGCGCCTCACCTTTGGCTAAACCTCTGCGCAAACTATTTGCCCTGTCATATTTCTCCGGAGTTTATCCCGACTCTTGGAAACTTGCCCATGTTCTGCTCATACCGAAAAAAGGTGATTCCAGCCTTCTCTCCAACTACCTATCCAGCCTATCGTCTCCATGGTGCACGTAACTGTACTGTAGGTAGAGACAAATTATGAGCCGATAATGTCATGCCTCTTTTCAAACTTAATTGGCATTTTGTTCTCTTTGCCTGGCGATTTTACAAAAGCTTCGAACCCGCTCATTTTTGGTTGGGGATTGTTAAGCAGCTTCCAGGGACTCGGTAAATTAAATTTTACCACGGAATTCCCAGTATTTCTCGATATAATGGGCGTTATAAGGCCTTTAAGGAAAAATCGCAAAATGGTTTATAACTACTCATAGCTTTTCAAGCTTCTGGACGATCTTAAGCTTTTAAAGGCTATTAAGTTTTTAAAATAACAGCATTTTAAAAGCTTTAACAAACATTGTAAGCTTTAAAAAGCTTTTAAGCTTTAAAAAGCTTTAAAGCTTTAAAAAGCTTTTAAGCTTTAAAAAGCTTTAAAGCTTTAAAAAGCTTTTAAGCTTTAAAAAGCTTTTAAGCTTTAAAAAGCTTTTAAGATTTAAAAAGCTTTTAAGCTTTAAAAAGCTTTTAAGCTTTAAAAAGCTTTTAAGCTTTAAAAAGCTTTTAAGCTTTAAAAAGCTTTTAAGCTTTAAAAAGCTTTTAAGCTTTAAAAAGCTTTTAAGCTTTAAAAAGCTCTTGGGCTTTTAACAGATCTTAATGTTTTCAGCTTTTCACCTTTTAAAATAAAAAGTAAGCTTTCAAAAACTTTGGGTAGAAACTGGTCACAGCTCGCCACAACTTTTCTAAGATGGCAATTTGGCAGATTTCCTTCCACAGCACTCGCAAGTTTGTCAACAGTTTGCTGTATTTGAAGTACGCCGTGAACTGTTTGGTCCTGGGACTCCAGACTATAGCGACAACCCGAGTCAAAATAAGACTCGTCCGGTCTTAATCTGAAGCACAGCGACAAAATGCTTGTATGGAACCCAAAGAGGGACGATATGCCTGAGTAAAATTTCTACTTTAGCAAATGCAGCCCGTACATACACCCACGTACCAATAAAAGACCAACGGAATAGTCCACACGAAACACAGCACGCTCTTCAGACTAGACTGGACAAGCTAAAATGCTTCGTAAAATAAAACATTCCAAACTAAAATCGAACTTATCAAACGCAATGCAGACAATTTTATTTCCAAAGGACTTAAATGTTTCTGCCACATTCAAATATCCAATAAACTTCACTTTTCATGGCGACACCGAAAGTAACCAACAAAATTCGAGAATTTGTTCGGAATTGAATTTTAACAAGAAGAAGAAGAAAAGAAAAACAAACTTATTTCCAATTTTCAACAGAATGTTACCAAAGTAGCGAGCAGGATCTCTTGTGTGTGTGGCAAGTGGTGCTCCTTGAAAAGTTGTTGCAATAACAAGAATCGACTTCCACACATAATGTTTACCCAGCAATTGACGGTGGATGTGTGAAGAATTCGATTGAAAAAGAATTTTCCCCGGCAAATAAATGGAAAAATAATTAATTTTCATCTCGAGACCTTCAACCACTATAAGGACACATCAGCTGAAAGGACCATTACTTGAAACAATAACGCCTAAAGCTATATGTAGACATGTCCTTTTACTCTTTTTGTGTATGTGTGTTTCTCTTGAGCATTTCTTCTCTTTTATTGTTTTCAAGACCGATTAAGACCTATTCACTCAAGAGTGTGGAGTGTTTGTGTGTGGCTAAAGGAATAATGTGGACAAGTAGAAGTGTCTAGTAGATATGTCCTTAAGATCCGAGGGAAAAAACAGAGCAATAAAGGAAATATAATAATCACTTTGGAGTGTGGTTGATATCAGTTAAGTTAAGAGATTGTTTTGTGGCCAGTAGATGCCTACGGGATTGATGTCCGAGGACGATGGTCTTTGAGGATATTGCGCTATAAATTAATTACTAAGCTCATTTCACACGAATGACTTGTATCCTTTTATTGGACGCTTCCGAGGATACTTGGCTTGGTCGATTGAAATTGAAACTCCCAAATGGAGAATGCTGATGGATTTACTTAAGGCTTAGTCACGGAGATGATGTTTAGTCATTACAAAACCCCTCAAGGAGTTAATCTGATTTTATTTATCCTTGGCTCGTGTTTTTTTTGTTGTTGAGGTTGATGATCTATCAGAACATAATTGCTCGGTAAATAATTTCAAGGATTTTAATTGTTTTTTAATAAATTCAATTAATTTAATCCGTTTAAGATTAGTAAACGCAAGGACTTGAATGGAATTGTTGCGTTTTTTACACTTTGCGCTCTTTTTCGTCGATATCCATTAACGACGTAGCGTCTATGTGTGCCGGTTATTTTTACTGCATACTTTTAGGGGGAGTTAACAAAAATCTTATTTATGTCTAATATTGCATACCTTTAGGATATTTTTTTTAAAAATTTATATTTCCAAAAGGCGGGTTTGTGTGTAGGGAGGAATTCTATTATATATTAGGCTATTCATAAGTAAGATCTAGTTTTAGTTAGGAAATATTTATACAAGGGGCCCAACAGCAGATTTTATTTATACCTTGAAGCAGGTTTGTGGAGTTTCCACCAGAAGCATCGGTCAGACCTATATTTCGGCCAACGTGAAGCCTTCATTTTATAAAAGAACGGTACGATGCTGGCGAGCTTTTATGGGGCTATGTTGGCTACAACAACAGAACCCATTTCCAGCCGGGTGGACAAACAGCCCCTGCTGCTGGTGTTACAACAGAGAAACTAAGAACATTGTTTCGGGCTTTGGTGACATCGACTGGACTCCTAGATCACTAGACCTAACCCCATGCGATTTTCCCATATTTGCCATCGATCCAGATATGTGTAAGCGATAAGATCGATTGTTACAGAGGGAATTCTTTTATCCCTATTTAATATTGAACTGTACGATGGAATCGTCCCTAGCCCAAAGTGACTCTACCTCTACCACTTTAAAAAATTCTTCACGTAGTTTATAAAAGGAATTTTCTTCTGTAACTCAGCGTCACACACGTGCGTGCGTGACTTTATTAGCAGTTGGTGTCATATTTAAATAATAAAACGCCATTATTGAACAGCCTTTTCTCAAATTTAAAATTAGTTTAAAAAATGTGGGGTTTAAATACACAAATGATTCAAGTTCTAGCAAATACCTCAACAGATGCAAGAAGTTTTCCCAAGTGACTATAACAAAAATTTCCATTGTAACAGAACTGTTCAAAGTCAATGTCAACCTTGTTGTTTCACCTGTTTCAATCACACTCAAGTAAATGTTTACCAATAATTCTCTACTATAAAAATACTCAAAGACAAAATCGTTCTTCAGTTCGCGTTCAAATCTAGCTAAAAAAATGTTTCGCTCGATTCTGTGCTTGTCACTATTTTCTACGGCATTTTCCATGATCCCGTTCGGGATGCCTGTCCCAAAAACTGTACCTTTCATGGCTGTCATAAAATTGGACGTTGATACCATCCCAAAGAATGACACACATGAGGCACTTTATCCTGCACACTGTGGAGCCACAATTATTAACCGAGATCTCCTGCTAACTGCTGCTCACTGCCTGGTTGTTCCCGCAGATAGGATGATCGTCCATGCTGGAGTCAAAGATCGATTGAGCTTGATAAGTTGAGGCGAAAGACGACAGGTGTCAAAGTACTTAAAGCATGAGAATTTCAACGAAGCAACTCGTGAGAATGATATAGCATTGGTTTGGCTGGAAGTTCCCTTTGAAACGTACTACACCATTGAGACAATTGAACTGCCAACCGCGATGGACTACCAGCCAAATCGGAGGGCCTATGCCTATGGATGGGGCCTAGATGAATTCGGTAGGCCGGTGCCTTGGCTTAGGAAAGCACTTTTTAATATTTTGCCGGATGATGATGAAAGGTGCGAAAATACAGGCAAGACACTATGTGCGATTGGTCTCGAGTATGAATCAAAAAAGCTAACAGTAGTTCAGGCGACAGCTTGTCATGGAGATTCTGGTGGACCGCTTGTTGTTAGGAAACGTGTTGTTGGTATTCTTTCGCGGGTGAACAGTGATTGTGCGGTCGACCGTCCTGTGGTTTTTACTCGTGTTTTAGATTATGTCGATTGGATTAAAGCACATGGTAAATTGTAAAATGTTGTAATAAATAAAAGCAATGAAATATTAGTATGGTGCTATGATTTTCTTTTCGTGGATATAGCTTCATTATAGTATGTAGCCATAACCTCACTCTATTCTTCAGACTGAATTTTCTGGGGCTAATCGTCGACAATGAGAACATATTCCACAAACCCCATTTCATACACTCTTGCATCTGCTCCCTCTCGACCTTCTCAACCACCCCCTGGCCTCGTTCAGTGCCCTTAGATTGAAGAAATCCAGGGCTTGGACCTTAAAACCCTACTCTCATAGCAGCATCTTCAACCGAGGGTGTAGTTTTCATAATCATAAACTACGTAAGAAAGTGGAGAACAGAGACGTCCTTAAGAAGTTTGATTTACGGATATTCACCGACGGCTCCAAAACGCCAGAGGGCTTCGGTGCAGCGGTCTATATAACGGAAGTTCTGGCGATCCTAAAGGCTTTATAGAAAATAAACTTTAAACCTTCACAAGGATGTAGCATTGGAATAATTGTCATAGATAGTCAAGCCTCTATAAGAACTCTGAGCTCTTAGCTTATGCTGCCAAAAATAGCGGAACGCGTGGAAAATAGGCTGAGGTATAGGGTGCAAAAGTTGGAAAACCAACTTATCTTCTTCTTCTTTGATGAGTTTTGGGTCCAAAAGTTCCTCGGCCACTTCACTTGTTTTTTTCTGCACTCCTATACCTCATATTTCTAGGCCAGAACTTCAACAGCCTACTCATCCTCCTTAAGGCAAGGCCTGCAGGTGGGCTCCTCCGCCCATTCTATCCTCCATAAATGATAATTCAGGCCGAAAAATCCTGTAATGAAGCTAACAATTATCCTGACAGCTTTTCGTGCGCACCCTAACAATCCTTAGCACAGGAAAGACGGCACAGGAAGGAACGCTTAGAGTTGATCAATCTTGGTATGGACCTCCAACGTTCGGTGTGTTCCACCCAGGTCCGATCGGCAAGAACTCTCTTCATCAAATTGGTAGGTGTCACAATAGACTGTTCCGGACAGATAAATGCAATCGTATTGGTCCAAAGAAGTCCCAGGAGACTCATGGGCTTGGTAGGGAAGCGTGGGTACATCCTAATAGAGCCTCCCTATCATGATTCTTCTTCTTTTTTTATCCGTAAGCTGGCGGTCCGAGCCTGTTGATGTCCGGCTTGGGCAGTGTCTACGTTTCCGATTAATATAGAAGATTCAGAAGGATCAACGTTCGGTAAAGGCGTACTTTCGTTTTGATGGTAATATTTGTTCGTCAGACAGGCTTTGCATGGAAGAGGACGAGACTTTCACACAAGTTCTTTTTGAATGTCCTGTTATGATGTTGCTTAGAAAAAGAACGTTTATTAGAAAGCTGCTCCTCTTCTGGAGGGAGAGCTTGAAAAAGCTTAAGTGCTTTCGAACGTTTAAGAGCATTCAAAAGCTTAAAAGCTTTGAAGAGTTTTCAAAAGCTTAAGAGCTTTAAAAAGCTTAAGAGCTTTCAAAAGCTTAAGAGCTTTCAAAAGCTTAAGAGCTTTCAAAATCTCAAGAGCTTTCAAAAGCTTGAGGGCTTTCAAAAGCTTGAGGGCTTTCAAAAGCTTAAGAGCTTTCAAAAGCTTAAGAGCTTTAAAAATCTCAAAAGCTTTCAAAAGCTTGAGGGCTTTCAAAAGCTTGAGGGCTTTCAAAAGCTTAAGAGCTTTCAAAAGCTTAAGAGCTTTCAAAAGCTTAAGAGCTTTCAAAATCTCAAGAGCTTTCAAAAGCTTGAGGGCTTTCAAAAGCTTGAGGGCTTTCAAAAGCTTAAGAGCTTTCAAAATCTCAAGAGCTTTCAAAAGCTTGAGGGCTTTCAAAAGCTTGAGGGCTTTCAAAAGCTTGAGGGCTTTCAAAAGCTTAAGAGCTTTCAAAATCTCAAGAGCTTTCAAAAGCTTGAGGGCTTTCAAAAGCTTAAGAGCTTTCAAAAGCTTAAGAGCTTTCAAAAGCTTAAGAGCTTTCAAAAGCTTAAGAGCTTTCAAAAGCTTAAGAGCTTTCAAAAGCTTAAGAGCTTTCAAAAGCTTTTATTTGAAGAGGTTGAAAGCTATAACAAGCTTAAGTGAAAGCTTTAACAAAAATGCCAATTATTCTAGAAAAGACCCATGAAATTATCGGGTTTAATTTGTCTCAGTTACGCGAACCGCTCCTAGAGGGCGGTCAAAGTGATCTTTATACCGAATGTGATAGACGCGGGCATGAAGCTGCAAGAGATGGTAGGCCAATATGCTTGACACATCTTATCCTGACGACACTATAGCGCATGCTAGACTTATACCTACGTAATTCCATAGCAGAGGTCCATCTGATAAGAGTGTGCACCGTGAAATACTCCAGAGAATACAAACAGTTTAGCTTGGCATCTTTCTGGACTTAGAAGATACTTTCAACAAGATCACCAACAGTGGAGTCAGTCAATGGATCCTTTGCATGGTGGAAACTAGAATCATCAGCAGCAGCTGGAGCAATAACAGAGAGGGGTAAAGTCGACATGCCACGGCACATATCAGGGTAGAGTCCTCGGCGGTAAGTAGACTTTGGGCAGGAGATGTAGCTTCAAGCCACATATGGTGCGTTGGCTCTACACAAAGATTGTCCGATTTTGTGAAGGTATATTCAGACTAGACCAAATAAAAATAATGGCATGTGCTGGTTAGGTTAGGTTTTGAGCTGCCTCAAGCTGGACCGAAGGACCAAATAGCGTTTTTGCGAGCAAACTCGTGTGCCTAAAGTTAGGTGGTTGTTTAACGACTATGGTGGATGACTAAACTCAAAAGGCATCCTGTGGAGTTTGGGAAGCATATCAGGGCTCTGAAGACTAGTCTTGAGATCTGTTGTAAGTCTTACGGAATGTTACTGCCTAGTATGCACTGCCTAGGTGTGGCGTGCGGGATACCGAGATTGGAAGTGTGGTCCCTATGACCCAATGTTTTTTTGGTTAAACGGTCAATTCATTGTTATATTCAGTGGCAGTTTGTTTGTAAGCATTCTAATTCCCCGTGTTTTTAACTCTTTAATAGCAATCTGGTTTCGATTCTATTTTTAAAACATAGTTAAGGCCATAGATAGATTTTCAATAGAACACGTTACAAAATGTTTTAATTAACAAACAGAAATGATCCAATACCCTCAAATATCTCAACAGTTTATTATTACAAGTGATTGATAAGAAAAAAATTCCACTGCTACTACAATTGGAAATTCTTTTGCGCAAAAGCTTATATTTTTTCACGTCTTTCGCCCGCAATACTTTTGAGTAAATGTTTGCTTTATAGACCAAACATTTATCTCTTATAAAAACCGCGTCCAAGATCAAATCTCTCCACAGTCAAAGTTTCCATCCAACCATATAGAATAATGTCACGACTTCTTATTCCTCACACAATTCTATTCGCCTCGTTATTCTGTGTGGCATTTTCATTTCTGCCACACGGAATAACCGTGGAAGAACCAGTGTCATTCATGGCTATTATAAAAATGAAGATGTACGTCGTCCGAAAGAATGGAACTGCTGGAGTATTTCCAACGCACTGCGGATCATCTATTATTAAACGTGATGTTCTTCTAACCGCCGCACATTGCATGCTAGTTCCACCAGAAAATATGACAGCAGTAGCCGGAATTATAGATCGATCTTCCCCATTGGGTGGTGAGCAACGTCAAGTACTGAAGTATTTAAAGCATAAAGATTATGTACACAGGGAAAACGACATAGCATTGGTTTGGCTGAAGAGTCCATTTCGATCATTCTTAATTAGACCAATTGGATTGCCAATACCAAGAGATTACACCACATTTATCCCAGCAACTGCATATGGATGGGGCTTCGATGAAAAACGAACGGAGGTGCTTTTGCTGCGGAGAGGGAGTTTTCATGTTCTACCTGATTCGAGTTGTGGCGATTGGTACATCAAGAAGACTGTATGCGCTATGGGTATAAATAATAGAACGACAGCTTGTCAAGGTGATTCAGGTGGACCACTTGTTGTGAGAGGACGTCTAATTGGTGTCGTTTCGATTGTGCATTTATCCGAGTTTACTGGATTTTGTGACTCTCCTCTCCCGGTAATGTTTACTCGTGTTTTGGATTTTGTTGATTGGATTCGTGCAAATTGGTGAATTGATTCAATAAAAAAATTTTAAATAATGCGTTTTTACAACTTATTTGTTCATTGTATACTGCCTTGTAGTATCTATATATCATGGGGACTAGTGGAATAGTATCTATAAATTGTCTTCGCAAGCTTCCCTCTTTGCGTAGCAATGATTGGTATGATACTGGCAGTTCGTCTTCATAGTCACGATCACGATTATGGACTGGTTTAAAATAGGATAAATGTAAATACGATGTATGGCTTTCCGACGATCCTAAGCTTAATGAATTTCAACCAAGAATTTTTCCTGATATTTCAAATCCTGCAAGGAATTACAGCACCTAAAGGACAGACCAGTAGCAAGGGAGGGATCCAAAGTTTTCCAATTTAAACATAATTGTGCACGACGACTACTTTGATTTCCTATTCGTAAGCCTGATTTGTGCCGTTGTGGAGGATTGTGCGTCATGCCTTCAAGCTCGAGTCATGGCTTCCTTTCTTCCAATCCAGGTTCAAAAGAAGGCTGCCCGAAATAGCGCAAATAGCACACATAATGACGCTATAGACGTGAATCTAAAAATGTGCCCAAATCGGCACCGACCATTCCAAACGCGAGTGTCGTTTTATCAAGCGGTCTCTCAGCTAAGTACCAACCACGTCCAATGCTGCTATTTGGGTTGGAATCCCATCTACGAGGGTCTTCTTAAATAGTAGAGCTATGAGGTTCCGGTACCCCTTCCCCCACCCGGTGTCTACAAGGTAGGGTTTATGTCTCTGGTGCGGCCTGGCCTGAAATTTTGTAATCGGGTTTATGTCTGTGGTGTGGGGAGATTTTTGCATCGGTCGATCAGTGCTTGACCGCCTGTCACCTATGACAGGAGACACCGCTGAGGATCCGCACTCAGACGGTAGTGTCAGCTTCTACACCGACTAAACTCACCACCCTTTTCGGTGACGTTTATCCCGCCCGGTACCGCCTCGAGGCATTACTTCGGGCGGATGTCACCAATGTTACCCTTTACTCGTCCCTCCAATATTGGCGAGAAGATGCCATGGCTCCGCGGAGACGAATCGGCGACCCTCCGTCTCCGCCTTCTTCAGTTTTAGGATGGTCAGGACAAACCGCGCCTCCCTTGACCATTTTCGGGGGATCGGAGCATTATCCCAACAATTGTGTCGGGGGTCATGTTTCCCAGCTCCTCCTGCATAGCGCCTCGCTCGACCTCGCATCTGAATGTATGGTAGAGGTCGTCCGAAGCGGAGTCCCCGTAGGGGCATGCGGCATTTGACACCTTTCCCATTTTCATCAAGTACGCATAGAAGAGACCATGCCCCGTCAAAAATTGGGCCAGGTAGTAGTCAACCTCACCGAACTCCCGGTCCACCTGTGTGCTCAGTCAGACTGTTCACCTGCCCCTTGAATCACTCTCTCAGCGCGTTTGCCTAACCTCCATGGTGTTGGCCCTAGCAAACCTCGCCGCCTCGCGTTTATCCAATCTGGCCCTCTTTCTGTGGACGAACTGTCTCTCCTGGGCTAGCAGGTCGATCGGAATAACTCCGGCGACCACCGGCACTGCGGGCTCGGAGATCGTGCGGTAGGAGAACGCCACACGAACAGCCCCTTTTCACTGCACTGCGGCCATGCGCTTGTGGTATTTTTCATACCGCAGGGAATTGGCCCACACTAGGATGGACTCGGTAGTGTGCATTAGTGATGAGCAAAAATGATCTTGTTCTTGCAGTCTTGTCTTGTTCATGCACATTTAGCAAGAACAAGAACAAGGCTTAGTTATGCCTGCAAGACTAGAATAGTCTTGTCTTGTTCTTGCGTTTGCTCATCACTAGTGTGCATGAGCAGATATAGCATGCAGGGTCTGGGGCCGTGAACGTTGGCCATGATCCAGCGACACTTCCACCGCTGCTGCCTTGTCCGCTACTCGCAGTATGTGCACCCCGAAGGATAGCTTGATAGCTTGTTGTGAGTAGCGCGATCTCCGTTTTGTGAGCTACAAGCTCAAGCCCGCAGTCGTCCATCTAAGAGAAGATTCTTCGCATTGCCTGGTTGAAAAGTATCTGCGCGGCTTTATCGTCTCTTGTGGTGATGATCACCGCGACGTCATTTGCGTACCCAACCAAGAAGACACTCTCGGGCATATCCAAACGTAGGAGCCCGTCGTTGGAAATGTTCCAAACGTCGGGTCCTCGAGTGGAGCCCTGAACGGCCCCAGATGTCATCACTCTTCTTTGTAAGCCATCGTTGGTTTCGTACGTTATAAAGCGCTCATTGAGGTAATCCTTCAGCATCCAAGGAATCGAAGGCATTTTTGTGGCGCTTCTGCCGCTTAGAGGCCAGCGTTCAATGGTCGTTCGGGCGGATAGGTGGGGAAGAGGGTATTCACGATGTCGTTCATTGTGGCCGGATCCCTACGGCATCCTTAGGTGAATGTGTAAAGATCAAGCACCCCAATCCCCACGATTCCCGATCCACATCCTGCATGGGGGCTCTTCAGCATCGCCGTTGGCTAGCCTTGATGGCTTGCTTCAGAGATTTCTTGGCCGCTTTGAACATTACGTCCAAGGGAGCTGCGTAGATATCGCGGATTCTCGCCCTCTGTACCTGTTGACGGTGTTGCCGGCATGTCCTGCGAAGTTCCGCAATTTCGTCCGCCCATCAGCAAGCAGAACGGCGTCGCCGGCTCGAACCGCATCTCGACACTGCTTCTTCGCAAGCATTATGGATGATTCACATTGTCCGTGCGGTCACCCGTTCCGCTCGTTCAGATGGCGATAGACCTTCGGAAATGGCGAGCAAGGTTTGCTGGCCACGCTCCAGAGCCGCGGAGAACGTCGCGGAATTTATTCCCCTAACGCTCCATCTGAGGGCGCGCAAATCGAGCAGTGGCAGTTGGCCACACATAATGTACCTGGAACATGATGTACTGGTGATGTTTCCGGTGTAGTCTTCGATCACCTTCCAGTCAAACACTCGCACTGCCAGATGTTCGTTGGCTAGGGAGATGTCTGGGATTATCCCCCTATGGCCCGGCCTTCTGGGGTTTAGGTGCGTTGGGACTTTTGTTGGGTTGTGCACCTCCTATGGGTATGCAATGCGTTTAAATGTTTTCGCATGCTGTGAGCTTTTTAAAAACGGGGCTCGGGAGAATGCAATGGTGCTTCGATTTCGCAAATTCCTCACAATAGCCAGCTCACTTCCTCCTAGCGAACCTCTAACCAAGCGAGGTTGAAGGCGAAGATTTTCATTTTCTCAGTGAATAAGATTAGCTCAGTCTTGCACGGGTTGACTACCAAACCGCAGTCTGTTGCTAAGCCGTTAACTCTGTTGATGTTTGGCAACATTGCTGACATCATTATCGCTAGGTCTTCTGCGTATTCTACTACCATAGCTCCACATCTATCTAACTTTGGCAGTATGTTATTTATTTTACAAGTGCGGTTCTGCCTATTGTTTCCCCGTCATCGGTCCTCGGGCTAGCGCCTTCCCTGCCATATCTACCTAGATGTACTACTATACAACTCTCCAATGATAACACCTTTTCACAATACCACAAGGTAATAAATCAATATCCAATGTGGCAAAAAGGCAAAGAAACCTTTTAAAATTTATGATTTATCTACAAGAAAATGGCATGATTAAAACCAAGCATAAATCTTTCTCCTCTTAAGCCAAACACAGTCTCTGTATCTGCAATTTCCAATTTATTTATACAGCATCGACAGTGCTAAGGTTCATTTATATATGTATTGTGAGACTACTCCTTCGTCTACGATCACCATTTCTTTTACGACTCAATGATGTTAATTTCGTAGAATATAAGATGGAAAAGAAATCTTTCCAATGTCCTTATTTTCATCCATGGATTTCGTTCCACCAGCTCTACAGGTCTTCTTATTGTCTTATATATCAATATAGGTGTAACACAATACAAGGTAACAAAAGAAATCGGATAGAGGAGTGCCGCTTAGAAGCTATCATTGGACATAATAAATTCAAGCCTTAAGTAATTCAGCATCTTTAAAATATAACCTTGAGAAAATCTTTCTCCCTCTCTCTTTCTACCAAAAAGGAGAAAAACGTCGTGTCCTTTTTCAATGTAAGCCTCTTTCCATTCGTTTTTTTCTTCCTGTTTACTTGTAAATAACAGAAATCCTTTGAACGTAAATTCCAGGTAAATTAAAACCCTTTTTGTGCTTTAAAGCAAAACGGCGCAAAACGCCTTAAATTGGGTTTAATCTGAATAAATAAAGGTGGAAGTGGAGTATTTCACTGAAACTCTTTAAGATGGAAAAGGCTTTAAGTAATTTGAACCGGTCTTAATCACGTAAATGCCTTCTTCTGCTGTAATACTATCTCCTTGTTATGTTGTGCCACTCCAAACCTAGACAATAGATTTTTCCTCTCAGGTGAAATATGTGCTATGATCCTGTCTGCACTCATCTTGTGACCTTCATGGTTTGGTTTTTGTTCTAGTCTGATATTTTCTTCCTTTTTTTCTGTTATTATTATGAATGTCCTTTTCTGAGTCACCAAAGTCTATTCATTCGCGCTCCATCAGATAATTGATACCATGAGAGTCGCCGCCTTGTTTCTTCGTATCATGGTTTTGCTTTCAAGTCAAGGCAAGGTAAAACTCCATAAATGCAGGTGGGTCGGGAACGAGCACAAAAAAAAATAACAACTCAGAAACCACCTTTCCATGTTTTAAGTAGAATAGAAAGAATAGCGATGGTAGTAGGTATGGTAAGTACTTTTGGAATTTATTTTTTTACTGGAATATCTCTCAAAAAAGTGGACGACCGCAAAAGCTTACTTAAGTGATTCTTGCTACGTAGAATGTCCTCTGAAGTCAACCAACCATTAACAGACCCTTGAATATCATTAGAAGGCAGCTCTGGGTTTTAAGCACTTTTTACCTTTAATGGAAGTAGTTTTTTTTCGAGGGATATAAAAAATTACAGCAAGGACTTTATTTTTATGCATTTTTGCACATGGTCTTCTCTTTTCCTGTTGGAGGTTTCTTAAAAAAATGTTGCTCTTTTGGTAGTTCTTTTTTTAACGTACCATAGACGGTAGGAATACTTCTTAACTAACTGAGATACTTTCTAGGTGAAACACTTGAACTCATAGATATGCGACGGTTGGCGACGAGAATCTAGCCAAACAGGCCCTTGACTGAAATCCGCAAGGAACCAATCGAGTTGGAAGACCAAGAACAGCATGCAGGAGAACTCTATTAGTAGAGGCTGCAACAACTGCAAGATCCAGGTCAGAGCTGGGGTAAAAATATAAGACAAGAAATCACGAATCTAGGAGGGAGAAGTAGAAGGACGAGACTCTGTAGCGCTGTGTTGAATCGAACCATAGACCTCTGGGATGGGAGCCGTGCGCCTAAATGTATAGGCTGCAGGGTTGTCTAATGCTCCAGCAATTTTGCAGGGAGCATTTAATGGAGTGGCAGCCCTAATGTTACCAAGCGAAATGGTTGAGAGTAGGTGGAATAAAAATATCGCGGCTAGGTTGTGACAGTTCCTTCCTCTCTTCTCTCTTTCTTCCGGCTAGAGCTGCTGTTCGACGGTGTATACGGAAAAAATAGATTGTCGACAGTACAAAGGGGCTTTCCTTAAGCCTCTAGTATGCTACATAAAAAAAAGTGAAGTCTTTACACATATTCATGACATTATCATTGAACGATAGATTACGACTAAACCGATTCTTACAAAATGCAAATTCTTCTCTCTCAAAGAATCGAGTTTCTGGGCCGTGAAATTAACGAGAAGGGAATTATACAAGGTGAGACGCAGTAGGATACTTACTGATACTAGAAAACCAACACCAGTTAAGCCAGTTCTTAGGCTTCGTCAAGAACTTTGCAAAAATCTTAAAACTACTTACGAAGCTAAGATCTAATATTCTATACCAGTGGACGAAGGAACAACAAAAATGTTAGCGTCATAGTTATAGGAGCTAGTTTGCAACGACATCCTGAATACCGAGCTATCAAAGGAAGACTTGCTGATACCGATGCAGAGACACAATCCTAAGCTGAAAGCTATCGTCTAAGCTAGACGAAGCAACTGAGGCGAAATTACTTTTTGCAGCTTGGACGGTTACTTAAGAGTACGTTAAGAATACGGATTCAAATGGATAGTTCCAAGTGCTGTTCGGTGTCGAATAACGAAGTTTGGCTACGACAACGTGGGACATGCTTCAGTGGATAGAGCATTGCATAGAGGTAGACGACCATTTTAGCTCCCGAGGGTCAGAAACTATATCGCCGCATATGCTGTAACCACAATAAATAAAGGTGGGTTGATTGAAGGAGAACTAGATCCATTGGAACGTGTTCTCATGCCTTTTCACGCGGCCCATCTGGACCATCAGATGCCATACCCGAGGGGCAAGCGCCAGAAGGAACACATATCGTTGCAGTAGACTACGTAATTACAAGACCTATAAGGAATACATCCACCAAGCCATAGATCTACCAGTTAAACGAAATGAGCAGTCACTTCGGACTGCCAGCGGTTATTATTAGCGACAAGTGTATCGCTTTTACCTGATGTTATCTAGGAGAGAGAAGTAGAAAGACGAAAGACTTGGATTCGGCTGTACTTGGAATCGGACCACAGACCTATGGTATGGTAATCGGGGACGTTAACGTATAGCTGTCTCTCTGTGCGTCCGTCCGCCCGTCTCCCCATCTGTCAGTCTATTCGTTTGAACGGCCGTCAATCCTACCGTTCGTATTTCTACCCATGTATCCGTGTGTCCGTTAATCTGTCCGTCCTTAATATTAGGTCTGGGAAAGGATTCTGTTCGTTTTTCCAGTAGATGGCGTCAATTGCAAATAACTCACAAACCACTGATCGCAGCGACATCACTAAACTATCAAAAGGTGACATTTCGAGTGTTATTTTAACTCTATAAACATCGAATGGTGCGAAGGTGGAAACAAAAAGAAACTCGGTGTAAAACATGATACACGGAACTAACATTTGTAAAATTGTAAAATCGACCCATTTTTTAAATTTAACGTACGACAATCAGAAGAGTCGTCATCGTTCGTGGACAAGAGATGGGGAGGAGTCACAAGCGATCGTGAAGCCAGGATTGACGTCGAAGGTTAATGTTGAGTGTGTTGGTATTGAAAAGCATCTTCTGCGATAAGATATTTCCAGTTGGTCAGAGGAATTGATTCTCATATAAATCAAATATTTGGGTGCAGTGAAAATCACTGTACTCTGACCTATTTATTAGTATGCGAGAGGAAATTCCATCCGAAAAAGCCCAAAGCACGATCCGAACACACTACCCCAACCCGCAAAACTCATCCGAGACCCAGCGAAGCTCAAAATCTCATCCTAGGCACATCGAAGTTCAACTAATCTCACACAGGTGGCACTCACTACCAATCCACGATCAAATCCAAACCCAAGTCAACAACCAGTGATGCTACTGTGCCAGAAACCCCATAGCTCTACTACTAACCTCCGCTGGAAGGTCGTCCTAGATCAATTCCAACTTCTGAATGACATCGTTCCGGAATCAATGCTAATGGAGAAACCAATTTTGAAAGAAAAGTTTGTCAAGATCAAGCTGTAAAAACCACACTTTCATCCTCAACTTTACGACTCCACACCTCCTAAGGACCAGAAATAATTTTATCAATTTAAAACCCGCTTTTTTGAGCTTACGCAAAGAATGAAAGACAAACAAGAAGGCATCAAGAGTAAACCATCAATATTACATTAAAATGCCCCAATTTAGCAGGAATAAAGAAAAATCAATTCTGTTATCTGCTACAAGGGCGCTAATTAACATTTTGATGACACTGAGGAAAGTTTTTAATTAAAAACTCATGACGAGCTTACAGGAGAAAATTGTCGCCTCCGGCAGGTACACCCGCTATCGCTTACCTGCTACAGAAGCCAAAGGACTATGCAAAATGGCGACGAATTAACCCGATAAATGCTTCTTTATTAAATTTGCATGGTTTATGCTGGTTTGGGTGCGGGAGAAAAGTGTTTGTTTTTTCTTTACAAAATTCCTTGATCCTTTTTTGAATAAAAGGAATTAAAGCAATAGAAGATCCTTTTCTTTGAACGAGAAAACAATTTATCCTAATATAGTTTCGGTTACATTTCAAAATGCTCTTCAGAACTTAAATAAGGACTCCCATATCCCTTTTCGAAACTTTCTGGTCAAGAAGGCATCTGGGTCCGTAAATTGCTAACAATTAAGGATGCCTTAACTATCCATTAGGTTCCAAACAACAGGATAAACCGAAACCCACTTTGTTAGCGATGGGGGAAACACAGCTCTCAACTCTCAACCCGAAAAGGATATATTTAATTGCTTGCTGGTTTCTGTGGTTCCACATTGCCATTACCTGGTATTAACCTGAAGCTTTTAACAATAATTGATGCGAATACGAGAGCTCCCTTCAAGGATGAGGCAGATTAGTACTGCAATCGGTTTGTATAACTTTCCGCTCTTGTGTGTGTGCGGAAGGATCCATCCTTTGTGCGATTTATTTGTGGGAAAGATAATTACTATAAAGGTGGTGTGATTGTTAATCATTCAGCAGGATTCTTGTGAGTTGATTAAGATTTAATACCTTTTCGGGATAACGATCATTTACACTTAATCGTTATCAATCAACAGCTTGATTTTAGGTATTAGGCGTACACAGGTGAGAATAGCTGGGGTAATAAAGAAGGAAAAATAAAGGTATCCGATCGAAGGAAATGTGATTAAGTGTTTGTGGAAGTTTTTTTTGTTGTCTGTTGAGTATAGTGAGCTCACTTAATTAATTTAGCTTGTAGCAAACGGGCATTATTATAAATGTATAAGGCTTCTATTTGCTGCCATCGTTCATACCACAAGTCAGTTAGTTTGGCTATAGTACTGGCTAGAAGCAGTTCATTCATTCTTATCTTCTTATTTTTTAACGGCTCTACAACCGGGATCCGGTCCTGGATTTTCGCAACTGTTCTCTCCACCGGTCCCGATTCTGAGCCGATGTCATCCAGTTTGGCACCCCTAAGCTCTGAGCGTCCTGTTCTACGCCATCTATCCAGCGAAGGTTGGGTCTCCCTCGCTGTCGCACCCCACCAGGTCTTACCGCAGAAAACTTTCCGAGCTCAACTTTCCTCAAACTCGTGTTCCTCTACCTTTATTGTGGGACCAATGTTAGGTGTTCTTGTAGACGAGGCCACCATGTACTTGTATCTTCTATCTTTTTGACTAGAGCTTGACAACATTGTATTCAATCAGTCAACAGCATAAAGAGGCTTACGTTTGAGCTGTAGTCTTTCACATATAATAAATCTATCCATCTATCTGGACAAATAGGAATCGCTCTACACTATCGTGCCGTTCTCGGTACAGTCTCATGCCACTCTTGGTCCACAGAGAGGGGCAACTGAGACGATTTGCTCTGGGCCCCAGGCCAGAGGAGTCCCCGAGAATAGAGTGAAATTCAAAAACATAAACCCCCACATCCCTGCGTACCAATCGTATAGGGGCCCCCGTAACTAGTGAAACCCAAAAACCCAAAATCTCCATATCCCTGCATTCTAATTGTCAAGCAAAAGTAATCTAAAACCTGAAACACAATCGCCTTTTGCAATTGCCTTTTCGACCTTATAAACGCGACTGTCAACAGCAGTTTTACCAAGCGGTCCCCAAACTAAGTATCAATCACGTCCAATATGCTGCTTGACCACCGCATCGAACGATAACCAGATTAAGTTTGTCCGTTTTCTGCGCCCCATATCAATCCTTAAAGCTCCAATCGGTGCGCTCCAAATTTGTAGTTCTTAGTAGCGCTTCGATTTTTCCCGCTGGGATAGCTTCTGGATTGATTCTGCCAGAAGAAAGATGAGTGCTGAGCCTAGAACTAAGCACAAGGGCATGTCTACATAAGACCTGTTCCATTCTAGGCTACACTAAGTAACTTTAGGTTCATTCGCGAATAAAGAACCGATCGTTCAGTATCTATACTAAATGTTCTGAATGAACTTATTCTTACCTTAAATTTTTTTAGTCCAAGATTTTTTAGAGTTTAAATAATTATATTTTAAAATATTTTAACCCCAGGCCACGCAAGGCGATGTGGCGGGCCTGTTTTTGCCTCCTAAAACAAGTAATTTCGCTAACCAGCCAGTAAAGGCTGTGACGCAGGCAGTACCAAACTAGTAGGTGAACAAGGTAAAGATCAGACCTAAGCGGAGCTTTGGCACACTATTATTAACCGGTTAATCGGTCCCTCATTTCCCCCCTTGTATCCGCCACTGCTTTTTATAATAATAATCTGCGTCGGTGTCGAAAACTTTATATTTTTAAACGCGAGTGTCGTTTTACCAATACCGTCTCCCAACTGAGTACTAATTAAGTCCAATGCTGTTAAACTCTGTAAAAGAACCAGAACCGGTCTATTGAGTATATGATACCCTTCACGGCCACCAACATAATTGCCTAAAATATGAAGCAATACAACAAAAACTGAAGCTTTGTATGAGTTAAACTAAAGCCTAATGTCCTGGCTTCACGGATTGAGTTCAATAATGTTCAGTTCAATCCCCATTAGTGGCTTTACCGGCTAAAGACCAGTTCATGTGCAGTTCGTGCACTGCAAAACCAAGTGTGTGATTTTAAAACGCATTTGGCGTGTAAAATCGTGTAGTCACAATTTGCGCGTTTAAAATGTGTTAATTTATCACGCGAAAAGTGTGTAAATTTTACACACTTAATGCATGTATTTTAAACACATCAAATATGTACTACTATGAAGCTTTTGTAAGTAAAGCTTTTTTAGCTTCTTTTTGCAGGGAGTAAACCCAGAAAAATCGTCACCTTTATGTCTTCTCCCGCCGCCTTTCTGTTACTGACGTGACTGTAAAAAGGGTAGTGTTGTGAAGCTTTCTGGTGAGCGTGGTTCCTGGTATATTGGAGGATGTGTGTAGGAAGCGAAGTGTGTGAAATGATACATAATTTTTGATTTTCACACTTTTAAAACGTAAAACGTGAAACGTTTTAATTTATTTAGCGTGTAAAAAATATTATACGCTGAATATGTGTTATTTTTACACGTACGGCTTTTTATCCGTATTATTTGAATATTGTTTATTCCTAAAATGCAATATTCTAACACGATTAACTAAATTTGCACGATTATCAAGTGTGTAGTGTGTGTGGGGTTTGCAGTGTGCTTGAAATTGTTATTGCTTTTTCATCAGAAGTCAGAAATGCAAAAGCCCACTGGAATGGTATTCCACTATTCCAGTTGATTGCTCTCTTTTGAGCGAGCTTTAACGTTCAACTACAGTTCGAGACAGTTTGGGCGAACTGAAGTTTGTTTATCCTCAGTTGACTATGTGGAAATTGTAGCGAACTGAATTGAGGTTAAGAAGGTCAGTTCGCCAATTTGCTCGAACGCAGTTCAGCTGTTGAAGCCAAAGTATTTATTTGAAGCTTTCAAAAAGCTTTCCGAATACATAAGGCAAATATGGTTCTATTTAATTTAAAATAAGGTATGCCTAATAGGGCCATTATGGAAAACTGATAATACACAACTCGCCTCAGTATCGCTGACTTTCTTTTAGCAGTGTGAAACTTTTTTGGCATGCCCCTCATTTGGTACATGGGGTTCTCATGAGGAACTTACGGGGTAATCCGTCTGAGTATATCCCCTTTTTAAATGCTAGTCTGGTGGGGTTTAAGAAGCTTAGGCTATACAATTATAAGTTCATAATAGCTCTAATATATTTAGTTTTCGTATGAAAAGCTTTGCTTTTGTGCGGCCCATCGCCAACATTGCGACCGTGATAGCCTCAACGTTTTGGGTTTTCTGGTGTACATGAAATATTTGGGGTGTGGATTTCCCCACCAAAATCGAAAGTGCATGTACACTTTTTCTTCCATCCCCACGCACTCTGCCGCTCCTGAACTGAGTGTATGGAAGAGATCCCGGAAGTGTAGATCAACGATCGGTGATTTTTGCGACATTTTCTGATCGTTTTTATCGTGCAAGTTTGTTTGGATTGGATGGATTGTGTAAACTTGTAAATCTCACTACTAGGATCAAGCAGCGGGTATGAGATTAAGAAAGTCAGTACTCCTACTCCTGGAAAATCCAGTTGCCTCCTCCTAAACCTGAATTCAGAGTCAAGATCTTCTTTCTCACAATACATTCTACTGTCCGATATCACCTGAATATCATTGGCAAAATTTATATTTACACGTGCAGAAACAGTCAGGTAGAAACAGACACCTCATCAATTGTTTTGAACTTGGAAGTCGCAGGTTTTGATACACTGTAAAAAATTTCTGCGTATAGGTATATAATGGCGGATTGGAAGACTAAGTCAAGCTTTTAATTAAACATCTATCGTAGGTGATTCACAAAAAAACGAGGTATACAAGTACAAATGTGAAGGACCGGTATAGCTACTATACCACCAATATTTCCAAATCAAATTTTTATAAAATCGCAATTCTCGTTAGTTTCCTTTTGGGTACATCAGATTGTGCTTAAGTATCTCTATTAATAAAATTAAATGAATATTTATCATTGACCCTCGTATCCTCTTAAATCGTTTATAAACATTCCAGGAAGGACGAAACACACCTCTACTATCCTTTCAACCTTGGTTCCGACTGAATACCATCGGCATTTTCAAACACATTTCAATATTTTTCAAATTCAATTTCAATTACGCCCAAGGCCCTATTAAGCTCCACGGAATATAAATATTCAATGCGTCTAACCACTTCCTTCAATCTTCCACCCTTTATTTTTTTATTTATTTTTATTTTTTTATTTACATCGCGTGTCCTCCATAAAAAGTGCTTACCCCTTCCAAAATTTGTGTTTTGTGGCGGCCTCGTTTTGAACAACGACAGACATAGTAAAACTTCATTTTTTTCCGCTGGGGCGTTATTAAAGGTGAACGAATCACGATAATGCTACTATAACGGCGCCCGACAATCCTTAAAATAAAGCCTGAATTGGTAGAGTAGCGTTAGAAGAAGAAATTCATAGGCAAGGTACACCTGTGCAGAACACCTGCTGTGCGTAATGAAGATAAATGAGTTAAGCCCTGCTCGAATAGGTGTAATATGCCAGCCCCCCGCCCCCTCCCGGCCAATTATATGGGGAAAATATAAGATATCAAATCCTCAATACAGCACCTGAAAAAATGTTTGTATGTATATGTATGCTCCAATGTATAAAAAAGGATATCGCAAGGACACGTTACGAATGACCTGCAATTACTTCCAAACTAGACGGAAATCATCATCCCTTTTTTTTGGTGTGTGTGAAAGGTAAGGGTCCGTAATTTGTTATTCTTCAGTTTGGATGTACAACAGTGAAATCCTTCAACATCCTGGACAGCAAAGTGAAATGGAAGGATCTGGGTATTTTTATTTACTTTAGGTGGCATATTTTGAAATTCTTTTTGGGCTTTATACACAGGTGTGAAGACCACGAGGGAAGGGGGGGGAGGTGGTGAATATATTCTCAGGAAATGTTGGATCCTTGTCCTGAATCTGTATGTAAAGGAAAGGATAAATGTTATGGAAATTCTTTCCTGGGGTTTCTATCTTAAATGCTGTACATATGGGGACGGGGAGTTCCTTCTTGTTGATTAAGATTTGCATTTCCATAGAATATTTTTGTGAAACTGTTTTTGACATAGGTTCGAGGGCAAATGTTTAACGGCCAAATTGTAACAGTTCAGATATGATAATAGAAATAGCATACCTACAGGCGAATATGAGCAATGGAAGGTCGGATGAGGCAGGTAGTATTCAATTTGTGAGCACCTTAAATCTCTTTTGAAATTTAAGCTTTTGATAACACATAAAGGCGAGATCCGCCGTCTGTGGAGTAGCGGGTTTTACATATCTATCCATCCATCCAATGGCGCTACAGCCCAAATCGAGCCTTGGCCTCCTTTAGGGCATTTCTCCAAGTTTGACGGTCCCTTGCAACATGTCTCCAGTTCCGGATGTTGAGCATTGACTCTGCGTCAGCCGTCACAGAGTCTATCCATCTCCTCCTGGGTCTACCTACTGGCCTGCTTCCCGAAATTTCTGATGCCATAAGCCGTTTTGGGATACGTTTGTCCTCCATTCTGATTATGTGGCCGGCTAGTCTCAATCTGTTGATTTTTATGAAAGTTGAGAGTTGTGGGTCGTCAAAAATTTCATACAACTTGTTGTTGCATCTTCTTCGCCATATTCCATCCTCTCTGGTTGGGCCTATTATACATCTGAGAATTTCTCTCTCAAACCTGTTGACTCGTTCCTCTATGTCCTGGGTCATAGTCCAAGTCTCGCTACCATAACACAGTACTGGTCGTATTACTGTTTTGTAGAGTGAGAGTTTCGTTTTCCTGTTCACAAATCTTGAGTGCAGGATCTATTCTGGTTATTTCTTCTTTTTCTTCGTTTCTTTTTGTGATAGTAGACCCATGGTCGAATGTTTTATCGACTACTTCTAGGTTATGCTCCTCGATGGTTATATTTCTTCTCATTCTAAATCTCTGGATTGTTGCATCACCTTCGTTTATCTTCAGGCCTATGTCCTTTGTCGCCTCTTTTAATTCGACATAGACTTCTTTTGCTGCCAAAAAGGACCTTCACACGATGTTTACGTCATCCGCATATCCAAGTAATTGTACCGACTGGGTAGCTATTGATGCATTCTAGGGCCAGGTTGAAAAGCATAGGGGCCAGCCCATCTCCTTGTCTAAGCCCTTGACGTACTTCGAACTCCTCTGTTATAACATTTTGGATCTTAACTTTCGCCAGTGAGCTATTTGTGCATTTGTGGCGCATTTGATCAGTTGTACCAACTTTGAGGGGACTTCTATTTCCGATAAGATCTCGTATAGCCTCTCTCTATTTATTGAGTCATATGCCTGTTGAAAGTCGACAAATATCTGGTATACATATATCTACATTCCTTTCCCAGATTTTCTCCAGAATTTGCCTTAATATCAGCAGTTGATCCGATGTTGACCTGTTTGTCCTAAGACCAGCTTGATATTCTCATATAAGGCCTTCCGCTATAGGTTCCAGTTTTTGTTTCACAAGGATTGTGAAGATTTTGTAGCTGGTGCTAAGGAGTGAGATGCCTCTGTAGTTTTTGCAGTTTAATTTATCTCCTTTCTTGTATATTGGACATATAATCGCTTTCTTCCAGTCCTCTGGTATAACTTCTTCCTCCCAGATGGTGCATATTTTTTTTTTTTTTTTTTTTTTTAAGTGGTAGTGCTAAGCTCAGGAGTCACCCTTTGTACTACTAGTCCGTCATGTCATTTGTCACGTCATGGTGCAATGTCTAGCAGTAAGCTTAGTACGGGGGAGGGGTGGGGGGAATAGGTTAGGGATTATGAAGGTACGGGAGGGTATTGAAGAAGGTGGTGATGAACCCTGCGTTTGAACTCTTGGATGTTGTAGGAGCTCGGAAATACCGACTGCGAGAGATTATTCCACAGTCGAGTTGTTCTATTTACAAACGAATTCATATCTTGTTGAGTGCGTGAAAAGGGTAGTTGCAGGTGCAGGGAATGGGACGAGTGGGCTAATCTGGTGTTGCGGGTATAAAATTGCCGTGGAGGCAAAAGAGTGTTTAACTCGAAGGAACAGTCACTATGATAGTAGCGATAAAATTTTGTCAGTGCTGCTACATTCCTACGGTGGCTTAGGGGGTCGATGGTGGAGCAAGCGGTATCGTCATTAATTAACTTAAGGGCCTTTTTTTGGACCTTATCTAACCATGCTAAGGTTGTTATTGGAGCGCCGCCCCAAATGAGGGAGTTGTATTCGAGAAGAGGCCGAATGTAGGATTTATAAATAACAGCACGGGCCGATGGCTGGAGGAGGAACCTGCACCTCTTAAGAAATCCCAAGCACTGGGATGCTTGTTTGGCGATTTGGAATATGTGGTCATTCCATCGCAAGTCTTTGGCTAATGTCACGCCTAAGATGTGTAGGGATGGGTCGGCCTTTACTTCCACGCCATCCACTGTCAAGGATGGTGATGTGTTGATCTTTTTCTTTGAAATAAGACAGAGCTTGGTTTTGGAGGGGTTGAATTCGACACGATTCTTTTTTCCCCACTCTATAATAAGTTCAATGTCGTTATTAATAGAGTTGAACATTAGTTCACGATCATCAAAACAGGATCTGGCATGTGTCTGTCTTGTATCGAAGCTGTACGAGTAACGTAGAGTACCGTCGTCAGCGAAGCTGAGAAGTGGGTTGGAGGGGATTGAAAGTAGGTCATTTATAAAGATAAGAAATAGGGCCGGTGATAAAATTGACCCCTGGGGGACCCCCGCAGAGATGGGGTGAGATTCAGATTTGACGCCATCCAAAACTACCTTAATTGAACGGCCGGAAAGGAAACTCTCAACCCACTTATAGAGAAGCGAGTCAATTCCAATAGCTTTGAGTTTAGCTAACAAGGCTGAGTGCCATACTCTATCAAAAGCCTTGGAGATATCTAGAGCAACCAGACTAGACTCACCGGATCCATGCAGACTACGGCTGAGGTGTTCGGTAAGGCAAACTAAAAGATCACCAGTGGATCTTTTTTGTCGGAAGCCGTATTGTGTCGTTTATAATTTGGTTGAATTCTAGATATCCCATAAGCTTTTTGTTAATTATCGTCTCCATGGTTTTGGAGAGAATAGAAGTAATTGCTATTGGGCGGTAGTTGGAGGGATCGCTAGAGTTACCTTTTTTCGGTATTGGCTGCACATGAGCAAGTTTCCAAGAATCTGGGTAAACTCCGGAAGAGTATGAAAGGGCAAACAGTTTGCGCAGAGGTTTAGCCAAAGGTGAGGCGCATTGTTTTAAGACGACAGGGGGTATATTATCGGGTCCAGTGGATTTGTTGACATCGAGCTCCTTGAGGCACCTGTACACCTCACGAGTCCTGAAGAAAACCCTGTCCATTAAATGAGCGCTGTGCTCGAGGACCGGGGGTAGCGTATCATTTTGGGGTAGAGAAGAATTTGAAGCAAAGAGAGATGCTAATAAATCGGCCTTGGATTTTCTGTCTGTTATCACCTTTTCATCGTGGATGAATGAAGGAGTTGTGGAGGTGGTGAAATTCTTCTTGATGGAACTTACCAAGGACCAGAAGTTTTTGCTACCAGAGGTTGCATTAAGGAGTTTACTTCTCAACTTGTTGTCAAATAAATTTTTGACATTCCTGATATTCGTGTAAGGTTTGTAATAGTTGCGGTCCTCCTTCCTTTAGCAGCTCAGCTGCTATTCCATCGGCACCAGGCGATTTGTTGCTGTTCTGCCTTTTTACAGCTTGCCGCATTTTGGGGAATTACAAATGCCTCTGTCCGTGCATTTTCGTTTACTATGGGTATAGGATTCAATAGGTTCTGCAAATACTCCCTCCACCTTTATTTATCCTATCAGGATCTGCCAACAAGTTCCCATCTATGTCCTTGCAGATGTCCGTTCTTGGCTGGAACTTATTGGTGATCTGGCGAGTTCCTTTGTACGCTTGTCTAATTCTCCCTCCATTGACGTCTTCCTGTATCTGTAAGATTCTCCTATTTAGATATTCCCTCTAAGTCTAAGTCTTCTTTCTGCAGAGCTTGTCTGCGATTTTTCTTTTTTCCTTGAAGACTTCCATCCTTGCTCTTGTTGGCCTTGCGATGTATTCTCGGTGGCTCTGGTTTCTTTCTTCAATTGCGGCTCTACAGTCTTGGTCGAACCAATCAATTCTAGTCTGTCTGGGGGCCCAGCCTAGTGCCTCTTCTGCTGCCCCCTTTATGCTGCTTTTGACTATCTATCACTCTCTCAAGTTTTGTCCGACAGCATGTTGGTAGGCATCTCTTACTTCTTCCCGTCTTAGCTTTTCTATATCGTACTTTGGTTGAGTTTGCCCTCTATGCGTTTTAGTTGCTATCCGGGTTCTCAATTTCCCTTTCACTAGAAAGTGGTCCGAGCCACAGCAAGCTCCTCTCATTGTTCTTACGTCCAGTATACTCGTGGCCCCTCTTCTCTCAATTAGGACGTGGTCAATTTGATTATTAGTTACTCCGTCTGGTGACTGCCACGTCATCTTATGCATATCTTTGTGCGGGAACATTGTTGAACTTGCGAATGAACGTTACATTGACCCCCAAAAAACCGATACAATTATAGCTCCACAATAAAAATCTTATCACAAACACAAAGACCAAACCTTAATCAATTTCCATCCATTTTCCATTCCAAGTCTCCTGGACAAGTTCCAAAAATCCAACTTGAAAAATTTCCATACATCAACAATCCACAAAATCATAAATGCAACCTTCATCGTGGCGGAGCCATTTCTCCTTTTCTTATCGGCTCCTTTTTATCTTGTGCAGAAATTGCAGGATGTCAAACTCCCTTAAGTTTTATAACTGATGACGTACAACAATGGGGTCGAGTGTCATCTTTCATCTCGAACCAGACTGTGGTGGTGGCTGGTTGGTGGTGGTGCGGTGGAGATCTTAAAGGTGTTTTTGCTCCCTGGAGAAAATTTTTCTAGAAGAAGGAAAAAAAGGATATTATCGATTTTTATAATCCTTCATCAGTTTTATTAAGGATGACTGAATGATTTTTTTTTCCATAAAAAGGGAGAAGAAAGACTTGTGTCAGTTTAGTGCAGAATTTATGGAGCTTTTTGTGAAATATCTTGAAAGAAAAAGGTGTAGCAGGGGAGTTTATTTTTTGAAGGACTTCTTAGATGACGGCCCCTTAGGTGATTTTAAGTTAACGTAATGTTTGCAGTGAAGGGATAAACAAATAAATTTTGACGTTCAATATGCAGTTGAACCACTGGATAATTGCATGTCTTTCCAGTTGTCTATCTGTAATCCTTGATGTATGTATGTAGATTCAATCTTATACGCTTCTATTAAACAACGTCTATATCCAGTGGATATGACAGATAAGTAAAGGTGGTAGACTCATTCAAGGACCAAGGTTGGCGTACAATTGGCTGTGAAAAAATCTTTTACTTGCCGAATATGCCATTGTGCTTGGAGTCGTAGCCGGCGGATTATGTAGGTATGGTGTGTCGGTAGCAGTACAGTAACAAGGCGTGTCATACGATCCTTTTATTTTTCAAATTCCATCTACAGTTATTGAATAGCTCACTTGTGACATTAGTCATAAGTCACAAGCTTTGGCTTCTCGAGCTTACTTGTTATGAATCTTATTTTTGTTTCTATGTCATTGTTGACCTAAGTTACGCCTACTTCACTTCTAATTTGCTTCTACGTTACTTTTCATTCATTTATAGGCCTTCAAGTTGAGACTCATCACACACTTGTGACTGCGTTGTGACTTGTGACTATTTTTAGAATACGGGTCTAATTTTCGCCTAGTTAACTTCGAAAATTGCTTCTAGTTTTGCGCCGTCCTGTATTCGCCGAACCTCATACAATAAACGAAGACGTGCTTTCCGCTATCCTGGATACGCGAGCGTGCTGGGCATAGCGGTTAGTCATCGCAGGTTTTCCAGTATACTTCCATGTTCACTCAAGAACTGCGTAAGGTCGAAATTCACTTCCCCACGGTCCCTCGTAACCGATCTCCCAACGTCTGTGGATTCACCGATCCCTAACAAGTCGTCCAACTTCCCTTGTAATTTCGATTCAGACGCGCCGTGCGTTATCTGCCGCCGTATTAAATTAGACTGTCCTCTAATATATTTTGAATCATCGTCTATTGGAGTCATCCCCACTATCACGCACGCTACATCGTTGCACTTGGTCCTGTATGTGCCGAGCGCGCAAAAGACGCTTAGTCTGTATGCGGCCCTCCTTCTTCTGCTGTTAACCGTCCTGACCAACGTTGCTATTCACACTAGCACTGCATATAGCAGGACTGAACTAACCATCCTCGCCATCAGGAGGCGACGACCCGGTCCAGACCCCCGCTTTGCGCAGTAATCTTGGAAGTGCTTCAGAAATAGCGGACGTTTTACCCGTCATGCCCCCAAGGTGTGATTTAAAATTTAACCTGCGGTTGATCACTGCAAGGTACCTTAGGTACTTTAATCTGACTGATCTCTTGGTTCGCCCATAGCTCCATTTTGTGAAAGCGCCGTCCAACAAGAACTACCCCATGTCATTTGCGATCCCGATAGAAACTGCATAGTCGAAACGCATCATTATACATTGTGATCCACAGCAGAGGGCCCAGAACGGAGCTCTGCGGAACTTCACATGTAGCTCTGTACACCGTCGGCCCATCTTCCGATTCAGAATGAACTGGCCTCATTTTTTCTTTTAGCTAAATTACCAAATAACAGTTTCGGAGTGACTTTTAGTCCAGTCTGCCATATGTACTGGAGCTCCTATTTTGAACTTGGAAGCCTAAAAATATGTATTTACGAGCGTAACCATAGAAAGCCGGGCCTCGAATTTCGGATTTTAATTGAAATAACTCAATACTGCTACTGATACTCCTTGCCCCTCTTCTAATCCACTCGCTCTTTGCGCTTGTAGTGGACACTCAACTAGCAAAACGTGAGCACTCACTCAACAAGAGGGCCTTCCTATAGTTTTATATTCTAAGGACCTTTCGTGGGTCAGAGATGCTTGGCTCGTACGCCGAAGCACTTGCCCAGTCACGCGTTTGGCTGGTCGGTGGCGGCTAAACATTCGAGGGGCTACTATAATACTTTCTCGCGGTCGCATAACCACGTACATTTTTTTTGTAGGATTTAGCCATATCTTAAGACTTACATACAGGTCGTCAGCAGGCCGTGGCCTGAAAGTTTTTACCTTGAGGCCAAGTACACACTCACGGGTCGCCAACTGAATGGGGCCTGCAGGCCAAGAAAGCTGACAAAAATCTTTATGTGTGTGGGCTTTTATCTTCAGTTCGTGCCTGAAGATCTTCCATTCAGTCTCAGCCAAAGGGCGTTTCCTGTGACAGTATAAAGGGCGTTTCCTGTGACTCTAGTCTTTCACATAAAAAAAAAAAATTACTGTAAGAATTAACGCTGTATCCACTTGGAAGCAATGGAAAGCAAGCTGCGAACTAAGCGCGAAAACCATCTATACTCGCTTGTAGTTCTTCACTGCTTATGTCTGAAGATGCCCTGAAGTTTTCGTTGAGGCCATGAACATTTTTGCACTTGGATGAACATCCTGCTATGTAAATTGTCGTCTTGGGTCTATAGGGAAACATGACGACACCTGCAGGCCACGGCCTGTCAGGCGGATACCTGAGGTCTTCATCCCACACTCAGACTGAGTAATCTGTGACCTAAATCCGCTCGTGTCTGTCGACCTGGTCTGAAATGCCGGCGGTCTGTGAGTGAATGGGGGTCTTTAGGGAGGGGGGTTGAGGTGGTAGTGGTATTCCTCATTTAGAAACAGAGATGGAACCGAGAAAACTGACTATTTAGATAACCATGGAGCTTTTATCCGGAGATCGAGATGGTTGGTTGCCAGACCAATGGACGTAGTGAAAAGGGATATGTTTTACTACAACCTGCTGCTAGTTAGCCAGAGACTCACTGGAGACCTCAATAATCTCTAAGATTCTTCGAGCTACCAGGAGAAGAATGAGAGGGAAACAATCGCCCTAAATGCTCTACACACCTCCTGGAAGGCTTCAAAGATATTTGTAGGCTGGAAGTCTGGGTACTGATAAGCTTCTCAAATGGTTTCAAATAAAGATGCGCCGAATATGGGAACCGCGCCGAATATGGGATGGGAATATTCGGTCAAAAATGTACCGAACCGAACATTCGGCCGAATTATTAGGTTCATTTTTGCCAAGTCAATATAGGTCGGCGAAACGATTTGCAAGTAGCAGCATTCGCCCATCCCTTAAGCACTTCGCGCTAGCTCGGCTCGCTAACGCAATGCGCCGCTCTTTCTTTTATTGAAATTTCTCGCGTGATAGAATTATTGCTCTTTTTTATTGAATTCCATAAACATTGAGGCCCCGCGCACATGGGTCGATGGATTTGCAATCCCACTTTCAAACTGGTTTCACCATTATCACGTTCACAACTAGTTGCAAACTGAAATCTTTGTCCACACACACACAGGCGCAACTGATTTTTTCTCAATCGGAGTTCTGTGCTTACGAAGATTTAGTTGAATAAACTTTGACACGTACAGATGCAACCCCGTAACTGAAACTGGTGACATTTCCAAGCGTACATGCGTTGCATTCGGTGACAGACAATATAGAAGTGTATGTATTAAAATGGGACTTGACGGAATATTCCATGAATGGAATGCATGCAACGCAAATGTCGGTCTACTTTCAACTTATCATACACTCGTAAATTAGATTTTTGGGTTAGGTCGGGACGGAGTGCAGCTACGAAATTAAGTGTTGGTGGAAGCTCGCCGCATACCATGGAACCGCTGAATGCAACGCAAGTTCGCAAGTACAAGCTTGATATTGCTTCCGACTGGCAAGAACAGTCGTACGCAAGCAGTTGCAAACTAGTTTCACATCGATCTCGTTTCTGTCGACTCGTGTATGGATTCTCATTTTTTTGTTTTAATTTTTGATTTTGTGAATAAATATGGTTACACAAAGAAGTGTTTGTTTCAATTACAAATACTACCTACGTCCCGTTCCAGAATAAAGCCTCTTTAACATATGTAACTCTTAAAATAATACTATTTAAATATTCGGTAATTATTCGGCAAACAAACCGAATATTCGGCCGAATACGAACATTAAAAAACGCGCCGAATATACCGAATACGAATATTCGGCCGAACATTCGGCGCATCTCTAGTTTCAAATATTCACCAAAGTCGGTAAAACAACCTAACAAACCTTAAGTACACGAGTGTGTGGCTTCGAAATGGCGCGCCAAAGCCTTTATTGTGCCTCTTTGCCGTTTTATTCCCCTTTTCGGTATTGAGCCTTCAGTTCAGCTTAAAGTCCCAATTAAGACCCAACCGATCGGGATAGGATCAGTGCTGGATCAAATGAAGCTGGGCATTACGGACTCTGGTGGAGATTGACAGTCAGCCTTATTCTCGTTGTATCGACAGTTTCATATCACAGCGTCCCTCGTAGTCACGTCACTCGCCAACGAGAAGCTTTTTTGGCAAAACTTTTTCAATATTTCAGGCAACGATGCGAAATAATTAATTTGCACTTAAAACGAGCAGAAACTTTTTGTTCAATGTCCTTTATACGAATCAAAAAGTGGACAACATTTTAAGGACGTTTTCAGCAGAAAACTTCAATATCTGTGAACCATTTTCAAAGTCAACCAGAAAAGACAAACAGACTTTGGCAAAAAGAAAAAAAGATAAAAAGGACTTTTGTGGACTCTGCACTAAAAAGGTGTCCTTCCTCAAAAGCACTTTGACAGCGAAATAAAAACTTTCACTTTGGCTGCAATTAGGAGGGAAATTTGAAAGTTTGGTTTTTTCCTTTGAGAATATCAAACGGAAAATGTGTAAATATGAACCTGTGTGCCATATTTACAATTCACTAACATCTGAAAAAGCTTTTTAAAATATCCCAATCCTTTCTGTTGACTCAGTTCCCTTTTTGGCCACCTCAAAATGTGACCAAGAAGAAAGAGGAACCCAATTAGTCCACAGTAAATTTTTTCGAAACTCCTCGAACTGCACAGAAACAGTTTTCCTGGAAAATAGATCCTTTTACTCTAAAAGAGGAACAAACACCAGAATCTATTTGCAGTCTAAAAATGCTGCGATGACATTCATTACTGACCTCGGAAAACTTTACCTATAAAATGTCCTAGAAACCTAGACATTCGCATTTCGGTTGGTTTGAGTTTTCCTGATGATGGCTTATTTGCTCCTGTCACGGAAGAAAAAGGCGTAAAAACAGGAGACGACAATGTACTCATTACCCACGGAGCTTCAACGGTGGGAACAGGCGTTTTCAAGGTGTAGTTGAACAGGTATAGTGTTCACCGGAAATTCATCCAATTGCTGAGTGGTTGTTGTTAAGGTCACTCTTATTGATTAGAAACGTGCGCGCAAATAGTATGAAAATTGCTAATTTCTGCTTTTAAAGAGATTGGTTTTGTGATTAATCGGGGCTAATTGACTTTTACTCGAGCAATTTTACATAATTTCTTTTGCCAAAGGAAAAATTTCTAATTAAATGGAAAATTACTTTAATAGTTTGTTAGCGTAACTGCTTTTCCGGCTGGGAGACAGAAAACTGTGTGGTTACTTAAATCTTATAATACGATTGCTGCACTTGTTGGGCTCTTTGAAAATTAAATCCTTAGTAGTAAAAACTCCTCAATTCACATACAGGCCGCCGGCAGGCTGTGGCCTTTCAACCAGGTCGGCAGGTATGGCCCGAACAAGGCCACACATTACTCAGTCAGACTGAGCGATGAGAACTTGAGGCATTCGCCTGACAGGCCGTGGGCTGCAGATGACTCCATGATTTCCTTCATACACACAGGTGAAGATTACAGTGTAGCGTGACAATTTGTTAATTCAAGTGAAAAAATTTTCACGGCTTCGACGAAAACTTCCCCCTGAATAGAAGTTCAGATCTACAGGCCAGGACTGACGGGAAATACCCAGAGACATAAAGATTTTTATCAGTTTTTCTAGACTGCAGACGCCATCCAGTTGGCTACCGGTGAGTGTGTGGTGATACTTGGCCTCAAAGCGAGAAATCTTCAGGCCACGGCCTGCCGGCGACCTGTATGTGAATGACTGAATTGAATCGTTTATGTCAACGGTGAACGATGACTAAATGCGGGATCTTCTTATATCTTCTTCTTTGATTTGTTAGCTGGCGGTCCGAGCGGGACGTCTCCGCAACGGATACGCTGCTATTGGTGCCCCTGGGTTTTGAACTCCATTCACGATTCGTTTCCATTATCGATGATTTTTGGCTACGTCTCGAGCCTCGATAACTGATAATCATTGATTCTTTAAGTCCCCCTCTATACACTTTAGCCAGGTTTTCTTCAGTGTCAATCGCTGAATTCTCCAATCTCCCGGGCGATCTCAACAGAGAAGCTTATGTGTCAAGCGGTTATCATTCAATCGGCAAACATGTCCAAACCATCGTAGTCGACATTTTTGTATTTCTTCTTCGATCAGTGTCAATCTCGCATCTTTGTCCAACTGTCTCATTTCGAGGGCGATCGCGGAGTGAGACCCCGAGAAAATGCCTCAAGCATCGCATTTGGAAAACCTCGAGCTTGTTGGTTGCCGGCTTGAGCAGTGTCCACATTTCCGATCCATAAAGAAGAATCGGAAGGATCAACGTTCGGTAAAGGCGTACTTTCGTTTTGATGGTAATATTTGGTCGTTTCCATATGCACCACTTGAGCGAGGCGAATGTTGCTGTTGCCTGACCGATGCAGCTGTGAACGTCGGCTGTCGATGTCATTTTCTTTTCCTCAACCAACGATTTCAAATATTTGAACATCGAAACCCTTTCGATCTGGGCTCAATAGAGGTGATCCTTTCGATCCGTTGTGAGTACTTTGTTCGTTTCCCCATTCGTGTTTAACCCGTATGACTGGGCGATGTGGAAATGTCTTATAAGATGTTCGTGTTTCGGCATCCGTGTCGGCGAAGGCTATTGTCGGTGAGCATCAAGTCGGTTACGAAGTTGTTGTTGTCGTATCGAACTCCGCGTCGTCTATCGAATGCTTCACGCGTAATCACGTCGATCACAACGAAGAAGAGAAGTGACGAAACTACGTCTCCCTGTTGGACACCCGTTTGAATAGGTAATTACTCGGATAAGTCGCTTCAAATACGAACGCTGCTGGTTGAGCCATTGCACGGCGCTTGGGAAAGGTTGGATGATTTTCAATGGAATGTGTTCGGTTTCCAATGCTCTCCACAAGCTGTTTCAATAGATGTAATCGAAAGCGGATTTGAAATCGACGAAAACGAGTTGGAGAGGTCACGCCGATGTGGAGAGGTCACAAAAGTTCAATCCGATTTGTCATTTCGCTGCCTAACCACCGGATTGTCTGGTACAACGTATGGTACGCGTACTTCGACGTCGCTTCTTCCCTGTCGGCCACAACATTATTCTTGTACGCTTCTCGTCCCGATTTCATTTTCTGTCGAACTACTTTGTTCAGTCGTCGGTAATGCTCGATATCGACGTTTTTTTTTTCTTATCTGTCAGTATTCGTACTTTTCTTGCCAAATGCTTTAAACAATTCTTTATACTCAAGTCTTTATACCTCGTCTCTAAATTCCAATCCGTTTTCCGTAGATCGTATTATTGTGAAACAGCTGTATTGAAGGTAACGACTGATCTGCGCTCGACAATTGTAATATTTCGATACTATTTCTTTTGGATTTCTCTACGGCGGCATTCGATTCTGTGGTTCACTTTCTGCTATTTTCCAAAACTTGCCCAGCTCTACCACTTTCATTCTTCTGCTATTCAACTTTTCGCTATAATAATGTTGAATCCTCGTTCCTACTTGTGCCTCTGGAAGTTCCGCAAGGTTCCATACGGGGCCCTCTTCTCTTTTCGCTGTATGTCAATGATTTTGCCTCTGTTATCTATTGCTCCTCTTTTCATCTGTGTGTTGATGATCTCCAGCTGTATACTTCATGACCTCCTAATCAGTTCGACATGTTTCAGTTATGCTCTCCAAGATTAAGATGCAAACTCTGGCTTTATACTAGTCTTTTATCGTCACCTATTCAGCTCAAACTTGTTAAATGCCTCGTTCAGCCACATTTCTTCTATGGTGCTCTTGTATACATGTCCTTCGACTCATCCTGCCGTCAGCGTCTCCAAGTTGTATTTAAGGATTGTCTAAAGTGTATTTTTCACATGTGAAGATCTGATCATGTGTCGGGTGTGCAAAATTCCTTCCTAGGCTGTGGCGTTTTCCGCTTTATTGATGCCAAAGCCTTGGGCCTCCAGCATAAAGTTCTCCGTATTAAAAGCCCTTCTTATCTTTCTGCCTTCCTCCTACCTTTCCAATCCCTGCGTTCAATTATATTTCTTACTTGTCTGTCTACTTCAACAAGCACCTATATATACAAGTTCGATTGCTCTCGCCTCTTACAGTGTATCAACGATTCAAAAACAACTCCGATAATCTTGCTTTCACTTAAAACTTAATTCTTTCAACGACCCAACTATATATACACGATTACAGCCGCATCTGTTCGAAAGTGCTTTTAGCAACATGCTCTAAACATAGCGAACATATTTTAGATTCTTCTTCGAAAAAAAGGCATAACTAAAAATAGAGCCAAAACAAAAATAACCACGAAAGGAATAATTCAACAAATTAGCACCCTTAAGTAGTGCAGGCAACAAAACTACCTTTACTATTTATAAAATCGATTACAAAAAAAAAATCATCAATTACACTCGAAACAAATAATTGGCAGAAGATTAAATTAATTAATTTAATTTCGCTTGCAGCTGGCGGACTTCATTCAATTAAGAAAATGGAATCTTGTACGTCTGGCGCAGATTTATATGAAAATTTTCATAATTCTATGATCGAGAATCCGCGGAGACGTGCACGTCCCGCTGCCGCACGTATGCGCGTCAATCCAGTGATGATATAGTATCTAGATATTTCAAAGCGCATTATGCCTAATGACGGACACAGCGTCATTAGCACTTCACATTTCATTCTGCTTTCATCCTTTCTTGAGATTGCTGAAAATGTACTGGCCGAACTTCGTCATAGACTTAAAGTATAAACTATATTTTTTTTTACCTTCCTTTTCACTTCAGAGAATCTAAGAAGTTTCCTTGGCTGTCGTCCAAACACCTGTTGGCAAGGCGACTAATTTCGGACGTGGAGAGCTGTGCATCACGAGTAGAAGACCGATCCATAATCTATGAGGAAAGTTTGTCTTCATTTGATGATGATTTTCGTATTGGCTTTTTTGGGGTTGGGTTTTGTGTGGTGGGAGCTATTTTGGGGCACCGGGCGCCGTTAAAGAATCATTTAAAGTTTGTGATTGGAGTAAAAGATTTAAAGCCTAAATAGTGTAGAAATAGATTGTGGCAATGAAATTTTGAAGCGTCATTCACAATGACGATACATTTAATAATAATTTTTTATAGAAGTTTGGGAGTGCAGCCTCGATCCATCCTAAGAAACAATAAAAATATGACTGGACTTCCACGTCAGAGTCAGTGCCACAGTTTGTTCACAAAACTGGGTTTTCGCTGTGTTATCTCTATCACACCTTCTTTCTACTAAAGGAAGTTAGACCACTGTCGAAATAAATAACCAGGATTTATTGAGGTTGGATTATAACAAATCGGCAAATTGACTTTTATTATAAAATTCGGCATTGAGGAAATGGCAACCCAACGGAATCAAGATAGGTTGGTTTCACAGATTCTAGTAAAGGCCTCTTATTACATGAGAAGGATAAGTTAGTGGAGAAACAGGCACGTGACTCGTTCATGCTGCGGCGCGTCGGCAACCGCCGAAACTCACCAAACTTCTCATTCCATCCATCCAATGGCGCTACAGCCCAAATCGAGCCTTGGCCTCCTCAAGGGCATTTCTCCAATTTTGACGGTCCCTTGCAGCATGTCTCCAGTTCCGGATGTTGAGCATTGACTCTGCGTCAGCCGTCACAGAGTCTATCCATCTCCTCCTGGGTCTACCTACTGGCCTACTTCCCGAAATTTCTGATGCCATAAGCCGTTTTGGGATGCGATTGTCCTCCATTCTGATCACGTGGCCGGCTAGTCTCAATCTGTTGATTTTTATTAAAGTTGAGAGTTGTGGGTGGTCAAAAATTTCATACAACTCGTTGTTGTATCTTCTTCGCCATATTCCATCCTCTCTGATTGGGCCTATTATGCATCTGAGAATTTTCCTCTCAAACCTGTTGACTCGTTCCTCTTTGTCCTGGGTCATAGTCCAATTCTCGCTACCATAACACAGTACTCGTCGTATTACTGTTTTGTAGAGTGACAGTTTCGTTTTCCTGTGCACAAATCTTGAGTGCAGGATTTGTTTTGGGCATAAAAGGCTCTATTAGCCAGTAGTATTCGTCTGTTTTTTTCTTTTTGTTTTATCGACTACTTCTAGGTTATGTTCCTCGATGGTTATATTTCTTCCCATTCTAAATCTTCCTGCTCTGGATTGTTGCATCACCTTCGTTTTTTCTTCGTTTATCTTCAGGCCTATGTCCTTTGCCGCCTCTTTTAATTCAACATAGACTTCTTTTGCTGCCAAAAAGGACCTTCCCACGATGTTTACGTCATCCGCATATCCAAGTAATTGTACCGACTGGGTAGCTATTGATGCACTTCTCTGGACTGACGTTTTCCTTATCACCCATTCTAGGGCCAGGTTGAAAAGCATGGGGGCCAGCCCATCTCCTTGTCTAAGCCCTTGACGTACTTCGAACTCCTCTGTTATAACATTCTGGATCCTCACTTTCGCCAGTGAGCTATTTGTGGCGCATTTGATCAGTTGTACCAACTTTGAAGGGATTCCTATTTCCGATAGGATCTCATATAGCCTCTCTCTGTTTATTGAGTCATATGCCTGTTGAAAGTCGACAAATATCTGGTATACATCTACATTCCTTTCCCAGGTTTTCTCCAGAATTTGCCTTAAGGTCAGCAGTTGGTCCGATGTTGACCTGTTTGTCCTAAAACCAGCTTGATATTCTCCTATAAGGCCTTCCGCTATAGGTTCCAGTTTTTGTTTCACAAGGATTGTGAAGATTTTGTAGCTGGTGCTGAGGAGTGAGATGCCTCTGTAGTTTTTGCAGTTTAATTTATCTCCTTTCTTGTAAATTGGACATATAATCGCTTTCTTCCAGTCCTCTGGTATAACTTCTTCCTCCCAGATGGTGCATATTAGTTCGTGTAAAGTTTGTAGCAGTTGGGGTCCTCCTTCCTTTAGCAGCTCAGCTGCTATTCCATCGGCGCCAGGCGATTTGTTGCTGCTCTGCCTTTTTACAGCTTCCCGCACCTCATCCAATGTTGGTGGTTCTATTGAGATGTTATCTTGGGGAATTACAAATGCCTCTGTCTCTGCATTCTCGTTTGATATGGAGATAGGGTTCAATAGGTTCTGAAAATACTCTCTCCACCTTTCCTTTATCCTATCAGGATCTGCCAACAAGTTCCCATCTATGTCCTTGCAGATGTCCGTTCTTGGCTGAAACTTGTTGGTGATCTGGCGAGTTCCTTTGTACGCTTGTCTAATTCTCCCTTCATTGAAGTCTTCCTGTATCTGTAAGATTTTCCTATTTAGATATTCCCTCTTATTCTTTCTGCACAGCTTGTCTGCGATTTTTCTTTTTTCCTTGAAGACTTCCATCCTTGCTCTTGTTGGCCTTGCGATGTACTCTCGGTGGCTCTGGTTTCTTTCTTCAATTGCTGCTCTACAGTTTTGGTCAAACCAATCAATTCTAGTCTGTCTGGGGGCCCAGCCTAGTGCCTCTTCTGCTGCCCCCTTTATGCTGTTTTTGACCTGTTCCCATTTGTCGTTGATGCTGGGCTGCTCATCTACCTCTCTCAAGTTTTGTTCGACAGCATGTTGGTAGGCATCTCTTATTTCTTCCCGTTTTAGCTTATCTATATCGTATTTTGGCTGAGTTTGCCCTCTATGCGTTTTAGTTGCTATCCGGGTTCTCAATTTCACTTTCACTAGATAGTGGTCCGAGCCACAGCACGCTCCTCTCATTGTTCTTACGTCCAGTATACTCGTGGCCCCTCTTCTTTCAATTAGGACGTGGTCAATTTGATTATTAGTTCCTCCGTCTGGTGACTGCCACGTCATCTTATGTATATCTTTGTGCGGGAACATTGTTGAGCTTACTACCATTGCGTTTGAGCTTGCGAAATCGATCAATCGACTACCATTGTCATTGGTAACGTTATGTAGGCTATGCTTTCCTATGACTCCTAGGAACTCCTCTTCTTTTCCTACTTTGGCATTCATATCTCCAAGCACCATTTTAATATCGTTTGACGGTATTAACCTGATGGTGTTTGTTAGCTCTTGGTAGAATTCTTCTTTCTCCTCATCCGTTTTCTCTTCTGTGGGCGCGTGGACGTTTATAAGACTGATGTTATGTAACCTTGTCTTAATGCGAAGTGTGCATATTCTATTGCTGACTGGTTTGAAGTCCAGAATCAGAGATTTCATTTCCTTCTCTACGATGAATGCTACTCCGAACTCTCTTCTTCCATTTGATGATCCGCTGGAGAGTACCGTGTGGGTTTTTAGATCCATTATACCACTGTGGGTCCATTTTGTTTCCTGAAGGGCTGTGATCCTTATGCCATATTTTTTTAATACTAATAAAAGCGAACGCAGAGCGCCCGTTCTGTTGAGCGTCCTGACGTTCCATGTTCCAAGATCGTATTCCATATTCCGTTGCCTGAGTCGTTGCCGTTGAGTCCGTCCTGTCCGAGGCCTGCCTTGAGGATTCGTGACGGGTAGGTTTTTACGGTGAAAGGTTGTCAGCCTGCCGCCCAACCCCCAACCTGGAGGACCAGTCCGGTATTTGCTTCGTTTTGAGGCGCGAAACACTCGCCTTTCACCCTCCTCAGTCTGTTACTCTTGCGTACACAAGAGCATCCAGGGGACACCCGATGTAAAATCTACATCTTCGTGGAGGTTGAGGTAGGATTCGGTAGCATATCGGAAAATCTTAGATCGTGAAGACCTTAGATCGCAGGTGGCGTTACCCAGGATTTATCTCTTTGACGTACCGGCACCATCAAAGGTCCCTGAGGCCTTGCTACCATTTGACCCCCAAACTTCTCATTGGTAGAAGTAAATCCGAGAACTTCAAAAGGTTGTGCAAAGAAGTAGATTCGGATTTCTGGGGTGGAGCAAGCGCTCTCTGTCGATGACCTGCCCGGGCTGCTTCAGAGTCCTGTTTACACAGAACGTATGCACCGTTGATCTACCTAACTTTCAGGTGACCCAGAAGATGTACCTGCGGTAACCTCAGAGGAGATTCTGGATACCGGAAAAAAGGTAGCCATCAATAAGGCCCCTGACATGGATGGCATACCAAAGATAGCGGCGAAAGGGTGGGCCGCCTGTCAGATAAGCAATTCGGCTTCAGAAAGGTCGACGACTGATGGAGTCAACATGATGGTGGGCATAGCAAAAGCCGCCATCGAGAAAAACCGCTGATAACCCTCGACGTTGAGTTGAGTTCAGGCGTTGCTAAAGCTAGTCACACCACAGTATCTAGTGCGAGTAGTGGCCGACTATCTTCAGGGTAGGTTGCTTCATTGTGATTCGGAAGATGGCCCAGGTTTTCGGGACAACATGCGGTGTTCCGCAGAGTTCCGTTCTGGGGCCTCTCCTGGGGATCCTCATGTACAATGATGTGTTGGGGCTTCGTCTTCCAAAGGAAGCAGTGGCGATCAGGTTCGCGGATGACATGATGATGATCGACCGGAGGAGTTGAAACCATCAGAGCTAAGTAAGTCAAAGTAGAGAGGACTAGAAAAGGAGGTGGGTGCAGAATTAGGAGGAGATTGGATAAAAGATGCATTAGGAAGGTTTAAATCAGCATCAAACGGGATGACTTCAGAAGCATGAGTGGTCAATGAAAGAAGATTAGCCCCGAGTTTGTCGCTTTCCATGTCTCTTACATCGCTTTGACTTATATTTAATCCTCCATCCTTGTTTGCTTCTTCTAAATCCAAGTCATTCCGTTCGGTGGATTGACTTCTGCTGCTAGAAGCGCTTGAATGCTGTGTATCTCGAGACTTTCAGACTGGTGATATAGATTAATTTCTAGAAACTGTACTAGTTCGATTATGGCTGCTGGCGCTGCTGCTTCGTGAGCGATTATTATTGAAAACAGGCTCATTTTTGCCATCTATGTCATCATTCTCGCTAGATTGTGAGCTTGATCTAGGGTGACACTTCGATGGTGATCGTGATTTTGTTGGTGTTCTCGAATTCGATGAAGATCTGAACTTAGAAACTAATTGACGATGGACTTTTTTTCAGGCGATGGACTCTTCGAGCGCGATGGACTTTTAGATGATGATCTAGAAACTGAACGCGATGCTGATTTACTTTCGGAACGCGATCGTGATTTACGTGATGATGATCCAGTGAAGCTGGGACGTGATTCTTGGCCGAGTGAAGCTGGGGACGCCGGATTGCTCTGCCTCGAATTATCAGAACTCCCTGAAGAGTCTGATGAATTTGACGCCGATGAGAGAGGCCGTGGCTCATCGGAATCTATTTAGAATCATCAAGAGCTGCCGGAAATTGTGTTTTGAGAGCCATATTGACTGATCTTCGACTTCTGATCTTCGCACTTTTGCCGTTCCCGGTTGAGACGCCACGTCCATCTATCGACACAATGGCGCTACAGCCCACATCGAACCTTGACCTCCTCTATGGCATTACTTTAAGTTTGACGGTCCCTTACGATATGTCTCCAATTTCGAATGGAGACCTCTCTCAGCCGTCGCAGTGTTTAAAAGCGACGGTTCAACTTTTTAAATCAAATTCCGCATTACGTTCCGCATTGCGTTGATCGTTGCCGTTGAGTTCGCGAGATAATCGTCTTTCGCCCTTCTCAATCTGTTATTTTTATATTGCTAAGAGTATCCAGGGGTAATTCGATATAAAATCAAAATCTTCCGGAAAGTGCTTCTATTTGATCCCTTGACATCACCTGAGCAAAACTAAAAGTCGCCGTTCTTATGCTGCATGGTATCTTTGTGACCATAAAAAATGCCAATAGCATACTCAGTAGATCGGTTTTCGATCGTTTGCGAAAGGTCAAGCAGCATTGGACATGGTTAATACTTAGTTGGGGGACCGCTTGGAAAGACAAGACTCGCGTTTAGAATGGTCGATTACAAATTCATTCTTTCTATGACAGAAGCGTACATACGTTGGGGGGTGCATTTTTAGATGTTAAGGCCTGTCTGGGGAGTGTGTATTTGGTCGCTATGCGTGCTAGTTTCGGACGCTAATATGCTTTCAAAAAAAATAAACTAAATTATTATTAAATTATTTTTATTCGGGAAGGTGGCTTCGACGAACTCAACTAGTTCGGCGGACTACATAAATTCGGGTACGTGCTTCGGAAGGAATCATTTTAGCGAGAAGCTCCTACCTTTCGCTTCTATGGGTGTTCGTCTCGGTTCAATAGGCCAGCTCTTTCTTATCTTTCATTCTCCCCGCGTGACTGTCTACCCCACTGCGTTACTGAGCAGGGCTACTCTACTTCTCCTGGCATTTGTTTGTCTTTTACAGCTTTTTTGATCCTCGCATTGGTGTTTTTTTTTTTTTTTTTATGTGACACACTAGAGACTTAGGGAAGGCCCCTTTGTACTGTCGACCATGTATTTATTTTGAAATGTCGAACAGCAGCTCTAGTCGGAAGATAGAGAAGTGAAGGAAAGAACTGTACAACCTAGCTGCGATATTTTTATTTCACCTACTCCCAACCATTTCACGACTCTCGGCACCGGGGCATCGAGAACAACTCGCTGGAGTGTTATGCCTCCTGAAACGAGTTGAATCTCATCAACCAACCGATGACATGCGCTTGGTGGAGCGGGGAAGAGAACTAGTGAAGGCTATGACAGGAGGAATCATGAATGCAAAGAGGGAAGAAGAAAGAAGGAAAGTTATGTAGGCGGGAAATTGGGAAAGGCTAGGACCGTGGCACCGCCGGGAATCGAACCCGGGACCTCTGGGGATAGTAGTCAGGCGCCTTACCCCTAGACTACCGAGGCCCACGTGTTGTGGTGGAGCAGAGATTGTTACCTCATAGTTTATTACTTTATTAGTTTAGTTACTGTATCCTCTTGACTATCCTACTGGGGGTTTTATTAATGATATAAGGTGTCCACCAGACAATTCCAGGGTGCAGGTTTGCTGTGAAAGTTTAACTGATTTGGCCCCATCAAGTAGACTTCAACACCATTTTGCACAAACCACCATTCAAAGCAATACTTGCCAACAGAACTAGAAGGAAAAATTTTGCTCTGGCAACGCTACAAACAATCTACAAATAGCACGTGTTCATGAACTCGAACTGACAGCAACAGGCCGTAGTAGCTTCAGCATCCGTGATAAGAGAGCGGAATCGGAACCAACTGTAGAGTCAGGGAGCTTTCCTTTGATAAGACAACATTTTTTGGGTGGCGAAAGCTTTCTATCCGAAGGTGCTCCACTAGCGGGGGTGGCTAGCTAGCCACGGGTAAACATGAATGCTCCGAAGGGACGTGGAAGCGGGGGGACTTGAAATCACCAAAAAGCATAGCAGCACTAGAGGAGTACTTTCAGTCTGCATCGCGACGTCTATCTGTTCGGTCGGATTATCTGGGAAGCGCTTCTGACCCGTGCTCTAGAGCTTATTGAGGTTCCTAGACTATCTTCTTGGCTTCTTTAGACTTAGTATTATCTTCTGACTACTTGTAGCGCCCGGCTAGAGAGATTGTTGCTGGCGCAAATTGTTGATAGCTTGAGCATGCCGAGTTGACTTTTCTGTGGTGACCGGGGCTCTTGTGCCTGTGTGTTCTTTAAGGGGCACTTTCCTCTCTCTTGTTTATTATTGCTGGTCGAAGTGGGTGGATATAAAGAAAGTTTTTTTTTACCATCGTTTTTACACATTAAGAAATTTTCAATATATTTCCATTGAGACCCGAAAATTTTCGTTGGTTGGTTTTTCGTCATCGCTTTATGCTTTAGAATCATGCTAATTTATGAGGTAGAATTTGTGGTGCTAAACCGTCGGAAAATAAACAATTTGTTTAAGTAAAATATACAAAAAAATAAAAAAAATAAAAAAGAAGTGAAAAGTGCTAAATAAATTTAATTAAATCGTGAAAATTAATAAATATTGTGAAATATTAAAAATAAAAATTAAAATAATTAATCAGTGTGGGTGTGTTGTTGGTGGATGGTTTTTCTTCTTTATTTTAAATTATTAATAATAATAAAAAAAATAAAAAATAAATTTCAGTTTTGTTTCTTCACAATAAAAATTTAGTGTGAATTCTACGAACGCCGCACAACAAATAATAATCATGAAAAATATTTTCTTAGTGTTAAAAATAAATCCTTTATATATTTATAAATATAAATATAGATAAGTCAACAGCAACAACAAAGAGAATTCATTTGTGTACAAGTCTGAGAAAATTGTGTGCTTGTGAAATAATATTTGTTTATAAAAATAGTAATTTTTAAAGTGATATAAAAGTGAGAGAACAGAATTCGTTTTATTTTTAATTTTTAATTTTATTTTATTTTTTTTTTGTTTTTTTGATTTCATAACAAAAACCGAAATATGATAAATTATTTTTGAAATTTTTTTTAAAGGAGTGTTGGTAAAAAAAAAAGAAAATTGAAAATTATTGTAGTAAAAAAATAAAACTGAGATGATGTAAGAAGATATTTTGACAAAAAAATTTTAAGTTATGATTACGGGGAATTTTGAGGATTTATTTTTTAAATTTTATGAGTTTTTATGGGTTTAGAAAAATTAATTTTAAACATATTGCTTGAATATTATATTTGTGGATAGGGCTCTTTAGTTTATCCCGGATGAGGTGTTTTTAATATTTTAATAATTTTCTTGGTTTAATAACCTTAATCAATAGATTTGTATATGGTGTTAAAAGTACAAAGCTTATAGTAGGTTTTTCTCATAGCCGACGCTTGGGTTTTTTGCGCCCGGTGGAGTGTGCCATATTGCGCCCCATCAGCTGATCGTTTTTCGAGTTTTGTGAAGACAATGGAAATTCTCCATTTTAAGTTTTCCCGCTTTTTTGTATCACAGGAAAATAAATTGGGTGAATTTTATAACTTCTTGCGCCCGCAGGATCCACATGAGTCGGCGACAGACGTACTGAATACTTCATCAAGAAAATAAACTGGAAAAATAAATCGTGGTAATGAAAGATAATTCCTTTAATATATAAAAATGGAGTCACGTAAAGATTTTTTCATTTTTTTTTTAAATCTTAATTTCTGAACATGCGCCCCCCGTCAAATTGCGCCCGATGCAAGTGCACCATTTGCGCGTATGAAAGCGCCGTCGCTGGTGCTTCTATATCAGTGTTTTTTTAAACCCTGAAGTGACAGAATTAGTCAAGGGTATTAATTTAGAGCTCCCTCCTGGCTAATCCATAATTCGAACTTCGATATCTCCAAAATAGTCCAAGTATTTCCACAATATGCGATCATGCATTGTAGTGCATTAAAATTAAATGCCGATACCGATAACTTAGTGGTGGTCTGCATATTATTCCAAAGATGGTGCATAATTCGATTCCCCAACGTCCTTTAATTTTCAACTACATCAACCTGGATGACATTCTTTCTTTCGTGTCTTCCTTACATGCTGTCCTTATAGACCATATATATCTCTATCGTATGAAGATATAATTTCTGGTCTAATAGATCTGGAGATCAATAAACGGCATCTGCAAGTCTACCAGCAAGTTTTTTCAGAACCACGCCGACTTCATTCTTTTCCCTCTTCACCTAATTTTTAATAAGTGCCTATATGGTGGTAAGTTTCCTTCGGTACGGAAGAAATCTTACCTCGCATCAATCTTTAAATCAGGTGATAAACATGCGGAAGGGCATTGCTATCGTATCTGTTAGCTCTAAACTCTTTGAAAAACTAATATATGACAACATTGCCTCTCTAATTGTTCCGAACCTAAACGATTAGCAACATGGTTTCAGAAAAATCGATGATTTTGAAAATTTATAGTGCTATAAGCTCTCTAAGTGACGTATCCTTTTTACAGTCGAAACTTAATGCACTACAAGACTGGTGCACTACTAATAATATTCTTCTTAGCACCAGTTAGTGCCATATTATTACCTTCTCCAGGAAAAGAAATAGCTGCAAAATTATCATCATTATCTCAATGACAATGTCTTGGATCGTGTTGATCACATTTTTGATCGCATTGTCCTCGACAGCCAAGTTAAACTTTAACTTACCCTATGATAATATTATTTTTAGATCTAACAATCAAGAGAAGGGCTTAATCAAGAGAAGAGCTAAAGAATTCGACAATGTATGGGTTACTAAATCCTTGTTTTGCGGATTAGTACGTCCTATTCTTGAGTATGCGTGCCAGATCTGGGATCCTATATTTCAAATTAGTATTAATCGAATAGAATCTGTCCAAAAGAAGTTCTTTCTTTTCGCGCTTAGGAACCTCTATAATCCTTCGGATTTTCACAACCTTCCTCACTATTCGGACAGGCTCAAAATCCTTGATCTCCTGCCTCTATCCTAAGACGAAAATTGCTCATATCTTGTTGTACGCTAGATGTCCTGAACAATAACCTCATGGTGCAGTTCCTGTAGGACACCACCAAATTTAACGATACTCGACAAACAAGATATTCTAAACTACTTAAAGAGTACCCACATCGCACTGAAATGAGCCCGTAAACAGGTGCTGCATTATCTTCAATACCCACACGGCCTGTTTCCAGTGGCGTAGCGTGGGGGGTGCCGAGGGGGCCATTGCCCCGGGCGGCGTAGATGTTGGGGGCGGCGGCCAAACTGGATCGAGCTAGAGATGCTGCTGGTAACATCAGGCCCTAACCATTGCCACATCCAGCACGATGTCCTGGCTGATGGTGTCTATAGGCCAAACCTAAATGGGAAGGGAAGTGACAAAGGCAAGGGCGCGCTTTCATAGGTGCAACTGGTGTATTTGCACTGGGCGCAATTGGACAGGGCGCAATTTCAAAAAAGTGAAAGAATAATTCCGTGCCTTCATTTAAAATGAGTGTTTGTGTCTTCTTTCATTTTCCTTTACTGCCATCAAAAAATGAACAAAAATGAAGGGGGCGCAATATATATATGGGCGCAATATGTTTATGCACCGGGCGCAAAAAAGCCAAACGCCGGCTTATTATGAGATTGACCAATATGGATGATAGTAAGTGGATGTTACATCTACTTCAGTGGAAGTTACGTCTACTTTACTTCTGCGTTACTTTTCATTTAACTTTGGTCTTATTTCTGGACTATAAAGTTGATGCATCAAAATTATCCAACCAAACTCTCCTATTTGACGGATTATCAAAAAAGCGTACGCCTGTGATGGAAGACAACCCCTTTTCTATTAGTAAATTATTTGGCGTAATTCTTTCGATTATTTGCAGGGCATAATTTCTCTAGTTGTCCATATTAGAGTTGAGAATGAATCGTCGTTGGAAATACAGAATGCAGACAAACAAATCTATTGAAATTTGGACAGGACAATGACTGTCGAGTCAGCTAACTGAAAATATAAATGAGCATATTGTATGAGACTCTCAATGCGCATGGAAACAGCGATTTTAAGATTCCCTTCTTTTATGACGCGGGCTGTAAATGCTGAAGTTTGAGAAGGGCTCCATCAGCTGCCGCATTTGTCCTTAAAATCCCCTTTAATAGTATTGGGCTACGATAATGGGAAATAAAACCTCCAGATATTGGACAGAGAAGTTTTTAAGCTTAAGCTCGGGCGTCTACGAGGCTTTCTATCTAAAGACAGACTGAAATAAATTACAGAGAGAAATTACTGATTCAAGCTCTCTGGGTTTGTTAAAGTTTATAATTCAGCCCAACCTTGGAGCACGGATATAGCCTGCGCCAAAACAATTGGAAATCTCAAAATCGATTTTTTTTATGCGCAGTGAAAGTCTCAAATCTTCACCACGAAAGTAGCTTCGAAAAGAAAAGTGCACCTCGTCATTGCGTTCGTTTAAAACCCCAAATCACCCGCTCATTTATATTTTCAATCAAAAATTCAATCCGTCTCACTACGACTCTTGTCCTGGTCAGATGCTATGGTGGAGTGTTGTTCCCGGTAAACGAGTTTCAAAAGGGAAATTAAAATGCATATGCGCTTGAGTTTTATCCATACACGGAATGTTAATGTATGTGGGAGTTGTCATTTCCTCGCCTGCGCGTAAAATTCCCACTTATTTTGGCGCGTACTATACCGAACATTCATTAGTTACATATGATTCATTGCGTTTACATGATGCCTTGAATTCTTGGATTGAAAATTACTTGAAATTCAAGTTGGGTTTTGATTCATTGATTAAAAGAATCAATTCGAAAGTAGGGGCAGCAAATTTATGGTTCGCCCCGGGTGGCACAAATCCACGCTACGCCACTGCCTGTTTCTCTCCCTCAGTTAACAAAATGTCCTATAAAAGAAAACTATTTTCCCTGCTGTCCTCCTGATTTCTTACTAACACTATAGACCAAGATCTTAGTTTAATACTTAGATGGCTTGCATTCTTTTTTCATGCTTGTAGTGAAAACAGGGCGGGTTTAGCTATTTTGGGGCCTTGTGCATGCCCTTAACTTTTTCGACATTTATTTTTGGTAGATAATATAGGTTATTGCTTATGCACATATTGATTATGCACAAATTATACAATAACCCGAGTAAAAATAAAAAATGACCTTACAACGGGCGAACACTGGCCGCTTGGAACCACATACGGGCTCACGACGGCCAAACTTGACCAAAAGACTTAAATGACCGAGAATTGAGCTGTTTACACGGGCATACGATGGCAAATTTGAACCAAAAAAAGAATCTGCACGAAATGTATAGTTGAATGTGCTTTATGTGAACATTTTCGTTATGTATTTATGAATTTCGTCCTTTATATTATTATACTTAAGATTTATCGAAGAGCGGAAAGCAGCAAAATCGCGGGGGTCGTTTATGTTTCTCAGAGCGAAAAGGAGAAATTTCTTTTATACTGACTCCAACCTACCGCTACTTACCTGAAATATAGGATCCCAGATCAGGCACGCATATTCCAGGATTAGGCAGACGAATTTTTGGGCTCTTCCCGCTATAAAACAAGAGGATTTTGGCTCTGGAAGCAATATTATCGTAGTGCAAGTTGAAATTTAATTTATTGTCTAGAAAAATGCCTAGATCTACAACTTGATCGACACAGTCTAAGACCAAAAGGTTTCTAGTAGTAGTCGATCGTCTCTTTCTGAAACCATGCTGCTGTTCATTAAGACACGTGTGGATTAGAGGAGCAATCTTATCATAAACAAGTTTCTAGAGTGATTCTTGATAACATGGCAATTTCCCTGCAGTTTTCCACCGAGTGCTTATTACATGTTTTGTGGATTGTAGTGAGATAGGATTTTTTCCATTTCCTAGTGAACTTTCCTGTCGATGTCGGTTTGTTGAAGATAAGATGGAGGAGAACCAAAATTTGATTCGAACAGCCCAGCATAAGTCTTAAATGCAACGAGGCAGGTTGTTAGGACCATGACCTTTATTGATATCGAGAGTGTTTATACCGGCCATTATATCGTCAAATCGGACGAAATCGAATCAAATCAATTCGGACCAAATTAGATTAGACCGGTTCAGACCGTATCAAATCGGATCCAACCGAATCAAAATGAATGAATGTTCTAATGAAAACCCAGCCTAGCGAATCTAATTCAAAAGTAATGCTTCATGCCTTCGTAGTTATGATCTTTACTAACTTTCTGATTAGATCAACTATCGACAGTAAAAGGAACTTGCCTCTGGGATCCTCACTGAGATGTCCTGCCGATCATCGACTTAATCACTCTGCTCAGGCCCGGTGTTGCTGATATTGTTGAAAGTTCTCTCTATGTCCAACAAGGTAGTTAGGAGGTAGGAAATAGTTGGTTTGGGTAAAGGAAGATTATTTATTTCATGCGCTCTTCTTCCGATCTTCGGTATAAAGATCAGTTTGATCCTCCTTCAGTAGTGTGACAAGTAGTTGTAGTGTAGGTTTATGACTTGAGCTACAACCATACTAGAATTATAATAGAGGAAGTTTCAAAGAATGTTCGAAAAAGTAACTCCGCAAACAGGATGGCAGCTGTGGTACACAGATGGATCCATAATTGGAGAAGGAGCAACTGGAGCCAGGGTATACAAACCCAGATGCCGATCTGACAGTCAAGCTATAAAAGCTATAAGATCATGTTCAGCAAAATCAAAGTTCATAAAGAATTTTCTTAAACGATCTTGCATGCCCTAACAGAGTTGTGCTGAAGTGGGTGCCAGGAAATCGGTGGACATGAGCAGCCAGATCTCCTAGCCAAAAAACGCGCCATCCGGCGAAGAAACCAAAAAGAGACTCTTTGAATATGAGGGAAAAAGTTTTGTCTCACTAATGGACTGAAGTACCGGATGTAAGAGAAGTCAAGACGTAAAAGCTAAGGACCGCCTTGAGCTTATTAGACCCAAACTCAGAGCCTTAACAGGCTTTTTCACAGGACATCTGATTATGAAGAAAATTGATATAGGCAAACATTGATACTGTCAGGTAGAAACAGACACCTCAGTAAATATCGTCGGCAATATTCCACTTCAGAATAGCCCGTAGACTTTTGATATGTAGCCTAGCCTAGAATACTTAAACTAAAAATAGATTTTACGGATGACTGATTCTAATATTTAGTGGTGGTGGCATCGAATATCACCAGCCTCCTGCATAAAGTATACATCATCCATTAGCACTTCAATAAACCTTTCACACTTCTCCTAGCAGAATTTTGTCTAAATATAGTGATTCACATGTTAAATTTAAATTTCTAAACAGAAAAAATAACACAGCCAGGGGAAAAACTCTGGGGAACTTCTTAGGCCAATTTAATGACCAAACAAACCGCAAAAGTAAATATCCAACTTTTTCCCGCTGTCTGCAGGCCGAAATCCATTCAATTTTATTACACACAAATCTTGTGGCAGCAAAAAGACGATTTGGATCGATTGATTGCGCAAACCTGGAAGGAAACATTTTCTCCAGGGTTTTTGGATCATCATCATATCGAGGTCCATCCACCTGTATGTGGAGACTCCTCTGGTGATGAGGTGAGGAGGAGAGCGAGCAAACATTTCTTTCTGTTGTTTGGCATCACCCCCGAAAAATTCCACTTTCGATACACCCAAAAAAATCCAATCTCGAAATGTTTACTTAGCGTTGTCGAATCAGCCCGGAAAATATTCAAAAGCAGTGTTTTCAGCTCTCGTTTTCGTTTCGGCCAACTGACGAACTACTCTGGGTTCCGCGGCGGCATTGGAGCTCCGCGCTCTGGGACTTGTGCCGGGATCCGATTACGTTTTCTCAAGTCTACTCGTACGAAACATCTCGTCTTGGGGCTCCACTTGAAGACGATCCCCCGTAAGACGACGTCGTTCCAGTTGTTCCGTCCAATTCAGATGATGTACGAGCTGTGCCCTCTTATGTGGGGCAGTTAGCACTTTTGTGTCGTTAATTTGCGGTATCTATCCACGGAAGTGCTAGATGATACAATGTCGGCTCCAGCCCCTGGGTCCGGCTCCAGCTGCTCAATCTGTTTCTGTTTTCTTTATCTCCCCAATTAGAGCGACTTAAGGGAATGATGGGGGGCCCGGCTTTTCGGGGGCCGAGATGTAGTGCAAGTCACGACGACATTGATTATCTTCAATGGGGCTTAATTGCCCGTTCTCAAGACATTTTGGAAAATTTTCAGAATGGGGAGAGATGATCGAGTGATTTTTTTCGCAACTAATGTGTATGAGGCGAATGATGGCCTTTTAATTGGTGATGATATAAGTCCGATGGAATGGGGATTGCTGGTGTGGCACGCTGCCTGGTTGTGAGATAAATCTTCATGGATACTGATTGGCGTTTGCTGTTTTTTCGGGGGTTCCCATGCGCTTGGAAATTATTTTGTTTATTCAATTTTAAATGGTTTCAAGTGATTTTAAGTTTTAATAGAGAAGCAGCAGTGTCAGAGGTTATGTTAATGGCTATTAAATCGGTCCTCTTGCCATACTATTTCATCATCCAAATTTCGTCAGCCCGACACCATACACACATATTTAATAGAATAGATGGACAGATCTTATGAACCTTTTAGAGGAAAGCTGTAATAAGCGTGGGGTATCTAGGTTCTATGTTCGTTTTTTATGCTACCGAGTCATCTAAATTTGGGCTTGGAGATCATTCCGTAACTTCTTGAACAGATTCAACAGTATACCTAAGGATTTTTCAATTAGCCTTGTTTGTTCAAGTAAGGTAGTGTCGAATAACGAGGGCGTGCTCCTGGCTATAGTAGGGGAGTGACGGAGAACATGAAGGTCATATTCGTCTCTTCGAAGCATAGTCTGCAAATGAGGTCCTTCGTACGTCCAAACATCCATAGTTCATACTCAGTAAACCCGTTCTCAATAGATTGCGTAGGTCAAGCAGCATTCGACGTGGTTAGTGCTTAGTTGGGGCACCGCTTAGTAAAAAGACACTCGCGTTTGGAATTTTTGATTAGGAATACATTCATATCTGTAACAGAGGCGTAAATACATCCCCCGGATATAGTGGAACATTTCCGGCCAGACATCCGCCTTTTCATTGCCTTCGAAGCCCTGGCGATCCGGGACCTTCGAAAGGATGACCCGGTTGATAATATCCAACCCAATGAAACAACTCACTTTGAAGTGTCGTCAATTATCCGCCCTTCCTCGATTGTTAACCAACAAGTACTTTGCCAGATGGTAACGCCGACTTTAACATTCAAACTCTGGATGGACGATAATAGAGGCATCGGATGTGCCACTCCAAAAAATGCTGTTGTCCAGGGTCAAAAGGTTGCACGGCAGAACCATGTACCACCAGCACAAATCGTTGGAAGCTTAGGACCCTTACCATTAACACATTTTGAAAAGAAGAACCAAGAGGCCTTATGGCTCGTCCAGACGACACAAGCAGGCGCGCACATCTTGATCAAAATCAATTTTACGATTTCTATTGCTGACGTCATTATGCTTGCGCCCCTCAAAAATTGCAAAAAATTGATTTGGGATTAAGATTTACGCAATTCTGCTTGTGTTGTGTAGACTGATAATGTAGATCGTTCCCTCATACTAAGACGTTCCATCAGTGCCACTCCTGCTGTCATTGTACAACAAATTTAAAAATGTTCCAGGAATGGATTGGTTTTATAGAGGAAGTAACGAAGGAAATGCCTTAACAGCATTCATAAGGCCAAACCTAAATGAAAAGTAAAGCAGAAGTGAAGTAGACATTACTTCTACTGAATTAGATGTAACTTCCACTTACTTCCATTTTGGTCACTCTCATACATTCATATGCAATGGTACCGAACATCACTTCACTTCACTTCCCATTTAGGTTGGGCCTATAGACTATCAACCCTTTATAAATGCACCTCTCGAGGAATACGACACGATATCCACAGCATTGCTGTCTGAAGTTAAAATCGACACACTCGTTGGGGCAGCGTACAACTTTCGTCACGTTCGACCTCTCTACCTTAGAGCCCGAGGAGTGATAGCGAGTCATGACGGAGACCCTGAGCTGCTATCTACGCATGCAACAGCACTGAAAAAGGAGGACGTCGATCGGAGGAGCCACGTTAGCTTTCCGAGCTCTTGGTGCGGTAACAATGAATTCTCTAGACTTTTCTCCATCGGTACAATTCAATGTTGAGGAACTTTTGTACAATGGGGATCGAAGTGATCCACTGAATGCATGTGAATATTGTGTTAGATTGGGTCCTCGGATCCATGGAGCGTTTGAGGAGATCGGCCAGAAAGCTATCCGTGTAGATACAATTCAGCAGCACCATCAAACAGTTTCTCAAGTAGATGCTCTATTGTACGCCAAATAGACCAGATAGACTAATCACCATGCTGACGACAAAATGCAATGAAAGTAGAATCGCAAGAGTGTCGCAATCGTGAGGGAAGATGATGATCCTGTGGCCATAGTTATGGTTTTCCAAACTTTCCCCAATGTATATTTCCTCTGCCGTCCGCGTTATTCAATCATTATCGTTGTTGAGGAGTTTCCGATTGGATACTGCTTAGATCCAGAGCAGTGGGGGTAGAACTTGTCAAAAACTATGTTGGTTCCCACACTGAAATCCACGACTGTCTGCACGAAACTAAGCCAACATTGTCGTCAGGTTGCGCTCCAACATAAACGCTAACTTAGATATAGAAGAGGGAGACGACCTGGACGAGCCCCTTGCAGTACCACTATACTGCTTTACCAGAAATTCATTCGAAAATTTCTTTTAAAGTCCGTTCATATCTACAGACATCGACGTGTCAGATAAACGCCACGCCAGATCAAATACTATTCTTCAATTCATGCTGTAAACATTCTAAGGACGACCGACGAATCGCTTTGCTCAGCGACTGTCAAAAGCGAAAAGAACACACCGCTTTTGTATGAAGCTGCACAATCTGCAGACCACTGCGCCTGTCATAGTTGCATGTATGTGCGCTTTGGACTTGTGTTGCTATTTTCGTGTGCTCCTGTGTGCGTGTGCAGCATACTTGGCTGTGCAAGATGGTAATTCCGGTGTGTGTTTTTTTAATTTGTGTCGCCGCCGCTCTTAAGGCTGTATCAAAACCTAAAAATGTGCAGCGTGCAGCAGCAGGGCCAGAGCAGCATGCTGCAGTCTGTATCAGATCCTGTTGTTTCACCCGTGCAGCGCAATTTTTGTTTGACAGTAAAACCTCGAAAAATTTTTTGAAAATGTTAATAATCCCTCCCAGATCTGATTCTTTTAACAAAAAACTACCGCCTGTTGTTCACTCGTTGAAAATTTGGCGCGTCTTCTTTAAATTCACTTGTCAAGTAGGAAGTGTCAAAAGTGCTGCATGTATATATGCAGCAAAATTAGAGTTTGGGATGAAAATGCAGCACGCTGCTCTGGTGCTGCTTTGCTTGTCATTTTACCAGCCTCAGCCAATAGAAACACTTGTCCGTGCAGCGCTGCAGAGGTTCTGATACGGCTTTTAGTGTGTGCTCACAGCAAATTTCGTTGAGCCATTCGCCGTGGACGAGGAAGATAGTTTTGCTGTCGCCCTTAGCATGTTTAGAGCATCAGTGTGCATAAACGTATTCACATCTCCCAGAACACGACTGCGCAGACGTGGACAGATACGGGCCGTCCCCGACCAGTATTTAAGTAAAGAATATTTTGTCTGCGCTGTTCATGTCTGTACGTGTCTGTGGGTGTCTGTCGGGAAGTATGAATAGAGCGTCGAAACCGTGCGCACGCTAATAAATAAATGAATAAATGACGTCTGTCGGTGTCTGGCGCGGCGGATGTCAGGCACGCTCGATTTCTGTAGATATAAACGGAACTTTAAGCGTAGAACATCGAAGGTACATATACCTTTTGGGTTTAGGTCCAGAACTCATTTTTCGTAATTTTCGCTTTGCTCCCTCCCTCTTTAGCAAAAGATTGAATGTTAGAGACGTGTCTTGTAGGAAATTTAATGTACTTTCACGTAGTATAAGGGTGATAACGTGTATATTTTTTGAGTTGAAGGGGGTGAGAATAGGGGTTTTTACGTTTTCGTAGAAGGACAAAAAAATTACTGTTTTTTAGTGCGCTTATCGCCGAGACCTGGATTTTGAAGAAAATTTTGTCAACTTTATAACTTCGTATAGTTTTCGAAATACGAAAATTTTGAGGCCTTTGCGTTTTTGGTTGTTAAGCCGACCTCCTGCAAGGTAACAAACTTGAAATTCGGACTGCGCACCCCAAAAAACAATTAAAACCGCTGAGAAAGCCCCTTACACAATTATATTTCGAAAACACCACCGTTTGACTGGACTATTAGTACAAAACTTCTGTACTAGTACAAACAAATCAAAAAAAAAAAAAATCATAAGTCCTGAAATGATTTAATTACTAATGTCACAACATAATTATGAAAAATCCCAATGATGATTACTTGAACCTTTCTGATCCTGATCCCTTTTATCTCTATCCCATAAAACAGCATAAATTTCCATTCTAACCCCAAAAATATTTCTCTATCAGAATAATGATGAAGGATACAACATCCTAATTAAGATATTCTTTACCTTGAAACATAATTACAGGATGTTTTTTGACAAAGCACAAGGACCAAATCCACCACACCTCTTAACACGTGTAAATGCTTATAAAACAAAAATATCCTGAATACAACAAATCTTTTAAATCCTTTTTAAAGGATATAAATTTTCCACAGATACTTTTCATACTGTTCACAATTCATTCGAGGATTTTAAGGATGACGAAGGATATCCGCCTCGCCATATCATCATCATCAACATCATCATCATTATTATCTCCACGAGGATCACGATCCACTTGCGGTAAAAAGGACCTTTTCGTTATAGTTTCAAATAATTCCCCTCGAGCATTTATCTATATACTCGAAATTGATATGGTAGCGGGGGAAGTGGCATGTTCGTGCACGAGTGTATATATCCTTTTTAGAATGGTTATTATGAATCCTTACATAATACGCATAACTTTATGCCTTTTCGGCAAATATCCTTGTTTGGTCCTTTGAAGCGGGCTAACACTAGATTTGGCTCTATGGATGAGAATCTTGCCACAGCCACGTGCTGACAAGGGTCAAATTATTTATGTCAGGATACTTGCAGGATACTCGAAGGATATTGCGGTTTTGTATACATATAATTCTTGATGAGCAGAAATTTTATCATTGGTCTCTTGAGAGGATGTTCTTGTTCTCGTTTTTTGTTGCTGTTGGTCCATCATATTAAAGGTTAATGAATGTCAGTTCTTTTGTTACTTCTGACATCTTCTTTGAAAGTACTTGAAATTGAATGGAAAGAGATAAATTTGTGCGATAGCATTTCGCTTTGATGTCGATAAAAAGAAAATGTGTTTTTTTGTCCTTCTCCTCTTGTTAGGATATCCCCCCCCCCCCCATATACATTGCAAGGATTTTATTTCGTTTATGAGAAAAGTAGAGTGTTTTTCTGACGTAGATATGAACGGAGGGTTTGTCAGAATTAATCTGTCATAGCCTGACAGGTGATAGTCTAAGTTAGGATTAAGTAAAACACTTGCAGGAGAGATATAGGAGGGGATATATGTCATAAAGGATGAGAGAAGAATTTCAGATTGATTTCTAGACTATAACACCGAATTGAATCTGATCTTTACTTCTGATATACCCCTATGCCCAAATGAGTCCTTGTGAGTCCTTTTTATATTCTGGCAGAAATCAAACCGAAAACACAGTGGAATGGCGTTGGCGTAATACTCAGCAAGGGGGCCTAGCCTCAGTAACCTAGTGGCACATGCCACATTCCATTTCGCATGGAAATCGATAAATGCACCCGCTATAAAAATATGCACGCTGTTTTAAAGAAATTAATGTATTCGTAATCGACCATTACAAACGCGAGTGTCATTATGTAAGCGGTCCCCCTACTAAGTACTAACCACATCCAGTGCTGCTTGACCTATGCAGTCGAGCGAGAACCAATCTACTGAGTATGCTAACGGCATCCTTAGGTCCATTGGCCCGGGTTCAAAATTGGAAGCTTGCGGCCTTCCATGTACTAAAATCCTATAGCTGCAGGCCAGTTTTCACACACTTGGTCAGGCTTTGGCATGACTTGGTGCAATTTGGATGGATGGATCTCTCGGGTATAAATGCCTTAAGAAGCACTATGGTAGTCCAATGCTTCGCTCTAACTTAAGACGCAGATGATGACATCAAGAACGAGCTTAGTTCCAAGGGAGACATCATTGTTTTGAAGGGTGACTTAAACGCATTGTTCGGCCTTAGCGACATCGGCTTTGAGGTTTACATGGCAAGCACTACGGCAATGTAGACTGCCTGGCAAATAATAAAAATGATAAAAGCTTTATAGACATTCTGCAATTGCAAATGTCGAGTTCTCTATAATAGAAAATTATCCAACAGCTTTAAGATGAGCTGAGAAGTACCACAAGGATGCCTACTTTCGCCATTACACTTTCTTATTGCAACAAACGACAACCTTGTCATCGGTCTAGAATCTAGACAGTAGAGCAAGGGGCATACAATGGGGATGGATAGAGCCTTACTAGCAGAGGCCACAAGAACTGGGAGATCCTTGACGGTGCTGAAAGCTGTCGCAAAAAACATAGGAGGGATTAAAGGAGCATAGATAGGTAGGTGAAGGGCTGCCTCCAGGGCTACCGGAGGTCTAATTAGCGCTTGGTGCAAAACGTAACTGACTAGAGTGCGCTATCTGGCTTTAGCTAAAGCCGTAGCCCTTACACAGGAAGTGAACAAGTGCTTTTCTCTCGATCGTCTCCCCAGAGCTACGACAACAGACGTAGAACGGAGTGCCCAACTTGGCAGCATGTCGTCCTATGTCCCTATGTTTCGTGATGATTGCCGTGATTCTGGCAATATCTCGTCGGGGTCTGTTTAAGAGGCCTCTTGGTTTTTCTTTGTTATAAGTTGGCCAAGTCGCCCTGGAGATAGTGTAGGCCTCCAGTGCTCTCCAATTTTGGCTGGCTTCCGAGCTCCGGAGAAAGACTTCCTTCCTGGTCTCGGGAACCCAGACGAGAGTCACCAAGCCTATCTAGCTTAACTCTAGCTTAACTCTACATACATCATACTGAATCAGAGCTTTTATAGAGGCTTGACTGTCTATGAAAATTCTAATACTACATCCTTGTGCAGGATCTAAATTCATTGTCTGGCAGGCCTTCAGGATCGCCAGCACTTCAGCTTCAAAGCCACCAGTGTACATTGAGAGTTGCCAGGACAGTCAACTATAAGTGGTCTCTATATAAACCTCTGCTCCGACGCCTTCTGAAGTTTTGGAGCCGTGCCGTAGCTGAATATACGTACATCGAGTTTTCGCAAGACATCTCCGTTTCTCCAGTCTCTTCTTGAGGACCGTTTAAAGAAGAAGTCCTTCCTAAAGGTCAATCTAGATAAAAGGAAATCTGTGGTTGTAGCGACCATACCCTCAGGTAACAAATTGAAAATATGGCTATGTCTGTAGAGTTTTGAGGTCCAGGCCCAGGATTCTCTCAATCCGAGGGCTCTACACAAGACTAGATGTTTGATGTGAAGGTCGGGGGGAATAGGTAGGTACAAGAGAACGTCGAGAGCTTTCGTGTCCTCATGGCCCCTGTTGCCTCTGCTTTTGGCGTTCTCTGGACCCTTCCCAACTTTATGGCGTGAAGAGTAGTTCAACCATTGTGTTGTTAGATAGATAAATAAATTCCTTGCGTGGGGCTGTTGCCTGCAGCAAAATATTTAATGCATCTCATCATTCTATGCTCAGCATACCTTTACTCATAGACTCAACGGATCCATCTCCCTTCATGAAGTCCAAGAAGATAGTGGGTCATTCCAACAAGAACGGTCTACCGATCTTCATAGAATGTGATGGTTTAGACCACAGGCACATCCTGTCGGCCTTAGTAGCTAGAGGTTAAGACGCTCGACAACCATCCCAGAGGTCTGTGGTTCGAATCCACCCTGCGGAAGAGGTTGGAAATTTTAACTCTTACTTTTAGTGTCCTCATGGTGGAAGGTCAAGGTCAGGATACAAGATATTTTTCAGACCACAATTATATGTTATTTTCTTTATTTCCTAGATGAGACTCCACCGCACCTACGGGTAGGAGTAGGATCAAATAGAGGACGAAACTTGACGAAATAGTCTATACCCCAAAGTTTGCCTTAAATATGCTAATTTGACCTCTGGCTGTAAGGGGTCCATTGCACGTTCATTAAAGCGTCAATCAATTCCTTCATTCAAGATTGATGGAAACTAAAATATTCAGATAATTACATCAGCCATAACCTTAGACGGTAGGTTTTCCATCAGTCTAATGGACCTATCGTCTAATAGACCCCTAAGCAGCCTTACACTTAATCTGAGCTGTCGATGGTCTATCTATCAGCTGATTCGTCTCTTAACAGTCTAGGTGCAACACCAAAAGAGGACTTCTATGAAATAAAGTGACCATCATGTTCTTGTATGCCTCTAGACTTGTTCGATTTCGAAACTTATCAATTTATCCTTTAAAACTTTTATAGGACTTCTTTCAATGTGGACAAAGAGTAGGATATACTAAATAGACCATTTAGGGTTGTATGTATATTATTTGAAAAGTTCGTCTTAGGCCACGATGAAAATATGGAAATTGATCCTCCAACTCTTCAAAATCTTTGGGCCAGCCTAAATGATAACATCCTACTCCTTCCCCACCCTAATATAAACCCTCATAACTAAAAAGCTGTTAGGATACTTTACCCTCAACCCATACAGTCTTATGTCCATCCTATCAAGTCCTACCCAGTGACCAGCTAGTTTGTTTATATTACTAAGCACCCTGTTCATCTTGATACAAACCAACCCTCATCCAGCCGAAGAAACCCATTGCAACCCAAAAAACAAAAAGAAACCCCAGAACCGAATGAAACTTCCTCGTAAACCAAAAGTTCCCACATGGGTCATTAGGTCAAATGCTTGGAAATAACAATTTAGAACGTCACAAAGTGGCAGCGTCACATGAAGTGATGGACGCCGGCCCTATGGCAAACAAAGAGGGTGGGGGGAGCGCCTCAATTGAACGAGCGAACGTCCGACCGCACTTAAAGTTGATTACGGAGATTGCTCCTGTGGTGATATGGCGAGATGTGGCTTAAAGTTTGCAAAATGTATTTGCTGCCATTCAAGGACGAAAATCTATATTACATTTGTTTGCGTGTTTGTGTGTTTGTGGTGACTTCAACAATTCCACAGTATGGAAAAGTCCTTCTGTCCGGCGAACTATGCCTGTTGCCTGGTCCTGCAGGAAGCAGGATTATGCCTGGATGGATATAGGTGGTGGTCGGGTGGGTATCGCCGGATTTTAATTACGATTTATGAGGCGTGTGTATTTGTATAAGCACACACGAGCCTCCACCATCGACAGTACTTAATGGAAGAGGGATTGCAGATTGTCAACTTTTTTTTCGGTGTTACCTTTTTTAATAGCATTGTGGAAGTTAATTGCTTTTCGCTGGCCGAAGCCGACTTTTAGACTCTATTGATTTACGGTAAGTGAAAATGGAAATTTTCTATATGGGGACGCTGAAACCAAATTGAGTGGTTTATGTGTGGGATTTTGTAGAAGCAAATGTAGAGAGGATTGAAAAAATTGAGTTTATTTGAGCTGGGAAGAAAATGTATTGGAAGTTATTGGTTCCTATCGTAACAGAGAAGGGAAATGATGGTGCTTTTGTTGTTTTTTAACCCTAATACTTCCTTTAAGGCTTGGCAATAGCTCGACCTGTTGTCGTTTAATTTCGTTTCATAGGCCCTTGTGCTGAAAGTCGAATCGTCACGAAACGACAAGTCATTTGAGTTGAAGAAAATGGTTTTTCAATCGAATAACGATTTTCAGCTCAAACTTCAACTCAACACTAGACTTCCACTCTTTACCGCTTGTGCTGAAACTCTTCATTCGATTAAAATGGTACTTTCTTCAGCTCAAACGACACGTCACGTGACACGACTCGACTTTCAGCACAGAGGGCCGCCGCTTGGGTTTTATGCGCCCGGTGCAGTATGTCAATATGCTCCTCATTTTTTGATCGCAATGAAAGAAAATGGAACAATTGCGTCCCAGTCGAATTGCGCCCGGTGCAAGTACACCATTTGCCAATATGAAAGCCTTGCCCCTGTTTAAGTACAATGATCTTCTTGTTGCATGGGAGAAAGCGGAGAATATTTTGCCAAGCCAAGATTTCTTGAATGGGAAAAATGTTTCTATAGCAGGTTTCAATCCCTCCTCTGCCACGATCCTTTCAGCGCAATCTCGGTTCAACCTCGTTTTGATTTGATTTCGAATAATTGCAATGCCTACCCGAGAAGAGGCTTCCTGGGGAGTGAGCTTTCATCATCATTTTACTAGTTTCCTCCAGCTTCTCTGTCATCCTTTTTATTGTTTCATGATCTTTGAGGCTTTCAGATATATTCTGTATTCTGCCGAATTTCGCTGACCGTCACTCTCTTCTTCCTTGACGTATAGTTTTTTTTATTTCTTTTTTTCTGGCCTTGTAGTTCTTTTTTTTGTATTTGAACGACTAAAGTCTCAGGAAAGGCCCTTTATACTATCGACAATCTATTTTCTTCGTATAGCTTGCAATGTCGAACAGCAGCTCTAGCCGGGGAGGGAGGAACTGCCACAACCTATCCGCGATATTTTTAGTCCACCTACTACCAACCATTACTATCGCGACTTTGACATCGGTGCATCGAGAAACAGCTCGCTGGAGTGTTATGCCTCCTGAAACGAGTTGAATCTCATCTACCAACGCGCTTTGGTGGAGTGGGGAAGGGCTAAGGAAGGCTATGACAGGAGGAATCAGAGGGAAGAAGAAAGAAGAAAAGTTATGAAGGTGGGAAAGTGGCAAAGGCGAAGGACCGTGGGGCTGGTCGGGATTCGAACCCGGGACCTCTGGGATGGTAGTCAGGCGCCTTACCCCTAGACTACCGAGGCCCCTAAGTTCGCCAGGCAGATGAGTTGTCGCCCTTCATTACCTAATTTAATACCCTTGTAATACCCCTCCAAGTTTCAATGTTTTTTTTTTCAAATTTAATATCTAAAATTGCGCCCGGTGCAACTGCACCATTTGCACCTATGAAAGCGCCGCCCCTGGGTGCCAAAGCACGAATTCGGTAGCACTTGAGTCGCAGTATATTTTCAATATGTCGGGTTTAGTACTGCATTTCTGACCTGTTGGAGGACCATTCCGTGTATAGCACCCACTAAATTTGCTTATATCAGCTGAGATTCTGCACGTGGTTGAGATTCTGCAAGTGACTCCATTTGCACTTATCTTATCAATCAAAGATTTAAACCTAAACAGTTCTGCAAGTCTTGTTCAATTTTGCAGTCGTGTACCTCCGCACCTCTGGAATTTTTATTAAGTTCATTTTCACATTGTTAAGAAAACATTTTAAGCCAGAACAAAAAGCAATAGACTTAACTAGCAAAAAATCTCTCTCTGGAATGTTAAGAAGATCGCTTTATTTTAAGAATTCCTTCGACGATAAATTTTGCGATTATGCGAAAAGAATTTAAAACTCAAAAACTTCGCTTTCTCTCAACGCGGGGAATGATGTTTAAAGTGCTGAAGGATGTTCTAAGGCGTGGGAATATGATCCATGCCCACAGCAATTAGGCAGCAAATAGAAATTTCCATTTAAAAAAATACGTCAGACGACATCCAGGGGTTAACCACTTTCATTTTGGTGGACATTGGGTGTTTGTTTGTCCAATGATAGAATTTTGAATATTCATGATTGAGCACCAATAAAAGGGATTATTTTTTGGGGGGTTAAATGGCTCAATCGACATTACAAACACAATTGTTAACAATGATTTTCAGATTTTTGGAACGAAGCTCCTTAAGGCGGCTTGCGGGTAGAGTGAGTTGGGAGAAAATGCGGTATTCTGGGCATGTATGCGTTCGAGATTCGATCCCAGTAGGCAATTTACGCATTTACGAAATCAGCTTGCAGTGTAGAAATTGTCTGTAGAAATTGGAACCAATTTGCACCGATAGATATAGGAAGAAATAATAAAGCAAAGTGTCATGCATGACGAACGTGCACACTTTTGCTCTAGTCATTATCGAGGATAGATGCTTATGCTATCTTATTGAAATGAATGGAATCTCTCTCTGTCTCTTTTTAAACGCTTTATATTAGCTTCACTGCACAGTTCGCAAGAGAATGCAATCTGGCCATTTTGTAAAATAATTACGATAGCGGTTCGAAGATGACGGACATTTGTTGCGATTGTGCGACCCCCGGGGGTATCAAATGAAAGGGTACGATAAGTACAACATCATGAGCAATATAGTATACTCAATATATCGTTAGGTCCATGGCGGCCTTCTTAAGAGGGCGGATTACCATTTTCTTCACAACCCTCTTGTCATGGGTATCAATTGAAAGGGCATCATAAGTAGAATACAACAGGCTATCTCGTTAGATTCTTGGCGACCACCTCAAGAGGGCGGGTAACCATTTTCTTCAGAGCCTCTTCGACATGGGTACCAAATGAAATGGTATGATAAGTAGAACACCTTAAGCAATATAGTATACTCACTTATCGTTAGGTCCATGGCGGCCATTTCAAGAGGACGGATTACCATTTTCTTCACAACCACCTCGACATGGGTATCAAATGAAAGGGCATCAAAAGTAGAATACAATAGGCTATGTCTTTAGATCCATGGCGGCCACCTCAAGAGAGCGGGTTATCATTTTCTTCAGAACTTCTGCGACATGGGAATCAAATGAAAGGGTATAATAAGTGGAACACCATAAGCAATATAGAATACTCAATATATCGTTAGGTCCATGACGGCCATCTTAAGAGCTCGGGTTCCGTTTTCTTCACAACCACCTCGACATGGGTATCAAATGAAAGGGCATCATAAGTAGAATGCAATAGATACATGGTGTCCATCTCAAGAGGGAGGATTGCATCTCTGATCAACATCAAATCCTTATATGCTTCGCGTAATAAAATCAAGATGGCGATACAGATTTTATTTGTATTCATTTGAGTTACATTCGCAGTTGTAGAAAAATGATAGGGAACTTCGTTCCTGACGGGGGTCCCATGAACGCACCTGTATTTATTTGACCATACACCTTAGGGGTCGTCCATAAATTACGTGAGGCGCGTTTGTGGCGGAGGGGGTCGAGCAGAATCTCACCAAATCGCACGTGGGGAAGAGAAGGGATCTCGGTAAATATCACGTAAAATATTACGTAAAACTTGTTTCTCCATTAAAGACCTCCATTCACTTATGGTAGGCAGTGGCCTGTCAGACCAGGTCGACCGGCACCACTAAGCTTGACTCAGTCTAACCGAGTGATAATACTTCAGGTATCCGCCTGACAGGCTGTGTCATGCAGATGAAATCATGTTTCCCTACAGACACACAGGCGAAAATGATTGCTTAGCATAGCAGGTCATAACTTCAATAATGCTCAGGCCTCAACGAAAGCTTCAAGGCGGCTCCAGTCTCACGCCGTGAACAAGCGCGAACACGAGTGTGGATTGTTTTCACGCTTAGCTCGCGCCTTGCTTTCTGTTACGGGTGGATACGGCGTGAATTCTTGCCGTCAATTTGCGGCTCGAGAGTGAATAGAAGTTCAGATATTTAGGCCCGAACTGACGATAAATGCGATTTTTGTCAGCTTTCTTGAACTTCAGGCCGTACAGTTAGCGGCCGGTCAGTGTAAAGTAATACTTGGCCTCAAGGCGAAGACTTTCAGGTCACGGCCTGTCGTCGAACTGTGTGTAAATTGGGCTGCAGAGTACGAGCCAAGTAACACTGAACTGCGAAAAAGCCATTGGAATTTAGAACTACAAGAAGGCACACGCCGAATTTTAGCGTGATGAAATGTTTGCTGGGGGACTGCTCAAGTTTTGGTAGTTGTGTGTCCACCACAAGCGGAAAAACGAGGAGGGCAAGGGAGTCCGAATTATCAGTTATCTCAAATAAAATCTTGCTCTTAACACCCCCGCAATTCGCAAAAGTCACTTCACGTAATTTATGGACGACCCCTTATCAGGTGCGAAAGTTCGGATACGGATTGTGATTATTGGTGAGAGGGGTGGGTGCTGCCTACATCCCTCTTTCGGGTGCCATAATGTAATCTAAATTTATAGGCTATGCGCGCAATGAATCGGTAAAATTCCTCTTGCCATACACAGAGAGCCTCAAAAAGTGGCAACGTAATGAAATGAAATTGAATTTAGTGATCAGGGTAGAAAAACCACCACCACCAGCCGTGACAGACAGACAGGATTATTTTTTTTACAATTTGGAAATTTCTCATTGCAGGCTTAACTCAACCAGGAAAAATATAAATAAGTAATTTTGTGATGGAGACTACAAATCCAATATGGCAAATGTGAAAATAAAATAATTTAAATTAAGTGGTTTTGTTCAAAAAAAAGTGAATTTAAATTAAAAAATCACAAAAAAAGTGTTTCGAAATATAAATTAAAAAATAAAATAGTGCCAAAAAGTCGTCCTTTTCTGTGTGGACACCATCTGGCTCGAAGGACCAATTTTTAAATGTCTTCTTATAAATAAAACAAAAATTCACACACCGAAAAGAAAATCCTTCCCCTCAAAAAAATGTCATCATCTTGTGTTATGCCAGTTGTTGTGTGATGATACTTTCAAGGGAAGTGTTCAACGAAAACATCACCGTCAAGGGCTGAGAGGATTTCATATTCCGGAAAAAACCTCAACCTTCTTTCTACTGTGGAGCTGAACCTGTGTGGATTAGCATATTGCCGGTCTACTACAACGAGAGACAGTCAAAAAAAAACATGGGGAAATTTCCACCTGAAAGCATCAAGGAAACCGACAAAGAAAATGGTGTTACAGGTAATTTAGTTAATTTTGTACACTTTTCTCCTTTGGCACCCCCTCCTTGTTCTTGACATTGTTGGGATCCACCTTAACACAATTTTGTGGCTTGTGTAATTTATTATTATTATTAGTATTTTTTTTTTGTTTTTGTAAAAGAAAAAGTTTCGTGATTTATTTCGTAAGAAATTTTAATCTTGCGAGACATTTGTGCTGATTTGAATTTCATTTCGTTGAGTGAAAATTGTGGTTTGAAATTGGAATTTATTTGATTTATTTTGAGCAGAGTTTTGTGGGAAATGAGAAGAATAGGATAGGATTTTACTGAGCAGTCATAAACCACCTTAAAAGTTCTCAATAGCTCAATATTTAGCTCACTGATTTTACCCAGGACGTCGCTTTTATAGGTGCAAATAGTGCACTTACACCGGGCGAAATTGGACAGGGCGTAATTTCAGAAAACTAAAACTTTGGAAAAAGTATTCCCGTGACTTTATTTTCATCTATAAAAGGAATTTTGTTTTTTATCATTTTCCTTCACTGCGATTAAAAATGAAGCGCTGATGGTGCGCAATACGTAAAACTGCACCGGGCGCAAAAACCCAAGCGCCGTCCGTGATATACCAGTGCTAACATATGGCTCCGCCGCCCACTCTTACCAAAGAATATGTGGATATTAAACCCAAGAATAACCAGGGTAAGTTTTCGTACCATTTCTAGGGGGTTTCTGAAGCTCGTATTACCATTTTCAGTTGTCGATAAAATCGTTTGATTGAACCATTGGACTGGGGATGATACGTTGTTGTGCGAATTCGATATATGCCAAAGATGTTGGGCAGTTCCTTGAGAGTGTTGACTTGAATTAGGAGCCTTGGTCTATTGTAAGGGTTTTCAGAACACCATAATGTGATATCCAACATCGGAGGAAGTTTTTTACTATCCTTTTGGTAAAGATGTCTCTTCATGGGAAAAATATGTGGTATTTTCCATGGGGTGAGGAAGTATGCCTGCTGAGCTTTCTGACAACCTGTGCACGTTTTGGGCCGACGGTTTACTTCTTGGTTCATTTTCGGCCAAAAGTATTTTTAACAGATTAGTTTTCTCGTAGCCCTAATGCTGTGGTGGAAGAGGTTGCGTATGGAATTGAAGATCAGATGTCTTTGGTGCTCGGGTAGGTAAGGGCGGTTAGTCCCCGTAGTCGTTTCGCACCACAAGTTAGTACGTTCCAAGGATATCGATATCTTTTTTTAAGAAAGAGGGCTTCTTTTTATCGTTCTCCATGTCGGAAAGCATGTTCTGCAGTTCTTCGTCAGATATTTTTGGTTTTGGTATAGGCTTTTTGAGCACAGTTTATTAGCGTCGACGGAATGAATACAAGCTCTAGAGCAGTGGTTTCCAAACTTTATGATACTGCGGCCCCCTGTTCCATAAAAGCGCCCTAGGAGCACCCCTAATATAATATGTAAATTTCCATACTCGGTGAGGTGCGCCATCTAGACCTTCGGTATTTCAACATTGAATAACTCCGACATTTTTAGCCGATTTTGACAAATGAGCAAGATTTATTTAGAATATTCTCTACCATTTATTTCAAATCAGTTCCTGAATACAATGTCGATTAAATGACCTCCATTCGATACTCGGCGTTACAGCAACTACTTCGGTTCGTATGTTAGCTTTGAGTTCGTCAATGGTCTCCGGCTTGCTGGCGTAAGCTTGACTTTTGTAAGAACTTCATAGTAGTGGCTGCGGCGTGTCAAAGTGCTCTGTTTTCTTTTTGGAAAAAGGTTCGTCATATCTTTTTCAAGCCATTCGGACACACGAAGTGCACCAGCACCGTGCGTCGTCGAGGGTTTCTTGAGCTTTGAAGAAAAATGCTCCCATGCAAACTTCGAACCAAACAGTGGCTTTCTCATCGTGCAGTGGTGTTTCGTGAAAGACATGTGGGTTCTCTGTCGACAGATTTATTTATTGACTATGCCAGAGAGTGTGAGACGACATTTATATATAACAAACGGCACGGCACGGCTTGTCTGTTGGCAACAATCATATAGTAGGTTGAACTTTGTTTGAGAAGAGATGAAGATCATAATCCTTTTCCCCTAACGTTACACTCCCGAGATCGGCGGCGATATAGCACATTTACATTATCGGCAACACTCTATATTACCACTTCAGCAACTTTATTGGAGTGTCGCTGGCGCCGTTCAAGGGGACTCTGGCGATTGGCGACAGACCCCTACTCAAAGAAATGCGTCACCAAACTACGAATTGTGTTGTCTGAAAGCGCCGAATTTCTTTTATATTTTTAAGAGCATGCACGATAAGCACGCACAGTCTTCATAATTGAACGATAGTTTTCAATGTAAAGCGCTTCAATTTCAACGAGTTCAACTCATTATCATCCGCCTCCCCATTGAACCCCAGTTTGGAAACCGCTGCTGTAGAGAGAGGGAGTGGCTCTCCTACGTGATATCTTATACCCTAAGAAACCGTTCTCTTCAACTCCCAGTGTTTATTTCTTTTGGTTGACTGTGATGCCGTATTGTTGCAGGTGAGCAAAAATAAGACGAACATGTGCCTTGTGTTCTTCTGCGGAATGACTGCCCACGAGTATGTCATTGACGTAAACAAAGAGCAAATCGAGTGCATTGAAGCCTTCATTAGTTTTTAAGTCCAAATGGCATTTTGAAGAACTCAAATAGCCCGATAGGTGTTATTAGGGGTCCTCCATAAATTACGTGAGGCGATTTTTACGATTTTCGACGCCTCCTCGCCCATTGGTGTGATTTCGTGAGTTTTGGCTCGACCCCCTCCCGCTTCCCCCTAAACTCACGTAAGATTTTTCAGATTTAAAAAAATCTCTATTATTTAAATAAAAATACGTATTTACGGCCGTAAACGCTAGCTTTAATTATAGATAAGCAATAATTCGAACTCCTACTTGACCCTCCTCTATTCCACTTGCTTTTTCCGCTTATAGCGGACACACAACTACCAAATCGTGAGCAATCATAATCAACAAGAATTTCATTACCCTAAAATTCGACGAGAGCCCTTCCTGTATACATATATTCTAATGGGCTTTTCACGGGTCGGCATTGTCGAGTTGTGCGTTTGGGTGGCCGGTGGCGGCTACAATCGAGAGCCTACTATGTTACTTTATTTACCGCACAAATTCCCGCCGTATCCAGTGGGACCTGAAAACAATGCGCGAAAACCATTAACACTCGCATTCGCGCTTGTTCGCGGGTGTTCACGGCGTGAGTCTGGAGTCGCCTAAGGCACAAACATATTAGCGCAAAGGCGGTGACGGCGCACAGTGGGACCAAATCCAAAAAAGCTGGCCAAAAGTCAAAAAGTGCATTAAATGATCTCAAATTTTACACTCGGGGGTTTTCGGGGTCGCTGATGACGAATCCGGTGTCGAAATTTCGATTTTCAAAATGGCGGACTCAATATGGTTAACATAACCCCTCCAAATAGTCAAAAACTTTAGTAAATGATACCAAAACATCTCACTTAGGGGTTTTCGGGGTCGCTGATGACGAATCCGGTGTCGAAATTTCGATTTTCAAAATAGCGGACTCAATATGGTTAACATAACCTCTTAAAAAAATCAAAAAATTTGTTTTAATATAATGTTTAATACTTTTGATTCATTTTTTTATAAGCAAGTTATTTTATTAGGAAGTTATTGTTTATTAGAAAAACAAAATAAGAATTTTTAAGAATGCAATTACAGAAGAAAATCATTGTGAATACAAGTAA